>CM042162.1:14442246-14504746 GCA_023376005.1 Doryteuthis pealeii
ATTTTCCTTCCATTTCACAATAATCATTGGTTGGGCTAAATTTGAAATTTTTTTATCTATTTATTTTTTTTTAACATTGACCATGGGTTCCCCTCCCCTAACACCATTAACATAAAAACCCTCCCAAACAAGCCATAAGCCTGTAGCAGAGAAATTAGACAGTTGGACTTTGACTGTCCTTAGAATATCATTCCAGTAAGTTACCATTTGAAAAAATAAAGGTCACAAAATATATAAGTTTTCTTTTCAATTAAACTTTGTGAAATTTAAGTGCAAATGATGAGCACCTGAATCATGGTTGTATCCAATGATACTGATAGGTTTTTGATATAGTGCATCCTGGACACATACATTTGCCTTGAATGGGTCCCAACTAAGCCATCTAACTCCTACCTTGTAACCTATCCTGTGTAATTCATTCCTAAGAAACTATTGAAATGTATTTACAGTTAGATTGAAATGGCGAGGGAAGAAAAAAGAAAAACACTGGGATGCATGGATATGATTTTACTGCATACTTTTAGATTTTTGTGAATCAGGGACGCAGGACACGTACCTATCAGCATCTCTGGTCATATCAAAGAATACAGCAAAGACAGTCTTCAAAACAGGATGAATAGAAATCAAGAGAGCAGAAATATTGTTTTGAGGATATTTTCAATATTGGCAATAGCATGTAATTTATACGGGTCAAGCTAGTAAATCAATAATGTATTAGAAAATTAATTTAAAATTTTTTTATATATGATTAAAAAAACAATAAAAGAAAATACAAACAATAAGAAGAATAAATAATGACACACCAGAATATATATAAATAAAAAAAATTTAAAAATAATTTAAAAAAAAAAGAAAAGAATACAATCAGTAAGAAAATAAATAACTGACACACCAGAATATATATAAATAAAATAAATAAAAAAAATAAATAAATAAAAGAAAAAATACAAACAATAAGAAGAATAAATAACTGACACACCAGAATATATAAAAGATAATAAAACAAATAATATTTGAATGAATTTTTATTAATATATAAATGATTTGAGATTTATTTTTAACTTTTTAAATCCTGGGGAAAAAAACAATTAGCCCTGGTTGTTTGATATATGATATTTCATATTAATATATTTGAATGATTGAATTAAACTTTTTTTTCTTTTCCATTTCTTTTCAGATTCCGGACCGGTCCTGGTGTGATTCCAAGCAAAGTTCCAAAGAATACGGAAAATGTTATACTTGTTTTAAATGGAAGGGAATCTTCAAAAATAGACTTTGCCAAATTGTGGCTAGATTTCCTTCCAACATTGACAGATTTAAAAAATGTGGCTGTGATTTTATTGGGAAATGAACAATGTAATAATGAATGGATCAAATCGTATTTGCAGCTCCATGGAGGACCAATTAAATTTGTCTTTCTAGTTTATGACAGTCCGGATATTGACAACCGGAATTTTTATCAGTGGCCTCTCGGAGTAGCCACGTAAGTATTCTTACATTTTTAAAATTTGAATTTGAGTAATTACTTTATTGTAGGGGAGGTTTGTTCATTAGCTCATTTGGGAGAACATTCACTTAGGAATCACAAGAATTTTTATCAGTGGACTCTTAGAGTAGCCACATAAGTATCCTTACATTTTTAAAATTTGAATTTGACTACCGTATTTTTCAGATGATAAGGCGCACCGGATTATAAGACGCAGTATCAGTGAACAGATCTATTTTCATATATAAGGTGCATAAAGCAGAACAAAGCAGTTGGATAGGTCAGATTTATTCAAGTCACTAAAAATAACTATCAATATTGTTCACTTGTAACACACAAAGAACAGAACAATACGCTCACCAATCATTCCTCTTCTACAAATCTGTCAAATTCTTCATCTTTGGTGTCAGAGTTTAACAGTTTGGCGATGGCCGCATCAACCAAACCTAAATCCCTTTCGTCATCCTTTGAGTCAGTCTCATTGCTGTTCGAGGTCACAAAGCCTAAGCACAACCAGAATTCATACATAAGGCGCACCGTATTATAGGGCACACTGCCAATTTTTTAGCAAATATAAGGATTTTCAGTGCGCCTTATAGTCTGAAAAATACAGTAATTACTTTATTGTAGGCGGGGTAGTTCATTTGGGAGAGCATTCACTTAGGAACCACGAGAATTTTTATCAGTGGCCTCTCACAGTAGCCACATTAGTATCCTTACATTTAAAAAAAAAAAAATCAAATTTGACTAATTACTTTAGTATAGGGTGGTTTTAGAGCATTTACTTTGGAAGATGATGAGTAGCACAGCTTGGGTAATCTGATCTGTGTGGTACAGCATCTATGAGTTGTGCCCGACTTCAGAAAAAAAAAGCACTATCTCCCTGATCTAGTGCTAGCAAAAAGGGGATAGACTCCTTTGCTGTTCAGCTGATACCAACTCACTAACAATGGTCTGCAAAATGAGCTTAAAACCACTCTGCAGGCTAATTTTTTTTTTAAACTTTATTATTGCATCTTGGCAGTTGTCCAGGTCTGGTATACTGTGTCCAGGTAAGTCATGGGTAAAGTGCTCTGGGACAAATAATAACAGTTTAAATAGTGTCTATGCTCCTGCTAGGAACAGTTCATTTATTATAGTTATTTACTAAGCTAAGCTGTGGCGCAAGGCCAGAAGTACAGGGCACCTAATAAAAATCAAACTCACTAACAATGGTCTGCAAAGTGAACTTGCTAACCATTACACTATGTGAAGTGCCCATAAATAATACCAGTTTAAATAGTGTCTATTCTCCTACTAGGAACAGTCCAATTTTATACCATCTGATAAACTAGTGTCATGGGTATGATACTAAATTGCATCTAGTGGTTCTCTATACTCTGCAGAGTGTGGAGAACCTCTTTGTTTGGATGACTCCCAGATCAACTCTGATTCCAAGTGGTAGTACCTGTTTAGATATGGTTCAAATATACCTGTTTGTATTAGAATTAGATAGGAATACTTGAAACAATATAAATGCATGCAAATTATATTAAGAATATTTATTAGAAGATATAATTGTTTATAAACCATTCTTATTAATATTAACTTTTTGAAACCACATAATTGTGTGCAAAAAAAAAAAAAATTAAATGGGACTATTTACTTGAAACCATATAATTGCTTGAAAAATGATTAGCTTAGGCATTAAATAACACATAAAGAGTTAATATGCCCTCAAATAACCACCCTTTTAGTGGGGCTTAGAAAAGGCTGACTGTATCTCCTGCTGAGGAGTACACGCCCCCCCCCCTTCAAATAAAAGGAGTTCTGAGTATGACACTAAATTACATCTGATGGTAAGGCTCCAGATCTGGGGAGGGTGAAGTACACATAAAAATATAAATGTACAATGAATGTAATTCCCTGACCCCCAGCATAAAAGACCTGAAACCAAATAATACAAATTATCAAGTCTCATCTAAAAAATCAGAGAAATAACAAATATTTTAAAGTATTCTCTAAAAGTTCCTTTTTTTTTCTTTTTTTTTTTTTTTCAATTTTTGTTTCTCTATCAAACTTGCAACTTATTATAATAGAGATTGTGTGTTTGTAACCAAAACTATATCACTACTCATCACAATTCACTTAGTTATTTACGTCACATTCTCTATGATTTTATTTTTATTCAAACTTCAATTATTAATAAAATTGTTTTACATTATTAATACTATTGGCCTTATCTACATATTAATAACATGCAATTGTATTTATATATACAACAAAATAGCGGTTTACAGTGTGAATGGGAAGGCTAATTTACATATTGATTTTAAGAATTTGATTTTAATATAAATATGTGCTTGGTATTATTGATTTCTAATTGTTTGGTTTTATCTAAATGAATATGAGCTAAAAATCTCGGGGATAAATCTTAAAAGTAAAAATCTCAGGGATAAATCTTAAAAGAAATCCATTAACAAAAAGAAATAACTGTAATCTTATTCTTTACTTCCTATTTTAACTAAATAGTTAAATTAGGAAAATATAACAATGAAAGAAGGGAGTGATGGAAGAGTTTCAGTTGTTCTATTTTTTTTTCATCTGTATTCTTTCGACTCTTTTTATCTGTATTCTTATTTAATTTCATTAGTCTTTCTAATTTGATATAAGATTTAATTATATTAAAACTTAAATACTTGTGCCCAGAGGGTGTATATATTTGCTAGTATACATAATTAAAATATTACTCAATTGTGTTAGCATATATTCTTGGCTCAAGAGGATCTTACTATGCACAACTTCTGTGCTAAAAATTCCTCATGTTTATAACATTCTCTCAATCTGTCATTGGAATGATGTGATAATTATAGATTATATCGTACAGCATTTCCAAAAATGACAGGACTCAAATCTAAAGTTTGACATTGTCAATATAATCCTCGTTTTTACTGTCACTTCTTTTTATCTTGGTTTTTGTCAGATGAAACCTTAAAAGGTGTTTTTTTTTCTTCCCTTGTGCCAAGTTGAGATTCTTATAACTTTACACAAATGGCAACTAATCTTGTGAGATATGTCCACTGAAATCAACTTTGGTGGAAATGTCTGCTAAATAGGAAAATACTTTTGATAGACCCAAATATTTGAACCTTGCATGTAAAGTAAAGTCAAGTCATTGGGGTGACCTAAAGTCGGTATCAGCCAGGCAGCAAGGGAGTCTATCCTCTTTTCAGTAGCACTAGACCAAGAAGAATGGTTTTTTTAGCTTCTGAGGTGGAGCGCCACACCTACCATCTGCTCCTCATTTTATCGCACAGATCCCTGTGCTACTGCTACTGCTACTGCTCGAGTGGAGGGGTTGGTAAATACATATATATATATATATATATATATATATATATATACACACACACATATATATATAGAGAGATAATACAGTTTGCTATATTTATTAGTAGATAATGCTCAATATCATTGATAGAGCATATATATCTTAGTTAGGATGGCAATGACATGAAGTCAACTGTGCTTGGTAACTGACAGTTTCTCATAATTTGTCTGTCAGTTACCAAGCACAGTTGACTTCATATCTTCACTACCCTAACTTTATATATGATGAAATTAACAAATCGTTATAACGTATTTTTTTCTTAAATCAGGAAAGTGCTATAATACTGGCAAATAAAACCTAAAATAAATAGAGGTTGTCTCACCTCCTCATGTCCATCTTATGACTTTGCTTTTGTAAAAAAAAGATGAAAGAAGTCAAAACAATTCCTGTATCATACCAGCTATGAGTTAAATGATACAACTACTGTTCTTCTACAAAGATTTCTTTGGCATTAGATAACCCATGAAGGTTGATATGCCATTATACAAAGAAACCAAATTATGTTTCATCTGAAGACTATTTTTTTAATAAATACCTGGAACTTATTGTCATGAGAATATGTATACGCACACACACAAGTAATAAACTATTTTTTGATAAGAGTTTTATAATTTGCTTGAAGCATTGTGTTTATATTGGTTTGTTGGTTGGTTTTGAAAGCTATCATGATGCATGTATGATGTTGTTTGTTTACCTTTGATTTATTCTTAAGACTAGTACAAAATAATAAACACCCTCCGGGCGATGTAAAAATAGATTTTTGAAACATATTGCCTGAGGGGTGGGAGTAAAAAATTCAGTCAGCGAGTTTGTACCCTAAGTAAGTAAAATCATCAAATTCATTAAAGGATTAAAAAATAAAACAATTTGAAATGTAAACTTTAAATATGTATTAAATATGTATTAAATAAAACAAACTATATATAGATACATAATACCAGTCATGTATTTTAAAAACTTGTTTTAAAAACAATGAGGACTGTCTAATGTTACATGTTCAAATTTTGAGTGTATTTATTCTGTTATGATGATTTTGGGTAATGTGACGTAAGCAGTGACGTAATTTTTGTTACAGACAAAAACCGGAAGCGAATCTCCATTATTGATAGATTTTGAGATCAAGATCTCTTCGCCAGAAGATTTCTGAAAGCTTTCTGGAGCTGTTAGCTTGTTACTAGGATTTGTCCATTTTTTGACAATAAGAGAAGTTTTACACAATACCAAAAGAAGAGTTTCAGGGATAATTCAACCATGGGAAAACTTAAAGGAATTTAATGTTCATTGAATGTCAAAGGAACTATTTTGAAGAAAATTAATGTTTCATTCATTGTTCATGTCTGTCTTGATAAATACAGTTTCAGTTTTGCTACTTTTTGAACACTCCTCGTATCTATTATGAATGACTGATTTCATTATCTTTATTTAATATTTGTTTGTCAGAGAAATAAACAATTTTGATCAGTCACTGATTAATCGGGATTTAAACTACTTGGGAGGGAGGGTTCTGTTTATGATGCAATGCAATTGAAACTTTTGGTCTGCATAAAATGTATGAAACTCAGTTTTAGTCCTCATCTTTTTTATATCTAATTCTGAATTAAACAATTTATTGAATTTAAATATTTATTTTGAAGTTTCTTCTTTGAGAGCTTGACACTAGTAAAACTTGAATGACGTCCGAGTAAGATGAAGATGAATGTTGGAGAAGTGAGGATGAACTCATAAGTGATGTACTCCTGTGGAAGCCAAAACATGGATATGCCAGTGTGGGCCATCCAACAAAGATGTACATTGACCAGCTCTGTGCGCATACTGGATGCTGTGCAAAGGACCTTCCAGGGTCTCTAAGTGGGCCATCCTTTAGGCTTCAAGCAAGAGTGCTTGTCCAGTGGAAATCCTTGGTAAAGAATCCTTTGGTTGTTCCTTGGTGCTCCTCAATATTGCAAGTCCCTCATCAATGATTGCAAATGGACATCTGTCAGTATCAGCTATTAAGTAGTCAATCCGCCATGCATTATGGCTGTTGATTGGCGAGGAATAAATTATGTGACCTCGCCCAGTCTATAAATTTAGGTGGTGTATTGTAGCACACCTTATATATCCAAATATTCCAACAATAGGGACGGTTGATGAGAGTGTTACATAGTGAGGTTTTCACGGTACCAAATCGATATATGTTGTATACCCTTTCTTACTTCTTTACTTCTTACTTGCTTCTATATCTTGGACATCTATTCTTCTGGCCGGCTTTGTTTCTTCTATCATCTTGGTCTGGTATATCTTCTAAAGTCTGGACTTTCTTGGGGACTTCGGGTCTGGTTTCTGTTAGGGATTTCTCCTTATCAGAAGCCCTGTGTCATTGTTAGTTTTTAGGTAATAAACACAAGACTTCGATTTACGTTGATGTTACTTTATTTTCAATCCCCAACCCAGACATCTGCACAGATCGACTTACCCTATCGGGCTCCTACCTTCTAACTGACTGAGTTACTTCTATCCTTAAACCGGAACAGGGTCTTCTATGCCTTCCGGTTCTCACGATTTATCCCTGGAAAGCAAGGTGAGAGTGAGGTCAAGCGCCGTCACTCACTCTTAAGGCCATCAGCTGCACTAATCGCCATTATGATTTCTACACTATTGCCATAAATATTAGGTGACTACTAATTATGTAACAAGAGACTGTCATGGATATCCGTGCTACTAGCATGATATGATTGATGATGTAATGACATCCAGTGTGAAATAAAATCCCTATCAGTGACTAATTAAGTTTGGTTTCTTCTAGACTAAAATCAGGTTGTAAAATTTCTTATTTAGGTTTTCAATCAGTAGAACACTTAGCTAGGAATCGAAAGGTTCCATGATCGATACCAGTCCTGCCAACTCAGCACATGAGTAGCGTAGATTGGGTAATCTGATCTGTGTGGTAAAGTGGGGAGTTGAAGGTAGATGTGGTGCTCCACCTCAGCAAAAAATCCTCCCTTGCTGTCTGGTTGCTACTGACAATAGGCTACTTCACCAACTTTACTTTACTTTACTTTATTGCATGTCTGTAAAAGTAATCTGTCTTTTTAGAGATCGGATATATAATTAACCAAGAAAAATTGGTTTTAAAAATGTATTGTAATATCTTTTATTCGTCTTTAAGATGCTACAGATGAACTCTTAAGGCTCACCCATACTGATGAAGTTTTTTTCTTTAATTGTAATCCTGATTTTGAGACCATCCAGACAACAGCATTGTTGAAATCAGCTGGAATACTCAGGAGAGTCCTAGAGAACTGAGGACTTGTTGTCACTCAAACTCCAGTGAAAGACCATCAGCTAATGCTGGTGTGAAAAAATAATAATATTAATAATGACTCTATTATTAACCTGTCAAGAGATTGCAATGTAATTTATAGAAAACCAGAACTACATAACCTGGATAGATACATATTTGATTTTTCTGAGGGGTAGAAAAAAAAGTTCTAAGTGTTTTTAAGGACATCATTTCTTCAATTCTTTCTTCATTCCTATAATCTTATTTCTTTCCATGATATCTCTAATTAACTCACCCACTAAATGATGCAAAAATCAACAATTTGGGAGAAGGAAAAAAAAAAAAAAAGTCACCATACTTTTTAGATTATGATTTTCTTTTCATTTTTTTTCTTTTTTTTCTCCTCAATTTCTTATCACTCTGCTCCAGTCATTTTCTGTCGAAGAAGAAAAAGAAAAAAAAATTGGTTGGTTAAATATTTTTGTTTAGTATCTTAGGAAATCATTCATCAAATACTGTAAGGAAAATATATATATATATATATATATATATATATATATATATATACACATTTTTTTTTTGACAATAGCAGAAATTGTACATTCTATGATTCTTGGAATGTCTCCCCCCACACATACACACAAAAAAAAAAAAAAAAAGCGAGGAGGAAAAAAAAGAACCTGTAAATTTAAAATGTACATCTCCCAAATGAACCAAATCTTTCCTTTGCAATAATCAACACCAAGCAGCCAGGAATATATATATATATATATATATATATATAGAAGCCAAAGTCTCTTTTTTTCTGCTATATGCATGTAGTCAATCAGAACAGTGTTTGAGAGGTCTACAGCAATAATAATAATAATAATAATGGCAGATAATGGTATTATTACTACTACTACCCATAAGACTTCTTGCCTTTCTTCTTATAATTGGTAGGTTACACAGCAACTTACTACTACTGCAGTGAAGTCTCTGTTTTGTTTTTCTTTTTTCATTTAGTAGTTACATACAACAACAACAAAAAAAGAATCCCTGTCATCAGGAGCCTAACAAAAAGAAATACTGTCTTTATGGCCATTTTTATATTGGGACTAAATCAGACGAGGACACATCACTATTATGTTGCAAATAAGATCAATAACCAAAAACTAGTGAATAAATCAAAGAGAACAATATAAAAATCTGATATTTGAGTGGTGAAGTGTTACTCCTCTTGAGTTTTTATAGACTTTTCTCTTTTTAGTTTTAAAAGGAAAAATTCTTCAGATAAAGATATCTTTCCTTTTGAGTCTTGGTAACTAACATTGGCAACAATCTCTAATATTTCCCAAAGATTACTGAACCTTCATCAAAAGTCTTCAGATTGGTTTAATAAAAAAAAACTCTTGAGACTCAATAAGTACCTGTGGGTTATTTTCATTCCTTTTGAGAAAATGTGACTTCTTATATAGAAGAAGTTTCCCCCACCAACTTCAAAAGGTAATTGTTTTTTGGGTTTTTTTGTTTGTTTTTTTATGATCATATTTTAAACAAACTCTGAGATAAAAAAATATAACATGAGTTTGTGTCTAACTAAGAGCTTATGCATTATTATTATTATTACTAGCAAGAATATTCGTCCTCTCCCAGATGTATGTATTTAAGTTTTAAAAAAGTAAAGTCGTCAGGGCGGTCTAATATCAGCATCAGCCAGACAGCAAGGGAGTCTATCCCTTTTTCACTAGTGCTAGACCAAGGAGATTATTTTAACGTCTGAAATGGAATGCCACACCTACCATCAGCTCCTCACTTTACTGCACAGATTTCTGTGCTACTCATACGCTGAGTTGGCGAGGGCCGGTATCAAACCAGGAACCTTGTGAATCCTAGCTAAATGCTTTACCGACTGAGCTAAACCAGCCCTGTAAGTTTAAAAAGTTAATAATAAAGATATTAAACTCTAAACTGTAATTTAAGTTTTAATGTAATGAAATAGATTAGAAAGACTAAGAAAAATTAAGTAAAAATAATTGTAATCTTTTTATTTTAATTGGTTTCTATATAAAATCATTTATAGAATTGATTCTGATATGTTGATGAATAAATCAATAATATTAGAAATCAATAACACTAAGTAATTATTTATTAAACCATGTTTTATCAAAACTTTGAGTTTGAGTTCAATCTCTGTAGCCTGTAAGGTAATTCATATTACCTTTACTACAAAAAATAAGCAACTATAATTTTTAAAAAGGTGAAAAAGAAATACTAGTCATAATTGATTACCAGGTGGATGAGCAGTTCATGACATGCAATACTCCACTTTGGCCCTATCTTGGGCTAGACGGGTGGTCGGAGAGGCCCCCTCTGATCAATCGACTGGTCACGTCAAGCCCTAGCACCTATATTTTTTTTTTTATGTTATAAACACATGTCTCGTGGTGTTCTTTTTTCAAAAATTTTTTTAACGCCACGTGGAAGGTCGTGATAGTCTTAATAGCCGTTATTCATTCAATTTCAATTTTATTATTTTCATCTATTTATATATTTATGTATTATTTATTTTTAATTTATTTGATATATGTATATATATTAAAATAATAAATATATTAAACTCTAAAAATAATCATTGTGTCAGTAGATGTACTTTTAAGATAAGCAAGTGTATTTCAATTGAATGTGACATCATTTATTTAGTTCTTCAGACATCTCTGTTAATTTTAAGATCTTTTGAAAAAAAAAAGTATTGAATATAGATTCACTGAAAGATCTTACCAACATAAGTAGGTTATTATTCTACACTAGAACCATTACGTTTTGTGGTTTTGTTTCTTCAATTGTCACAATGAATAAATAATAAATAAAATTTTTAAAAAAGATGCTGTCTGCACTAAATGATACACAACTTTCAAGGGTCCTTTAATTGCCCAATTAAATTTTGGTTGAAATTAGGTTAAAATTAAAATCACAAGAGTCACAAAATGTTTTTTTTTTCTTTTCTTTTTGTTTTATCTAAATTTTCTAAAATAATTTCACAATAAATTTAGAAATATTCTTTGTCAATATTATAATTGCAAAAATATGCACCCTCCGTCACAAGTATTTATGTTTTTTTGGGGGGGGGGTTGTTTTTACGGCATATCAACCTCAGTGGGTCATTTAATGTTGATAAAGTTTTGAAATAAATCAATTCTTAATGGATAATACAATTTTTTTATAAATACATTTTTCTATTTAACCCATAGATGGGACCCTAACAGGTACTACCACTCCGGGTCAAAGTGGACCAGGGAGCAATGGTGATGAAGGGATGCTCCACATTCCCCAAAACTCCAAACTCACCATCAGATAGAGTTTAACGTCATTCTCAGGACATGTAGACCCATATGATAAAAAGGGGTTGGGGCTTGCCATAAGGGCAATAGGGTTGAGAAAATCATATAGGTGCTAGGGCTTGACGTGACCAGTCGATTGATCAGAGGGAGCCTCTTCGACCGCCCTTCTAGCCCAAGATAGGGCCAAAGTGGAGTATTGCATGTCATGGACTGCTCATCCACCTGGGCTCTATCCTTAAGCATCACGGGTCGCCACCCATAGCCAACAGGTGGCCCCATTGGGGGAGTCTTACTCCTCTGCAGAGGTGCAGTCGGTGCATTCTAACGCCCCAGCCGGCAGGGCGGTCACAAGTATTTGAGTTTTAATGTAATATATTAAATTAGAAAGGCTAATGAAACTAAATAAGAATGTAGTAAAATGATTTGAAACAGAAAATAGAAGAATTTTGAAACTAACTCTTCCATCATTTTCCATCACTTGCATCTTTTATTGCTAATTTTTTCTAATTTAACTATTTAGTTAAATTTGGAAGCAATGAATAGAATTACAGTTATTTCTTCTTGTAATGGATTTCTTTTAAGATTTATCCCAGAGATTTTTGCTCATATTTATTATCATAAAACTAAACAATTAGAAATTAATAATATCAAGCCCATATTTATTAAAATCAAATTTTTAATGTCAATATGTGAACTAGCCTTCCTGTTCACTCTGTAAACTGCTATTTTGTTTTATATATAAATACAAATGCATGTTATTAGTATGTAGATATGGTCAACAGTATTAATTATGTAAAACAATTTTATTAAGAATCGAGGTTTAGATAAAAACAAAATCATGGAGAATGTGACGTAAATAACTAAGTGAATTGTGATAAGTAGTGATATAGTTTCGGTTAGAGACAGACACATACACAATCTCCATGATGATAAGATGTGATCTAATAAAAAAGTGAAAAATGAAAAAAAATCTGAATATTATTTGATGCCATTAAATGTGATATTGATAAAAGACAAAGCGTTACGGTAAGACCTCAAGGGTTTTTAATAAAATACCTTAGATCAAAGAATTTGAAAGGGTTATTTTATTTTGTCTTGTACAATTTTTTTTCTTTTTAGTTTAGTTAACATTTAATATTAGTTAGCTAGTATTAATGGTTATTATAGTCTTTGATTCTCCTGTTTATCTCAACTTGGCAGTTCTCTCTTCTGCATTTTCTTAGAATAGAAACAATTCTAACTTTATGAACTCATAAGCCTGATATTTTGGGTGGAGCACCATTTTACTTTCTACTTGAATCTGGCTTCAAGGAGATCATGTCAGATACTACTAATAAAAGACCATTGAACAAAGATATCTGCACCTTCAAGTGATGTTTGAATGTTCCGTATCTCGCTCCCTCTGTGTAAGCATGTGTATTGATAGAATTTTCTGAGTTCTTGTATAGGATATCTAACGGCCGAAGGGTTAAGTTTGAGAATGTTTTCAAATGTATTTTGGAAGAAGAATATTCTGTCTTTTATTAAACAGATTTTTTCTTTAACTTACAAGACACAGATGTGAATTTAAATGAGATTAATCCTAGTATTAAACAAACAAACAAAACAAAACAGAAACCTGCTATGATTTGCATAATTACTAGCATCTTATTTTGAACTCCTACACATGGACACACCAGTATTGGCAAAAACTTACATTAGCCAACTCTATGCAGACACTGGATGACGTCTAGAGGACCTACAAAGATTGGTTGCTTCCTTTTATAGCATATTAACCATTTTTGGGTCATTTAATGCTGAATCAAGTCATTTTGATAAACAAAGGACTCGGGTTACATTACAGTACCTGCTGTTGTTTAAATGGCGGATAGGGACAGATGATGAGAGAGATTCTAGGAAATCCATGTTGTCAGCATGCCTTGATGATAGTGTTTGGTATCTTTCAGCTTGTATGCAATTTGAAACCTTTAAAGCTTGCCTTCAAATTAATGATACTAATAATACCACAACATTAGAGTGTAGTTGATGTTTTGTATTTATTGTTATTTTTCTAATGGAATTACCTTACATGAAATCAGGTTATTTACCTTGTACCCCACTTGTACAGGTTAGGCACAATGCCCTATTAATGTGGGACCACCCACAAGCCGAAGCTCAAGGGAATGCCAATGGGATTGACGCATTTTTTGTGCCAAAAAAAATGCGTCAATCCCATTGGCATTCCCCTTCAAGGGGGTGCCTCAGGCACTGGGCAATAAACCAGCCCTGCCCCTTTAAATCAAGGGGGCCGGTATTGCCTGGGGGGATAGCCCCCTGGGATAGACGCTATTAATTTTATTACCTAACCACTCCAGAGGCGGAAGCGCTCTGAAGCAGGCTCAAGGAATCACCTTACATGAAATCAGATTATGGTTTGTTAGTCTCTTCTATAAATTAACCTAATTGTTTTACTTGTTCTAACTTAATACCCTCACCAAACTGTTACTTAAAACTACACACCAACCATCACAGAATGGACTAGTTTTATTTTCTCCGGTAGAATAAACAACATTATCAGCTTGTAACACAGCTGGATATTAATCACTCCACATACCTCTACATGGTGCTGCAGACAGGATTCAAATCTGTGAAGGCATAACCCATTGGATTTCGAATATACACCCTCCTAAAAAAAAAATAAAAATTGAAGAAAATAAAGGACAAACTCAGGAGTAATGTTCTATGGACTCTTACAAATGGACATACCTGTGTTGGCTGACCAGCAAAATCTCAGTGCGGATACTGGATGCCTTCTAGAGGAACTACTAAGAATTGTGGCTGATAGGGATGGATGACGAGTGAGAATTTAGGAGATCAGTGCTGCTTCTGATGAGGATGAGTAAAATAAAATATCCCAAATTTCTCAGATGATGATGCTCTGTGCAGAAGACAATTTTAAATGTCTTTTTTTTTTCTTTTTTTGTCGGGGTGGCCTAAAGTTGATATCAGCAAGACAGCAAGGAGTCTATCCCCTCTTCACTAGTGCTAGATCAAGAAGATTGTTTTACCGTCTGAGGTGGAGTCCACACCTACAATCAGTTCCTTACTTTTACAGCACAGTTCTCTGTGCTACTCATACACTGAGTTGGCGAGGGCTGGCATCAAACTAGGAACCTTGTGGTTTCTAGCCTAATGCTCTACCAACTGAGAAGGTCAACCAATTTATTGAAACGAGGAAATCAGAAGATTGAGTGGACAAGTAGATAGAATTTTTTGGTTTTTGGACTTGTCAGGGATTATGTCTCCAAGAGGAGTTGCCAATCAAATACTGGAATCTTTTCTCTATGAATATATACACACGTGTGTGGGGTGGGGTTGGGTTGGGGGTAGGGTGGGTATTGGGATGCCAGATGATTGCAAATAAAGCGTTACTTTTGCCAAGTGTTAGCGTGAAAGTCACCAGACAAAGACCAAAAATAGATTGTCTGACTTTAAAGCTGAAGGCGTTTCTATTTATTGGGGTTTTTTTTCTTTCCTCTTTCTTTTTTTTTTTTCTTTCTTGTCAAAGAGGAAGAAAAGGAGACCAAAAAAAGATTTAAAAAAGAATAAAACAAACCAGGAAGTGTTTGCGTGTGTTATTGAAATAAGGAAGTAACTTATATTCATTGTCAAATAATCAAGTGATGAATGGGAATGTTTGACGCTTTTAAATCAAAACTGGTACATTGTGTTGGGGGGCGTGAGAGATCGGGCCAGGCGGGCAGAATAGTGAATTTGGACAAAATTATTTGTGCTGTGCTGAATTTCCATTCTATAAAGAGACTCCCCCCACACAACACTCCTACCGCCCACACACACTCTACCCCCGACCCCCCCATCATAAATTACAATTACTGACCAATTGATACTAATTGACATCCTGCAAGTGATCTATTAGAAAGTTAGCTCATAACAGGAGGGTTGAATAGAGAAAATGTTTTATGTTGCAATGTTAGAGATGCATTGGAAATGGTTGTGTTTAAAAATGGACTTCTTCCCAAAACTAAACATTTACAATATTTGGTGAAAATTGCATCACAATATTTGCTTCTTGATTACCAAACCACCACCTTTTTTTTTTGCTAGTTGTTCTTTCTCCTTTGCTCTCTCTCTCTCTCTCTCTGTCTGTTCCTTACTATCACTCTCTTTCTTGTTTGCCTTCTTTCTTTCTTCTTATCTTTCCCACATCATTACTCTCTCTCTCTCTCTCTCTACATACTCTCCCTCTTTACAGTTTAAAGAGTGATGGTACTAAAAACACTGATAGGTATCAATCTCTCTATGTGTGTCTATCTCTCTACATATATATATATAGAGAGAGTGACAAAGATATATATATATATATATATATATCTTCCTCACCCTCTCTCTCTCCATGTCTCTTTTTCTTTCTCATATCTCTCTCCATTTTAAAGAGTGATAGTACTAATGACAGGGATAGATATATATCTCTCTCCATATCTTTTTCACACTCATTCCCTTCACTACCTCATTCCCTTTCTCTCCATATCTCCACCCTGCCCCATTTTAAAGAGTAATGCTAGTGGTGAAGACAGTGATGGAACATTGTTTGACTTTTCCATCCGGCTCTGTAATGATGGTCATAAAACATAAATACAATACATAAAGTTTTAAAAGCTTTCCTTATGATGATGATGATGATAGTGGTGGTCATAAAAAAAGGTCTGACCACAACACCTGAGCATTGGTTATTATTGCTTTATATGAAGCCAACATTTTGGGGGGAGATGCTGTCTGTATTTGGATACTTTTGTTTACCCCAAAGAACATAATGGATGCTGATGCTTTCTTCTTTCTAAAATTGCTTTTATTCTGAAAAAAAAATAAAAAAATAAAAAAATAAATAAATAAAATAATTTTTATGGCCAATGGCTGTTTTTTCTTTAAAACTGGAGGGGAAAAAAAAAGTTTTTTTCTTCCTTAAAATTTTACTTATTGCAAATACCCTGCTTAAAATTAATCTTTATTTACTTAAAGGCCGACTTTAGTGGCCTTTAAGTTTAATATCAAATCACATCTTATTTATAGAATTTATTCTATAAAAAAAAGTAAGTAATTTTGGCAGAGTAGCCTATTGTTGGTATCAGCTGACTAGCAAGGGAGTCTATCCCCTTTTCACTTGCATTAGACCAGGTAAATTGGTTTTATTCTGAAAGAAATCATTTTTTATAGAAAATGGCTGTTCTTTCTTTAAAACTGGAGAAAAAAAAGGAAAAAAAAAAAGGTTTTCTTTATTTACTTAAAGGCCGCCAAAGTCGGCCTTTAAATTTTTTATATCAAATCATATCTTATTTATAGAATTTAAATAAAATAATTTTTTAAAGTAAGTAATGACACAGAATCCATTCCCATCTATAGGTTAAATAGAAAAATGTATCTATAAAAAAATTGTATTATCCATTAAGAATGAATTTATTTTAAAACTTTATCGGCATTAAATAACCCACTGAGGTTGATATGCCGTAAAACAAAACAAACAAACCAAAACAGAATCCATTTCCTATGATGATAACCATTACACCATATGCCTCCATTTTAGGATTATTTTATGCCTAAAGGTTATGATATCACATTCTCTAGATATTCATGTTTACATTTTTTTTTTTGCACACAGTCCGATCAAATAGGAATGATTTTTAAACAGTTCTATTTGATTAATAGATGGGAACCTAATAGGTAGCCACTTTTTTATGTGAAAATGCAGACAGCTTCAACCAGGTTTTGAACTCGGGTAGCCAAGCCCATTTCCTATGAAGATAACCATTACACTACAAGCACCTCTTGTTAAACTTAAAGATTCTTTTTTTTTTTTTTTTGGAACATAACAATTTTAATTCTTTTCTTAAAAGTTGTAAGACTGAAGGGATTTTTTTTAGATTCGATGGAGGGAAAATGTTATAAATATTTTACAGATTGGAAGTATTTAAATGTTTAGTCTACCCTGTGTTTCATTGAATCTAGCTCTGTAATCTTCAGATCCACCCCCCCCTTCTCTCTCTCTCTCTCCAGGTGTCAGGTTTTAGGGATAAAAGCTTTTCTTTTTTTTCCTTCTTTATCGCAACATGTTACTCGTATTTTTATTGCGAATTTATTTTCTGTTGCTGGTTTTCAAGAGAAATGCACTTACCATTTCTTTATTCAAAATGGCATCAGTATTCTTTAAAAATTCCCATGCTGTGAATATTGACGCTTTAAGCAGCATTAAAAGAAGAAGAATATGAAGAAGAAAAACCTCACTCGTATATCTTTAATGGGTTATAAAGATAGCTTTTTAAATGTGGTAAAAAATTTAACCAGCTTTTCCTCTTCGTCGTTTATATTTATACAATTAAGCATCGTATTTGTTCTTCTTTTTAGGGAACTTTTGATAATACTTAAATTTTCAGAATAGATTTTTTTTTCCCCATTATATGACATTATCCAAGTATAGAACATCTTTTTTTATCCCTTCATCTTTCACCTTTATATATATATATATATATATATATATATATGTTTATATTTGTTTATGTAGTAAACCTCAACAATCTCCTTAACTTCTAGTCTCTTTCATCTAAAGAAGTTTTTAATCACTTAAACTGTAAATAATTCTGCTGATAAAACTCTCTTTTCATAAATACAAGAAAAGAATAAACATTACTGAATTTTAAGATATTTTCTCACTTTTATCCTCACTTTGGTTATACGAGGTATGATCAAAAGGAATTGAGATCAAAGTTTTACATTTTGAAAAATTAAATGAAGATATGTTGACCATTAGGTCAGTCAGTAATGTTGTGTTATGGCCCTGTTTTTAAGAGGCGTGGTGTTCTTTCCAAAAAATATTTAAAAAATAAAAAAGGACTTGTGTAGTTTTTGTGGTAACCCTGGGTTAGAAAGAATCAAACCCTAATCAGATTGTTCCCTTGTCAAACAACCACTTTATTATCACTGTTGATTTCACTAGTAGTAACAGCTTGAGCAAGGGAGGAATGCCAACTATCAAATCAGATATGTTTACCATTGCGCCAGTTTAGATCAGTTGGTTGAGTTTGTGCCTAGAAATCGCAAGGTTCCTAGTTTGATACCAGTCTCCACCAACTCAGCACAGGAATTGTACAGCTTAAGTAATCTGATCTATGTGGTGAAGCATAGGGAGATGACGGTAGATATGATGTTCCACCTCAACAAAAAACAGGCCTCCCAGGTCTAGCATTAGCAAAAAGGGGATAGACTCCCTCGTTTTTCTGATACTGATAATAGGCCTTTCCGCAGACTTTAGTTTTACTACTTATGTTGACTATTCTAAGCAGGATATATATATATATATATATATATATTTTAGATTATAGTTCACTGAAAAGTCCTCATCTAAATCTAGGATACTGCTCAGTCGGTAGAGCATCTGCTGGGAACTGCTGGGTTCCTGGTTCGATACCAGCCCTCGCCAACTCAGCGTATGAGTAGCAGAGGGACCGAGTAGTAAAGTGAGGAGCTGATGGCAGGTGTGGTGTCACCTCAGATGTTAAAAAACAAACTCCTTGGTCTAGCACTAGTGAAAAGAGATAGACTCCCTCACTGTTTGGCTGATACTGACTTTAGGCCTCCCTGACAACTTTACTATCTCATATGTTCATCCTAAAGTTCAACATCAATACATGACTCATTGTGTCTTATTGAATTCTTTTTAAGCCCATAAGAAACAAAAGAAAAAGATATCCTCTATTTGCTTGAGTTAAGAGCTTTTCAAATACCTCAACAAGATCATAAAAAGGAAGAAAAACTGTTGTATACCCTTCTTTTACTTCTTCTGATGTCTTTGACATCTTACGTCTTCTTCTAATATCTTGACTTCGTCTTGGTGGTTGGTCGCACTTAACTCATTTCTTCTTCTATATCAGTCTTGTTACCAAGACATTCACCAACTACAAAACTGCGTTATTTTCTTAAGTTTTTATTTACTTAACTATACATTTCAAGTAACTAAATATCTGACTAACATAGCGTGTGTATGCAGAGTGAGTTACAGTTAAGGCAGGACATCTTCACTGCCTGACATCCACCTGAAAACTGAGGACCCAACCAGGTCCCAGTGACTTCATGTATTTCGTGGGCTTTCTGTACTATTCCATGGAAAGTCCCACCCGTGATATGAAAAGGGCCATCCCTTTAGAAATATAGGGGATTGACAATAATCTTATGCAACCGCATAGATTATGTAACATAAGTATTTAAGTTTTAATGTGATGGAATCTATTAAATTAGAAAGACAACCAAAATGAAATAAGAACGCATATATAAAAAGAGTACACTTATTTTAATTATATTCTAATTGGTTTTTTTATGTAAAATCATTCATAGGATTGATTTTAATATGTTGGAGAATAAAAAAAATAACATTAGAGGTCAATAATACCAAGTAGTTATTTATTGAATCCAGTTTTGTTAAAACCAGTATGAAAATTAACCACAATATATATTACGTAAACCATTATTTCGTAGTGATATATAAGATACATATAATATCATTTTAGCAACCAATATACAAGTTCCCATGGTGTGATGGTTGTTGTATGAATCCAACTATCTTCCCTCCAACTATGGGTAAATAGTAGGGCGGACTTGACTCTTCAAACTTGGTACGGCAACTGATGTAACAAAACCATTTAAAGTTTTTACATAACAAAAACACCAAAAACATAAAGCAACCAATTTGATTTCTCTGAATTTTTTAGATGAGGCTTGATGATTAGTATTATTTGTATTATTCGGACTATTGTCCTCATCTTCATTGTTATCTGTACAATTTTTCGGCCAATGTGCCCTCTGGCCTTCTTCAGGTATTTCTTGTCAATCTCAGGAAACCTTCTATTCGAACTCAGGAACCTTCTTGTTGTAATCAGGAAGGTTCCCAAATCTGAGAAAGTTCCTGAGTCAGATGAGAAATAATTGAAGGCCGGAGGGCATATTGGGCCAAAATGTTGTACAGATAACAATGAAGATGAGGACAATAGTTCGAATAATACAAATAATACTGACTAGTCCTTGTTTACTGTGATTTACATATTTCCAATTGGATACATGGCTTAGTGAATAAAAGAGTTAGGTTAAGACAGTTCTAAGTAACAGTTATTTATAGACTGCAGGTTCAATGCTGGTCAGGGGCAGCAGTAACATAGAATAATAATTAACACAGCTTAATGCCTATACCCCAGCTATGGTTAGGGGAATGAGAACAGAATACCCCTGTGGACTGAATAAAGGGTTAGGTTCAAAGTTCCATGATGGCTCCCGATTACGACAAGAAGGTTCCAGAGTTTGAAAAGAAGCACCTGAGGGGCACATCTGCTGAAACATGTATATAACAATAAAAATGAAGACAATAATCAAGCCTCATCTAAAAAATTCAGACAAACAGCATTCAGTCGTCTTCTCTTTTTGCTCAATTGTATCATCTATACATATATAAAGGGCAGTTGTGTGTATGACTGGAGGAAACTTCGAAAATAATACAATTGATGACAAGGTAAATATATATATATATACACATTAAATATCACCAATTCTTGGTTTTTGAGCAAAAATAATGAAGGTTTGATTTTTATTAGTGAAGATACTTAAAAAAAAAAAAAAATTTAAATGATAATAGCATAGATTTTTTTTTTTTTGCCTTTAATATTTTAAATAGTAGACATTAATTTTTTTATTTCCAGAGTGGCTGGATCAAAACAATGTCTTTTGTTTTTGCATAGGGATTTTAATGGGGCATACTACAAGGATCCAACTCGCAATTCAATAATAATGGATTTGTGAGACTAATTTTTTAGCCGCTTCTAGTATTTTATAAGTGATGGATTTTATTTATCTTCACTAATATTCAACTCTGGAAAAATCATTTTTGTTTCTTTGTCTGAGATTCATAAATAGAAGTTTTGTTTTTTTATTTTTTTTTTAAATTTTGTTGTGTGTATGTTTGTGATTTGTCCTTGTAACATTTTTATAAAATGATAACACACTGTAGATACTTAGTAAAAATATTTCCTTTTATGACTCTAGCATTTCTCATGATAATATTTTTATTTTTGTCTCTGGAGGCAAGAAAATAATTTCTTTTGTCTACAGTTGTCTTAAAAAGGCAATAAACAATTTTTGGCTTTGTAATCACTATTTCTTCCTAAACATCATTTTTAATTTACTTACATGTCCAAAGGAATGATGATGATTGGACTGCAGACCAATTTGCTCAAGTAGTTTAGCGACTCACTTATCTCGTGCCTCGTAAATAACTATAAAAAATATTCTGCTATTGTAATTCTTTTTGGTTGGTTTTGTTTTTTGTTTTGTTTTTTCAAAGCTTTTGTCCAAAAAGATTATAGATTGTTCATTGGCCAATAATAAAAAGAATAAAAAAAAGAGGAACTAATGATTGTTTATAAAAGGCAAAACATTATTCATTATTGATAACCTGGAGAAGACATTAACATTACAGAAATTGAGCTTATAATTAAGACACTTCTTTCTATTTTTGATGATGTTAGCCATTGGCAGGTGTGTAAGGGGGAAAATATGGAACTTTTTGCTGGCTCCTTTTTTTAATGATATATAATATATATATATATATATATATATATATATATATATATATATATACAGAGATGCTGATAGGTAATGCATAATTGACTGGACACAGTAAAATTGTATCCATGCGTCCCAGTGTTTGTCTTTTTTCTTCCTTCACCATTTCCAGCTAACTGTAAATACATTTCAATAGTTTCTTAGAAATGAATTACATGCTATGGGGTACAAGGTAGGGGTTAGATGGCTTTAGTTGTTCATAGATAAAAACATTACAGTTTATCAAGAAACTTTAGTGGAGACCCATCAAATTACCTGGGGACTTGTTCAAATCAAATACATGTATCCCAGGATGCACCAAATTAAAAAGCTATCATCACATATATATATATATATATATATATATATATATATATATATATATATATATGTGTGTGTGTGAGGTAGATAAAAGGAAAAGTGAGCAAGAAATGAACAAATCAAGGGTTGTTTTGAGTTGTTCATTTCTTGCTCACTTTTCCTTTTATCTACCTCATATTGTCGGATTCTAAACCCATCCATCCTATCTTCATATATATATATATATATATATATATATATATATATATATCAGTTAGAGAGTGTATCAGATTTTATTTAATCAAGAAGGTTCCAGTGTTCAACAAGGAACACCTGAAGAAGGCCAGAAATTGGCCGAAATGTTGTGTATATAACAATAAAGATGAGGACAGTAGTCTGAAAAATCTAAATAATTGTTGTATACTGGAACCTAGAATGTCTTGGTATACTAGTACAATACAAATAAGTAGTTTGCAGCAGAGGGCTAAGAAGAATTAGTATTACATAGACTGTTCTTGTAAAGGTATCCAGCAGAAGTTTCTACCACGGCTCTAAATAGCAGTAATCATGGGGACCAGTTCATTTACTCCCAGAAAAGGTATGATAGGTTAGTTCACAACAATAATATATATTACATATTAGCTATTAGTTATGATTTTTAGTTCCATTTGAAATGTAATTTTTTGAGAGTATAAACAGTTTTCTTACTAGAAAAATATATGCTCTTTTTTTTTTTTCTCTTTTAAAATTTTGGTGTAGATGGGTGGGGAGTATTTCCCCCTCTGCAGTAGATACAGTCAGTATATTCAAAGCCACACCAACAGAGGTTATGTCTGAATTAAAATGTATTCCTATAAGGAATAAAATCTTAGAACAGATACTATCAGCTATTATTTGTCTGAATTCTTCAGGTGATTCTTGTTATACTCAGGAGCTTTGATGTCACTTCGAACCAAACCCTATTTTTAATCAAAAAGGTTCTGAGTTTAACAAGAAAAACACCTGAAGAAGGCAGCATGGCACATTGGCTGAAACATGTATATAACAATATGAGAACAAAAATGAGAACAACAGTTGGAAAATTCTAAATAATACATATTAGCTATTAGTTTTGATTCTAGTTGCATTTGAACTATAATTATTTTATTTTTAACCTTCTTTAGATATGATCCTTAAATCTTAGAGCATATATTATATATCTAATCTAATAAATCTAAATAAGGGTACCCTCACTTTTCTTTTTAAGAAAAAAAAACATTCTTTTATCAACATGCATATGCTTTTATGCGTCCTCTTTAAATTCAGTACTATCAATAAACTTTTTGTATATTTTAAGCATCGGTACACAAACCAACAAATCCATACCCTCAACAATTATATTAAACGCTGTGGTAAAATTAGAACTCACTACCATGCGATTCGTTTTTTTTTTTTTTTAGATCAAACCACAATAACACCACTTATCAATGTACTTTTCTCTGATGAGCATTGACGAAAAAAAGATCAATTTATTTTAGATTTTAAATCTAATAAGGGTACCCTCACTTTTCTTTTTAAGAAAAACAAAAAAAAAACATTCTTTTATCAACATGCATATGCTTTTACGCGTCCTCTTTAAATTCAGTACTGTCAATAAACTTTTCATATATATATATATATATATATATATATATATATGGGAGTAAAGTCTAATAGTATGTAGAGAAATGTATACAAAGCATGAAATGTTAAAGTGGATGGAAGTTTATTATTGGTTGTAGTGTCGATTATT
This sequence comes from Doryteuthis pealeii, assembly GCA_023376005.1. Taxonomy (NCBI): domain Eukaryota; kingdom Metazoa; phylum Mollusca; class Cephalopoda; order Myopsida; family Loliginidae; genus Doryteuthis; species Doryteuthis pealeii. Next base: position 14,466,388 of record CM042162.1, read on the forward strand.
GAACATTTCAGTTTACAAAGAAACCTTCTTCAGGACAATATGAAACAAGTAAAGGAAAAAAATATGTTTGTTGTTAAAAAGATGATGGATGTTTTGAATGAGTTGAGTTTGGAAAATATGTAGAAAGTATTCATAACTGTTTGTTGATTAGCATTCACAATTGAATGTTAATGACATGATTGGTACAAGCAAAAACGAAAGTCAAGATGTGAATGGAACACATGAGGTCGAGATTATATATATATATATATATATGTGCATGTGTATTTGGGCAGCATTTTTTCATTTATACATGTAGAATTAAACAAAAGACACATCTCTTGTTTAACCATTTTATTTTTGATCTTTTCGAGTTTTCTGGCCAACTTTTAAATGTTTGGGTGGAATTCGTGGATAAGTCCACCAAAGTTCAAGTCCCGAGTACTTTCGGCACTTCGAAGTGCCATCATCAGGGGTGATGTGTTCCAGTTTTTTTTAAATTATATTAATGTAGAGGCTGGAAGCTGAAGGGAGAAGAATTGGTGAGAAAGGTGTTATAGGCATTTTTAAAAAACTGGAACACATCACCCCTGATGATGGCACTTCGAAGTGCTGAAAGTACTCGGGACTTGAACTTTGGTGGACTAATCCACGAATTCCACCCAAACATTAAAAAGTTGGCCAGAAAACTCGAAAAGATAAAAAATAAAATTGTTAAACAGGAGATGTGTCTTTTGTTTAATTCTACAAATATATATATATATATATATATACACACACAAGTAGTATAATCTAAAATGCTAGTAATTTCCATTGACAGTTTTTATCAGTGATTATAAACAGTTTTCTTACTTGAAATATCTAATGCTCCTTTTTCTTTCTTTTTTTTTTTTTTTTTTTAAATTCGTTGTTTATCTTTAATCTTTTGCTGACTTGACATTTTTTCCCTCCTTTTCATCTCAAAGAATTTAGCAATCAACAAAATGACCGAAAACAGGAATAGTCAGATTTCTTCTAAGTGCTTTCGTCCATTTAGTACAATAATCTATCATCTGACTGTTTTGTATACATCAAATGTAAATGTCTATATAAATAATCATATTGATTTTTTTCTTTTCCTTTATATATATATATATATATATATATATATATATATATATATGAGAAGTAAACAAACAAACAATGTGTTTTTTGATATTGCTTTTTTAGCCGACAATTTTTGGGAGAATATGTACTTAATTGAAGTCAGACCTAATTTTGAAAATTAATTAATAATTAATGAATTAGGTGGGCATACTTAATTGTTTAGCCTTACATTTGATTAGGTATGCCTGCCTAATTCATTAATTAATTTTCAAAATTAGGTATGACTTCAATTAAGCACACACACATTATATATATATATATATATATATATATATATATAAAAATTAGGTTGCATAGTAAGTGGGCTGAAGATTATATAGGCGAGAAACTATCAGTAACCAGGTGCCATTCCGTCCATGTGTAAACTACCTTAACTTAGATATAAATGCTCAATCCATGATATTGAACACTGTTTACTTAGATATAAATATAGCTCTGATACTATCTATCTATGAGCCGTTATAAGCTATCTACCTAGGTTTCAGCTTAGGTCCTTTATATGTATATAAAAAGTCGTCGGGGTAGCCTAAAGTCGGTATCAGCCAGACAGCAAGGGAGTCTGTCCCCTTTTCACTAGCGTTAGACCTAGGAGATTGTTTTTTTTGCATCTGAGGTCGAGCGCCACACCTACCATCTGCTCCTTACTTTACCACACAGATCCCTGTGCTACTCATACGCTGAGTTGGTAGGGCTGGTAACGAACTAGGAACCTTGTGGTTTTTAGCTGAGTGCTCTACCGACTGAGCTAACCTGGCCCAAAATATATATATGTTTTATTTTTTTTACATACAAATAAGTACGGAACACTGAATGAAAATACAAAACCTAGTTGTTGGAAATTAACAAGGTTTTATTTAACACAGGATAGAGAAATGCTTCTACCCCAAAACAGTGACTCAAGAGCTGAAATTGTGTGTAACCTGCTATTTTGTGTACCATTCAATTTGTGTTATGGCTGAAGTCTCCTTTCCGGTCATAGCTCCCACTATGCACCTGTCACAGGAGGCAACTGTCATCAAGGAGAGTAACTAGATATTTCATCAAAACTTATCCTCACACATACACACACGTGTGTGTATCCCATTAGGGTGGTGGTGTTTTACTCCTCTGCAGAAGTGTAAGCATATTCTACAACCCCTAGCCAACAGGGTGGACAATAGAGATTAAAAAGAAAAAAGCCTTTGATGAATGTAGTAAAATTCATGATTTGAATTGGGGAAGAACTTATGTGAATTAATTTTAATGAAATTGTTTAATTTCTACTCAATGGATCAGGTGTTTCGATCCAATTTGAAAATGGGTTTGATGATTAATTTCATCAAACAGTATAATTATGATTGAAATTTTGTATAACAATGGAGGCACATGGTGGTGTAATGGTTATCATCATAGGAAATGAACATGACAAGATGAGTTCAAATCCTGGATGTGGCTGTTTGCATTTTACATAGCACTACCCTTGGGAAAGTTATGAATCCAACTATTCTCCCTTCAGCTATGGGTAAATAGTAGGCAATCAATCTAGGAGGAGGAGATCTGAATTCAAACCTGTTAAACTCTTCTTAAAAATTGATCTTGTGTCGCATCCTACTTGTGTGGAGGTGTTTGGTATATATATATATATATATATATATATATAGTGCTACCTTGATTTACTAGTTTAATTTGTTTGGTTTGTAACTCAATTTCCTTGTATATCAAATCAATTTTCTCCATTGAAAAAAAAAAAAACAAAAAAAAAAACTGAAATGCTATTAATACATTACAATCCACCACTCCTCAAAAAAAAAAAAAAAATTATTTTTGTCTTTTTAAATTTTTAAAAAAGAAAAAATGACACTGTATTGTATAAAATATATAAGATAGAATATAATTAATTATGTCTGTAAAAAAAAAAAAAAAAAAGTCGGTGGAGTGGCCTATTTTCGGTATAAGCCCAACAGCAATCTATCCCCTTTTCGCTAGCACTAGACCAGAGAGATTGTTTTTGCATCTGTGGTAGAGTGCTACACCTACCATCAGCTCCCCACTTTACTGTACAGATCCAAGCTTTGCTACTCATGTGCTGAGTTGGCAAGGGCCAGTATTGAATCCAGAGCTTCCTACCAACTGTGTTTTAATATTCATTTTTTTTTATAAATATTTTTACTTTGCATAATAAATTTGGAAATCAACTATCCTCAATCATTAATCTCACTCTCGATGACTACAGTGATGAAGGGGCCAGTTTAGCTCAGTTGATACAGCATCTTTCCTGTTTTGATACTGATCCCCACCAACTCGGCGCATGAGTATTCTGGCTATTCTGAGCTGTGCAGTAAAGTGGGAAGCTGGCGGTAGGTGTTGCGCTTCACCTCATCAAAAAAAAAAAATCTCCCTTATCTAGTACTATTATCCGGCTGCAACTGACAATAGGCCACTCCGCCAATTTTAGGAGTTAGTGAACTTATTAACATAAGCATATCTGAAGCTCGCCTGTACCTCAAATTTTAGTTCACAATAGAAAGCAAAAAAAAAAAAAAAACGACCAAGTGACAGCTCGTAAGTCGGAAAACTTGTAAGTTGGGGCACTTGTAGGTCATGGTACTGTTACGATTTTTGTGGCCATTTTTTGGCTGAGAGCACTTTATAGTGGAGATCCCTTGTGTTTCTTAGTGTTAAACAGAGTCCTTCGTCTGTGTCGAATACGAGCAACTGGACGTCTTTCAAGATCGGCGATTAAATAGTCAACTAACCATATATTCAGCATGTTGATTGGCTGGCTTTAGTCTGCATGGCCACACAAAGTCTATAAGTTTAAGTGGTGGACTCCAGCACACCTTATATCAAAATTCTCATTGGGCGCCCCATGCTTCTGGCCTTGTGCCACATCTAAACTAAGCTTAGTAAATAACTATATCAAAATTCTAACATTTGTCTTTATCATGAATTTGTCTTTTAATTTATTTTATTTTATTAATCATTAAAAACTCTTTCTTCTTTTTCACCCTTGACAGATATCGGGATTTTCCTAAAGTTGACAGTGCCCATCTTCCAATGGAAACTCATCGCAAATATTTGTGTAATTTCCTGGGTACTATTTATCCAAATTCTTCTCGTGAAACTTTAGTTAAAATGCTTCAATCCAGTCCTATGGAAATCGGTGTTATCACAGAGTTCGTAAGGAGTAAGTATATCAATTTTGATTATTTCTTATATGTGTTTTATTTCCTGGATATTGGATCTTCACTACAGCCAACTCGCTCTTATCTGTGTATTTTTGGATTACATAAACGGTACATAATCATTGTATGGAATTAATAGTTTTGATTCAGTATTTACCTGCTAAGTTTTATACCATATTTAAAAACTTCTTTTATACTTTTGGCAGCATCTCTCATATGCACACATCAATTGTCTGTTCTCTTGGTTATAAGCCATGTACAATATTGACCATAAATAAGTAAGTAAAAGTAAAGTCGTCGGGGCGGCCTAAAGTCGGTATCAGCCAGTCAGCGAGGGAGTCTTTCCCCTTTTCAATAGCGCTAGACCAAGGAGATTGTTTTGGCGTCTGAGGTGGAGTGCCACACCTACCATCAGCTCCTTACTTTACCGCACAGATCCCTATGCTACTCATACACTGAGTTGGCGAGGACTGGTATCGAACTAGGAACCTTGTGGTTTCTAGCCGAATGCTCTATCGACTGAGCTAACCCGGCCCTTTAAATAAGTAAACCCCTCTAGTAATTATGTTAATAAAAAGTTAATTTTCTTTTAAACCAAAAAACCCCAGGACACTGGTATGATGTTAAACTGGATCTAATGGAATGGTGAAGTTCCAATTTTGGAGTTGTGTGGAGTACCCATTTATTACCTTTACTCCCAGGTCTATCCTGACCCAGAGTGGTAGTAACTGTTAGAGTCTAATCTATGGGTTTGATATAATGGAATGACCCATCTCCCCCATACCTGAAAAGTGGTGATGGTTCTAAACCACTATTTAAGAACACACAGATTACTCTATGCAGAATTCACCTGAAGTACTTAGACGACGGACTCTCCTCCTAATACTCACGTGACCTTACTATATAACAAGGTTGAATAGGAAAAATGATTTTTTTTTTTTTAATTGAATTAAAAAAAAATTTGAATACCCATCAAGAATGAATTAAAAAAAAAAAAAGTCTTTGGCATAAGATAACCCAACAAGGGTTGACATGCTGTAAAACCCACTGAACCAACCAAACCGACCATGATTTATACCTAGTGGGATATTATTAGGCATTATTCATTACCAAACTTTACAGCAGTGAAACACTGACACCACAACTAAAAATTTGCCCTGTCAGAGGAGCTTAACTCTTAACATCCTATACCACCTCATTCCACCCGGCTGGAAGTCAAATTTGTTTTCCTAATCCACCCCAAACAATAGCTTTTGTTTAAATGTAATATTAAACATATTTAGCAGTCTTTGATTTACGGGAAATAACAGGTAACTTTAAATGAAAAGGCCATTTTTAGCCATTTTCTTATAAATCCTTATAGGAATAGGGCTCTGGACTTAGAAAATTCTCAACTGGATGTTAAGAGTTAAGATATGTTGACTGTAAACCCTGCAAAAAGGGGTGTCATACATATAATACTAAACTGCATTTGATGGTGAGGCGTTAATTCTGTAAAGTGTGGAGTACCCCTTCATTTTCATTACTTCCAGGTTCACTCTGACCTGAAGTGGTAGTATCTGTTAGGATCCCATCTAAATAGATATGTTTGCAAATTATTTGTATTCAGTAGGAGTCCTATAACTGAACAAACAAACTTAATCTATTTCTCTGAATGTTTGAGATGAGGCTTGAAGATTAGTATTATCTGCGTTATCTCTGGTACCCGAGTTCAATCCTGAGTGAAAGCAGTTAGAAAAATAATTTTCTACCCCAGCTATGGTTAGCGGAATGAGAACAGGAAACCCCCGTGGAATAAATAAAGGGTTAGGTTCAAAGTTCCGTGATGGCTCCCGAATACGACAAGAAAGTTCCGAGTCCGAGAAGGTTCCCGAGTCCGACAAGAAATACCTGAAGAAAGCAGGAGGGTATATCGGCCGAAACGTTGTACAAATAACAATGAAGATGAGGACAATAGTCCGAATAACACAGATAATACTAAACTTAAGCTACATGAAAGTTGTAAATATAAATGTACAATGCATGAAATTCCCTAACTTCTAGGCATAAAATAACCCCAGACTGTTTCACATGCCATTAAAATCAAATGAATTGAAATTCCTATTCAACCAAAAATATAATTGCGTGCACATGTATGTTGAGGTTAAAGAATCTTTGTTACTTGTATTTTATTTTTAAGGTTTTTTTTAGCACACGATCCTATTGGATATGAATAATTAAAAAAAAAAAAAAAAAAAGATCTATTTACCCATAGATGGGACACACGGGTACAACAAGTCCACCTTATAGTGGCCCTGGAGGGTAATTGCAATGAAGGTGTTCTTCACACTCCCCAGATATCCAGAACTGTAGCCTCACCATCAGATGAAGACAAGATATTTGAAGATGTCAGATAATATCCCCTAGTACTTGAAGATCAAAAAGTGCTTTTACCAAAACAGTTTAACAAAAATAATTTGGAGGTTTAGGTCAGAAGTTAAAAGTTTAAGGATTTATTGATTAGTAATGGCCTGTCAACCTATCTAGGGTTATTTTATGCTTTGGGTTTAAGAAATCGCATTCATTATATTTACTTTTTTGGTGTCATTGTTTTAAAGTCTCTGTGTAGCTGCTACATATCCCTGGGCCAATATATAGCAATTTATGAACTATTTGTAAAATACATAGTGAATCTGGAAAGGAGGCAGCCTAATAACATGTCAGGTCTACCAGTGGAACAGATATGATGTTGCAAAACCCGAAATTTGTAAGGATACTGGTGTAACATCACTAACGACTTCCTTTAGTGCATTTCGGCAATGTTTAACAAGACTTTAGATTTTTGAGTTTTTTTGCACATGATTCTATTTTAAACAGACCTATTTGTCAGTTGAATCTGGGAGTAATTGTAATGAAGGGGTTCTCCAGATTTCCAGAACTGTAGCCTCACCATCAGATTCAGTTTAGTGTCATACCAAGTAATAGATAAAAATTTATTTATTTATTTTTATAATTTTTTTTTTTTTTTTTTTTTTTTTTTCTAAAATGTTTTGGAAACTGCACTCTCTGACCTTCAAGTGCTTGGTGCTAAATAATGAATAGATAAATAAAATTAGAAACAAAAAAAAAAAAGAGAGAGAGAGAAGAGAATCCACAATTTTTATTCTGTGTGAAATGTAAATTCAATTCAAGCTCGAATGAATTGAAAGACAAGATCAAGTGTTTCCGCTTCTGCCTCTGCCACGACTACTACAAATTATACCATTAATATGCATGATAATATTGCCTTTCCATCTGCTTTTGTTTTAAACAAAAGACAAGCATTATTTATGCAGCCAAATGTATCTTCCAACAACACACCTGCTGTGCCATTTTCTGTTATATCTGGCATCGTGATATCATCCAGAATATCAGAAAGGTTTCAAGATGACTATTCTTTGAATAACAATGATTCTTAAATGTAAAATGTTCATTAAAAAAGATAAAAAGCCAAAACTGATCTCGTTTATAACTCTGAGGCAGAGAAAAATTTGTTTGTTTCGATCTTGATATACAAAGTAATATTCAGTAAAATGCCTTGCAACTTCTTATTTTTTTCAATACCTCCTTCTACACAATATAAACATTTAATAATTCTTCAGATATAATCAATATTTTTTTCAATACAATAATCAGATCAAAAGAATATTTGATTTGAAAGTATTACTTTGCATCATAAGTGTTTTCATATTCTTTATTTAAAATGTTTATGTGTATATATCATCATCATCATCATCATGTCGCGCTTTCAGCGCAGATATCCATGACAATCCGTCCCTATCGCTCATCATTCTCGGGAGGTCCTCTATGCAGCAGCCGCACAGAGCTGATCAACGTACGTTTTTGCTGGTTGGCCCATGCTGGCTTGTCCATGTGCTGGCTTCCACAGGAGGACGTCGCTTATGAGTTCGTCCTTGCTTCTCCAGTAGTGTCCCGTGTGTCTTGTCCGTCTCACTCGGATGGTTTGGGTGATATGTGGTAGGTGGTCCACGTCTTGTTCATGATCACACGCAGCATTCTTGTACAGCTCCCATCTAGTTTATTCTCTAGTCGCTTAGTTAGGGTCCAGGTGGTGCAGCCATACAGCAGTACTGACACAACAACGGCCTGGAAGAACTGTCTCTTTAACTTGTCTGTGAGATTGGACCTCCATATGATCGATAATTTATTTATAGCGGCCCTTGCTTTTCCTATGCGTGAATTAACGTCATTTTCTGTAGAGGAGATGTTACTGCCTAAGTATCTAAATTGTTCTACAGAGTTTAGGAGTTTGCCATCGATGGTTGAGATGTCGCTTTTGTTTTTGAAAGACATGAACTCAGTTTTATCAGAGTTCACGTACAGGCCGACATTTCGTGCTGCCTTTTCTAGGCTGTGTAGTAAGGATTCGGCTTGTGCAGGTGTATTTGCGATTAGTGCCAGGTCATCAGCATAGTCCGCATCCGTAATAGTATGTGCGGGATATCGCCTGCTTCTTGCTTTTTTTAGTATGAGGCCTTTTGCTAATAACTTAGACATTATGAAATTTAAATAGTTGATGTTTTAGACCATCCTCACATGAAAGTCTTTAAACCCCCCCCCAAAAAAACCCCTGAAAACCACCCTTTTGGTGGGGCTTAGAACCTTGATTGCAATTACTTCCAGGTTCACTGTCAGCAGGGCTTAGAATACACTCACTATATCTCCTGCAAAAAAAAGAAAAAAAAGTGCATCCTGGATATGACTATGACACACACACACAATATATATATATATATATATATATATATATATATACGGAGGTGCATAGTGTAATGGTTTGAATCGTAGGAAATGGACTCGTCAACCCGAGTTCAAATCCTGGACAAGGCTGTTTGCATTTCACATAGCGCTAATACTCTTGGGAAAGGTAGGTATCCAACAATTCTCCCTCCTAGCTATGGGTAAATAGTAGGGCAGATTGGGCTCTTTAACCATGGCTAGGTAACCAGTTTAGGAGAAGGAAAACTCTGAATTGAAACCTGTTAAACTCCGCTTAAGAAATTGACCTTGTGTTACATCCTGCTCATGCGGAGGGGCATACAAGCTTCATTGGAATTACTCCCAGGTCCACTGTTACTAGGGATTAGAATAACAAAGCATAGATTATTTGAAGCTGTGTTTGTTGCTACTATATGGCTGCACCACTTGGATTCTGGAGAAATAGCTAGATGGGAACAGCAAAAGGATGCTGCATGCTGTCTTGAGCAAATATTGAGAGCAGAATCCCACAAAGGAGCCACTGTATGGCCACTTGCCTCCTATCACACAAACCATCTGGGTAAGATGAGCAAAGTGATATTCTCCAGTGGGTACCTACAAAGGGACACACCAGTATGGGTCAGCCAGGAAAAACCTACATCAATCAGCTCTGCATGGATACTGGATGCTATGCAGAAGACCTACTAGGGGTCGGCAATGGCCAATAGGTAGCAAGGAAAAGTCATGGAGATCCATGCTGTTAGCACAATAATAATAATAATAATAATGATAATAATATCACCTGAAAAAATAAAAATAAAAATTGTGTGTCCTGAATATGATACTTAATGGCATCTGATGGTGAGACTCCAGCTCTGGATAATGTGGACTACCCTTTCATTGCAATTACTCCCAAGTCCACTCTGACCCTGAGTAGTAGTATCTGTTTGGGTCCAATCTATAGGTCAAATAGATCTGTTTATTAATTATCTGTATTCAATAGGACCGTGTGCACCCTCCCCCCCAAAAAACAGGACCCTTTTAGAAACCACTACACAAAAACAAGTAAATATGAACATACGATAAACATGATTCCCTAACCTCTAGGCATATAGTAACCCTAGATGGGTTGACTTACTGTTAAAATTAATCAATAGATCATTTGAATTTTATAAATTTATCATGAACCCATCTAACCTGAGGGTTACAGTTTGCCCTTCTCTGCACTAAGATTTTTTAATTTTTTTTTTGTATTGATAGCTCTAAGATTTCGTTAAAAATGAGTGAAACATCTGAACGAAAACAAACGACAAAAAGCATAAAAACAAGTTCCAGGACGCATGTTTATTTTCACTTTTTAAAAAAAATTACATAATTTTATTTTACTTTTCCTTGTAAAATTTAACAGGTTACATATCATATTTGGAAAGTCTTCTCTTATTTTAAGAGATTTTAAAAGGGAACACAATCAGGAGAATTATCACATTTGTGGGGTCATTTATTCTAAATTGTAAGGCTAAAAACAAACTTTATGTGAATAAAAAATTTAGTGATAAATTCATGGAAAGAAAGGAATTTCAATGGTGAAATCATTCTTCAAGTGGGAATATACTTTTAAAATTTCAAACATTATTTGATGAAAAATATTTCAATATTGCCCAAGTTTGGCACAAGGCCATCTTCACACTGTAGAAAATCAACTCATGACCTGGAGTGGTAGTACATGTATGGTAAATGGGCATGGTGAAGGAAGTTCAAATCCTGGACGAAGCTATTTGCATTTCACTTAGTGCTAATACCCTTGGGAAAGGTTTGAATTTAACTATTCTCTTTTTAACACAATTATATAGTTTCAAGTACCTAATAGTTCCATTTAAAAATTGACCTTGTGTCTCATCCTACTCATGGAGAGGGGTTTGTTTATATATATATATATATATATATATATATATATATACACAGTATGTAATGGTTACCGTCATTAGATATGAGACAAGTTCAAATTCTGGACAAGACTGTTTGCATTTCACACAGCGCTGATACCCATGGGAAAGGAGATATCCAACTATTCTCCCTCTAGCTATGGGTAAATAGGACAGGATTGTCTCTTTAACTTTGGTATGGCAACGAGTCTAGGAGAAGGAACACTGAATTCAAACCTGTTAAACTTTGCTGTCTCATCTTACTCTCACACTATGAATCCTAGAAAAAAATGTTTATATGCAAGGTTTGTCTCTGTTCTTAAGGAAGAAAATTAAAATAATTTGAAATTTTTTTTTTTTTAAATTTAAAGAAGTTAAGGTTTTTCATACCGAAATTTTTGGCATACCTAAATAGTTGGATATTGAATTAACCCCTTACCAACTGAGTTTGATAAGCAGGTGTGCAGTCTGAAAATATACTGTGCCTACTTTTACATATCAGAACATTAGAAACATGATATATCATATAATCAATGGTTGCGTCATTAACCGATTTGTAGGCAGATAACTTTTCTTTTTTAAACCTCATAGAGTGTGCAAATTAGTTTATAAAAGAATTTGGAAAATAGAAGGTATGTTCAGATAAGTTGAGATTATATATATATATATATAAAAGTAATTGGTAATTTGCTTGAAGCATTGTTAAGTATGTTATAAAATAATAAAGTTCAATTTTTATTTATTTGTTCATTTTTGTTCTCAAAAGAAAATTTTGACATCACACGGTCGCAACATATTGCAACATCATACAAGGCTGACATCCAGTCAGACTTGTTCTCAACAAACTTTTGAAAAAGAAAAAGAAGAAAGAGAGAAATAAGAAATTACAGTTATTCGCCCATTCATAAAGGAGGAGAAGAAGAAAGAGAGGAAAAAAAAGGAGAGGAAAAGGAAATAAGAAGAGAAATTATAACCACACAAATAAAAAAAACATAAGCACGTCATTTCTGAAAATAAACTCTGAGGATGAAGCTCTAGCTTTGAAATCGATTAGACATATAAAACATCTTTTTGTCTTTATTTTTTACGCATTGTATTGCCTTCGAACTTTATTATTTTATTATATATATATATATAAAATCTCAACTTATCTATATTTTATATATATATAAATGCTAAACAAACCACCGTTTTTTAAAATCTCAACCTTTAAGCATGAAACTAATAGTAACAGGATATCAATATCCATAATATAATGTATTATTGATTGTAAACTGCTCTGCTATTTTAGCATTGAGCAACTTTTTTATGCCAATACTTTTCTCATTCATTCTCTATTCCATCTATATATCTATATATAGTTATAGGTGATATAACCTATGTACATAAATGGAATGTCTGACCACTACTATAAGTAGCAGGGACAATTGTGGCTTGAGACACAAGCAACACGAGTCAGTTCGCAACTGTATCGTCAGACGCAACTCCACTTTCTTTTCTGTAATTTCTACTCCTTTTTGATACATTTGTATCCATTTTCACCAATTGTTTATCTTATTTTTGACCCTTAAAAACCCCACAATATATATATATATATATATATATATATATATAACAAACCTAGAATAAAAAAAAAAATAAAGGACTCTTGTTTAATTATGATATTTTGCAAAACAACCATTATACAATCTTACACACTTCCAGCCTCTTTTGATCCACGTTTTTTGAAGAGATGAGACCCATTTTTCTTTTAGGCACAGTTTGGAAAAGCTCTTTATTATGTTAGCATCATCATGATGTTGTGCTAGTAGCATGGATATCTATGACCATCTCTCACTAACTGTCCCTATAATTCATTGCCCTTAGGTTTTCTGGGCAGCATCCAGTATCTGTGCTGAGCTGGTCAATGTAATTCTTTGCTGGACAGCCCGCACTGGCATCCCCCATATGCTGGTTTCCACAGGAGAATGTCACTTATGAGTTTGTCCTTGCTTCTCCAGCATGTCTTGTTCATCTCACTCGGATGGTTTGTGTGATGGGGGCAAGTAGCCATACAATTGTTTTGGGTTCCCAAACTGTGGGCCACAGAAATTTTATCCAAATATACAAACATGTATTATGATCCTTAAAATGCCTTATTTATGATATAATGCACAAGAATGCTGTGTACAATATTAAGTTATGAATAGGACATTTTAATAGTCATAATGCCTGTTTGTATATTTTGGGAAAATTTCTATGGCCCACAGTTTGGGAACCTCTGTATTACATTCATAATTTCTAAATTTGACACCTTCACAATGTTTAATGTTCTCATTTTCATTTTTAAAAACAATCTTTTTTTGTTTTATTTTTTCCCTCCACAGGTGGTTGCCCAAGGAAACTGATGATTCCCGAGAAGATTACCTACGGGCTCTGGCCCAGAGTGATTTGACGCTAAGTCCAGTAGGTGTGAACACAGAGTGCTATCGGATCTACGAAGCCCTTTCCTATGGATCTCTTCCAGTCATTGAAGACAGAATGACTCCGGGCAACTGTGGTCCGTCTGTTGCGTCCAAAAATATTCCATTACGCCTGCTCAAAGAAGCGAAAGCGCCACTTCTGTTTGTAAAAGACTGGAGTGAGTTGCCTGCCATTTTGGAAAAAGAGGCAGCCATGAGCCAAAAACAAAAAGCCAATCGAAGAAGACATTTTATTCAATGGTATGAAGATTTTAAATCAAAAATGAGGGATATTCTAGTACGGACGTTACAAGAAAAATTCTTTCATATTGTTCGGTAGCACACAATTTTTTTTCTTATGTTTTTTTGTTTTTTTTAAATTCATTTCTTAAAATTTAGGCTATTTCATTTGATTCTGTCCAAACAATGAACAGTCTCTGTTTAAAGAGATGTTTTGGGTTTTTTTTTTGTTTTTTGTCAGTTTTTTTTTAATAAGGTCAATTTTGACCATAAAAAAAAAAAAAGGGTGCCTAATTTTTTCTTTTTACCATTTTTTTTTTTTTTTTCTATGGGCACATTAGGCACTAGGTGGCGCTGAAAACAAGGTAAATAAATTTGAAGACATTCTGAAAATGTGGTCAAAAGTGGATTTATAGAGTTGATGGTCCACATGAAGATTTTCACTGTTTTTTAATCCCTTCCCCTCCAACACTTTAAAATTTGTTTGTTTTTTTTTTTTTTAGATCTTTCTATATTTAAAAGTCATTAAAAAAATTTTTTTTTCTTTTTTTAGAAAATTCAGACATTTTCTTTTACAAAACTTTTTTTATTTTATTTGTTATGGGTTTAGGCCAGACATTAAAATATAAATATTACGTCAGTTGACACCCTTTTCAGCCCTGGGGTGCTAGCCCTAGGGTAAAAGAAATATATCCAATTATTGGATCTCTATAGATCATTTAAGAAGCAGAGACAAAAATCATTGTTCCTTTCGAAGAAAACTTGCTTTTAATAAAAAAAAATAAATAAATAAAAAATAATTTTTAAACAACCTCTTTAAAAAATGGCTACATTACTTCAATTAATAAGTAATTTTATTTTTTTAATTTTAAGTGAAACTAAGAAAAATAGGTACTTTGCTATTATCAACAGCCAATTCTTTTAATAAAGGATTAATATTACTAAAAATATATTTTTTTAGGGTTAGTGTTCAGTTTATTTTTACATAATCTAACCTAATCCTTGAGTAAAAACAATTTAAAAAATGCCTCTTGATAATACAAAAGTACCAAAAAATAATTATATGACTGAAATTTTTTATTTTTGTCCCTCCTAAATTAGTTTTTTTAAAAGGATGCCTCTTTATTAATTTTATTATTATTGGTTTATTGAATAAATTTAAGGGGCAAAGTATGAGGGAAGAGAGATTTAAAAAAATAATCATAATGAAATTATTGTGTACAGTGCTCAGGTGCACCACAACTCATCAAAGGCTCATGTATAGTACATAGAATAATGTACAAATGTTAGGAAAATGAATAGCGCTCAGTCATAATATACATGTATGTGTGTACATGTGCATATGTGTTTGGAGGGGGAATATCAGGTATAATACTGTTGAATTACAGGAAGCTTGGAGGTTTTAAAAGATGTAGTGTTTAGGCAGCCAACAAAAGATGCAGGCAGTTTATTCTATGCCTTAGAAACTGAGCGTAAAAAAATATTTCTGAAAGTCATATGAGCTATGTTGTTTCAATTCATAAAGAAAATAGACCAATAGATTTTAATTTTAAAGGAAACAAAAATGGTCATAATTATTTCTGAATTTTATGTTCAACTTTTTCATGATAGTTTCCTTTTTATTTTATTTTTTGTTTATTAATAAAATTTCAGCTAATCCTTATTTTACACCCCACCACCCTCATAAAAAAAAAAAAAAATCAATTAATTTTTAAATGTTGATTTAGAAAAAAAAAAAAAAATAGCCCCCAAACATTTCGTAACTTTTCTATGATTGGAATTACTTAACATTTCTTAAATTTTTACTGATTTTTTTATATGATTAAATAACTTGGGAATTTTATGTACTGTTAATAATTTGAAGTGGTCTCATCTAGGAGTTAAATAGAACAAAATGAGTTTTAAAAACGTGTTTTAAAAAAACCCTATCATTCCTATCTAATAGAAATCATTTGCAAACAATTGTATGGTTTCAAGTAACTAATAATAATCCTTAGTAAACAATTATAACTTTAAGTAACTATTCTTAATATGAATAATTTACATATTACAGACAAGTTATACTGAATGCACCGGTTCCCACTGGATCAACAAAGTTAAGCAGCAATGAGTCTTTATTACTTAAGCAACAACAGGTACTATAAGCAACCTGAGTCCTTTGTTTATTAAAATGACTTGATTCAGCATTAAATGAATCTAAAGAGTGGTGATATGTCATAAAACAACCAACCAAACTCCTGCCCTTGTGCCAGACTATGCAAAGCCTAGTAAATTGCAAAAGTGCTTCATGTAATGTAATGGTTAATGAGCTAATCTAACAGACCATTGCAAGTAAGTTAAATTCTGATTGTATGCTCTTTTACTTTTGGCCTTGTGCCAAGCTTAGTGAATGACTATACCAGAGTAATAGGAATGGAGTAAAATGATTTTTCTTACTATAAAAAATTCTCATTGACACTAATTGTAAATTTTTAATTTACACAAAGTTATGTGAAAAGTATAGATTAAAAGTTAATTTAATCTCAGAATTGGGGTTAACTGTATCGTTAATTGGCGCCAAGTGATTAGGTGCCCTGTAGAATAAACATAGATGAATATCAGAGGAAATAATTAAAGTGTCAAATATTTACCAACAGAAAGATTATTACCTACTTTTTAAAAGGGTTAAATTACTATGTTTGTTTTAGATAATATAGCAAAAAGTAATAAATTCCTAAATGACTGATGTTTACACAGCAGCATTGTTTCCAACAAAGTCTTCCTGAGATAATGACTCTGGGTTTTAGGCATGGTTTTGGAGCCGAAGCATCATTATCACTAACCCAGAGTGCCCCAGCATTATCTCGCAATACCACCAGACTTTGTTGGATTGTCCTCATCCCACATTGATGCAGTTAGAGCCTTATCTTGGATCTTTTTTATGTATTTCCTCTTGTCTTGGCTTTTTCTCCAAGACAAGTCAAGAATGCAGAGGTTGAGTTGGAAATGAAACCTCAGCATCCGACTTTGATAGGAAATACGTTTGTTATCCAGCCATTTCTGACGCAGTGTTTTCACAGATCTTTATATTTTTCAACTTACATTTTCTAGCATTAGTTTCTCTTATCAAGCTTTTAATCTGGACTATACCTCCAGTTGCATAGCCGTTAGGCCTTTACTTGGTATTGCCTTGATTCTGACTCCTTTACTCATGAGATCAGTGTAAGTAATTAGTCATCAGAGTAGCCTAAAATTGGTATCAACCAGACAGTGAGGGAGTCTATCCCCTTTTCACTAGTGCTAGACCAAGGTGATTGTTTTGGTGTCTGAGGTGGAGCACCGTACCTACCATCAGCTCCTCAACTTTACTGCATGGATCCCGAGTTGGAAAGGGCCGGTATTGAACCCAGAACCTTGTGGTTTCTAGTTGGACACTCTACCCCAACTGAGCTAAATCAGTGTAAGATCTGTAAGATACATTGTATTTGGCTAATGGTGTCCATGTTTCCCTGTCTAGGTTTATTTTAAATCCCATCTTTGTTGGAATGGCTGTTAAGTTCTAGGATTTTTTTTTTTGTTTTCCATCTACAAACCAATCCACTGACAGTTCCATTTTATAAGGCTTTGCTATTTAGACATAAAGTGTCAGGGTATATGTGATGGGGTCATCCAGTGCAATTATCTGGAAGGGGTGGGTGGGTTTCAGATGGATGGTCAGTTCACCGATTTGTCATGCTGCGCTATTCACAAATAGCTGCAGGGGTTGTGTGTGTGTGAGGTGGGGGGGGCGTATGATGAAGAACTGCCAAACTAACATCCCAGTTGAAGATATAATTTTAGAGTATAAGTTCAGGCTGACTGTTTTGTCAATATAACAAGACAAATATCTGCCATCTTGGGATTTGATTAATCCTTATTTATTGTAGATCTGAAGAGTTCATTGGATTTGCTTAACTTCTTCAGGATTAGGATTATACAAGGGCTTAATCTTAAGAATCTTTTTAGACTCTCACCCTCTTTCCTCCATCTCTCTTCCTACTACACCCCCACCGTTTTTCTTTTCCTTTCCCCCTCTCTCTCTTCTCTCTTCTTGCCCCTTTTTCTTTTCTTCCTCCCTTATCTGTCCTTTTTGCTCTGATCTCACCACCCCCCCATTTCTCTTACTTTTCCTTATCCCTTTCTTCTCTTCCCTCTTTCTTTTCTCCCCCTTCTTCACCATCTCATTTGTCCCTCTTTTTCTTCCTCCCTTATCTGTCCTTTTTGCTCCTCTCTCTTCTCCCTCTCTCTCCTCTCTCTCCTCTTCCCATCCCTCTCTATCCCTCTCTCTCCTCTTCCCATCCCTCTCTCCTCTCTCCCATCCCTCTCTCATCCCTCTCTCTCTCCTCTCTCCTCATCCCTCTCTCTGCCACTTCCAGAATATTCAGAAAGTACACTAAATGTTGCATTGATTTATCAACAGAGGTGAAGGGAATTAAATACAATATCTTATATTCCTATCATTCAATGTTTTTAACTTTTTAGAATGTTTATCTTTGTAAATCACAGAATTTGGGAGTAAGCAATGAAATTATGACAAAGCTAATCTTCTCTTCCCCATAAAAAAAAATGACAAATAGCATCAAATGAATTTTTATTTTAGTTAAACTAGAGTTAATTAATCAGTGTAGAATCAACATCCTACTTACCTTCACAGGAAGGCTTGGACTAGTGTCCAGTCACCAGTCAGTAAATGAATACAGTCTGTGCTGGGTATATATGGATCTAAGTATCCACACTAAAACCAGCAGCCAATCAAATTCCTGGGAATGAGCTTGGCCAAGGTACACAGTGGAATAGTCCAACCTCCTATTTACAACTTGCACCACAACTGAATACTGATCACACAATATGAATCTCTACAATCAGGATATGAGTCTCTGTCAATTTAGAAAGTCATCTTTTAAACACTCCCCCCTAAAAAAAAAAAAAAAAACAACTACAATCCAACCAACCAATTGCAAGAAATAGATTAATTTCTGTCTAACTATACATTCTATATTTCATTGCCCATGGGGTTTGATCATGTGGATGTGGAATACAGACTTGGGAAGACGTGGCCCTAGAGGTGACCTTGTCCTCTGAAATGCTATGCGATGTGCTCCAAGACAAATAAGGTTAGGCGGCTACACAATATTACCATGACCTGATGATTTGGCGATCCCTATGTGTGTCATGTGCTGACAGCCCAAAACTAGAATTTCAACTCTGCATTCTGTGGTTGCTGGTTTGATCTCAAGTGGTGGAGATCATGGTATATACTGCTGAGGAGACCAAATAAGGTTGAAACAGCTATCCAGTGTTCCACATGTTGCACACAGTGTTTGCTGATTTTTTTTTTTTTTTTGGTCTTGGGAATTTAATTTGATAGATTAATTTCCATAAGGATTTTATATTTTTTTAAAAAGAGGCATTTTTTTTTCTCAAACTCATTTTGTATATTATTTACCAAGCTTCATATGTTTGTTTTTTAATTTTATTTTCTGTATTGTCAATTTTGGATAAAAATGAAAACTTGAAGACAAAACAAACAAATAAACAAAAAAAAAAAAAAAGGTTCACTTTTTATCTTTGACTAAAACAAAAAGGAAAAAAAGGGAGGCAACTTTTGATTATCAAAAAAAATATTTTTTACTGCATTAAGACAGGCTTGTACATAGTCACAAAACAGATGTCTATTTTAATATGAATTTTAACTTTTTAAGCTTGTTCTTGTTGACATAAAACAAAATGGTAGAAGTTTTGAATTCATCTTATGTCAGAATCTAAAATATAAAAATTAAAGTTAATTATTATTTGCATTTTTAAACCCCCGTCCCTCTTTTTATATTTATTTAAAAAAAAAAAAAAAAAAAAAAAAATTCTTAAAATTAGTTATTAATTTTTTAAAACTAAAAACCTACAGATCGATGTGGTTGTATTAACTTTAAAATCTTGTATATTTTCTGTGTTTTGACTAAACCAGCATTTGAATAACTGAAAGTAATTGTTTTCTTTTGTAAGTCTCTCTTTATATATATAAGAAAAACATCAGTAAAAATTCTAGGTTTTATTTTTACTTATTTTATTTTCTCAATAGTTTTACTTTGAAATCTCATTTAATCTCAGAAGAATAAATCCAAATATCATAAGGTCATGGTTTTTTTTTTATTTTTTATTTATTTATTTTAATTTTTTTGTTTAAAGAATTAGAAATTGATCAGTAGATTTAATTTATTTTTTTTTCACTTTCTTTGTTAGTACATAATGTGTGTGTGCTCGCATGTTTGTGATTGTTTGCATTGAGTATCAGATAAGAGCGATGTGTATTTATTTCTGGCAAGATTATCAAATTATATGTACATTGGATTCTGGTTAAATAGTTAAATATAAGAGTAGCAGCAGCTTTGTAGAATCAATAAAGCTAAAACAAATATTGAAGATTTTGTCATTTAAAAAATTTTTAAAAGATATATTCAAAGGAAACTGACTACTTATAGACATTGAATTTTTATCCATGTGTTTTGCTTAAGTGTGCAAGATTTATATAACACACACAATTATATATATATATATAATAATATATATATATATATATATATATATATATATATATATATAAGTATCCAATCGACTGGTAAGATGGGGTTGATTCTATTTGGGATTATCAATATCCCCTGTTCATCCACAATGCAAGCCCATACTGATGCACATTTATTGATTTATACAAGGATTATTTCAAATCCTTAAGAGAGCTCAATGTAAGATAATTTATTAATTGATTATATATAGAAAAATATTTACATTTCAATAAGAAATAAAAACTTAAATTTATAATAGACAAATGACAGTTTATTTCAACTGGTAACTCAATAAATGAGCCTAGTTTCATCAGACAGCCACTACAGATTATGGTGTGGCTGTCTGATGGAACTGGGCTCATTTATTGAGTTACCAGTTGAAATAAATGTCATTTGGTTATTATAAATTTAAATTTTTATTTCTTATTTACAGTGTTTATTTATATATATGGAATCATTGAAGAATAGAACAGATTGGGCTCTTGCTTTTCAGATCACTCCTGGCTTTCATTGGTAAATGTTTATAATTGAACTAAATTAGACAGTAAAAAAATATAATTACAGTTACTTTTTGTTAATGGATTTCTTAAGAACTATTGATGAGATTTATTCAAAATAAAAACACAAACTTATATATATAGTGTAAACGCAGTCGATGGCACTGGTAACAGTACCTAGCAATTTTGTCCATGTCTTCAGTACCCTTAGATCTACATATGCTCTATCACCAATATTAAGCACTCTTTATATAAGTAAAGAGTGCTCAATATCATTGATAGAGCCTTTGTTTTTCAAGTAATTACTTCTATAAGAAGAAATACTTAAACATATTTTCTTATATATATATATATAATATATATATATATATATATATATATATATATATATATATATATATATATATAAAACAATTAAATGAAACCTCAAGAATAAGGCATAATCCAATTGTGCAAGAACAGAATCCAATGTATGTAATGTTTTCTCCCTTTTTCTACAAATTCATCAAAATGCCAAGACCACTTGCAGAGACCAAAATATGCCTCTGTGAGTTTACCATTTAAGTGGAATCCTCTGTGTGTGTGTGTGTGTGGCATAAGACTTTTTTTTTTATTAAGGTTTGACAAATTAAAAACTAAAATGTCTGATATCTCCCTCTCCCTATAATGAAAACATTGCCTCTTATTCAACAGCTTTCTTATAAGTCATGGTGTGAATAAATAAAGAACTCAATATTCTTTGGGGAATTTCCATTTTTATCTGCTTACATTGAGCAGCTTTGAAAAAAATGGTAAAAGAATTTACCAAAGATGAGAAATTCTACAGAATGCCATGATCTTCAGAAAAAGTAGCCACAAGTTACAAGCTAAAAGCTTACCAGTTGAAAAAAGAAAAAAAAGAATTGATATATAATGCTAGTCTTTCAGCTAATGATAACAATTTATAGAATAAGAGATTCTGAAGAGCATCCTTTTTGGAGATTTATATATATATATATATATATATATGAATGACGATAGGAGGGTTGGAGTAAATCTGACAGAATGTGGTAAGGATAAAGGAAAAGTGGACAGTTACCAAGTACTTTTGTCCATGTCTTCACTACCCTTAGATCTACATATGCTCTATCACCAATATTAAGCACTCTTTATTTATATAAGTAAAGAGTGCTCAATATCATTGAGAGAGCATTTTCTTGATTGTTAATGAAATATTATTTACTTGAAAGCTTGTCTGAATTTTTTTAGGTGAGGCTTGATAATTTGTATAATCTAGATTTTTCAGACTGTTGCTCTCATCTTTATTGTTATATACACAACATTTTGGCTAGTGTGCCCTTCAGCCTTCTTCAGGTATTTCTTGTCAAAGTTAAGAACCTTCCTGTCAAACTCAGGAGCCTTCACAAAACTTTGAATTAAACCGTTAGACAAGAAATGCCTGAAGAAGGTTGGAGGCTACATCGTCTGAAACATTGTGAATATAAGAATAAATTTGAAGACAAGATGTATTATTTGGATTTTTCGGACTGTTGCCCTCATCTTTATTGTTGCATATACAACATTTCAGCTGATGTGCCCTCTGGCCTTCTTTAAGTGTCCCTCATCAACCTCAGGAGCCTTCATGGAACTTCAAAAAACTATTTCTTTATTCAATCCACCGGGGTAGAATGTTATTTCCGCTAACCATGACAGAGTACAAATGTTAAGCTATGTTAAGTATTCTATGTTAGGATCACTGGTAGTCAGGATTGAACCCGAAACCTACCAATGATTGCTACTTAGAACTGTATTAACTCAACCCATATATCTGTTGCGCCATGTTTCCAACTGGAAGGCTCCAGGAGTTTGACAAGAAACACCTGAAAGACTGGAGAGCACATTGGATATAATGTTGTGTATATGACAGTAAAGATGAGGACAATGGTCAGAAAAATGTATATGATACAAATTATCAAGCCTCATCTCAAAAATTCAGACAGATGAGGGCAACAGTCCAGAAAAATCTAAATAATACTTGAAAGCTTGTTCTTTTTTCTTATCCTCTTGAAGATCACTTTTTAATATTAAGATTTAAAAAGAAAAAATTTTTTTAACTAATATAAAATAATGACTTCAACCCTTTATTTACCAGAGTGCACAAACCGCTCGATGATCAAAATGCCGGAACCCTGAAAACACCAGAGATCGTCAGCTCTTAAAAAATGGTTTAGAGTTCAAAAAGAAAAAAGAGAAATACATACATTTCTTTTCAGTAGTAAAGGATCAGCTATACCATACTAGCTTGTCAACTATTTCATCAGGCATTTGCGGATGGCAGTGGTAGATAAAGGGTTAATACTTGTTGAATCTTCAACTTTTTTTTTAGTTTTTCTCAGAAACTAAACAAAAACTAATTGATAATAATTTTACTCTATTTGAAAAAAAAAAAAAAAAAAAATTTTTTTGTCCTTTTTTTTTTTTCTGTTCTTCTCTCCTCAAATTTTACTTGTTTTTGGTTGCTAGCGCCATCTAGTGTGGATCAGTTTGTTGCTTGGGTGTATTGTCAAGCGTAGATTCAACTCTCTATCCCATCTCTCTGCAGATTTTGGGAATGTAATATATTTCAGAGTTCAAATATCTGAAAAGGAATACAGATGACATGCCTCTTCAATTATTTTGTTGGTAGTTTGTGTGAATTGTTTCATTCAAACCTATGATTCATGTTTATTTTTAAATGAAAAAAAGATTTGGTTAATATATTGATAAACACACATTGTAACAACACTTTTTAGAATGGTTTTGACAGCATTTAGTAATTTTTTTTTTTAGCTAGTCATCAAAAATATAAAATAAAAGAAAACTTATTTCTCAGAATTTTTTTTTTATAGATGTGGCTTGATAATTTGTATTATTTGGACTATTGTCTTCATCTTTATTGTCATCTACACAATGTTTTGGCTGATGTGTCCTCTGGCCTTCAACATGAAACACCTGAAGAAGGATGGAGGGCACATCATCCAAAATGTTGTTTAGATAACAATAAAGTCTGAATAATACAAAAAAAAACAATTAAAAAAAATGCCAAAAGCAATTTTCTTTTAAAAGAATAATGTAATTCTCTTGGTTTGGCGATCTTCGTGCATTCTGTGTTCACTGTTTTGATCTTCTGTGGGGGAGATTACAGTATACACTGCTGATGAAATTTAATAGGTCGAAACAGCTGTCCAGTGTTTTCATATGTCACACATGGTGTTTGCCGGATTTTCTGGCCATAGTAATTTAATTATATATGTAATTCTTTTTATGGTTGTGCTGAAAGCACTAGTTCCTACTTGATTGCTGAAGTTAAGTATTGAATAGGCTCATCGCTGTTTAATTGGGTGATTACTTAAGCAAAAGCAAGTGCTGTAAGTAAACAAAATAGGCTTGATTCAGCTTTAATAAAAGGGTTGATATGTTGTTAAAAAAACAACCAAATGTAATCCTTTTTTATATAATCCAGAATTTGGAGTCACTGTAAATTTTTGGTAAGATTGATTCTCACCGAGTGCTCCATACTTCTGGCCTTGTGCTATAATGAGAATGTTGAAAGGAACAAAAATCTGTCCTGAGGAAGAGTTGCAGAGAGTTTAATTTCAGCTTAGTTAAAAGGAGAGGAGTGTTTTTTTTTTGTTTTTTTTTTTTTAATTTTCTGGGAGGGCTTTTTTCTTTTTTTCTGAATAACCTAATAAAGATTATTAATGCTGTCAAAATTATCAAAAAAAAAAAAAAAAAAAAAAAAAAAATGTTAGCTTAATATGATGAAATCATGTATTGACCAAATTTTTTTCATTTTTTTTTTTTTGTTTTATTTATTTTTTTTGTGGGACTTTTTAGTTTTTCTTGTTAAAAATTTTTTTATTTTTTATTTAAAAAAATTTTTTTTTTTACAAAATTACAACATGTTTTTAAACTTAAAAAGAATGGGTTTAGAGATATTGATGGTGTTTGGGTATTAGCAGCCAACATCATTTTTGTCTAATTCTTCTCCTGTGGGAGATGTTTTTTGTCTTCAGCTGACATACCTACCAGATTTAATCATGGGGGAGAGATTGTTACATATTAAGAGGATAATTGATTTTGTTTCTATTCGTATTTCTTTTAATCTGTATGAACAGTGGACCTAAAAGTCTTGTTGCCCTCTAGAGTTTTTATTTCATTTAGAGTTGAAATAATTACATAATGCAACTCACAATGATGTTACAGCATAGCATATTACTAACTACAAATGTATCAGATAATTTTTGCCTCACCCTGTATTTTTTTTTTAAATTAAAATAATTCCATGATACAACTCAAATTTTTTTTTAAAATAATAAAAAAAAAAAAAAAAAAAAAAAATTAGAGTTAATATCATTGAATAATACAACCCAAAATTCTAGAAAATAATTTAATCAAAAAAAATTTTTTTTTTTTTTAGAGTTAAAATAATTATATGACTTCTATATTATACAGAGGTGGGGTAAAATGATCTTTATCTGAATTTAAAAAATGATTTCTCAGGTTATGTCATTACTATGCTTGGATACACAGGAAACACTTGAGGAAAGCTGAAGAATACAGTGGCCGAAACTTTATAATTTTTACATACCACAATAAGGATGAGGACAAGTCTGAAAAATCAAAATTATATAAAAATGATCTTTGTTGTATTAAGTGCTAATGTGGAGGGGTTGGGTGGTAGTGGTACTATTTAACCAATAGTTGGGAAGGTAAGGGTGTTCATAACTTTCCCCAAGAGTATTAGTCTGAAAGTTAAGATAATAGCAAGACTGAAGTTCAAACTCGTTTACAATGTTGTCACAGCCTACAAATGTACCAGATCATTTTAACCAACCCCGTATTATTAAAACAAAAAATAATAGAAGTTAAAACAATATTAGGAGGTGATAACACTTTCGTATCACCTTGTACTTTGGCATATACAATTTTCACTTGCTTTTATAAGTTTTTAATATCTGGAAAATATAAGATACTTTTTATGGACTAACTCCTGCAACAAACGTGAACTTAATAAAAATGACTGTTCTACTAAAAAAATTTAAAAGTAATAGTTTTTTGTTTTTAAGTTTTTTTTTTGGGGGGGGGAGAGTATAAAAAGATACTTAAGTTATAGCATACAAGATCCTAATTTAAAAAAAAATTTTTTTTAGACCCAGTGTGTATTGAACAAATGCACTTTAGTGGGTATATCACAAGATCTAAAATTTTAAAAGTAATGTAGGCTAAAATTGCAACTTTGCCCTCCTTCATTAATTATATTTGGATAACTCAAATGGCTATTGACACCAAAATGGTTAAAAGATCTCCGCCTCCTCCTCCCCCCCCACCTTGTTGGATTTGCATATTTTTATTTTGAATAAGTCCCATGATTCCTTTGTTGTCTCATCATACTTTAGTTGGAAACTTCTCAATTTCTTAAGGGACCCCCCTCCTCACTCCCAGACTTTGGCAATGGTAATGGCACCAATGATATCAAGGGACAGAAATGGTACAGAAAAGAAATCTTGTGGGAGTAAAAATGATAGGAATTTTCAGATTTGGCACACCCTACTTGTTTGTGATCTCTAAAAGTCATTGGTTTTTGAAAATGTACCAATCTATGAAACCAATTCTACATAATCAAAAGGGGTGGGGGCGAGTGGAAGAAAATGCTTAGTACAAATTTTAAACCATAAATATTTGTATTAATTTTGACTAGATTGCTTTTGGGAAAAATTCATTTCTTTCTGTGAATGGTAAGGTCAATTGGTATTGCCCTAATTAAAATGGATTTTCTTCTTTGAAGATGGTTTTTAAAGAGTTTTTTTTACATGAAGAAAACAATTTGGGAAGATGGTGTAGCTTCTCTCTCTTCTCCTTAGAATCCAGTTCCAAATTCTTTTCTCCAATTTTAGAAGACAATATAAAATCTTTTGATCATTTAAATGGACAGCAGGTAATTCAAATTTTAATTTCTCATTCTGAAAATGCCCAAAATAATTAGCTTTTTTTTTTTTAATCTAATTCTCCTAAAATGCTGTAATTAGTTTACAGTATAAAACTTTAAGGAAAATAATTCTAGAATTTTTGTGCTCACTTTATGAGATCCAATTTAATTTTGTTCAGGACTTTCTTTCCAGCAAAAAAAGAAATTTTGAGAAACATTTTCAATCACTCCCCCACCACCACCTATTTTCAGAATCTTCTGTTTCGTGATTTAAAAAGAAAGAAAAACGTAAAAGATATTTCCTGCAGGAAAAGGACATCTTACTGATGTTGGATTTGTCTATTTGGAATATTGTCCCTTCTGGATTCTGTAATCATTATTGACTTAGAACTTTTATACCAATCATTTGTGAGTCAACAAGAACTGAACCCTTTTCACATCTTCCAACATTTTCTTTGCTGTATTGGAGTTAGGATAAATATACCTTCCCCAAATTTAGGAAAAACTTTTTTTTAAAAGTATTTAAGTGTCCCTTCCTGTAATATGTCCAATATTAAAATAGGATTTGCCTATTTGGAATTTTGCCCTTTCTTGATTTAAATGCTGAACTGGATTGTGTAATCTTAATCAACTCTGGACTAGATACCAATCATTTTTGAGTTAACAGGATCTGAACCCTTTTCATATCTTCCAACACTTTCTTTGCTTTATTGGAGTTAGGATAAATATTCCTTGTTATAACCTTCCAAATTTAAGAAAAACTTTTTTAAAAAAGTATTTAAGTTTCCCTTCCTGTAATATGTCCAATATCAAAATAGAAATTGTTGTATGCTTCAAGTTTTGTATCTCTTTAATTTTGGAATTTAATGACTGAATAAAGAGGAAGAAAAAATTTAAAATTAGAGTTGTTAGAGTTAGGAAGAAGATGTTGGAATAAATGTTTTACATATTAAATATGTCAAATCCCTTGATTCATTGGTTCTCTAAACATTTTTGATCAACTGATTTACATGTTAAAATTAATAGGGGAAAAAAATGTTGGGCAGCAAAAATTATTGAATTGGTTTAAGGCAATTTCCAGAATTTAATTGAATCTTTATCTTGTGTGCAAGATTATATATATATATATATATATATAATAAAAAAAAAAATGTACAGAATTTAAGGATTGCTTTAAAAAGTATATGCATTTTAAAATATATTAAGATATTCTAAAAAAGGGAGCCTTTTTTTTTGGGGGGGGGTCACATTTCGTTAGAAGAATTCCATGACGGAACAAGTAGTAAAAGCAGAGATAGTACTGAAATGCCTAAGAGCAAGAGGAAGAACAATACAAAGTAAGCATGCATATATATATATATATATATATATATATATATATATATATTTCAAAGAAAGAAAAACTTAAACTGTCATCCCGTTATAATTTTTATTTCAACCAGAAACATTTTTATTACCTTCTTTGAAAGTTAAATATTACTCTGTATATACTCTAATTTATTGGTTATTATACATTGAGCTCCTTTTAGGGATTTATAAAAATCCTTGTATGAGCATATGTTTGCACCAATAAGAATATCCAGTATGGTTGTACAGTGAGATCCCTTACAACCAGTCATTTGGATTACCTATATATATATGGGTGCTATATTTATAAGTAAACAGTGTACAATATCATTGATAGAGCATCTATATTTAAGTTAAGGTAGCATGGACATGAGTCAATAGCACCTGGTTACTGACAGTTTCTTGCCTATGTTGATCTTCAGACCAGTCCAGAATTGGTCTGAATAAACTGTCAGTAACCAAGCACCATTGACTCCATGTTCAAGTTGTGTGTGGTGTAGGGAGTGATAGAGATAGAATTTTTTTAGATGAAGAGATATAAGGAAAGAGAAATTGCTCTATCTCGAAACTCTTAATTTTTAAATCAATGTTAATTGTAGAAGTTTATAAGAATTAAAATAATTAATGGTTAAGACACCCTGTGGTATCTGAGTAACATTTTTTTTTTTTTTCTCTATAGAAAACAAAAAGAAAAATGTGAATCTAATAAAGAATAATTGAATTTGAGTTTGAGTTTGTCCATTGTCCAGTTAATATTGTTGATAGACAGGCTCCCCTTTGTCTTCTAATCAATTCTTTTCATGTCATCCCTCAATTGTGTTGATGCTAAATCCGTCCATCACTCCCAGTCATATACCTGTCTCATCCCCCACCCCCATAGTTTAAAAATATCTGAATGTCATTGCCATGTCTTAGAAACCGTCTCAATAGTTCCTATATTTGTAAATGTTTACGAAGTGTTATAGGATATTTGAAAGGGGAGTTGTAAATCTGCACAGATAGATACAAAAAGACTTTGCTGGTTCGGATTGGTATATGTTGTTCTCTTCCTCAGGTTAAATGTGGCAAGATGAAAAAGTAAAAAAAAAAAAAAAAAAAGATACAAAGGGAGCCTGATTCCTGTAGATTCCAGTCTTTCAGCAGTACCTCACCCCATTGTAGGGAAGAGTTAAACTAGTCACGATGCCTGCATGACAGGGATCATGAGGACCAGGGCTATTTTTAACTGATCATCATTCTTCCTACCATGAGCAGGATGTGACTCAAGGTCAGTTTTAAGCAGGGTACTGCTGATTTTGAATTCAGAGTTGTTCCCCCTTGCTAGACTGGTTGTCTTACCAAGGCTAAAGAACCTAATCTGACCTATTTAACCTAGCTAGGAAAAAACTAGATAATTTATACCTTTCTCAAGCTAATAGTTTAAAAACAAATGCTAATCACAGTGTAGATATATTCACTTATAGAGAAAGAAAAGACTGTGGTCATTATGTATACACACATGGAACTCATAAAAACTGACCATATTTCATACTCTACTCTAAAGATTAAATTGAATACACACAAAGTAAAAATAATCTGATGATTAAGCTTACATGACCCATATACATTTTTTCCCCTCAGAGTATTTTTTCCTTATTGAGGTTTAATATATATATTTTTTCTCGATTTGTTTAGCCTTACATTTAAATAGGTACGCCCGCCTAATTGATTAATTATTAATTAACTAACTTTCAAAATTAGGTACAACTTCAATTAAGCACATATTCTCCCAAAAATTATTGGCTAAAATAAGCCATATCATAAAAAACACATCGCTTGTGTATTTTTATATATATATATATATATATATATATATATATATATAAAAAATCTGACAGTATGTAGAAAATTGAAAAAGACAAAGTATTCCAAAAAGATGAATTTATTCTTTATGGTAAAGTTGATGTCATAACATTTATATGATATCCAGAATGAATAATTCTGGAAACCTACAGCCAATTAGTATGTGTATGACACTACACAATGTCTGATGGTGATGATCTAATTATGGAATTTGGAGTGTATAGAGTACCTTTTATTGGCATTACTCCCAAGTCCACTCTGACCTAGACTGCTAGTATTTATCAGTTTCCCATATATAGGTAAAAAAAGGAAGCGCGTGGTGTAATGGTTAGTCATGAGAAATGGACTCATCGCCCCCGAGTTAAAATCCTGGATGTGGCAATTATTTCACTTAGCGCTAATACCCTTGGGAAAGGTATGAATCCTACTCTCTCCAGCTATGGGTAAATAGTAGGGCAGACTGGGCTCTTTAACCTTGTTAAAAAAATTTTTTAACAAAGCTTCATCAGGACATAAGATGGATAGTCCTGATGAAGGTTTACTAAAAACCGAAATGTTATAATGGCAACTTCACAATCAAAAATAAATTCACCTTTTTGGAATACTTGGTGTTTTCTATTTTCTACGTACACACACATATATATATATATATATATATATATCCTTTTGTTAGATAAGATATATAATAAAACTTGCTGAAGGCAATAAAAATCAGGAAATCTCAAACTGCTGTTTGCTATTGTAAATGAAGAAGATATTTTTAAACTTCTATTTATGTTTTATGTTCTAACTTTCTAAACAAATGTCTAACTACAACACTCCCCTTAATAGTTGTTACATTTGCCTATAAAATTTAATATGCTAATTCTCTGGACTATTGATTGGACAGAGATTATGGTAAGGCTAAAAAGTTCCTGGTCAAACTAAGACAAATTGTTTCTCCTTAAAAATTAATAATGTAAAAATAAGCCCACCCCCTTTCTTTTTATACTAAATGTTGAATCTTTTGGTCAGGCAAAGATTTTTTTCAGTACCCCCTTGTATGGGGGGGGGGGGCTTGAAGTGCATCTCCCCCAGAATCATTGCAGACTAATTTTTTCAATAGAAATCTTTAGGGAAATTTTGTTTTCCTGCTAATTTAACAAAAAGAAAAGTAAGTAGTAAGTAAAGTTGGCAGAATGTCCTATTGTCGGTATCAGCCAGACAGCGAGGGAGTCTATCTCCTTTTCACTAGTGCTAAACCAGGAAAATTGTTTTTACATCTGAGTTGGAGCACTACACCTACTATCATCTCCCCACAGATCAAATTACTAAATCTGTGCTACTCATGTGCTGACTTGGCGAAGACTGGTATTGAACCAGGAACTTCCTACGTGCATGCTCTAATTGGCTGTAGGTTTCCAGAATTATTCATTCTGGATATCATATGACTGCTGCAACATTAAACCATTGCACAATATAATAGCAGACCATTGTTAGAGAGTTTGATTCTCACTGGGTGCTCACATAATTCTAGCCTTGTACCATAACCATAATGCTGTTTGATTCTAAATAAGATAAAGTCCTAAGAAATAGGAAAGTTATCACCTGGCATTGAAACTAATTAAACATTTTCTTTTGCCTCCAGCTGCCCCCAATTTTCAGTGTTCCCCTGGGTGGGCACTGAAGCAGTGAAAGGTAATTTCTCAACTGGCCACTGAAAATTTAGACCACTTTATAAGTGTTTCTATTTATAAGGGTTAAGCTTTCCTTCAAGCCCCTTGGATTTGCTTTTAATAGACCCAAGTCAAATGTAGATTCCCTTGACAATATTCCCTTCCTTTCTAACAGGGAGTGGAGTTTCCCTATCAAAATTGCACACCCATTATTTTCTGTTCGGCTTACGAGTAAATTTAGTTCACTGCTAATCTCTACAGCTATCAAAAGTTTCAGTTTTGGTTGGATCAAAGTAAAAAAAAAAAGAAAAAAAAAAAAAAGTCTTGTATATTTCTCAGAATTTGGCTTGATAATTAGTATTATTTGGACTACCTACTATCTCTGATTGGACTCTTCCTTCCCACCCCCTCTTTAAAAAAAAAAAAACCCAAAACCTGTATCCAACCAAACTCAACTTATTTACCTATTATCAATATTTGAGAAAAAAGACCTTGAATATATAATAGTTGACAAACAAGACTTGTTTAGGTACTATAAACTTAATTTTAAAAAAAAAAGCACTTTGTATAGTGTAATGGTTAACAAACTAGCAGACTGGAGACTACTATAGTATTGGCATAAGACAAATAAGTAAATCACAGTAAAGAAGGACTAGTCAGTATTATTTGTATTCAGACTATTGTCCTCATCTTCATTGTTATCTGTGCCCTCTGACCTTCAGGTATTTCTTGTAATCGGGAGCCTTCCCAGAACCTCAACCTAACCCTTTATTCAATCCAGGGGGTATTCTGTTCTCATTCTGCTAACCATAGCTGGGGTACAGGTGTTAAGCTGTGTTAATTATTATTCTATGTTACTGCTGCCCCTGGCCAGGATTGAACCTGCAGTCTAGAGATAACTGTCACTTAGAACTGTCTTAGCCCAAAAGGAGTTAGGTTATGTGTCCAATAACAATAAAGATGAGGGCAATGGTCTAAATAATACTAATTATCAAGCCTCATCTCAAAAATTCAGAGAAAAAGACTAGTCAGTCAACATTTTGGTAGCAGAGTACAATGGAAGGGTGTTGGTCATAACCCAGAGTTTCATACATTGAAACTATGCTCTGCTACCAAATAAAATAATTGTTAGTAAATTATTTATAAATTAAATAAAATAACTTCATCTTCGTAAATAAAAAGAAATATTCATAGAACCAGAAATTTACATTATTTAAATTTTTTTTTAACTTCCAATTTTCTAGCTAAAAAAATGAAAAACTCCAATGGCTTTCTTCAAATGAAACAGTCCATCTTCCTAAATTGGCAATATCTACAAAACTTATGAAAATCAGATTCATAATATGAAGCTCATAAAAAAAAGTCTCCCCTTTTTCCAATAAGGAATAGAAGCAAAAAGGAAATAAATATGTAAGATGAATTTGCTTTATTTTTCTTATAAGTATTTTTATCTCATTGTCTCTACTTGAGTTGTTCTGTTACTAAGCAGACTATATTTACTTGACTCTATTTTGATTTGTCTGTTCTATTTAAAACTATTGAATTCTTGACATAAAGCTCACAAAGAGGAGTTAGATCTTTTGAGCTTGGCAGTAAATTGCACATACCAAAATGACAACATACATAGATGTGTGAGGGGAACTGTACTTTATATACATATCTTTTCTCTCCAAAAAAGAGATTGGTTATTCAGTAATGTTTAGGTTGGTGTGTATATCTATATATATAATATAAAAGGAAGTTTGGTATGTACATGTCGACGTATAACTCCGAAATGGGAGGTCTCTCAGATTCGAAATCTTGCATATACCTTAATATCCTTCTAATTAAGAAACACACCAAATTTGGTTATTGATTTTTACTGATTAAGGGATATAATTAATTAATTAAACCAAAATCAACCGATTTGCGGAACTGTCCATATACTAGCTGCTGCTGTTAATAAAAATATTGTTCGCTGCCTGCTTTCTATTATAGCTATACCAGCAGTTTAGTTTAGTTTTAGTGAACAAAATCGCAGTCTAAACCATTCAGCTCGGAATCTCTCACCTATTTATAGTCCAATCTTTATATATAGTCCGGTCATGGACCGGGTATTTTTGCTAGTATATATATATATATATATATATATATATATATATATTAATATATGGGTGGTATATTTCTAAGCCAATAGAGCTTAATATCATTGATAGTGTGTTTATATTTGGTAGCATATAAGGTAGCATATTTACTGACAGTTTCTCTCCTATGCAATCTTCAGCGTTTTTTTTCTTTTTTTCTGAAGATTGCATAGGTGAGAAACTGTCTAAGGAAACATTCAAATCCTGAATGAGACTGTCTGCATTTCACTTTGGGCTAATACACTTGGGTAAGGCATGAATCCAACTATTCTTATTTCAAGTATGGGTAAGTAGTAAGGCAACCAGTCTCAGAGAAGGAAAACCTGTTAAACTCCACAATTACTCCCAGGTCCCCTCAGACCCGGAGTGGTAGTACCTGTTAAGATTCCATTTATTGGTTGAATAGAAAAACATGAGTTTAAAAGAAATTTGTTATAAAAAATTGAGTACCCATCAAGAATGAATTAAAAAAAATGTATTTGGCATAAAATAACCCAATGGGTTGACATGCCATAAAACTCAACCAATTTATTGAGGGGAAGGGTATGTGAATGAGCATAACATGTAGATGAATAAACAGAGTTATAATATAGATAATTCATTTTCTTTTTTAATCTGTGAATAGAGCATTGTAAAATATTTATGCCATTCATCTTTGAAACTTTCAAGGAAAGAGATTAATTTATCAGATGTGATAAAAAGGATGGTTTCTTTTTCTGTTGTATTAGCATTTTCAATTTTATATTATAAAAGATAAAGGATCTTCTGTAGGAGTAACTACAGCTATATATATATATATATATATATATATATATATATATATATATATATATATATATATATATATATATATAACAGGTTTTAATCAAGAAGATTATTTTTAAATATTAATCAGAAATCTACGCATTAGTTTTTTTTTTTCTCTAAAAAAAAGAAAGAAAGAAAAAGGTGTAAATCTTATTTTCTATTCAATCAGTGAAAAGGAATTGCTTGTAAAAGATTGGATATTGGAATTGTTTAGAATTTTTGAAAGATTATTTTTGTCCTGAATAAATCGAAGGTGAGGGATTGTCGTTACAATGTTTCTGTCGTAGTTGATAATCTTAAAGGGAATTTCAAACTAAAATTTTGGATTGAATAAGTCTTTGTTTGCCTTTCACACAAAAGGTAATGACAGATATTCTGGAAAAAAGTGTGAGTGGGGGTAAGGGTATAATATATATACATATATAAAGGGTAGTTGGTGGGTATGTATATCTGGATGAAACTACGAAAATAATATATTAGATATCACAGGTTCTTGCTTTTTGTGCAAAAATTATAAAGATTTGATTTCTATTCAAAGATATTTATAATATTCATTTATTATCATCTTGAAAGATGTTAATCAGTTGTCCGAAAGAAAACTATAAGGATTATATTATTTCTAACCAAATGTTTATATATATATATATATATATATATATATATATATATATATATATATATATATATATATATGTGAAGAGAAAAAAAACCCTGAAGAAGATCTACTCAACAGATCAAAACACTGCAGAGTCAGCTAATAAACTTACCACTCATTTTATTTAAACCTGTGTTTTTTTCAAATTTCTCACTAATTATATATAATATATATATATATATATATATATATATATATATATATATATATAAGCTAAGATAGTGTAGGAATAGTCAAGTTTCTCATGTATGCAATTATAAGATAACAGTGTAGACTTGGTTTTATGATAGTGTCTGATTTCTTCACCTAGGCTAACTGACAGTGACTGTCTATGGTATCCTGAACTATATTATATATAACAAAGGTTACTAAATGAGAAATAAATAAAGTTGGAAATAAAATGGAATAACATTAACAAAATACAATACTTGCCAGCGACATTGAGAAAGGTAAATCACTGCTAGTGTTATCAGGCTACTCTGTCAGCATAATACTTCCATATTTATGAGGATTGGGACATATCCATTAATGTTTATAGGTAGGGTATATAACTATATGATAGTTAACTTTCTTTAATCCTGGGTACATCTATTTTACATCTGTTTGATTTGATTATCATTGAGATTCTCTCTTCCCTCCCACCCCAATTATATTCTGCCTCTAATTACTGGGTTATACAAATATTTAGTATATTTTTTGAGGCAGATTTTGTTAATTAAAAAGCTATTGGGAATCCTCACCCCCCCCCATACACTTTGAAATAGACCGTGGCAATATACAGAATATTCTTCTAAAATCTGTATCATTTAGAAACAGAAAGCCAAAACAGATTTGCAAGAAGAAGAATGGCTTTAGAGAAATCAGCTTCTCTTTAACGGCAGAGATATTAACCCTCTCCTCACCTGGCACATCTAATCAGGAAAAAGGCAATAATATTTT
This sequence comes from Doryteuthis pealeii, assembly GCA_023376005.1. Lineage (NCBI taxonomy): Eukaryota > Metazoa > Mollusca > Cephalopoda > Myopsida > Loliginidae > Doryteuthis > Doryteuthis pealeii. Next base: position 14,502,404 of record CM042162.1, read on the forward strand.
GGTGCTGAGTTGCAAATTAAATGAGTGGAGGGGGGGGGTATTTAATATCTTTTAATGGTGCTGCATCCTCACAAATGATGACAAATATAATTTAATTATTGAACCGATTCAAATTGGCTTTAGAAATTCTACACAAATCTTTTGTTTATTTCCACCTTTCTACATGGGGTACTCTAGCATACACTGCAATTCTTCCCCCTAAAAATGTAAAGAATAGAAAAAAACTATTGTTTAGGTGACACTTATCCACTGATTACTGCTGGTTTTCAGTGTAACTTTCAAAGTTAAGCAGCAATGAACCTGTTCAGAATTTAGTTGGGTGACCACTTAACTCTTAAAGTCCTATACCATCCCATTCCATCCGGCCAGATGTCTCATTAGTTTTCTCAATCCACCCCAAATAATAGCCTTTGTTTAAATGTAATATTAAACATATTTATAAGTCTTTGATTTAAGGGAAATAACAGGTAACTTTAGATGCAAAGGCCATTTTTAGCCATTTTTTTAATATATCCTTATAGGAATGCTCTGGACTTAGAAAATTCTCAACAGGATGTTAAAAGTTAAGCAATAGCAGGTACTGTAAGCAACCCAAGTCCTTTGTTTATCAAATGACTTGATTTGGCATTAAATAACCCAAAAACAATTTATGCAAGTCTCGAATTTTGTAAAGATGCTGCATCTCTACAAGTCTTTGCTTATGCGACTCTCTGAACTTATTTTTTTTAAATATAACACTTGTCTTATCAATCGTTTTTTTTTTTTTTGGGGGGGGGGGAGTAAAAAAAAATCATTCTTGCTCTTTATTCTGACAGTGTCTTCTTCCTTGAGAGTGCATCAAGACTCCTGGGGGGTCGGGAATTGATTGACAGTAGCTGGCTGATAGATTTTATGGATTTATCTCGGAATGGGGTCGTCTCCTCTAAATGTGATTTTAGAAACTACAACAGTGGCTGATGACAATATAAACAGTAACAATACTCCATTGTCAAAACCTATTAAAGAGAAAACGATTTTTTTTATGGGGGGGGGGACAATTTATTTTTTTTCTTATCCAATAGACAAATTAACTGGAAAAAAAAAAAAAAAAAAAAAAAAAAAATTAGGTAAGATATACAAACTTACTAACCTTTTAAAAGATAAAATCAGATGGGGATTTTTTGTTGTTTTTAAATAGTAGAATCAGACGTGGAATTTTAAAAAGAAAGATAGAATCAGACAAGGAGTTTAAAAAAAGAAAACAAGTAGTTTAAAAAAACAAAAAAAAAACAAACAAACAGGTAGAATTCGAAAAGAGGTTTTTAAAAGAAAGATAGAATCGGACAAGGAGTTTAAAAACCCAAAAATAATAAATAAATAAAAACAAGTAGAATCAGACAAGGAGTGTGAAAGAGTATCCCATAAGGAGTTTTCACAGATTTAAAAACTGACAGGAAAAAGGGGAAATTAAATTTTACTCTATATACTGTGTATGGGTCACATTTTAAATTAGATGTGATCCTATGATATAATGAGAAAGGCTCAGAGCAATCCCTCGGCTTCAAAAATCATTTCAATAAATTAATTTCATGGTCATAAAGAAAGGGTCAATCAAAAAATTGATAAATTAGTTCTGTGCAAATGCAACTGATGATTTAGACTATTTTTTTTTTTTTTTAACCTTTTTAAGTTTTTGAATCTTTTGTCAAGCATAATTATGCTATTTTAACAACTACAAAGGAGTTTGTTCTTCACTGGGTGCATCAGTTCGTTCAGGCCAACAAGCAATCACTTACTCTGGCTGACTACATTTGCACATAGATTTTAGAAGTATGCTATAAATAATCAGACAAGGAAGACTACAACATTGCTTAAGGCTATATATATGGGAGTAAAATAGAGAATTAAATCTGACAGTGTGTAGAAAAACACTAAGTATTCCAAAAGATGAGTTTATTCTTGATGGTAATGTCAATTTTATAATGTTTCGGTTTTTGCAACCTTCATCAGGACATGTAATGAAATCTTATGTGGAGATAGTGAGTGACTTGTGAAATATGAGAAGTGCTGGTTGTATATGAAGAATGGGGGGGAGGGGGTAATCGGTATCAGCCAGCACAGATTTCAGGATGCATAGAAGACCTTGAAGTTTTAGTGTGGGGATATGGGAGAAGCAAAGTTGATGGGGTCGGTAAAACTGAAAGGTAGTCGGGTAAAATGTACGTCAGGTGTTGACTATAATGCATACAGATATTCTAGTAAGGGTGCAAGAAAAAAATTATTTCCTTTCGGTTTCCTTGCTGTACATTCTCCTCCTCCCCATTTGATAAAAAATGGTGGATAATGGTTTTATAATAAGTTTTT
>CM042162.1:14509746-14529746 GCA_023376005.1 Doryteuthis pealeii
TGTTGAGTAAATGCCCACATGAAGAAAACTTAAAATTTTTGGAATTTTATCCATAAAATAGGAATTTCATTTACGAAAATATAATGACTTTCATATCAACATATATAGTGTGTGTGTGGACGTTGTGAAGTTCACGTATGCTGCTTTGTTGGTATATCTGATGAGTCTAATTTTCAGTAATAATCATATATATATATGATTTAGTGCGAAGCATGAGTAAAGTGTGAAATTAATGAGAAACTGAGTTGGATGTTATGTGCTAAGTTCCATTTTATTTCATCAAATATTTCGAGAGAATGACTTCCCTTTTACAAGGATATTTTAAACTGGTTGACTACTGTGGTTGCTGGAGTTTTTATGGGTCACGGGTGCTGATCCACAGTAGTCAACCAGTTTAAAATATACTTGTAAAAGGGAAGTCATTCTCTCGAAATATTGGATGAAATAAAATGGAACTTAGCACATAACATCCAACCCTGTTTTTCTTTTATTTCCCACTAAATCATTATATCTCCTGTCATCTATAAAAACATCCATCAATTTCTTCACCCCAAAATACATCCTGATGAAGGTTTAAAGAAACCGAAATGTTTAAACATCGATAAATAAATTCATCCTATTTTCGGAACAATTGTTTTTTTTTTTTAATTTTCTTTATATATATATATATATTATATATATATATATATATATATATATATATATATATTCACCAACCCCCTCCACACGACCAGGTTCCGACACAAGGTTAATTTCTTATGCGGAGTTTAACAGGTTTGAATTCAGAGTTTCCCTTCTAGCTGGTTACCAATCCAAGGTTAAAGAGCCCAGTCTGCCCTACTATTTACCTATAAGTGGAGGGAGAATTTATGGATTCATACCTTTCTCAAGGGTATTAGCGCCATGTGAAATGCAAACAGCCACGTCCAGAATTTGAACTCGGGTCGGCGAGTCCATTTTCCTACGACTATAACCATTAGACCACACACCTCCATTAATTTGGGTTATGAGAGACCAAATTTACACTTGCAGTGGAAAAAAACCTTTGACACCGGAAGTATGTGTATACTCAACACCTCTCACCCCCGGGCAGGATGTGACACAAGGTCAAAATAGCTCTTTTCAAAATAATCCATTGTTTCCTAAAGAGAACTTACAAGAACTATTGCAAAAGTAAATAAATAAAAATTACATGAATTTTTTTATAACACAAAACATGAGAAATGTATATATTAATACTCTGGTTACTTAATTGAACAACCGTTATCATCTTACCCTCTGGTTAAAAATGAAACCGTCCAAAAACTTGTTTTATAATTGTTTGGAAATATGATTTCAAGAAATCATTTGAAATTTTTAACTATCACCTATCAAATATTATAATACTCGTGTTTCTTAATTGTACGACCGTTACCATCTTGCTTTTGTTAAAAATGAGACCGTTCAAATCGTTCAAGATTAAATGCAAAAATCTAAATCCTGTTGTAAATCTAAATCTGGTGTATTCGCCGAATCTTTATTTCATATGATTGTCGTCACTTCAGCTAAATAATGGACCATTCCGTTTTTATTATGAAGAAAGGGAAGAAATAGGACATGCTAGAGAAAAAATATAAGAAAGAAAGAGCTGGGGAGAGAGGGGGTGAGGGCACAGAAGCTATAACGCTAATCTGTTTCAGTAAAACATTAAAGGAAAGAAAGAAAAAAAAAGAGTGAGAGAGATAGAGTTACATCAAGATTATTATACTTTTTTTACATATTGAACTATTTAGCAATAGCTCTTAAGTAAACATTAAATGTTGTAATAATAAAATTGTCAAACTGTGGTAGATGATCAATACTCTCTAAAAATCTCAGTATAGATAACATTTTGCTCTTCATGAAAAGAAATATAAGCATACCAATAATATAACAATAAACTTGAATTTTACCCTATAAACTTATCCCTCAAAGCGATTCCCAATCCATTAAGTAATAAACAACTGAAGACAACTAAAAAAAAAAAAAAAAAAAAAAATAATAATCTGACCATTCCTCGCAATTTACCACTTGGTATAAAATAACCCCAGACTGGTTGACGTGCCGTTGAAATCAATCACCAATGAATTATTATGTCTGAAAGGAACCTGTATTTCGAATTCAACGTTCTCTACAATAATTTCTCCATTACTTAGACTATACGGGCCGTCGGAGAGACCCCCTCCGATCAATCGGCTAGTCACGTCAAGCCCTAGCACCTATATGATTGTCCCAACCGTATTGCCCAATTCTTTTTATCTTATATGTGCTAGAAGGTGGTGGCTGATGGTCTTATTGTCCTGAGAATGACGTTAGAATCTATCTGATGGTGAGGTTCCAGTTTTGGAGGTCTGGGGAATTTGGAATACCCCTTCATCACCATTGCTCCCTGGTCCACTATGACCCGGAGTGGTAGTACCTGTTAGGGTCTGATCTATGGGTTAAATAGAAAAATGTATTTATAAAGTAAAATTGTGTATCCATTAAGAATGAATTTATTTCAAAACTTTAAATAGAGAAATGTGTTTATCAATAAAAAGAAGAAAAAGAAATAGAAAAGAAAAATGAGTATCCATTAAGAATTAATTTATTTCAAAACTTTGTCGGCATTAAATGACCCACTGAGGTTGATATGCCGTAAAAAAGACAAACAAAGAAGCAAAATAACAGCTGAGATCAAACAGATACTACAGTCTGATCCTAGATAATGGTCGTATGTTCGTACATAATAGTATAGTTCTGTTTTTAAAAAAAAATCTAGCCAGACTTTTTTTTCCATTATCTTCCTCTTCCAATTCCATTTTGGGGGTCTTTGCAACACCCCCACCCTCCCCATCTTTTCCTTAATAATTAGAATTATCGAATTTCAATGTACCAGATTATTTTGCCGAGACATGACTCGAGAATACTCGCACTGACGTCTACAATTTCCCTTCCAACCATTGCTTTTGTGGAGATTCAAAAAAACGTCGAATGAAGTCGTTATTGTGGTAAATATTTCCTTATTATACATTACAGACATATTGAAACTAGGATCACGTTCTGCAAGAAATCTAATAACAGCCAACAATATGGCGGAATTAAATCAATACCAAATAAACTGAACATCTTTCTTTGCAGTCGTCGAAAAAAAAAAAAAAAAAAAAATTTGATTCGTTTCACAGTTCAAAAAAAAAAAAAAAAAAAAAAAAAAAAAAAAAAAAAGGCTATTAATTTATTAAAAAAAAGCCGTGAAGTACCATTCGGTGGATCATTGTAATGCAGGTATGGGCGATAGACAGGAGCCCCTCCCCCCAACACACGCGAGAAGATGCCTTACAGGGTATTTCTGAGGACTTCATTAACCAGATCTCTCCATTGTTCGTCTTTAAAAATATATTTCTTTAAAAAAAATCATGCCTTTTTTTGGTACTTTTAGTTTTCTTGTATCCTGAAAATTATATCAATTGGGTCATTTGTGAATTTATTTGAATGAGAAAAAAGATATCCAACCCCAACCCTCGCCTCCCCAAAGGATTTTCTATAGAAAAACAGTTCGTGCCTGAAGCTAAAGAACGCCTCTACCCAACTTTCGTTGATTGATTTTAATGGAATTTCAACACTGCTGGGGTTATTTTATCCCTAGACGTTAGGAAAGCGCATTCATTGTGTAGGCGTTTAATAAGGGGTTTTATGATTTTTGTAGCCATTTTTAGGCTTCAAATGAGAGAACTTAACAGTGGAGACCCCTTGTGTTAATCAGCGGCTGATCTTTAGGGAAGAACCCTTTGGTTGTTCCTCGGTGTCCTTCAGTGTTGGGTAAAATCCTTTGGTTCTTCCTTGGTGTTCCTTAGTGTTGATTAGAATCCTTCGGTTGAGTAAAGTCCTTGGTTGCCGGTCCGTTCGGCAGTGGTGAATACGTACAAATAAACAGCTTTCCAGATCGACGATTAAATAGTTAACCAACCACGTATTCAAGCTGTTGATCGACTGGCTTTTAATCGAATCCACGCGCCCACACCGAGTCTATAAGTTTAAGTGGTGGACTTCGGCACACCTTATATATCAAAATATTCCAACATGTTTTTTTATACAGTTATGATACCAAATATTCCCATCTAATCTCCTATATATTAATACTATAATATTAATATATTAGGGCACCTCACGTGGTGTAATGGTTAGAAGCGAGATTCGAAGACCATTGTTAATGAGTTCGATTCTCATTGTGCCACATCTAACTAAGCTAAATTTAGTAAATAACTATAATATTAATATATTAATCTTCCGACCGTTATCATCTTGCAACCCCCTCAATCACTTGAACAGTCAATGAGACCGTCCAAATTGTCAAAGATTAAATGTAAAAATGGAAATGTTGCTTATCCGCCATATTCTTATGAGTATAGTTACCTCCGTTAAATAATAGACCATTCCGTTTTCATCATAAAGAAAGGGGAGAAAAAGGACATGCTACACAGAAAAAGTAGGGGAAGGGTAAAGAGAGGGTGAATGCGCGATAGGGATAATGCTAACCTGTTTCATTTGAACATATATATATGAGAGAGAGAGAGAGAGAGAGAGAGAGAGAGAGAGAGAGAGAGAGAGAGAGAGAGAGAGAGAGAGATAGAGAGATAGAGAGAGAGAGAGATTACGGCACTTCGTATATATATTGAACAATTGCAATAGCGCTTAAGTAAACATATCAAACGTTGTTAAAATTAAAACACACTGTGGTATATCCATAGGTCCTGCCGGTTATTATATTAATAATATTTTAATTTGACAAATATTAGGATTTATTTCATCTTATTTTCAATTGCTTTTTATGTACCGGTTATTCCTTCCCCAATGAGACGTGGTTGACGACCTGTGATACTTAAGGACGGATTCTTTGGTGAGCAGTCCATGATATGCAACACTCCACCGAGGCCCTTACTTAGGCTGGTCATGTTAAGCTCCAGTACCTATGTACTTATTGCCCTTATGGCAACCCCCAATCCTTTTTATCATTTATAAGTGCTAGAAGGCGATGTCTGAGGGTCTTTATGTCCTGAGTATAACGTTAAATTGCATCTAAATGGGGAATTTTCACTTTTTGAGTCCTTACCCCTAGGTCCACTCTAACGCAGAGTGCTAGCAACTGTTAGGGCGTCCCATCTATGGGTTAAATAGAAAAAAAATGAGTTTTAAAATGTCTTAAAATATTGATTTGGTTTGGTTTGTTTTACGGCATATCAACCTCGGTGGGTCATTTAATGCCGACAAAGTTTTGAAATAAATCCATTCTCAATGATAAATTTTGTTTATCAACTCATGTTTTTCTATTTTAAAATGGGACTTAAAATATTGAGTTAATTAAAAGATTGCGTTTAAAATGTTTTTTTGAATACCCATCAAGAATAAATAAAACAATGTTTTCAGCATAAAATAACAAAACTGTAGAAGCAATACTCACCATCGCAGTGGGATTCCAGTTATCGTCGATTTTTCATTTGGTTTGTTTTACGGCATATCAATCTCGGTGGGTTATTTAATGCCGACAAAATTTTGAAGTAAAATTCATTCTTAATGGACACTCAATTTTTTTTTATAAACTCATGTTTTTCTATTTAACCCATAGTTGGGACCCTAACAGGTACTACCACTCCGGGTCAGAGTGGACCAGGGAGCAATGGTGATGAAGGAGTGCTCCACATTCTCCAAACCTCCAGAACTGGAACCTCACCATCTGATAGAGTTTAACATCATTCTCAGGACATGTAGACCCTCAGCCATCGCCTTCTAGCATCCATATGATTAAAAGGTCTTGGGGTTGCCATAAGAGCAATAGGGCTGGGAAATTTATATAGGTGCTAGGGCTTGACATGGCCAGCCGATTGATCGAAGGGGTCCTCTCCGACCGCCCGTCTAGCCTAAATAAGGGTCTACGTGGAGTGCTGCATGTCGTGGAGTGCTGCATGTCATGGACTGCTCACCCCCAGGATTCCATTCTTGAGCATCACGGGTCGCCACCCACGGCCAACAGGTGGACCTATTGGGAGAGTCTTACCCCTCTGCAGAGGTGCAGTCGATGTATTCTAAGCCCAGTCGACAGTGAGCAAGCTGTAACTCAATACAGTTACTGCATTGCCACAAGTATAGTGCAGAATGGTGGATTATTTATTTATCTAAGCACCATTAAGGAATGGTATCACCCTGATGCAAATATGGAATATTCCCGAGTGCTATATTATACCAACTGATTTATGTGAAAAGGTTTGGTTTGTTTTACGGCATATCAACCACAGTGGGTAATTTAAAGCCGATAAAGTTTTGAAAAATTCATTTTTAATGGATACTCATTTTTTTCATGAATACATTTTTCTATTTAACCCATAGATGGAACCCTAACCGGTACTACCACTCCGGGTCAGAGTGGACCAGGGAGAAATGGTGATGAAGGGGTGCTCCACATTCTCCAAACATCCAGAACTGGAACCTCACCACCAGATGGAGTTTAAGATCATTCCCAGGACATGTAGATCCTCAGCCATCGCCTTCTAGCACCTATATGATAAAAAGGGGTTGGGGTTGCCATAAGGGCATTTATGTACAAAGTCAATTATGCTTAGTTAGTTGTTGTACAATTCAACACTGCACTAAGTCACTCACTTCAACACGCACAAGGGTTAACATGCCGTAAATCCAACCAATCAACCTGTAATCCCTCGAATGAAAGGAGTCAACATTTAATGTTTCAGCTCAGAAAAGTTGATTATATTTTCAGTTTATTGCAAACTCCGGTTGGTATTAAGAATTCTGGGGTATGGGGTTATCGTCCCTTGTCTGCGAGCCTCTGTTGCAAACGACCAATCACAAGCTAGAATACTTTGGCGGTAAACCCAAAGTGGGGAAACTCATCCTTTTTCTGCTCGACCAGCATCGAAGACGGACCTCAAATTGAACGTCTCTCAAATCCAGCATTGCGACAGAGAAGCCGTAGCAGGGGATCCGATAATTCACCCTACCTCAGGAGTCAGCTAAGTTATTTACAAATTATCTACATTGTGCAGACGCACTAAAAGTTTGCAACCCCCCCCCTTTATTGTTATATATTTTGTAATACAAGTTTTTATTCACATTCTGGTTTGTTCGTTTATTCTTAACTCTTGAACTGTCTGCCACCATTCGTGGTTAAAATCTTTATATTGGCGGTCTTACCGATTAGGCTACAGGAGCCATCAAGGTTCAATCATAAAACTAACACAGATTGCTTTAATCGAACGTCTAATAGGTTGCTATCTTTTTTTACACATGTCAGCCATTTTAATTTCTGGTCCCAGACAAACTATTTAGGAAATCATCATCATGTCGTGCTATTAGCACGGATATCCATGACAATCTCTCTCCAACCGTCCCTATCACTCATTGTTCTCGGAGGTTCCTTTGGGCAGCATCCAGTATCCGTACAGAGCTGGTCAATGTACGTCTTTGCTGGTCGGTCCACACTAGCGTGCCCATGTGCTGGTTTCCACAGGAGGACGTCCCTTATGAATTCTTCCTTGCTCCCCCAGCGGTGTCCGGCGTGTCTGGTCTGTCTTACTCGGGTGGTTTTGTGATATGTGGCAGGTGACCGTACAGTTGTTTTCTCGTGGGATGTTGTTTCCACGTTTTGTTTAGGATCGCACGTAGCGTCTTGTGCAGCTCCCGTCTAGTTTATTTTCTAGGTGCTTCGTTAGCGTCCAAGTGGTGCATCCGTACAGCAGCACTGACACGACAACGGCTTGGAAGAATTTTCTCTTTAACTTGTCTGTGAGTCCGGATTTCCATATGACTGATAATCTATTTATAGCAGACCATGCCTTTTCTATGCGTGCATTAACACCGCTTTCTGTGGATGAGATATTACTGCCTAGGTACTTGAATTGTTCTACTGAGAATTTTGGAAATAACGATCTAAAAATTGTGATAAAAAGCAAATGAAATTAATGTTATTTTTATATCCCAAGTAGTTAGGAATATAATAAACTGTTAAATGTTTTAAAATACAACAATATTCATTTTTATTTTCTCACCGACCAGGAAAAGAGCGGTGTGGGTTTGGATAAACAAATTAATTGTCAACAAGTTGGAAGCCGTGGTGTAAAGTTTAGAGTCGAGGAAATGGACTAGTCGAACCGATTTCAAATCCTGGACGAAGCTACAGTTCACATGGCGCTAATACCCTTTGGAAAGATATGAATCTAACTACTCTCTCTCTCCAGCTATGGGTAAAATAGTAGGGCAGACTGGGCTCTTTAACCTTGGTTAGGCAACCAGTCTAGGAAAAGGAAAACTGAATTAAAACCTGTTAAACTCCGCTTAGGGGGGGCACTACTAGAATAGGCTCAGTCCTAATTAGTGATCTATTTCACTAACAAGTGATTTGTTCATCAAACAGCCATTTTGTCTGATACTACCCTTTTTTCAGTGAAGAGTCAAACGTTCGTTAGGGGAGATAACTCTCCCCTAACTGTTATATTCGTGTATAATAATGCAAGACTTTCGGAGCACCCTGTATGTAGAAGTGTTTCTCATATTTTAATCGGCAAAAGTTTCGTCTACGAAATGCGATTAATTTGAATATGAAATCCGAGGAATCGTTCTGATTATTGACTTAAAATAACCACTGCGATGATGTCCAATCCACAAAAGTTTCTAAAGTTAGAATCATGGAACGCCCAAAGTCGAAATAGAATTATAATATATATAATTATATATATAATAGTTATAATAAACCTCACTATGGTAGTAAAAAAATATAATGCTTCACTACCAGGGACAACAAATATATCGGAAATCTGATAGAAAATTATCTTCCCCTGCCGCTAGAGGGCGAATCGCCAAGAGAAGGTTGGCGCCAAATCCAAACCCCATCACTTATCAGGGAGCAGTTATCGAGGAGACACGCAAAAATAAGCGCTCTCACCACCTTGCCCTAAAAAAGGGCTGAACTTGTCTGTAGGCCGTCGACCTGGACGGAGTCGTTTTTTAACAGCATACTTTCTGAAGGCCGTTTCGACAGCATACTTATCAGAAGGCTGAGGACCTAAATAGTCAACTTGAAAAGGGCCCCATCCACCGTCATTTAAAGGTAACAGTTACCCAGGCGAGAAGCTTCTAAAATAGCATCCCCTACTTTTACTTATCGGACGAGAACCGACAAAACGGACGCGTCTCTACAGCACTCTACAACCACAGCGACCAGAATACCCTTGTTAGTGCCACTTCTCCAACGAACAGTATTTCACCTCACAGATAAGTCTCGTAGCAAATGCCATTAAAATTTGCAACATTCTTGTACTATTTGTCAATACATGTATTAAATTTCCACTGTGTGTTTGTCTTCTTTCGTCCGAACAATTTGCCTACAACTGGGAGATTTAAGAGGCTCCCCCCTTTAACCCCGTAATTCCTTTTAAATATTATTTGTTATATATATATATATATATATATATATATATATATATATAATAAAAAGGACCATAAGGCTTATCAATGTAAAAATAAAGATATATAGGATTTTTGTCAAAATATAAAAACCCACTCAAAAAACAAACAAACCTATTTCTTTGCCCTAGGATACTATATATTTCCAGATAAAAATAGTTTGCTTATCGACAGTGGAGCGACTCAGCATGTGATTAATAGTGAATCAGAATTTATTAATTTTGAACCAGAAAATCATTTTGTTGAACTAGCAAACGTAGTAGACCAAATCACCTTGTACAGAAACGAGGAGACGCTTGTATATTCATTTAAAATACACATTTGTAAATGTATTTTAAAAATGTTCTGTATATTCAAAACTCCAAACAAAATATTTCTAGAACTATAATCACTCCATCTTATATTCGCGTATGATAATTTATGAAGAGATAAATTTATGAGACTGTGCTAAGTATACTCTGTCAGTTCTTGTGTAATCAATCAATTACATAAGGATAAATACTTTTATATTATACACACGATGGACGGTTTAGCTCAGTGGGTAGAGCGTCCGGCTAGGGACCACAAGGTTCCTGGTTTAATACCGGCACTTGCCAACTCAGCGTATCTGTGTGGTAAAGTAACGAGCTAGGTGTGGCGCTCCACCTCAGACGCAAAAACAATATCCTTGGTCTAGAGCTAGGGAAAAAGGGATAGACTCCTTCGCTGTCTGGTCGATACCTATTTTAGGCCACCTCGACGACTTTTACTTTATATTATACACACAGATAAACACAATGTAATTATCTCAGAAGAGATAAAGTGAATGCTCCCCTGTCGAGAACAATGCTCTAGAATTGGAGAAACAAACCTGAACCAATAAAAACTATTATTGTTCACTCCTTTTGAGTTTTTTCACATCAGCGTTAGCTGATGATATTTCACTGGATTCTGAGTGACAATGAGTTTCCTCAGGTCTCCAGGACTGAGTATTTATTATTATCACTAGCAACTATATGCACCCTCCGGGTGCAAGTATTTAAGTTTAAATGTAATAAAATATTAGATTAAATCAGAAAGGCTAATGAAATTAATTAAGAATTCAGATAAAAAGATTTGAAACGGAGAGGGTATAATCGGAAAATAGAACACTGAAACTTACTCTTTCATCACTTCGTTTTCATTGTTATTTTTTCTAATTTAACTATTTAGTTAAAAAGAAGTAAAGAATAAAATTACAGTTATTTCTTCTTGTTAATGAATTTCTTTTAGGATTTATTGAAGAGATTTTTACTCATATTCATTAAGATAAACAAAACAATTAGAAATCAATAATACCAAGCACATTTTTATTAAATCAGTTTTTTAAATATCAATATGCAAATTAGCTTTACGTTTACACTGAAAACTGGTATTTTGTTGTATATATAAATACAATTGCATGTTTTAGTATTAGGTAAGGCCAACAGTATTAATAATGTCAAACAGTTTTATTATAATTGAGGTTTAAATAGAAATAGAATCATGGAGAATGTGTCGTTAATAACTAAGGAAATTGGACTTTAGTAGTAATATAGTTTCGGTTACAGACAGAAAAACACACAATCTCCATTATAATAAGATTATCAATATATTAATACTCGTGTTCCTTAACAGGGCGACCGTTATCCTCTGGTTAAAAATGAGACCATCCAAATCCTTAAAAGATCAAATGCAAAAATGTAAATCCTGATTATCTGACGTTGCTTACCCGCCGAATTCTTATTTCTTATGAATGTCGTCACCTCAGCTAAATAATGGACCACTCCGTTTTCATTACACAGAAAGGGAAGAAAAAGGACATGCTACACAAAAAAAGAAAAAATAGAGATATGGGGAAAGATAGAGAGAGGGTGTGAGCGCGCAGAAGTGATAAACGCTAGTCTATTTCAATGAGAGAGAGAGAGAGAATCATACTTTTTACATATTGAACTATTTAGCAATAGCTCTTAAGTAAACATATCAAATGTAAATTAACATACTGTGGTATATCCACAGTTCTGCTAGTAAAATATTAATTTAGGGAAGAGAATACCAATTCTGACTTATTTGAAATAACTTTTTGGCCCATTCAATTCGATTGGATAGAAGAAAGTATCTTTACCCGTTTCATTCGGTAGAAAGTTTTGATTCCCTGTTGACAAGATGAAACCAGAATTTATATTTGATAAAATATTAAGATTAATATATGAATATTAAGAAGACAAAATGTTGATGTTGGGTATCGCTTCAATTTTTGTTCATAGCGAAAATAAATGGACATTTTAATATCATTTTCTAAACAACCATTGCATTATTTATAAGAGAAGAAAACTTCAATCACATATTTCATCTCTTTCTAAATTCCAACACACCAACTTAGACAGCCATATATAATTATATATATATGGCTGTCTATGTAAGGCTAAACAAATCGAGAAAAATAATATATATATATATATATATATACGTACATAGAGAGAAAGAGAGACCCTGATATACCGTGTTATCTCGAAAATAAGACTTAACTGAAAAATTAGACCTAGCGTGATTTTTCAGGATGAGCTTAAGATAAGCCCTAGTTGAGAGCGGCAGACAGACGAAAGAAATAAGTCTTCTTCACAATCCCATCATGCGACGTAAACAATCTACATCCTCCGGGGAAACAATATGTAAAACAATGAAACTTGAACGTTTATTCTTGAAAATCATCAAGAAGAAATATTTTGTGGTTTTAACAAAATCTACTTAAATAACGTGCAGCCACAACACACCCACACATATATATGCACACACACTCATGTTGTTTAATGGTTAGCAAGCTAGATTAGCGGACCATTGTAAGCGAGTTCGATTCTCACTGAGCGCCCCATAATTCTGGCCGTTTGTAATATCTAAGCTTAGTAAATAAATATACACACGTTATATATATATATATATATATATATATATATACACACACACACACACACGTGTATACACGCATATATGTACACACACACGTATGTACATATATATTTACACGCATGTATATACATGCGTATACACATATGCATGTATTGTATACACACACATATGTAAGCGTCTCAAGAATTTAAAAAAAAAAAAAAAAATCTTTTTTCGAACACTTCAAAATTCTCTGTATTTTGACCGTTTTAACTTCAAATATCAAACATTTTACCCGGGTGAAGGCAGTTTTCTTTGCATGTTTGATTTTATAATTTTCTATTATTATTTTATTTCATATTCAAAATAATAATAAATGGAATACAATGTGTACATGAATAAACTCCCGTCCGAAATACGTGTTGGTAAGTCATTAAACTAATTTTATCCATTCAACATTTTCTTTCCTCTATCTTTTCAACACACATACACTCAGTAGGTATACCCAAAATCGGCCTAAAATGCGTTTTGACAAAATGACTTCAGCCCCCCCCTTACAGAAAATAATTTACCAAAAATCAGGGAATTATAGGATTTCAATGAAATTTTCAGTTTTATTTATCAATGAATGATTTTATAATGCATTATTTATTTATTTAAAAATTCTGATTTTTTTCAGGTCACTTAATTTTGACCCCTCCCCCGCCCTTACTTTGGGAGTGTAAAATATATGCGAGTTGGTCCTTGATTGGTACTAATTACAGTATAAATAAAAAGATAAAAAACCGAAGTTGTAAATAGAAGAAAAAAAAAATTTAAGTGGAATATTTTATAAGAAAATAAGTACCGAAAATCGGAAAATAAAATGTAAAAAAATAATTTTTTGGAGATTTTTTTTACTCATTTCGATAATTATTTAATTATCGTATAAAAGAAAAAATTAAACATCGATAGTTTTTCTGCTTAAAAAGGGGTGGCCTACATTTTCAATACAGTTTTTGTTCAAAACGTATACTTTGACTAAAATAAGGTTTGCATTAAATAGATATTTACTTCTAGAATCTAAAAATATAACCTTTTAAACTTAAAATCCGAATATTTTTTTTTAAATGAATTTTATATATAAATTTTTCATAACAAAAATATTCAATTAAAGTTTTGAAATAAAATAACCAATGCATTATAAAATTCATCAATTGATAAATCAATACTGAAAATTTCATTAAAATCGGATAATTCCCTGATTTTTGGTTTTTTTTTTTTTGCAATAGCGAATATTACATTAAATTTATAAACAAGCCTATGAAGCCACTTAAAAAGAACCAAAATGGCGTCGGCGAACAAAATTGACCAAACAAATCGTTTTAAATATATTAAATATATTAAAAATAAATTGCTAATGTAATGATATTTTTCTTTTTTTAATGGTGGTCATTATGTTACTACTCATCGTTTTAGACAAAAGTTTGACTTTAAATAATAGATTTAATTAATTTTAATTAGTTTTTAAAATTCATAGCAGACGACAAATTGGGTATTGCTAACACACACACACACACACACACATATATATAAATATATATATAAAGTCATCCACAGACAGGTTTCACGCCTCTTCAGTGTGGGTAGACACAACAACTAACTCCGACCGGGGGCGAACTGATTTTACGCCTGTGATTCGTTAACCTCTGGGCCATTGCCAGCTGCTGTTTAAGGAGCGGTGTTTTAACTGTTTTAAACACATACATCTGTGTATATACTTATGATCACCAGAGAGATCAAATCTGTAAACAGATCATTGCGTTATGCTGGCGGTGAAAGTTTATTAAAGTCGCTCTTAAAGAGCTCTACCGGGTTACGTGTGTGTGTGTATCGAAAGCAGATTGTTCATATAGATTTATCCCCACCCCAGACAATTATTTAATACGAAAGTTTCCCGGTGCTGGTTCACATATGGATAACACACAGACAAACCAAAGAAATTCCCATAGAAGATTTAGCTCTTTTTTATGGAAAGATTGCAAGGAGAGTCCTATATAATCAATTATGATACATTTCAAAACTATAAAAGGTGGCGCTTCCGTGGTGCAAGCAAGCTTTTCTTGTAGACAGTTCTTAGTGAGTTCGTATCTCACTGGGTGCCATATTACTGTGACACTCTGATTTCCCTCCATTTCAACCCTTGTTGGGTTATTTTAAGTCGAAGACATTTTCTTTTATTCATTTTTGTTGGGTATTCATTTTTATTAAACACATTTTTAATACTCATTTAAAAAAATCTATTTAACCTATAGATCGGACATTTACTACCACTCCAGGTCAGGGTGGACCTGGGAGTAATGGTGATAAATGGTACTCCACATTCCCCAGAGGTCCATAATTGGAACCTCACCATTATATGCAGTTTCAAGTCATACCAGGACAAGGGGGTGGGGGACGTACTTCGACCCCACTCTCACCTTGCCTTGCGGGGATGGATCGTGAGAACCGGAAGGCATGGAAGACCCTATCTTCCGGTTTAAGGATATAGTAAGTTTAAGTCAGTTAGCAGGTAGGAGCTCGAAGGTGTAAGTTGCATTTCTATGCGCATCCTGTCATCTGCGCAGATTGTCTGGTTGGGGATTTGGAAATAAAATAACATCAAGGTAAATCGAAGTCTTGTGTTTATTACCAAAAACTAACAATGACACAGGGCTTCTGATAAGGAGAAATCCCTAGCATGGAATACCAGACCCGAAATCCAAGAAAGTCAACACCAGACGCTAGACCAGACCAAGATGATAGACGATCAGAATAGCAAAGCCGGCCAGAAGAAGAGACGACTAGAGTAAGAAGTAAGAAAAGGGTATACAACATTATATGCTGATTTGGTACAGTGAAAACCTCAGTATGTAACAGATGTATTCTACTGCTCCAATCGACAGAACAAAATTTTGCTGTTGTTAATAACAATACGAGTCTATCATGGTTAGAAAGCTTGCCCCTGGGTACCCTATTACTGTTACCTTACCTACTGTATGGCGAATTAGTAGAAGGAACCCGACCAGTAGGGAGACCAGGCCTGCGCTTTAAAGATGTCTGCAAGAGGACATGAAGACATGCCACATCAACACCAACACATGGGAAGCTTGTGAAGAAGACCGAGCGACCTGGCGCCTCCTCGTCAAACAAGGGACAAAAAGGAGTGAAAAAAGAGAGGAAAGTAGCCACCACAGAAAAGAGAGCCAGAAGGAAGGGGAGACAACATCAAGCTTCACTGTTTGCTTGCAGTCACTGCACCAGAGATTGCCATTCAAAAATCGGTCTGTTCAGCTACTCACGCATTTGCAGATTTAAAAAAGTGGACACTACGCCATCGTCTTTAGTTGACGGAACGATTCTAACACATGCTAGACTAACAGATTTTATTTTTATTTTTGTAAATAATATGAGCCTTAGCAAGCTTATCTTGAGAGATAAGTTCTATTCCGACCACAATTAGTTCTTCTAATCCGACGACAGAGGTCTACAACAACAATCCACAACAAAAACAATCCTTCCTTCACCATGCACACAATGCAGTGTTCCAAAAACATCTGTTTGCTCTGTCGCTCATGCTTTCTTTTATTGTGTGGCTGATCTCAGAGAAATTTGCATTCACAAAAATCTAATATTGCCAATTTTCTTGGCTCCGAGATCATGCCCTTTAAATTATAACTATGGAGCGGCCATTTTCCTCTTTTTGAATTAAAAAAAAAAAAAAAACAACTTCTGCACACGCCAGGCATATACGAATGCGCTGTGTTCCTGGAGGTTTGCCATATTCTTCTCTATGTGTATTACAAAGAAATGTGGCTTGGTTCCAGACTAAATGATATTTGAGATGATTTACCAAGTTTAGCAAAGTGCTGTCTTTTGATCATACAGATAAACACGTTAGTGTAAATTACCAAGTCCAACTTAGAAGTTCAAAGCAAAAGTACTAGTAGACTAAATCTACTAAAAAAGGAAAGAGAGAAAGAATATTGGTTCCATGTCAGTGTTAAATTTAATACACGAATACTTGTACTATTTGGATTATTCGGGCTATTGTCCTCATCTTTATTATTATCTATACAATATTTCGGCTGATGTGCCCTTCGGCCTTCAGGTGTTTTTCCCGGACTCGGAAGCCTTCTCTTAGAACTCGAAGCCTTCTCTTAGAACTCGTGAACCTTCTTGTCGACAAGAAACACATGAAGAAGGCCGGAGAGCAGACCGGCCAAAACGTTGTATAAATAACAATAAAGATAAAGACAATGGTCCGAATGACCTAAATACAAATTATCAAGCCTCATCTAAAAAATCTAAAACAAGTTTGGTTGGTTGGATTTTACGGCATGTCAACCTTTGTTGGGTTATTTTATGCCGAAGACGTTTTGTTCTATTCATGCTTAATGGGTATTCATTTTTAATACAATATTTACCGCATTTTAAAAACTCATTTTCTTTTGTATTTAACCCATAGATAGCACCCTAACATGTACTACCACTCTGGATCAAGGTGGGCATGGGAGAAGCTCCAGATTTGGAACTTCACCATTAGATTCAGTTTAACGTTATACCCAGGACACAAAGACCATCAGCCACTGCCTTCTAGCACATATATGATAAAAACGGTTGGGGTTTGCTATAAAAGAAATTGGGTTAGGACAATCTTGTATATAAACTGTGCTGCAATGCACCACTTAAATTTATAGACTAAGCGAGGTCACGTGGTTTAAACCTCAGCCAATCAACAGCCCGAATACGTGGCTGGTTAACTACTTAATCACTGATACTGAGAGATATATTTGCAATTGTTGAGGAAGGACCTGCAAGACTGAAGAGTACCAAGGAAGAACCAAAGGATTCTTCACTGAAGATCGCGCTCTATAAAGAAGAGACGAAGATAATGTGACTGTACTCAGAGTTTGCAAAGTATGAAGTTAATCACGAGTGTGGCAGACAGGTTAAGAATGACCAAACAACTAGAATTCGAATAAAAGACATGTATTACAGACATAAACATAAACAATGGGGTTGCAGACTTTTTGGTTTATCTGCACAAATGTTTACAATTTGTCCACTTAACTGAAATCCTGAGGTAGGGTTGGTTATCGATGCCCTTAGCTACGGCCATCTGATAGTTCGCCGGATATGATAGACGTTCTATTTTGACGTCTGACTCCGGTGCTGGTCGATCAGAAAGAGGGAGAGCGACCCCCCCTTTTTTTTTAGGTCTGTCTCCGTTGAGGGCTGAATCAGAAAGAGTGAAAGAATTTGCCTTTTCGGCTTTGCTGCCAAAGTATGCTGGCTCGTGATTGGTTGGTTCGATATAGAGGCTCGTAAACAAGGACGATAAGCCCTACCTCAGAATTCTCAATAGCTCTGCTTAACACAAATGATCTCCGCTGGACAACGCTCTTGCTTGAAGCCTAAAGGATGGCTACAAAATCGTAACATATAGGTGCTAGGGCTTGATGTGACCAGCCCATTTTGTGATTTTTCTTTCATTTGGTAACGCCACCCTCAGAGATGTGCAGCAGTAATTTATTGACTGAACTGTTTGATTCTCCACATTCCCCAGAGCTCCAAAATTGGAACCTCACCATCAGATAGTGTGCTGGGTATGACGTTAAACTCTAAGACCCTCAGCCACAGCCTCCTAGCACATATGCTGGGGTTGATAACCGATAGGAACAGTGGGAGAGAGTCAGACAAACAGATGTGCAAACATCTATTTAAAATTGACACACCAGTGTACATCAACCAGCTATACACAGATTCCCGATACCGTGTGGAAGACCTGCCGGGATGAGAGAGAGAGAGAGAGAGAGAGAGAGAGAGAGAGAGAGAGAGAGAGAGAGAGAGAGAGAGAGAGAGAGAGAGAGAGAGAGAGAGATGCTAATCTACGTAAGTGTGTCACGCAGTATTCTTTTAAGTACTTTATATATAATGTGTATGTGTATGTGTGTGTGTGTGTGTGTGTGTAGTGGTTAGAATGTCCGCCTCTGCCTGACAGGTAGGGTTAGAATCACGCACAAAGCACTGCCTATAGCTCTGCTGATGAGGCCTAATAGGCTGAAATGTACATACAGAGATCGACTTTTTCTAGATTTGTTTACGCTTAACATTTAAACCGATATGCACGCCTAATTCATTTAATTATAATTAATTAACAAAATTAGGTATGACTTTAATTAAGCACATAATCTCCCACAAATTGTCGCTCCTTCGCCATTTCAAACACATTGTTTGACTACTTCATATATATATATATATATATATATATATATATATATTTACTTGAAGGCACTTACAACGCATGTATCGCATAAAATTCGATACTTTTTCTTATAGCGCCCCCTTACCTATTATGGTAGAGGCGTGTAGTAGTATCATTTGACAAGCTTAATTTCGCTAGGATGGTCAGCTGTGTACTGTGGCCGAGGCGATAAAAGTGTTTCACTGTGTCTGCTGAAGTCCCGGTTTCGATTTCTGTCGGAGGAAATCGTTAGTATATACGCTGATGAGACTTAATAAAGTCGAGTCTGTACGGTATTCTACACATCGAGCCATCCTTTATTACACTTGTCAAGTTCATTTCTATAGAAAAAGTATCGAATTTTATGCGATACATGCGTTGTAAGTGCCTTCAAGTAAAAATTTAATATATACTTTATTCAGCAACGTTTCTAAATAACAAACATCCAAAAATCTTATATATATTATATATTTATATATATATATATATATATATATATATATTATTCTCATAACAACTATTAATTACTATACCCGTTTTAGGACTCAAAGATAACCCTTTCCCATCTACGGACTTTAACGGACCACTCCTCACCCTATTTCGCTGTGTCCATTTCCTACAATGGTCACCATCACACCACGCGCATCTTTAATAATAAATAAATTATGTAATTATTTTACCTAGAAAAATGAATAAATACATATGTAGGGGGGGGTGACAAGATTTTCGGACCACCCTGTACGTAAAATTTTTTCTGAAAAAATTAAATGAAACTTCTTTACGGCTTTGTATTTTTTCTTTAAAATAAATCACTAATCAGGACTGAGCCTATTCTTGTAATGACCACCCAAGCGGGTTTAACATGTTTGGATTCAGAGTTTTCCTTCTCCTAGATTGCTTGCCTAACCACGGTTAAAGGGCCCAGTCTACCCTACTATTTTACCCATAGCTGGAGGGAGAGTAGTTTGATTCATACCTTTGCCAAGGGTAATAGCGCTATGTGAACTGTAGCTTCGTCTAGGAATGGAACTGTAGCTTTCGTCTAGGAATGGAACTGTAGCTTCGTCTAGGATCTGAACTGTAGCTTCGTCTAGGATCTGAACTGTAGCTTCGTCTAGGATTTGAACTGTAGCTTCGTCTAGGATTTGAACTGTAGCTTCATCTAGGATAACTGTAGCTTCGTCTAGGAGGATCTGACTGTAGCTTCGTCTAGATTTGAACTGTCTATTTGAACTGTAGCTTCATCTAGGATCTGTAGCTTCATCTAGGATCTGTAGCTTCGTCTAGGATTTGAACTGTAGCTTCATCTAGGATTTGAATGGTCGACGAGTCCATTTCCTACAACTAACCATTACACCACGCGCCTCCAACTTGTTTTTTGTTT
>CM042162.1:14534746-14578773 GCA_023376005.1 Doryteuthis pealeii
CCCTGTCCGTGGACAGGAACGCAACTGGTGCATTGTTACTTCTGTCGAGACCAGAAGAGTTCGAAAAAAAAAAAAAAAAAAAAAAATTTGACTTTGGAGGCGCGTAGTGTAATGGTTACTGTCATAAGAAATGAACATGGCGAGACAAGTTCAAATCCTGGACAAGGCTGTTTGCATTTCAGTGCTAATACCCTTTTTTTTTTAAACACATTTTTAAAACTCATCTTTTCTATTTAACCCATAAATGGGACCCTAACAGGTACTAGCACCCTGGGTTTGAGTGGATCTGGGAGTAATGGTGATGAATGAGTACTCCACATTCCACAGAGCTCCAGAACTGGAACATTACCATTAGATAGCGTTTACTGTCATCCCCAGGACATGAAGACCCTCAGCTATCACCTTCTAGAACGCATATGATAAAAAGTGCAATAGGGTTGGGGCAATCATATAGATACTACGGCTTGACGGGACCAGCCGAGTGATGGAAGACGGGATCTCCAATTTTCCGTCTAGCTTAAGTAAGGGCCAAAGTGGAGTGCTGCATGTCGGACTGCTCAGCCACCAGAGTTCCATCCTTAAGCATCAAGAGGTCGCCAACCACGGCCAATAGGTTGCTACATTGGGGCAATTTTACCCCTCTACAGAGGTTCAGTCGGTGTATTTTAAAGCCCTAGCAGACAGGGCTGTATAGACAAACGGCACACCAGGCTGAGTGAATAAGGCGAAGACGCAGCATGCGATTTTACAAGGTGGCTGTTGTATGTGCCCGATTCAAATTCACTTGGAATGGGAGTTTTGTTAGATTTCATTGTTTCTCTAAAGAAAGAAACGGTCTTTTGTTTATTTGGCATTATATGAAGTGTATGACAGACAAAAGAGAAATGAAAACAATTTCCAGAATTGGTGAGGGGAGAGGGTAGAAGATCTAGGGGTGGGGTATCCGATTTGCATTTTCCCGAAGCTTGAGCTCTCTCCCATCGAGAATATACAGAAACATATTGGCTGACTGACCAAGTATCAAGGGAGGTAATTACCATTTCTGTCTATTTTTTTTCTTCGGTGCAATGTTTTGTTTGTCTTTTCCCAAAACTGTGCAATATATATATATATATATATATATATATATATATATTGCACACACATACAGGGTTAGTACAAAGTACATAATCCTTCTCACGATTATCTATAATCTTCAAGAAAAAAATATTTAGGCTAGAAGGAAAAATTAATATCATGGCATTACGTAGACCAATTAAGTTTTTCCCATCCGGGTACAGATTTAATTACCAATATCAAAATGGCGTCTACGCTAAAAATTTGTCTGTCTGTGTGTCCCTAAAAGTGTGCGTGAACGTATTTTTTTACCTCATAATTTAAAAAAAAAGTGTTTTTCTTTCTAAATAAATTTAATTTATGTCTCAATCTTTAGTCTGAATAATTGGCTATGTCTTTGCGTAGATGCTAGTTTAGTTTAGTCGGTAGAACGTCTGACTAGGATCCCACAAGGTTCCGGGTTCGATACCGGCCCTCGCCAACTCAGCGTATGAGTAGCACAGGGATATGTGCAGTAAAGTGAGGAGATTATGTTAGGTGTAGCGCTCCACCTCAGATGCCAAAACAATCTTCTTAGTCTAGCGTTAGTGAAAAGAGCGTGCCGTTATAGTATGTGGCCTACTTTTTTGATTCTATTACTATGTGGCCTACCCGGTTTGAATGTGGCCTACCTTAGTAAGAGTATATTCATAGATATAAGTAGTAGGCAATTTATTGAAACTAATTATGTTTTACATATATTCAATTTCAAGAAATGCAATTCAATCATAAGCTGTATAGAATAATTAAGAAAGTATTTGTCCATAATTTACATGAATCAGATCTATTTAATTCTAAAATTCTGAAATAGGGTTAGGGTTAGCAGTTATTATTATAACCTAATATGTTTTTTATGGTAGGCCACATACTATAAGAGAGACATGATTTCGTAGGCCACGTTCAAAAGGTAGGCCACATACTATAATGTTACCGAAAAGGGGATAGACTCCCTCGCTGTCTGGCTGATACAACGTGGATTGTGCTCTTTAAGACCCTAGAATGGATCGGTCTGAATTGATTGATTTTTTACGGCATGTCAACTATCTAGGGTTATTTTATACCCAGAGGTCAGGGAATCGCATTCATATTTACATTTTTTGTGTAATTTCTTAAATTCATTGTTCTGTACACGGCTAAGTGACACCACGTATATCTAACTGATATATGAGACTGTTGCAGGCGCTACCACTCCCAGTCAGAGTAGATCTGCGAATCAAACTCTCTATCTGTTAATCTGGCTTGTTAACCATTACACTACGTGAAGTATCTAAGTGTGGGAATGCAGTTGTTCGTTTAATCACAGACCATCAGACTTTTATTTTTATTTTTTTCAGTTAGAGTAACCTTGTTATAATAGTTGCCTCCTTTCCACAAGGGACCGGTATGGTCCTAGCAAAAAATGGCACGTGTGTGCAGAAGGCTAGTAAACATTACGAGAAGAAAACGAAGCCAACGCAAAGAAGCTGAATGAATTTTTGATTAATAAATTTATTGTTATGTTAGATTTGGAGTCTAAGTTATCATTGAAATAACACCCAACGTAACTTCTCTTCTTAGTTTGGGTCGCCTTTATACGACTAAAAGGAACAAGAGTGGATTTTTATTAACTTGACTGCGGGAAGAAAGGGGTTAATTATGTTGTAGTATTAAGGTTTGAGCGAAATTACCAAACAAATCAATTAAAATCTGCAAGTTTTTGAAATTAAAATTGCATTTAAATAAGAATTCTGTTTCTCTCCATTTTAGTATTGAATATTAAACAGAAATATTAAGTAAAATTTCATCAGCATTTTAATAATTTTATTAGAAGAAATACACGTCTGGGAAAAGTCAAAAGTGGTTGTTGGCGAATTTTTACGACTACACAAGTCCCAGTGTTTGGTATCTGAACTCCCCAGATCTTAACCCCCCAGATCTTAACCCCATGGATTATTATGTAGGGGGCGCTGTTGAGAAAGACACCAATCGCCGTGCCAGTACTACAAAAGCCCAGTTAATCGACAGAATTAAGGTAGTTTTTGAGACGCTTTCCAGGGAAACTATAACATCAGCTTGCTCCAGGTTCCGGAGCAGGATTGAGGCTGTGATCGACGCTAATTAAAAAAAAAAAAAAATCACGCAGTTTGATAAAAATATTAAAAACACGTTGTCTACGACTAGGTACATGTGATGCCCATATCCCTTAAACTTTGATAATCTTAGTTCTATTCTGTATTCACAGATTGTTGGATTTTACGGAATGTCAACCCTTGTTGGGTTATTTTATACTGAAGACGTTTTGTTTTATTAATTCTTGATGGGCATTCAATATTTTTTTAAATCCAATTTTTTAAACACATTTTTGAATACTCATTTTTTAATTCATTCAATCCACAGTGAGGGCTCTAACATTTATACTAGCACTTAGAGAGCCAGGAAGTAATAGCAATGATAACGTCATATCCGGGACACTGACAGCTTCGGAGATGTCCACTTCAGAAACCTCCGAATCTACATTTCAATTAAACCGATTTTAACGGCATGTCAACCAATCTGGGATTATTTTATACATAGATGTGAAGCAAAAAAAAAACCAAACTTTTTTTAAAAAAATGAAAGATTGATTGAGAAGTGTTGGCGGAGGATAAGGAGAGAACGAATATTAGGTTAAATCGAACTTAACGGACCTAAATTCCACTATCGTATGTCACCCCGCCGAAAAAAAAAAAAATCAGGGAATAAACCGAATTTAATGAAATTTTCAGTGTTGATATATTAATGAATAAAATATATAATGCACCAGTTATTTTATTTAAAATCTTTTACATTTATCCAGGTCAGTTAACTCTGAACCACGTATCTTTTAGGCGTAACACAGATTTTCAAAGACACGTGGTTCAAAGTTAACTGACCTGAAAAAATGTAAAAGGTTTAAATAAAATAACTGGTGTATTATATCTTTTATTCATCGGAAGTGGCCTCTCTCATGGCCCGGCCAAAGTGGAGTGTTGCAAGTCATGGACTGCTCAATCACCAAGGTTCCATCTTTAAGCATCACAGGTCTCGCCCCCCCTTCCACTGTCAACAGATGACTTCTTTACCCGGATGCAGAGGTGCAGTCGGTGTATTCTACAGTTCCAGCCGATAGGACGGGAGAACGGGTAGATTCATGCCTTTCACAAAAGGAATTAGTGCGACATGAAATACAATTCAGATTTCGTAACACTGAGTGGAATTTTACCATTACTGAGAGAAGGAGAAATCGAGAAAGAGGGGGCGTTGATTGAAACTTCCCCTCAGAGTTTAACGTAATACCCAGGACATTAAGACCCTCAGTCACCGCTTTCTAGCAAATATATGATAAAAAGGGTTGGATCTTGCCATGAGGGCAATAGAGTTGAGACAATTATATAAGTGGTAGGACTTGACATGACGTAATACCCAGGACATTAAGACCCTCAGTCACCGCTTTCTAGCAAATATATGATAAAAAGTGTTGGGTCTTGCCATGAGAGCAATAGAGTTGAGACAATTATATAAGAGGTAGGACTTGACATGACGTAATACCCAGGACACGAAGACCCTCAGCTACTACATTCTAGCGCATATATGATAAAAAAGGTTGGGGCTTGCCATAAGTACAATAGGGTTGGGACAATCATATAGATACCACAGCTTGATGTGACCAACCGATTGATGGAAGGGGGCTCTCCGATTGTTCGTCTAGCCTAAATAGGAGCCAAAGTGGAGTGTATGTCAAGGACTGCTCAGCCCACAGGATTCCGCCCTTAAGCATCATGAGTCGCCACCCATTGCCAACAGTTGACCCAATTGCAGAGGTGCAGTCGGTGTATTTTACAACCTCTACCGACAGGGTGGGATAACGGGTGTTTTCCCAAGAGCAGTAGCATGACGTAAAACACAAACAGCTTCGTCCAGGATTTGAAACCGGTCCCACAATTCCATTTACTGACGACTACTATGCTAAACGCACATCCTGGATAATGAAGTAGTTGTAAAGTCAGTGGGTCGGGATATGTCAGGTTAAATCATTGTTTACGTGCATCAAGTTCACAGGAGAAAAGAAAAGTAAGTGGTAATATATTTGTTGAACAAATCCTCTTTGTGATCTCAGGGGTTTTATAAACAGCCGATTATATAAGTTTGTGTCGCCGAGAAATTAACGGGGGAAACTTTCTTTTTTCTCTCACTTATCTGTTAGATTTCTATTGTTCCAACTGCACGAGGAATGTCTCTTAAGATTTACTGCAACATTTTCATGTCTGTTTCTTCGGGTCCTCAAACCTATTTGCTCTTCCGTCCGACATTTTGCTTTTTGTTATCTCTCTCTCATACATACATATACACACACACATATATATATATATATATATAACGTGTGTCAAAAAAGTATCGAGATTGAAGCTGTATTTACCATGATAGGAATGAACAACACATGTAATGTTATTTTTTTCAGAATACAATGAGTGTCAAAAAGTACAGATTTAAAAAGAATAAAAGGAACGTTAATTTTTCAGTATACAAGGTGTGTCAAAATGTACCGAAAATCTCGATACTTTTTTTTAACACCTTATATATATATAATATATATATATATATATATATATGTGTGTGTGTGTGTGTGTATATGAGGAGTGAAGGATTGAGTAAATCCGAGAAAATGTGGTTGAAAATAGAGGAAAAAGTGGATGGAACACCACAACTAAATTCAATTAATATTTCGCCTCGGTATTTAGCGAAGCTTTGTCCAAATTTATTCTGAAGACAAAATACGTTTTACAGTCTTCTTTTATAATAAAAAGGTAATTTTTGAGGCGGGTAGAAGAGGAGAGAGAAGACAATTTTTAATAATACGCTTGGGAAAGGTAAATCCAACTATTTCTCTCCAGCTATGGATAAATAATAGGGTAGACTGAGCTATTTAATCTTGATATGACAACCAGTCTGGGAGAAGGAACACTATGAATTCAAAGTTGTGCTCCGCTTTAAAAATGATCTTGTGTCGCACCCTGTTCGTGATGGAGGGGTTGGGAAAATACATACAGTATGCATATTGAGAAAAATCACGAAAAGGCATGAGCCCATCTCTTCTACGACTTCCAATTATGGATGAATAATAGGGCAGGTTGGGTTCTTTAATCTTGGTATGGCCACCTGTCTAGGAGAAAGACAATCAAATTAAACCAGTTATACACCGCTTAAATGTTGACCTTGCGCCGGTCTCTGCTCCGGCGAGAGTGCGTTACGATTTTTGACGCTATCTTATGTTTCTTAGTGAAGAATCCTTTGGTTGTTCCTTAGTGTTAGGCAGAATCCTTTGGTTGTTCCTTAGTGTTAGGCAGAATCCTTAATTTTATATAGAATCCCTTGTTTGAGCAAGAGTCCTTGGTTGCAGACCCGTTCGTCCGTGTCGAATAGGTGCAAATGAACGGCTTTCAAGATCGGCGATTAAATAGTTAACTAAACCCGCATTCGAGCGTGTTGATTGACTGGCTCTAATCCACGCAGAGTCTATAAGTTTAAGTGGTGGATTCTAGCACACCTTATATAACCAGAGATGGAACAGTCAACGTAGATCCGATATTATCAATTCGGCATTTTTATTGGTCTTATCTTTTAGGGTGTTGGGATGGAGTGGTGGGTGGCAGGGTGAGACCAATGGTCCGGTTATGACACACGCAATTATTTCTATATGACAATTGGCGCAGGTGCATGGAAAAGCGGAAAGCCGGTGTTGCCGCCATCATAAGACGTACAGCACCTGACAAGGGGATCTGGAAAATTAAAAATAATGTTCAAAGATAATCCTGACTCCCTAACGCTACAAGTCAAACATTTGGTGATCGACCTTTTATTTATAATAGCGGCTCATTAAACATTAAGATTTGGTTTGTTGGATTTTACGGCACGTCAACCCTTGTTGGGTTATTTTATACCGAAGACGTTTTGTTCTATTTATGCTTAATGGGTATTCAACATTTTTTTTTAAACTCATTTTTTTCTTCTAACCCATAGATGGTCATCACACTATGGGTTCCTGAAAAGGTACTACCGCTGTGAGTTAGAGTGGACCTGGGAGTAATGGTGATGATGGGGCACTCCATATTTCCTAGACCTCCAGAATTGGAACTTCACCATCAGATAGAATTTAACGTCATACTCAGGATACTAAGACCATATCCAACCATTATCCTAGCTTAAATAAGGGCCAAAGTAGACTGCTCAGTCACCATAATTCGGTCATTAAGCATCACGGTCGACACACACGGCCAACAGATGGTCTAATCGGGGGGGGGGGGGAATGAATATTTGAGGATATAAGCCGTGCTGCGGTCTACCACTTACATTTATAAACTAAGCGAGGTAACGTGGTTTAAATCTCAGTCAATCAACAGCCCAAATACGTGGTTGGTTAACTACTTAATTGCTGATACTGAGAGACGTCCATATGTAATCATTGACGAAAGACCTGCAAGACTGAGAAGCATCAAGGAACAACCAAAGGATTCTTCACTAAGGATCGCGTTCTGCTTATCACAAGGTTCTCCGCTGGACAGCACTCTTGTTTAAAGCCTAAAGAATGGCCACAAAAATCGTAACAGAGTGGTCTTATCTCTCTGCAGAGGAGCAGTCAGTGTATTCTAAAGCCCCAACCGACAGGGCTAAGCGTGTTCAGGGATTACTTTTTGGAGGATGCTGAAGAAGGAAACCTCCTAAACAGCAAATTTTAAGGGACCTATAAGTTTATGGTTGTTTATTTTATGTGGGTTGAGGTTTTTTAGTAGGTTTTGGTGCGTGTTCGCAGGTTGTTTCTTTTAAATACAATATATATTGCTGAAGAAAGGCACCTTCAAGCCTGGAAGATATGGCCTCCGACAGACAGAGTTTGCGAGACACGTGCCACACAGGAGCTGAGCGGCTCAATATCGAGATTAACAGGGTTGCAGAGCGGCGACGTCTTTGTCGTCATGGACCACCAAATGCAGATGTGAATTTCTCCTGCAATGTTTGACCGCATCTGTAACTCCAGAATTGACTAACTAGCCACAAGAGGTCCACAACTGTTGAAGGCATGGAGTGACGTCATCGTCGGCTGCGACGGACTACTAAAAGGAAAAAGAAAGGAAGTATATTGTTTTTCCTTCTTGTGGGTTATCAGGCCGAAAAATGAATTAAAAAGGAAGAGAAAAGATACTTTTATGATTTCAGTACGTTACTTCGTTGTAGGTTCATAGCTTTTTTCTGGAGAGAATATTTGTCGTCTCTGATGATCCATTGAATCCCAAGTTAATTGTCTTGAATCGGATAAAAGTATCTTTTTGCTGCTTCCTTTTATTTCATTTTTCTGGTTGCCTGATAAACCCACATAAGAAAAACAATTATACTGTTCCTTTCTTTTTCCTTTATAGTCCGTCGCAGGCCGTACGTGGACTCATCACTGCCTTTCAAACAGTTGTGTACCGTTCTTGTGGTAGTGAGTCCTATTTTCGTTATCAGTATTGCGGCTGACTAGTTTGCAGGAGATAATTCACATCTGCATTTGTGGTGTGTCCATCGACAAAGACGTCGCCGCTCTTGCAAACCCTCGTCTTAATCTCGATTATTGAGCGCTGCAGCTCCTGTGTGGCACGTGTCTCGCAAACTCTGTCTGTCGGATGGCCATATCTTCCAGGCTTGAAGGTGCCTTTCTTCAGCCACATATATATTGTCATTTTTTAAAAGAAACAACCTGCGAACACGCAACCAAGATAACCTACTAAAAAACCGTCAACCCACATAATATAAACATACCATAAACTTATAGTCCTTAAAATTCTGCTATTTAGGAGGTTTCCTTCTTCAGCATCCTTCCAAAGTTAATCCTTTCTGAACACGCTTACCCTGTCGGTTGGGGCTTCGTAGAATACACGTGACTGCTCCTCTGCAGAGAGATGAGACCACTCTCGTTACGATTTTGTGCCATTCTTGAGGTCTTTACTAGATTACAAGAGTGCTGTCCATGCGTGAAGAACCTTTGTATGATATTAGCAGAAGCGCGATCCTTAGTGAAGAATCCTTTGGTGTCCTTGATGCTTCTCCAGTCTTGCAGGGTCTTCTCTGTCAATCGATTACATATGGATCGTCTCTTCAGTATTCAGCAATTAAGTAGTAACCAACCACGTATAAGTTAGGGCTGTTGCATGACTGAGTGATTTAAAGCACGTTACCTTCGCTTAGTTATAAATGTAAGTGGGGTGAGACCGCGATGCACGGCTTATATCCTTCAAAACTATTCCATTCCCCCCCCCCCCCGATGTTAGTTACCATCTGTTGGCCGTGTTGCTTCTGTTCGACCGTTGATGCTTAAATGAGCCAGATTATGGTGACTGAGCAGTTCTACTTTGCCCTTATTTAAGCTGGATATGATGGTTGGATCATCGGCTAGGTATCTCTTTGGAGTGTTACAGACTGTTAAATTCTAATCTGGATGTGAAGTTCCATTCTGGAGGTAGAGAAATATGGGAGCTGCCCATCATCACCCATTAACTCCCAGGTTTCGCACATCTAACTCACAGCGGTAGTACCTTTTCAGAGAACCTAGGTGTGATGATCCATCTATGGATTAGAGAAAAAATGAGTTTAAAAAAAATGTTTTGAATACCCATTAAGCATATAAGTAGAACAAAACGTTCTTCGGTTATAAAATAACCCAACAAGGGTGACGTGCCGTCAAAAATCCAACAAACCCAAATCTAATGTTACATGAGCCGCTATTTATAAATACAAAGGTCGATCACCAAATTGTTTGACTCGTGGATTATCTTTGAACATTATTTTAATTCCATATCCCCTTTCAGTGCCTGTTACGTCTGTATGATGCGGCAACACCGGCTTTCCGCTTTTTCCGTATGCACCTGCGCCAATTGTCATTTAGAAATGAATTTGCGTGTGTTCATAACCGGACCATTGGTCTCACCTGCCACCCGACCTACTCATTCCCAAACACCTAAAAGATAAAGACCACAAAAAAATGCGCGAATTTGATAATATCGGATCTACGTTGACTGTTCCATCTCTGTTATATAAGGTGTGCTAGAATCCACCACTTTTAACTTATAGACGTCTGCGTGGAATTAGAGCCAGTCAATCCAACACGGCTCATCAGGAATGCGGGTTTAGTTAACTATTTTAATCGCCATCTTGAAAAGCGGTTCATTTGCACCCTATCGACACGGACAACGCGGTCTGCAAACCAAGGACTCTTGCTGTCAAACAAGTCGGATTCGTATATAAAATTAAGGATTCTGCCTAACACTATCAATAGGACAACCAAAGATTCTGCCCTTGACACTAAGCGAAACAACTCAAAGGATCTCTTCACGTAAGAACATAAGAGTAGCGTCAAAAATCGTTAACGCACTCTCCGCCGGGCAGAGACCGGCCGCGAAGTTCAACATTTAAGCGTGTGTATAACTGGTTTTAATTTGATTGTCTTTCTCCTAGACAGGTGGCCATACCCAAGATTAAAGAACCCAACCTGCCCTATTATTCATCCTAATTGCAAGTCGTAGAAGAGATGGGCTCATGCCTTTTTCGTGATTTTCTCAATATTGCATAGTGTAGTGTGTCTTCCCATATAGTCCCTCGCATCTCGGACTCGATATGGTGGTGTGCGACTACAAGATCATTTTTTAAGGGTGATGCCTACAACTTTGATTTCATAGTGTTCCTCTCCCAGACTGGTTGTTGCATTTATCAAGATAAATAGCTCAGTCTAACCTATATTTTTATCCATGCTGAGAGAAAATTAGTTGGATTTAGCCTTTCCCTAATGGTTTATAGATTTATAAAATGTGTCTTCCTCTTCCATCTTTACTACCGCCTCAAATAATTACCTTTTTATTATAAAAAGAAGACTGTAAAACGTATTTGTCTTCAGAATAAAATTTGGACAAAGCTTCGCCTAAATACCGAGGCGAAATATTAGTTGAATTTTAGTTGTGGGTGGTTCACTCCACTTTTCCTCTATTTTCAAACCACATTTTCTCGGATGTTTACTCAATCCCTTCACTCCTCATATACACCACACACACCACACACATGTTGTTTATTATATAATTTCTTATATATATATATAATATATATAAGGCGTAATAAAAAGTATCGCAAGATTTTCCGGTACATTTTTGACACACCTTGTTATACTGAAAAATTAACGTTCTTTTATTCTTTTACGAATCTGTACTTTTTGACAACTCATTGCCTATTACTGAAAAAATAACATTAATGTGTTGTTCATTCCTCATCATGGTAAATACAGCTTCAATCTCGATACCTTTTTTTGACACACGTCTATATATATATATATATTTATAGTGTGTGTGTGTATATGTATGTATGAGAGCAGAGGATAACAAAAAGCAAAATGTTCGGAACGGAAGAGCAAATAGGATTGAGGGACCCCGAAGAAACAGACAGTGAAAATGTGCAGGTAAATCTTAAGAGAACATTCCTTCGTGCAGTGTGGAACAACTAGAAATCTAACAGATAAGTGAGAGGAAAAAAGAAAGTTTCCCCCTGTTAATTTTCTCGGCGACACAAACTTCTATAATCGGCTGTTTATAAAACCCCTGAAGATCACAAAGAGGATATGTTTCAACAAATATATTACCACTACTTTTCTTTTCTCCTGTGGAACTTGATGCACGTAAACAATGATTTAACCGACACTTATCCCGACCCACTTGACTTTTACAACTACTTCATTACTCCTAGGATGTTGTTTCGTTTAGCATGTAGTAGTCGTCAGTACAATGGAATTGTTGGGACCGGTTTCAAATCCTGGACGAAGCTGTTTGTTGTTTTACGTCATGCTACTGCTCTTGGGAAACACCCGTTATTCCCACCCTTCGTTAGAGGTGTCTAAATTACACGACTGCACCTTCTGCCATTGGCGTCAACTGTTTGGGCAATGGGTGCGACTCATTCATGCTTAGGGCGGAATCCTGTGGGCTGAGCAGTCTTGACATTACACTCCACTTTGGCTTCCTATGTTAGGCTAGACGAAACATCGGAGAGCCCCCTTCCATCAATCGTTGGTCACAATCAAGCTGGTAAATCTATATTGATTGTCCCAACCCTATTGTACTATATGGCAAGCCCCAACCTTTTTTATCAGTATATGCGCTAGAATTGTAGTAGCTGAGGGTCTTCGGATAGTACACTCGACAAAGGAATAAAAGCAACCCAGTTATATTTACACCGATCATGGCAGTACCTCAAATCCTCCCCTATTACTCACCTCAATGTACCTCACCACGCTCCTACTGCATCTGCATTGGCAACGAGAACCAACAATACAAGCTTGCTCAATCACTGATATTGCTAGAAGCACGGACATCGAGAAAACCACATGAGGTCTGAATGCCTCCCGCACCTGGCTGTATATACGTCATGTCAGAGAGACTGCACCCCACCTACCACTTAATATAATATCGTCCCCAAACTCAACACCTCTTCATGCCCTCAGGCCAAGACCAACCCTTACCCTCTAATATACAACTAAAAAGACAGCGGTGAGCATGAGGCGAGGCTCCTCAAAACCCAACTCGCTCAACCCTGCCACAACGCCCTATTACGTTATTAAACTCTCGAAACGACCGCCTTCTCTCAAATCAAAGCGCCGCCCCTCATATTCTCGACATTTCTCCTCAGTCATACTCAACCGAACCGCGTAAGGCATCACCACATAATCCCATCCACAAACAAAAGGTCATAGCGTATCACGAAATCCGAAATTAGACTTTAAACAGTGCGTCAGCATCTCCATTCCTTGATAGAAAAGGGCACACCCCACTATCGAATCCTACCCTCTGCCTCCCGTCCACCTACCAAAGCCTATCGGCATAGACCTGCTAGCAAATACACCGACTGCACCTCTGCATGCCGCGGTAAAAGAGAGTCCACTCCTCGTTGAGACAGTTGGAAAAGTAGGGAAAATGGAAAGAGACCGGTGATGGATGAGGCATATAAAAAAGAATGGACCATTCTCAGTAGAGAATTGAGAGCCAGTCCATCCAAATAGAACATAGCAACACCCAACCATCCCAACCTTTGGAGCAACCAAAACAAACCAAACCCGAAGAGACAACCGCGCGATGCAGAAGAAAGAGCGAGACCACTGACCAGCGAAAAGTGCCCCATAACAAGACGTAATGAATCAAGTACAACCTAGTATGATTATAAATATCATAACACTCTGTCTTCAACGGATTTAATATCAGGAATCCCAACATATACTAAAACCATCAGGTGTCTTATGAAAAATCATGAATGGAATGGGTTAACGATACCTAAGGATAACATGGTTCAAAGTTAATGAACTGACTCCGCGGTAGAAATAACATAGTAAGAATATTACTAAACATAATAATAACTGGAACTCTGACAATTACTAAAGTTATCTGCAAACATTCAGAACACCTATAGATAAATATCTAACACAGACGAAGAATATCAGGATCATATCATAAACACGTTCAGGATGCGTAAAACTATCTCCGCCCTCGAACTCTAATTTTTATTCTTTCGCACTGAAGAAGCAAAGAAGCAAGCGACAAACGCAGAAGCGACAATGAAAAGAAAAAAAAAGAAAAAGCAATAAAAGGGCGACGACCAACAAAAAACTAATAAAAAGCCAGAATCCGAAAAAGGGAGAAAAGAGAAAAATGCTGGTAAATGAAGGACAGTGAGTCAATACTACCGATAGCTGGCAACTCAGAGAGCGAGTACACAGAGTATAATCCAGAGTTATCGATCACTAAAAACCATTGACATACCTATCGTCCCTCTACACCAACTCACTACATCCCCACGCCAACCCCACTTCCAACTCAAGTCTCTATACACGTATATTTGTAAAAAAAAGTGGGCATTTATCCTTCATAGCTACCTCACAACAACCCATCATAATGATGAATAAACAAGAATCCCCCACGAACTGAAGTTGAACAATGCACCGATTAAATCACAAGACATGCACAGAGAGTGTCCTACAGTGTGCAAATAGAATAGATTCGGAGGCATATCTCCTCCGAAAGAGTAGACCATCTCCGAAGCCATAACTCACAGTGGATCGGACAACACGGAAATAATAGCATCAACTGTGCATCAAACATGCTGCGGCTAAACTAACATGGCCACTAGGAACCCCGACAAAGTACTGGACTAAAGATGATAAATAGATGTCAAGAAGCCCCCATACAAACACTGGAGAATGAAAAAGACCGCACACATGCATTCTCACACAACAAATCGAGCGACCAACGATAATTCAAAGATGTGCGATTTAAAAATTCCCGCGTACCTTATAAGAAAGAGAATAATTGAGAAAGAAAATAAGACACACCAATCAAAGAAGCACAATATCCAACCACACCGCCCAATTCCCAGCGCATAAATAAAATAAAAACACACAACAAGAAAGTCTAACAATAACACAGAATAAAAAAAATACACACAATACATATAAAATACAGAAAATAACCTAAGATTACTCCCGCGCTCTCTAAGGAAATATAAAGACAAATCACAAATATCAACAAAAACACATAATCCCATAAAGAACAACTAAATGTATATCAATATAATACAATTATATTAATCAAAACACCACTACATGCATATTCTCTCTCTCTACTCACTAATATACATATAAAATCACCGCTCAGAGCCAAAACCCCAAAAAAAAAACCCCCTCACAGCCCACAATTCACACTACATAACACGAAGAAAAAACACAAACAAAAAAACACAAAATGAGAAATATAAGAAAACATTACAAAAAACATAAAGAAAAAAGAAACAGAGTACATCACAAAAAAAAACTAGTAACCTATACACGTTTCATGAACTATCGAGATCAAACTGGACTTGTAGATAAAAATGTAGCTAGGCCACGGAACAAGAAAATCTCTCTAGACTAGATCATGTCACTACACTACCAGCGCCCCCACTATAACTAAATAAGTCCACATCAGGAAAAAGTTAGAATCTTGGGGTATACACCACAGCAGGAAGAAAGAGGATAATAAAAGATCTGGGAGAGTTCAGCAATACGCAACACACATTCAGGACACTTTAGACCCGTTGTAGTCGTAACCAAACAAAATTCCACCAACGCCAAAGCAAACGCAGCTCTTTTGACAAATTCTCCAGCGACCAGACTCGATGTCATATTCTTTCCTTCAACCAAGAGAATTTAATCTATAACAAATGGCCTCAGATGAGACAATGAGCAAATTATTACTAAAAAAATAATGCTGCTATAATTATGCGCAAATATCCTACACCACATGGCGAAACCAGTAAAACAGTACAAACAGAACATTACTCCACTCTATACAATGCGCGCAACGACGCATTTAATTTGTAACACAAAAACAAACAAGAAAACTGTAAAAAACAGGTTAGACTTGCAAACTCGTAACTCTATAACAGACTCACAAACCATAAGGCTAAGATATGTACTCTAATAAAAACAGACACCCATACCCATTCACAAAACATAAACTATAACCACACATCTCGTAATCTGGCCACGGCAGAAGATCAAGCATGAAGACCAAAAACACAGCAACGATTATGTTCATCCTTTATACGTCCCGGCTCAGTCTAGAAAAGGCGCAACACACACAAACATTCTACCAGAACAAAGGAGAAAGTTACGACATATGAAATCGGCCGTGGTAGTGCTCACAGTTGATGAATCTAGATCTCGCAAAATGCAACCCACCAATAACAATAAAAATATAGTTAATCAAAAAAGTTCAAATTACAGACTCTGCAGTTGAGCATTCATATGATTACAAAAACATACGTAAATAATATGTTAATTACTAACGCAAAACAACATATCAAGGACCAACAGAACAGACGCTGTGGCCATTAGATTTGCGAGTGACCAGATACCTCCAAGGTGGTACTCCACCGCTACTGTAGGATAAAAAAAGAAAAGAGCAAACAATAGCACCATATACTACCCAAACAGGTTACTCTCAAAGCCTACGCAAAAAAAAGTAAAGCCACCAGGAACAACTGAGAAAATACGTCTTGAACATGGAATGGTAACACTGTAGTTAATAATGAACGAAACAACAGCAATTTCCCACAGCATTAAGATAACTTATCAACGATAGAAATAATAATAGTGAACATGGTTAACAAAGCCAGCATAACAACGAACTAAGCAGAGAGCTTATAGCAATCCGCAACGTATCTTACTAGACTGACCAGGAGAAAACCCCACGCCATAGATAAAGAACGCCATAAATGCAAACAAGTGGCTCGATATATACAAGTATAGAGCGATAGATAAAACGATACAAAAAAAAAGTACAAAGGGGTCACGTAATAAAGTCCAAAATCACCAGGGCCCAAGGCTCAGGACAAACAACATCGCAATATCGACAAAAGAAAAACATATAAGCGACCAACAGCAGGAGAAGAACACCACAATGTAAATAGATATAGAATATTGACGAGTCCGACGACTCATCTGTGATATATAAAATAACTTAGACCCTAGATAAGGATCATGAACACATGCGAAACAAGAAGAGATTAAACAAGAGAATCAAAGAAGTCCAAATTAAGACCAAACGACGAGATAGACAAAATGTGACTAAGAAAAAAGATCTGCTATAAAAGGAGCAAGACAAAATAGCACAAAGAACAAAAGTGTAGAGAATATAAAAAACAAGGCACAAGATCAGACAGACAGGGGACAGATCATGAGCACCCGGGCTTCTCGCGAAAGTGAAGAAACAACCAAACATGCGAAGACAAAAACAAGAAAGTGATCTAAGGTGCACACTCTCAGAAAACACATAACCTCTAAACAACTATGAACGTGCGAGACACAAACTAGGCCGAATCAATGCGATATCTCATAACAAAAAAATAACAAATGTACAGAGAAGATATATAGATATCTGCGCCAGGCAGAACAAAAACTGCATCACCGTGACCACACATAGAACATCATAACATAAAAAATACACCGAACCAGCCACTCTCAGAGCGCAGTTAAAAGAACACACAAATTAAAAAACATACTATACATATGATAAAAACCTGCCTCTAACCCGATAATGACATTCCAGTATGTGTTCGAGAATTATATAAGAAATGAGTTATAAAAGGAATACAATACAAGTGTCTCATCAGTGCAAAAATTATAGGACGGAGTAATACCAATATGAACGATAATTAGAGTGAGTATTACGAATCACGGAGGACCACACTATACAGTCTGGTCGAAGTTAAAGTGCAACGCCACAATCGCCATCGCCATGCATTTACTTGAAAACTCGACCAAATGAGTACTGGTAGATAACATACAACAGGAATCAAATCTACAGTAAGTATACCAACGGCAAATGATAAAGTATGACCAACCTGAATACAATCAACATCCCAGTATAAGGTGCGTAAATGGAACAACAAAACAAAAGTCAACCTTATCAACTCTGCACACGGTAACCAGGTCAGCCCCACCGCAAAATGTCAAACAGAAAACAGCAAAGTCGAAACCCAAGGGTCCTGACAGCCATACAGGTATAGAAACATACAGAACACAGACATGCAGATTAGAGCCCAGCGCACTACTCATATATAAACCCTTCGCAACGCCTCCAGGCTACGCTCACGCCACGCAAACCAACGCATATAGCACTAAGAAGATTGTCTTCCAGCATTTGAAAAGAAAATCATCGAGTGAGAAACAGAGAACGCGTTACAGCACTAAAATAATCAACATCAATCGAATCATACACCAATGCACAAGTACACAACACATAGAATGCGCAAAAAAAACCTAACACTACGATAACCAGGCCTCGACAGCAATGCCCAACAAGCGCGAAGAAGCCGAGCGCGAGGCAATCACATCGACACCCGGAAAACAACGCGTGGTAGTCAGCGAACAGAAAAGAAAATAACCATACACTACCAAACAGAAGAATATCAATTACCAGAAAACCGCCGTAACCACTAAATCATAACAACTACAATCTACAGCCGAACCAAACACACGAGAAAATTATTCCGAAACAGTTAAAAAAATGAACACAATTAAAAATATCATTCGATATAACGAAGGAAGATGCAAAATACGACATTTTGTTATTTTAAATATATGATAGTACATAAAAAAAGCAATGACACGCACCCCACACCTCTCTCAAAGGGACACGACGCGAGAACGAGCAACAAATTAATTACTATAGCCGATGAACAATCAGACAACATTAATTTGATAAATCTTTAAATGTAAATCTGTTACCCGGATGGGAAAAACTTAAGACAACAAGGAAATGAAAAAAAACAAAGCAAAAGACAAAAACAAAAGCAAGGCCTCCAGACGAGCCGAGGTAAAAAAGACCACGGAGAAACCACCGCTGCGATCCCCAACAAAAGAGCAAAAAAGGCACCAAATCGGGAGAGGCAGCCCGCCAGCAAAAGCAACACTAAGCGCGTACTGCCAATAGCTCAATATCAGGGCTTTCTCTATAATACCCATCTAGAAATCAACTGAAAAAATAAATGTGATTATATTTATATATTCTTGAAAGAGATTCAGTAGATAAAAATCAGCGTGAGAAAACCGGCGGAGGAAGGAATTGATGTACGGTTTGTACTAAACCCTGTATTGTGTGGAGCCTGCAATATATATATACAGATCTAATCCCTATACCATAGTAACCACAAAGGTGAAAAATATGTACATACTTATAGTAATACGCAAAACACGAGTAAAACGCTATTGGGAACAAAGACAAAACAAAAACCCATAATAACCCTGCCCACCGAAAGCAAATAAAATACGATACCAGACACAATCTAGAAGTGTTATGATTAAACCCCCCCTTGATACCCGAATGCAGAAGCACAACAATATTCTCCTGATCTATCCCATACCGCCGCCAAT
Organism: Doryteuthis pealeii; assembly: GCA_023376005.1. NCBI lineage: Eukaryota > Metazoa > Mollusca > Cephalopoda > Myopsida > Loliginidae > Doryteuthis > Doryteuthis pealeii. The sequence continues at coordinate 14,553,810 of CM042162.1, forward strand.
AGACAGAGAACGAGCGACCTCAAAAGCAGCTATACAGGCGCGCAACAAATCTGCGACGCACCACACCGGTGAATTACCCCACAGGCGCAGATACATAATACTACCTCTCCCCCACACAACTACTAGGAAAGAGTTGTTTCCTCATTTCTCTTGTGTCCCTGTCATACATCCATAATAAGCCAAATAAACAAAAAAGACCTGTTTCTTCTTTAGAGAAACAATTGAAATCTTACACAAAACTCCCATTCCAAGTGAATTTGAGAAATCGGGCACATACAACAGCCACCCTTGTAAAATCGCATGCTGCGTCTTCGCCTTATTCACTCAGCCTGGTGTCCGTTTGTCTATACAGCCCTGTCTGCTAGGGCTTTAAAATACACCGGAACTGAAGCTCTGTAGAGTGGGTTTAAAATTGCCCCAATGTAAGCAACCATTGGCCGTGGTTGGCGACCCTCTTGATGCTTAATGATGGAACTACTCTGAAAGATAGGAAACTGAGCAGCTCCGACATGCAGCCCACTCCACTTTGGCCCTTACTTAAGCTAGACGGAAAATTTGGAGATCCCGTCATTCCATCACTTCGGCTGGTCCAGTCAAAGCCGTCTAAGTATCTATATGATTGCCCCAACACCAACCTCTAATTGGCACTCTGTTATCATATCCGACGACCACACAAAGATCAGACCGCGAGCCGCCCTGCGAGCCTATGTTACATAGGAAGGTGATACTTAGAGGCCGTCTATCATGTCCTGGAGCGGGATGAACAGATAAACGCTATCTGAATAGTAATGTTCCTTAGTTTGCGAGCTCCAATGTGTGCAATGTGGAGTACTCATTCAATCACCATTCACTCCCCACGATCCAACCCGTCAACTCACCCAGGGTGGGCTAGTACCGTTCAGGGCCCATTTACTTCTGGCGTAATAAAATCAAGAAAAGATGCAGTTTTAAAACCAAATCTGTGTTGTCACCACAACAAAAAATGAAGGCGCCTAACAATTTAGCACCTGCGGAACACAATGCAAAACAGCCTTGTCCAGAGATTTTGAACTTGTCTCGCCAATGTTCATATTACTACTATGACAGTAACCATTTACACTACCGCGCCTCACAAGAGTTCAAATTTTTTGTTTTTTTTATTTTTTTCAGCACTCTTCTGAGTCTCGGACAGAAGTAACAATGCACCAGTTGCGTTCCTGTCCACGGACAGGGGACCTTTATTCCCCTCCCCCAACATCTCGATGTTGCATGGCAACTATAAGCGACGATTTAACATATACGTCTTGTACTTTAATAATCTTATCGTAGTCTCAAGTATACGGATCATACTGATATAACTGAATCAAACTACATGTTCCAATGGATATTCGGCTGAATAGTAGTGACAAACTTGCTTACGATTACTTCCTGTCGCCAATGTGCTTAGAGCTGTGAATACGACGAATTCACATTCTCAACGTCAGCAACGACTACACCCGCTATCGGCCCACCGCGCTACGAAAAGGTGTATTGATACGCGTTGGCTGCTAGGTAGCGAACCGAGAGTGTCCGTACTTTGTTGAGAGTCACATAAAAATATCATGAATCGCCCATGACCGATAGGAGACACCAATGACAAAAATAATAATCGAGCGTTAAGCAACACTCTAATGCATAAGTTGATAGGACAATGAGAAATCTCAGCAGCTGTGCAACAGCAAGTCCATCACCAAGAAGTCAATAAAAAGTCGCAAATCACGGAATATACGTGATTAAAACACTAGAAAGGAACAGTGAGAACCAACGATTCTTCTGGAAATTTTTAAAGATGAGGAGCTTGATAATTAGCGCCATAAGTTCTAGTTGATAAAGGTAGCACTACGCCGAATAACTTATGCGTAAGATGAAGATAGCAAACGAAGAGAGATCGTCATTAGAGTAGAGAGGCAGAAACAGCAAAGCAAAAAAAATAGCAACATAAGAAGACAGAAGTGAGAAACTCGGATAGGGGTCTAAAGTGCAAAGGCGCCCCGTCGATAATATATGAAAGCATAGCATGATCCACCTCATGAACGACAAAACAAATCTCCTATCAGTCTAAAGCGGCTGAAGTGAAAAGAGCGACGGCGGACACAAATAAGACATCGCGATCAAACGATTGAGAAAACTGACGACGAGACGTGCTGTAGAGACTGAAGTCAATCAAGACAAGGACATCGATGTAGCGCGCGCTTCGTCGATCGCTACAGTTATGAGCTATTAGAAAGAAACGGCTATTGCGACTTCAGCATCTACATCGCAACATGACAATGAGAGAGAGGGCAACATAAGAAGAACAGATACAGGGCAACGTAGCATCCAGTGAGAGGAAAATTAACTAAAAGCCAGGTCATGCAGAATTTCGAGAGGATCCTATGGAGGCAACTGAGCGTGCGCACAGATACTGAAAAAACCTAGTATCGGTTACATAGAGCAGCAATACATAGCCACCAGTGAAGGAGCACATCCAAGACAATGAGAACATATCTAAACTTGAAATAGAAAAAGGAGAACACCACACCCAAGGCGCAGGAGAGACAAATACCCACCGCCACGAGAAAAAAGAAAACTTGGAGTACCCACACAGCACATACGAACAAATATCGCGAAGAACTGAAGAGAAACTGCCAACCCCGGAATCAGTCAGAAGACAATACACAGTAAAACAAGGGCCCAATCCCACTGCGCTCTCAGCATACGTACAAAATAAGCATCTATGCACACCCCGGACACAAGCTCTCTACAATCGATCCAACCCAAACCCCCCTTAAAATGCACAGGCAATTTTATGACTAATTTCATATCATGATGGTACATAATGCCTGCCACTGATGTATCATAGGGATAAAATTCTCATAAGAAAGTATAATAAAAAAAGACAGAGCTCGACAGATTGTCTACAGAAACGTAAAACAGCAGGTTCATACCGCGCGCACCCATCAGACTAACTCACAGCATCACCCGTCGCCCGGCTGAGTGTATGTGGTAAAGTTCCATAGATTAACTAATCAACTGGAACAAAATCTCATCCTTGCATACCATTACATATCAGGAGAGCCATGTTCAAATACCCATAGATTTAATTATCCAAATACAGAGCATGTACTTATAATCGCACTAATAACTAATGCCTGCCGCACTCACTAAAGAGAAGTGAGTATCAGGGCCAAAGACACTGAGAACAAAATAGATAAGTCAGCAAGAGCCTCTCTGTAATGTCGTAACATCCTTATCAACACCGCGTAATGAGATAGTATAAAACCAACTAGGACAATATCATATGCAATACTAATATTGATATGTATGAAATATGTCAAAAGAAAAAGGACTACTATACTATGAAAAAAGTTCTTGCTTAGGAAATAAAGAATATGGGCACGTTGTATATCTACTTCGTCGTAGCCAGTCTATACCTCGCATTTATTCCAAGAGAAAAACGCTATGTCACAAATGGTCCACTACCTACCTGAAACCACACATGAAAATAAAGTGCCGCCGTGAGAGAGGCCACAGTCTAGCACAAGCCTCAACGGACTGCGACAAAGACGCATTTCGATTCCCAACTCGATACCAGTATGATACAAGCGAAATATGCTATTAATGGAATCACTTGTCTAAGGTAGAGTATTTAATGAGTACGCAGAACAAATTTATACGCTAACACATGAATTTAAGATATGCGATAGACTTGTGAGTTGTAGCAAAAAAAAAATCCACTGAATCACCTATGAATCAGAGAAGAGAAGGAAAGGAAACGTTTCACTAGCCCATCTGCTACCGGGAGGAAAAAGACCGACCCAAAAAGATGAGGCCAAAGAAAAAGAGGAAGTAAAATAATCAATAAAACATATTGTAACAGTAAGTTGATGGCTAAATAAATTAGCCCAGCATGCTACCCCTCTACGCGAGACAACTAGCTTCCAATTAAAATAGATAACTTCGGCCTCTCCTAAGAAAAATTTATTCCTTTTTTTAATATACTATTCTTTTTTTATAATGTATTTTTTTTTATTTATTATTTTTATTATTCATTCAGAGCAAATCTAAACACAACCGAACTACGCGAAAAGCTTAATTGATTCTATTAAAAATCTCTATAATCACAGAAACCTTCTAAAACTCCCACACCACAATACCCAATGTTCACACATCATAAAACACAGATCCCAGCACCACCTCTCATGGATATAAACCACAATAACACAAACACTCCAAACCACACGAGCATTAGCAGCGTCACTTTAGGCCCACTACTTTAATATATCTTATACGTGACGTATCAGAAATAAACATTAAAAGTACATAAAAGAAGCATCCTGACAATCACTTTGTAATCAAAAACGCAGTTCACGAATAATGTAACAAACCTAAGAAGTCGCGAAAGATCGTCACTACTCTACCGTTGTGCAAAAATAGAAAAACACTACACAAGCCCCAAGGTATATAGAAAGCTAAAAAGAGGAGAACTCCCGCTGTAGCGTGTTGAGTTTTAGCGATCCACAAGCGGGCATTGACCCTTTTCTTCAATTTACTTGTTATAGCACACTTTCCCTCAACTACACACCAGAATCACATATAATCAAATAGATAAAGATGAGAACACATAATTATTAACAGGCGCACAGCAGAAAAATAATAGAATTGGAAGAAAAAAAGAAAAAAAATGAAAGCACCACAAAACACAACGAGGAAGTAACAACAAACCACAAAATACATCATATTAAAATACTAATGAAAATCGGAACGTGACATCTGTACTAACCAACTAGCGTCACTGTTTTACGACCCCAAACCACCTCCCCAAGGGAAATATGAACATATGATTTAAGTTCAAGAATAATTTCCCTCTTTATAGTCATAGAGTCAAAATCAACCACAACATAAAGTTACATAGAGACAATGATATAATAAAAACATAAACAATTTACCTCTCTAAAGAAAATCTGCCAGTCTAGGTCTCACAAAACACGCCCATGTAGTTAAGTCCACGCCAGCGTTATTTACCTCGCATTTCCCCATGTTATGGAGTTAGGCACAAGGCCCAATTAATGTTGCGAGAGATCCCACCCACACCCCACCGTACCTCATGAGATTGGCAGACAAAACGCATGACTGATGAGCACCCATTCACCCCCCTCAAGGCCACATCGTATGCACTGTAATGACTCAATAGCATATTCCACTAATCACCATCAACTCGATGTCCTATCCAAATCAACTAAAGACCATGCACAATAAAAACGAGTAATTAACAATTAATTTCATATGCAGCGCGATAGTCCGTTAATCATTGACACACTAGACAGTCTTAACAAAGACTGCCCCTATTAACCCTATGAATTCCCTCATTACTGGTAGTAGTGCAATCTCCCTAATATTAGATATTTCCTTAAAAACGCTGACCGAGAGAAATAAAATAATCATTATGAAGGAATTGTATATAGAAACCCAATTAAAACATATAAATTAAAAGAAGGAATGCTTATAGATACATTCTTATAATTGCATCTACAGGTTCTACATTCTAATATCTTCGTATAACATTAAGAACCCACTTAATAATACTTACGCCCGGCAGAGAGGCGCATAATTGCATTGTTTAGAATACCAAAAAACACTCTCCCCAAGTCCCCAATAGGTGGGGAGGGACACGACAAATTCCCTGCGACTAATGCCAATCCTCCCCCATTGAACAAAAAACGATTTCTAACAGTCTTGTGCGGAAACGCTTAAAATATGCTGACACCGCCCCCTAACTGTGAGGTAAGACCCCCCTCCCCTGCCCTAAAGTGCACACTGAAGAGGTGAAGAAGGACTCCCAATAGATTACTGAGATATCAATACATGAATAAATGTGGAGCTGCGTAACGCCCATATTAGATATGATAATACAGATCAAAAACCCGTCCCACAATGCATGCGCTTCCACTCCCAATAGATGTTTGCACATCTCTCTACTCTTCTACTTCATCCCTCCTCTCCTCTCTCATCATACTCTTCATCCTCTCCCTACAATTATCTCCAAATACATCTACCTCCACTCTCCTCTCTCTCTCTATTCCTTCTACTCACTCCTCTCATCCTCATACGAAACTCCTCTGTCTCTCTACATACTCTCTCTCATCATTTTCTCTCTACTCTCGTCTCTCTCTTTTTACATCTCACCATCTACATACTCATCTTCTTTCTCTCTCTCTCTCTCTCTCTTGTTTCTCTTCTCTCTCTCATCTCTCTCTTTTCTCTTAACTCTTTCTCATCTCATCATCTCTCATTTTATCTCTTATACTTTCACTCTACTCTTCCCTCTCTCCTCTAATATATCTATATGCCTCATATCTACTCCCTCGTCATCGTCTCTCTCTTTTTACAATATTCATTAATCCCCTCTCATACTCCTAACAGTCTACTCTGCATCTCATTTCGTTACGCTCTAACCTCCTACCTCATACTTCTCATCCTCTCTCTGCTCTCTTCCTCCTTTTCGTTCCCTGCTCTCTCTACAATCTACTCTCTCGCCTTTTATTCCTAATTCTCTCTCCTCCATACCTCCAAACACCCGACCTATACTCTCTACTGTCTCTATTCTCCTCTCTCCTCAATCTCTCTCTCTGCATTTCTTTCTCTATCTCTCTAACTCTCTCTCGTACTACTCTCCTCTCTTCCTTCTTATACATTTCTTATTATGCCCTCACTCCCCTTCTATAAAATTCTCCGGTGACCTCCTTCTCATCGTCGATCTCTTTCTCTTCATCCTTTCTTTACTAATTTCTCTTTCTCTCCTCTCTCTCATATCAATCTTCTTATTCTCCTATCACACTTTCTTACTCTCTTTCCCCTCTTCATCTCTACTCATATCTCCTCTTCTTTATTATCATATTACTATCTTTCTTTCTCTCATACCTCTCTTTCTTTCTCTTTCTCTCTTCATCTCATCCAAAACCCCGCCAGCGTCTTAGGTCACACGCGTATCACGAGAACGTTAATAAAAGCATGCGTTGATTCGATAACCTCTTAAGCTGGCCAAACCTGCACATCACACTTGAGTGTGGTCATTTAGCAAATACAATGACTCACTTGCACATCTGCGTGTCAGAACAGAACCTCTCTCCCATAGTTCCTATCGCATATAATAAACAAAACAACCACAAAGGCACATGTGCTTCTCACACAGGTATCCGGAATCCGTGTAGAACTGGTTGGTGTGGGTTTAGCTGGCCGGGGACTAACTGATGCAACAACCGCGAACCATAACAGTCAATGTGTTAGATCCCGGCAGCAAAGGTGTCCAAAGGCCACCAACAGAACGTCCAACACACCATGAGCGTTAGCACCTACATTCGACCATATATCATAAAATCATCTATTAAGAATACGTAACTTAGTTCACACACTTTAGACGACCACCCATTAACAACTTACGTATTATATGAATATAACCACAATATCACCAACACGCCCACTGTCACTGAACTAACACACCCAAAGACAAAAAACAGACTGACTTAGAAATACACTCTACAACTTCGAAAACCAAAATGAATAATTATCTCAGTATCACCTAGATGAGAGCAACGAAGAACCCAAAGACATCCCGTAAAACTCTGGAAAACCAGAACAACGGCTGGAAACTGAGCAAAACCTTAATAATAAAGATAAATTGAATATACCAAGAAAGACAAGTAGTTACCAAGACACCGACACTCTAATCATATAAAAATTTACAGACGACAAAAGAAAAATCAGGAAAACGCGACCCCTACTCATGACAATAAACCTACCCGCAGACAATTAAAAAATGAACCAAAACAAACATAAGAGACGGAGGCAACAATTAGAATATGACACAAATGCACAGAGAATGAACAATGAAAATAAAAGAATATCAAAAAAAAAGAAACAATCAAGATGCTAGATTCAGCGAACATGTAAAGGAAAAAAATACATTTAACATACAACACGTAATCTAAATAAGGACACCTGCACACAAAGAAATTTGAAAATGGAAAATAAGTACAGACAAAGGATTAAACCTTAAGAAAATCGGCCTAACTATGCACCGAGGCATCAGCGGCCTTTATAAGGATGGATCTGAGAGAACAACCAGAGCGAGAAAAACTGGTACAGACAAAAAAACCGTGATCAAGCAACCCAGAGAAAACAACCCCAAAACCGTAAAACGACAAATGTAAATGAAGTCGCGAGTGGTCTACCTTTGAGATTCTACACCAAAAAATAGACGCAGGAAAAGCCATCTTGAGCAAAGAATGATTACGTAAGCCTATTATACCAAATCCAGAATTGCAAATACAAATGACCCGCAAGAATATTTCTAACAAATATACGTGCGCGCGAAGCGTGAATGATATTAAATTCATCCATAATATGCGACAAAAAAAAGCATGGTAGCAATCACAAAAACCAGCAAAGAGAAGAAGGCGATGCCGCCTATAATCAGAATGAAGAGATGTGATAAAATATATAGATATAATAAATAATAGATATAATTAAATGTATATATAAAGACCTAGACTAGCGATGTGTATAGTTATATTATAAAGTATCACGTACTGATAGATCAGTCTGTCTGTAATTTTCATCCGCACTCATAACATACCCACACCAACTGACAACTTCGACCAAAAAACACAAGCTTATAACTAAATGATATTAACAAGACATGCATGCGCACACCTATGACCCCAGTATTCAAATGAACCACGACCACAAGGCGTTGCATATTGGCACGTACAAAACAAAGCCAACCTTACCACACATATAGAAAGAAGCTCTGATCAGGAGTCAGCAAAGATATCTCTAGCCAAACAGCCATATTAGGTATAAGGGACTGTACAAAGTACCATGCTCTGTAGCCAGACTTTAATACTGAATAGTACCGCGCAACCGAGAGAGAGATATAGGGAAAATTCTCTGGTATTTATAGATATTTTGCAGTATTTTGAAAAATGACATTTAATTGTATGCAGTATACTTCAACCTCTGTTGAGAATTAAACTAGACTCCCACCCCCCATCAATCCACAAAAATTTCTCCCCAACACCCAACCCTATACCCACACAGCCTAACACGCAGAAAGAACACACAAAGGTCATTTTGCCAGTTGATTATCCCTAGAATGTTCTACCGACAACAAGGGCGTATTTGCAGAAAGAATATCTACGACAAAGAATCGTTGTATTAACACATAAATTACCGGACTGTAACCCACTCCTAGCGCCTAAAGTCACACATTGGAGGGAGGAGAGCAGAAAGACAAACAGATATAACAAGTCAAATAATCAGAACGATAATCACCCAAACCAAATAATAATTAACCTTCATATCCTAGTGTTTCAAATCGACCGGCATTCTTTAGTGCACGACAACTTTGCCGATTGAAGACAACAAAAAAAACCAAGTGGAAGCGCAGCCTGGCCAATGAATACATGCCTAAGAATCTCTCGAGCACACAACAACGCTGAGCAAACTCGCCATACGACCATTCAAATCCTCAGACAATGAAGACTGACAGATATCAGAATCCTAGCCCGAAGCTACAGTTCAAGATCCTAGACGAAAGCCACCACGAGTATACAAAATACCCCCGATGAAGCTACAGATCGCAATATCCTCACTGAAAGCCTACAGTTCAAAATCCTAGAACGACAGCTACAGTTCAAATCCTCAAGACCGCTCGCCAGCGCTTACAGCTGTCAGATCCTAGGACGAAGCTACAGTTCAGAATCCTAAGAATGAAGCTACAGTTCAGACACTTCCTAGCATTAGAACGCTGACCAAACAGTATTCAAATCCCTAGAACGAAGCTACAGTCCCTCAGAAACTAGGTACAGAATAGCTACAGATTACAGATCCCTAGACAAGCTACCAGCTTCCCTAGATCCATTAAGCCAGGACAAGCTACAAATTCCCTTGCCTAGCCGAAGCTCTGTACAGTTCCATTTCCTAGACGAAGCTACATATCACCATCAGCCGCTATTACCCATTGCATAAGATACTCGAGAATCAAACTACTCTCGCCTCCACCGCTAAATGGGTAAAAATAGACCCCGGCGCCCATGCACAAGCACCTCCATGCAGGTAGACTGGGCCTTTGAACGCATCTGGTTAGGCCAAGGCAATCTAGAGCGAAAAGGGAAACACTCTGAATCCATACATAGTTTAAACCCCCTTGCGGAAAAGGTGCTCATTACGAAGAAGGAATAAGGCAATGCGAGTCAAGAAAGAAAAAAAAACTGCAATTCAGTGAATATTAATTTTCCTGACAAAAGAAAAAATACAAAAGCCGCCTAAGAAAGTTTCATTTAATTTTTCAGGAAAAAATTTTACGTACAGTGGTCGAAAAATCTTGTCACCCCGGACCTACATATGTATTTATAGACAATATTTATCTGGACGAGTACCAAAATACCAAATAACGGAGCAAATTTGTAGTTTATCTCTTAAAGACTTCGGCGCGATGGTTGATCGGTGACCAATTGATATAGGGAACATCGACACCATTGAGCGAAAAAACAAAATAGAGTGTGCGAAGAGTGGTCCGTCGAAGATCAACGAGCATGGGAAACACGATTATCTTTCTAGTCCTAAATACGAGAATTAATCGATCAGACATATAGTAATTAATAGTTCTTTATGAGAATCAATAAGCTCCATATATATATATACTATAGTATATAGTCATATATATAGATACCTACATATCCATATCACACACTAACCTAATATAAACAGAGACTCTATATGAAACCACCATCGCGTTTGGAGTCATTATTAGAACGTTGCTGAATCTAAAGATTATATTAAATTGTTTCACTATACAGGACACCTGCACAACGACACTCTATCCGCACTAAAATCATAGCACAAGGCAAAAACTTACCACATTCTTAGTAGTAAGAATGAAACATTGACCGTGTGATATCCCAGCAGCAAGGATGGCAATCAAGCAATGTGCTATGCACCAGATACCGATACAGACTGTATGATTATCGACATATAAATACTTAAGTCTGCATCACTAACCAGGCTCCACCACAAAACAAACCAATAAGCCACCTAACGCGATCGCACTCCGACACAGTAAATCGAAACCGGACTCAGCAGACACACTGCAAAACACTTTTATCGCGTCGGCCACCAGTACACAAGCGACCATCCTAGCCGGAAATACAGTACTTTAGAGTCAAAATAGATACACTACACGCACCCTCTACCAAAATAGTAGACAACGCAAGTAGAAGGGGCGCTATAAGAAAACAAGCCAAGCCTATCGCATTGTCTATATGCGCCGGCATACGCATGCTCTGTAAGTGACCCTTCATCAAGTTAAAAGAGTCACCTACAGATAAAATAACTTATATAAAACCAATATGAAACCTCTCATAACTACTATCACAAAGTCAAATATATGATGAAGTCCGAGAGAGTTCAAACCAAAAGTGAGGTTTTGCAAGAGATATAGGACAGACAACCAAGCGAGACGACACAAAATTAGAAAGATCGGCGGAGAATAAAATCGTGAAGATAAAGCTAATATACATTGAAATGAGTCATACCTCAACTTTTGTTTAATTACTCTAACATTAAAAACTACAAAATGAAAATAGGCTGCGACAATATCGGTTTCCAACTGACGCTGCTCCCACAGAGCGAACCTCAACAACTACAATAGAAAAGTCGATCTCGCTGTAATCGACCTATCTATCTTCTCTGAGCCTCAAAATTAGGCCCTCACAACTCCAAGTTCGAAGCGTATAGGCAGTGTCTTCCGTAGTGACTGTGATTCTAACCAACAACCTCCAGTAACAGCAAGAGGCCGGGGACATAGTCTAGACACTCACAACACACACACATAACACATCCACACAGATTACACATACACAGGTTCAATAGTATTAAAAACCCGCCGTAACCAAAAGACTATTATCACACAGAAGAACCATGACGCGAACCAACCGTGACACACTTCCACGGCAGGACAAACAAAAGCAAATAAACAATACTCGCTCTCATCGCTCATCCATCTCACAAGCGATGCTCACATCACTCTCTACTCACAGTCATCACGGTCTCTACATACTCTCGTCTACTACATACAATCTAGCAATACTCTCTCATCTCTACTACTCATTACATTCCAGGCAGTACTGATACCAACACACGTAAGCGAAGACTCTGTGTATATAGATCGGATAACGGGGATTGCCTACGACTGGGCAGGTGAGAAGCGTCAATTTTAAACTAGCATGACATACGGCAAACAAATCTGTATTGTCATTAACATACTCTCACACACTGATACACTATTCGGTTATCAACTAACGCCAAGAACGAATTATGTCGCGGCTAATAGGAGACTGTAGCTGAGGGTACATCTAGCGAGCCTTAATGGAACGTTCATATAACACAGGACAACAACCTCATCATAGCTAAGGTAAGCAATACAGGAGAGGGAGAGCGCGAGCGAGCGAGCGCCGAGAACTTGTCCAAATGTTTGGGAGCACTAGGGGAATGTTGGAGAATATACAAAACAGTTTCAGTCAATTAAATTACTCGCTGCACATCTCTGAGGGTGGCTTAATCAAAAATAGGAAGAGACAACGAAAAAAATCATCCAACATAAACATCGGCAGGCAACCTAGGAAGCGTACTCAAGCGCCTGCTGTGACAACACTACATGCTTCACACAGATATATGGTAGCCATCCTTTAGGCTTCAAGCAAGAGCGTTGTCCAGCCGGAAAGATCACTATTGAGTCGGATAGGTATTAAGACCAGGCAGCGCACAGAGCCATATACTAGAGAAACAAGTCTTCGGAGGTATGGGCTATGCGTCCTTTGTTTAACCGAACCTCAGGTACTATTACGAACCTCACAAACCCACATCACGAAAAGGCCGAGTACACTAACTGTTGGCAGCTCAAAAGCCGAAAAGCAAATAGACTCTCAACCGTGCTTACTGATTACAGGCCACCCAAACGGAGAAACCACCGACCTTTAAAAAAAAACGGGGGGTCGCCTTAACCATCTCCACCTACCCTTATCTCTGAGTCAGAACCACACCGGAGAACCAAGACAGTCAAAAATAAAAGAAACGTCTTCATTTAGTCCGTTGGCGCCAGCGAAACTCACCTCGACATTAACTAAAGAGGCAATCGAACCTAACCAACCCGTTATACCTCAGTGTAAGCATGCGAGCCAAACATTGGGACAAAATTCGGCAACAAACACTCAGGCCTGCAGTCAACAACAACCAAAAAAAAAGTCCTGGCAACCCATGGCCAGATAGTTTCTGTATAATGTCATGTTAAAGTACATGTCTTTTATCATACGCAGAACAATCTCACGATCGTCAATACTAGAGTCCATCTGACTTAACCTGTCATGCGCACTCGTGATCCTTCAACTCCATACTCTCTGCAAACTCCTGAGTTTACAGTTCACCATTATCGTTCGCTCCCCTCAGCTTCCATAATAGAAGCAGCCAAATGGCTTCAGGGTGGAGAAATCCCTTTGGTTCATTCCTCTCACCAACCACCGGCGATAGCTCCAACATCACCAAGTCTCGCATCCTTGCAACCGCCTACACCTATCGGCTCACATTGCAAACCTCATCTCTCAGCAACTCCACACCGTCACAGTAGATTAAGCAAGTCCTAAATCCAGCCACGCATAACTCAGCGCAGCTGACCTTGATTGGACTCTAAGTTTTAAACCACTGTAGACCTCAGCTTAGTTCATATAAATGTAAGGTTGCAGTCAATGCGCGCAGCCAACCGATTAAACAGACCAAAATGTACAGATTGTCCTAACCAATTTCTGTTTATAGCAAACCCACGTTTTTCATATCATGTGCTAGAGCAGTGGCTGATGGTCGTTTGTGTCCTGGGGTACGAACTATATAACGGGTTTAAACTTCGACTCATAAATGCGTGCGAGGAAGCGTTCCAAATCTGGGAGCTTCTCCCATGACTAGACCCACCTTATGAACTCCCAGCCCAGCAGTGGCAACAGGTATAGTAAAGTACAATGTATAGAAAGACAGTCAAATCTATCGGAGCGTTACAAATAACCAACAAACACAAACAATGGAGGTATCTAAAAACATAGATCAAGAGTAAAATATTGTCTGATTAAAAGATGACATACCCACATTCATAGCATGTACCAATAGATACATACACACGTCATCCCACCACCGCCAACAACCCCAATAAACCCAACAAAGAGTTGACAATGCCGTAAAATCCCAACCAAACAAAATGTAGTATATATCAAATATATTTAATGATGAGGAGTACACCCACATTCACAAAATCACAATTGACACTCACTAATTTAGCTTCGGACCATTATGTCTTTATCTTTATTGATATTATTTTATATCCTAACGTATCGTTGGCCGGCTCTCGCTCTCCCGGCCTTCTTCATGGTTTCTTGTCCGAACAAGCACTAAGGTCAGCGAGTTCCTCCACAGGGAGAAGGCTTTACCGAGTAGTATACTAGAGGAAGAAGGCTTCCGTGATCCGGGAAGAGAGAAAAAGAACACCCTTCTGAGAAATGGCCGCCAAGAGCACGATCCAGCCCAAGCCCGAAGTATCGCCTAGAGATACATACAATAAGGAATAGAGACGCCCAGGACAAATAGCGAAAGCCACCCCGAATGAAGTATAGAACCCAAAAAGATAAAAAGATACGAAGATAATATAACGCCAAGCAAATCGTATATAACGACCCGTTTCAAGCAACCACTGAGCAAATAGGGAGTACCAATATGCCTTACTACATCTTCCTCCATATTAAGATTGTAAGATGAGAATATATAAAGAAAATGCCACTAGAGCCTGAGCATTTAGTGGCTCTCTAGAACTGGTTGCTTAAGAGTGTAGGCACTCGTGGTAATCTTACACGTAACGTGTGTTATCTGCGTGTTGTTATTGAGTGATCAGAAAGACAGCACTTACGCAAGAGAAATTCAAAATACTCTCTGGATGTAGAATCTGCTCACCGATCGTCATCAATTATAAGCCTCTATGAAACCCACGTAAAGCCACGGTTTCTATGAAATGTGATACACATAGACTAGAGAAAAGAATGAATATGGCAAGCTCCCAGGAAACACAAGCGCAATGTCAAGGGATGGAGCCTGAGGCGAGGTCAGTGCAAGAAGTTGCTTCTTCTCTCTCTCGTTTATAGTATATTCAAAAAGAAAGAGCGAGAAGAAATACGAAGCACACCAGAGCGTTCCTGCTATAGTTATAATTTTATGTAAAGTTGCGGTCAATGAATCTCGGAAGGCAGAGAAAATTGGCAGCATTACAATAACTACTACAGAAGCAGTTACTAGCGGGCAGTAGCAACTCACGACAAACACAACACCCACATTTCTCTGAGATCACGACAAGATCCAGAGCCGACAAAGGCAACCTAAAAGACCAGCACGAATAGACGAACCAGAGCAAGCGACCGAGCGCGGAAGCAAAACAGGATGTATATGCTAGGAAACACGTGGCATGGTGATGGTGACCAAGGTGGAGTGAAAGGAGAGGAAGGGATTGATACTTTGATAATGTGGGGCGATGGATTGTGGTGATATCGATAGACCAGCATGCTCGTTCGGATTAGAAGGCAAAAGACTAATTTGTAAACAGGTACGGCCAGCACCAAAGAGGCGCACCATCATCATGATCCACCTTGTCTCCACTCAAGCGATACCAATCAGCATAAAAGCTCATTATTAGAATATTACAAAAAATTAAAAATAAAATCCTATATTGCTCTATGCATGTGTTCAGAAATCGCTTCCGTCAACTAAAGACGATGACTAAGGGAATAACCCAGAAGTGTTCCACTTTTTAAATCGTGCAAATGTACACACAAGCCACACCACGCGAACGCCACGCCGGGAGGCCTACCTGTCCGAAACACTGGCCGTACACGAAAACACACACATGGCGATTGCCAACAGTTATGCCAGCCTAGAACAGACAGAGCGATTGTCACAGTTGATCCGAAAAAATAGTGCAATCTCTGGCAAAAGTGACGCAAGTGCACTGCACAAGCAAACAGGCGTAAAGCTTGATGTTGGTCTCCCCTCCTTCTGGCTCTCTTTTCTCATGGTGCCCTACCCATATCCTCTCTTTTTTCACTGCCCCTGTTGTCCCCGTTTGACGACGTAAAACCATGGCGACCAGGAAGTCGCTCCACAAACAACGGTCTTCTTCACAAGCTTCCATGTGTGAGGTGCTTAGACAAAGGTGGCATGTGCTCATGCTTCCTCTTGCAGACGATGCTTTAATAGAGACGCACGACCAGGTCTCAGCCGTCACAGATCGGAGCCTTGCCTAGTCACTAAAATCTCTCCGCCACATGCACAGTAGAACGCCACCCACCGACCCTAAAAGGGTAACGAGTAGTAATATGAAACGCACAGCAGAAGTAACACCCGAGGACAAAGAGCATAGGATAACAATAAAAAGCGCGGAGTGATAGACATACAAAGAATAATTAGTTTGAATATCACCACCACACAGACCAAAAAATTTTTTCTGTTCGTATTAGAGAAACAGGCACATGAAAGCAGAATAGAATACATCTTGTTACATACTGAGTGTTCAACTGTTACCAAATCAGGCCCCAACAATGATAATGTTGACATGCAAAAAACCATAACCTACACACATCTCATGCTTACTTAGCATATACTAATATAAGTCACGTCTCTGTCTTCTGGCACGGACGCCTTCTGACTATTCGTTGATACGTCTATCATCTTGCCGCTCCCTGGGGTGCTGCGCATGCTAGGTGATTGACATTCTCTCTTATGACTGATGCGGGGTCTAGTATTAACCTAATACACTAGTTCGGATTTCTACATCACAACTATAACCTACAGAACGCCTCCGGCTGTGTCATTCTGTACCAGATCACTTTGGCTACAGTCAACAAAAGAGACATCAGACAAAATTGAAGCAAAACTTAAGAGTTGATATATACATTTCCCAAAATCAACCCGACAACACAAAACCCAGAAGCACCATGCTGACGCAGATGACAGAGCTACAAAACAAAAATGCGATAGAAATGAAGCGACTGGTACACACTTCGGAGCTGCCACCATACCTGCTAACTGAACCTTAAAACTTACTATATCAGCAAAACCGGAAAGACAGAGTCTTCCAGATGCCCCTTTCCGTTCTCACGAATCCGGCCATCCACCCGGCAAAAAGGCCAACAGGGTACAGTGACAGGAAACTCCGAACAGTACGGATCCTCCCCACCTGCCCTTGTCCCGGAATCCACTTGGAAACCTGCCACTCTAATACAATGGTTGATCACAGGTTACCCAAAATACTACGGACCTCTAGGGACAATTGAGATGGACGTACCAATTATAATTCAACCATTACTCCCAGGATACTCACCCTGACCTGGCCCAGCCAAAACAAACCAAGTCGAGTCCAGGGAAAAATAACCCAGCAAACATGCGTCTATAGCTACTACAGGTTAAATAGATTTTTTAAGTACCACTAGAGTATTAAAAATGGTTTTATAAAAATGACCCATACCAACAAAACATGAATAAAGAAACATGTCCTCGGACATCCTCAGAGGTAACCAACATGGTTGGACATGGAGGAAATCAGCAAAGGTCGTCATCACGCCAAAACTATGGCACCACTCACAGTGAGAACTACGACACTCACCTAAGAACTGGTCTTACAGAAAAGGCTTTAAGCTATGCACCACAGGAAACAGCGAGCTCACCGGCCACAATAAAAATACACGCGCAACCAAGCAGCAGACCCCCTAACGCTTTCTATAGTTTTTGAAATGTATCAATAATTGAAATGATAATCGAGACACATGCCTCTGCAAATACTTCCAAATAAGAGCTCCAATACATCTCTATGAGGGAATTTCTCTGGTTTGTCCCTCCGCAGGCCAAGGTCGTTATCACTGTGGAAACCAGCACCGAGCAACTTTTCGTCTCTCAAAGCAATTGGTCTGGAATGCAACCCCCGGCCAAAGAGCAGAGAAAAAAACCGGTGGGGATAAAATTCTACTAATAAACAAATCATGCTTAATCGATACCAAACAAACTACCGCAGATAACCCGGCTAGACGCTACATTTCTTAACCGGACCACTTTTAATTAAAACTCCTTCACGAACCGAGCATTAACGCAAAGATTGATCAGTTTACAGATTGGATCTCAGTCACTCGGTGATCATACAGTCATAACACACATGTATGTGTTTAAAATAGGTTTAAAACACCGCTCCTTAAACACAAGCTAGACAATGCCCCCAGGAGAGCAACAGCTTCAGACGGAGTGCAGACCAGGCGTATAGCAATCAGTATCGCTCCACCACACAGGGCTTCAGGAGAATTTAAGTTGCGTATGTGTACTGTCTACCAACACTGAACCAGCAGGCAGTGAAAACCTGTCTACGTGCGCAATAACTAACTAACTCAACGCCATCATATACTATATAACTAATATATGATAAGAAACTGTGATAGTCCCAGCAGCTCGCGCTCGAGAGTCGTTCCAACAGAACAGTATCCACCCGAGACATTTATACGTCTAACAGTCTGCTTACGAAAACTCCTCATTAAAAAAACTAATACCCAAATATCCCATACATTACAATCGTACCATAATCACAAAGCCAACTTTTGAGTCTAAAAAACAGATAAAAAGCACCTATACATAATGACCATATACATTATCTAAAAAAAAATAGAAAAAACATAATCAATAGTAACACCTTAAGCAATTTACTTTACTTAATATATTAAATATACCAGGTCCATTAAACAGACGATTTTGTTTTGGTCAATTTTGTTCAGCGCCCACGACATTTTGGCTTCTTTAAACACAGATTTAAAGTCTTTTAATAAGGCATATGTGTTATAAACTATTACAGTGATAAACATTTCACCATATTGCGCAACCACAAAACAAAAAAGACCAAACAACAAAAACAAATCACACAGGGGAATTATCCCGATCCATTATGACCCCTTTTCGTATTCCGACAATATTCAATCAATTATAAGCTAATATTTAAAAATTCATTCTGTTATATTATCTTCACAAAACATTTAATTAGTACTAAATACTCTCTCCTCATCTACATGAACAAATATATATATATCAATTCATTTAAAAAATAAAAAAATATTCGGATTTTAAGTTTAAGTAAAAAGTAATATATCTTTTAGATTCTTAGAAGTAATATTATTATGCAAAACGCCAAATATATTTTAAGCCGACGGGCAATCAACGAGGCTATACGTTTTGAAGAGAAAAACTCTATTGAAAGAAATGCCAACGCCCCAACCTCAAATGATAAAAGCCACTAACCCCACCACACACCACCCACCCTATATTAAGCCAGTTAAAAACCGATCGAAAATTCACCTGTCATACAAATCTTAGACTAATCTTGAATCACCACATTAATACAAAGCAATAATTAAATACGAAAAATAGAAAGATAATAGAAGGACAAAAGAAATCTCCCCCGATGAACAGAATATATCTCTCATAAAGATTTTATTTTCAGGGGTACTTATTTTATCTTAGTTAAAATAACATCCAAACCAATAGCACTAAACAAACATTTTTTTCCCAATCTCAGCAACACCCCCGCTCATTCTTCCATACGTCTTATTTAAATATGGCTAACTGTAGCACTATCACGAGCCAAGCTCACGATCGAGAACATGCACACCCACCAAAGCAGACAGAACTGCACCATAACTTATACACTCCAACGTACAGGAGGACGGAATAGATCATATTAAACAGTTGACGCTAGAAACATACCATAACAGTTCATGAACAATAAAATATGACAATAGACTATGGCATCACAAAAACGTGATACCAGATAACAATTCCAACTCGGACTAAGATAAAAAGACGACAGCTGACAAGCAGCAATTATGCTCAATCTTGGCAATACACACACAAACTGATAATTCCCCTGGACAACCAGAACAACATGAAAATTAATTTAAGCATAAAAATTAATTTTCCACAACGAACTCGGCTCTAAAAAAAACGCACCAACGGAGCCAAGTAAGAGGCGAGCGGCACATCAAAAAAGGATTCCACATTATTCTGTCGACAAAAAACTTCGCCAAATGTCTATATGGACCAATCTTAGAGGCAAAAATGAACCATAGACGTCTAAACTGAAAGAATGTATACGAGTGAGAGTGAATCTTAAAAAAATGATATAGAGGAAAGCGAAAAGTGATACACATGCCGATAAAATATAAACTTTAAGAAAAAGAAAAAAAAAGAAATGTGGAAAAAAGACTTACCAAAACACTGTATTTCGGGACGGGAGTTTATTGGCATACACATTGTATTACCAAAACTTATCTTATATCGTATGAACAATATGATATAAGAAAAAGTAAAAAAAAATTAAATAAATAGGAAAAAAATGAAATATAAAGTCAAACTAGATTCAATAAGACTATGACAACAAGACCATAAAAACGCAGGTGAACAAAAGAAAACGCCTGTAACAACAGTATCCAGACAGGAACCGAAATAAGAGTAGCAGGACTTGTTAAAATGGTAGTAGACTGAATGTATATGCACAATTGAGAAACGAGATCAGAAGAAGATGACAAGACAGAAATTTTGAAACGGCTGTATCGAAGAAACACAAAGCGATTTGCTCGTTTATTTTTTTTTTAACACGGTAATAGCACAACGGCTTAAACAGAAAATGGTGGCCTCGTCGGATATATACAGAGGATGTGACGGATGCATACCTAGGCTAAACGGTTTCGGACTATGATACAACCGGAAACATCATACACCCTAAAAATATAGCCGCGTGCGTAAGACGCTGTAAATTATGTGACGCAATACGAAGATGTGAAGGCTACATAATACTGCGCGTCTAGTCACCACCAATGATTGCAGTCACGAGCCAAGAGGCATAATAAACATCTATCACGATTAAGTAGTGCATGATGGATAGAGGATAACCAACCACTATGCGTCTAGGTAATAACGATAAACCACTAATGAACCGCTATACGAGGACAGAGGAAATATATACGCAAACACGAGTACACACTGATAGTAGCGACAAAAAAGAGAACGGCCAGCCCGTGAAACATAATAAGGCATTTACTTCACTCTAATAGCCTTAGAACTACTGAAAAAACGACCACAAGAAATATAGAGAAAGACCAGCTCGACACGACAAAAGTCATCCTGTAGAGCAGCAAAATCGACCAACTCGCTTACAAGGTACCATAACTCCTGTAAGCTTGCCTTAACCATTACAACACCACTAATGCAAGCAACACTCCGTCGTGTGCTACAGTGTGTCATTGTAACTTGATGTGTGACGAATCAAAGCGCCCCACAAACAACAGCTGTGCACACAACGCCGAGAACCGATAGCTCCAACCACGGCACAAACTCGCGTCGATTCGTCGCGCCATGCATCGATATTATAAAGGAATTTGCTTCAACCAAGAAATATTTCTCTCTTGATGATTTTCAAAGAATAAACCGGTTTCAAAGAGTATTCATCCTATTTACATGATATGATTTCACCCAGAGAGGAATAAATAGAATTGTGGTACGTCGCAGAATGAAGTGCCACACCGAAAAGACGGCCCACCAGACAACCCTGGGATGTAGAAGAAAAGCTCCCAGATTACAATAAGAATAAGACAAATGCTGAGTCATAGAACCAGCTCGTCAGAAAACTAAAAGTGGCTTTATCTTAAGATCATCTGAATAAATCACGCTAGGGCTAATTTTCAATTGAGTCTCCTCACTCATTCGAGAAAAAAGACTAAAACACCACCAAAAAAACGGCCCCACAAACACAAAAACCAACTCCATATTACAGCCCAACCAACAACTAAGGCTCCTCCTAATCTCCTCCTATGTACGCAATAATAAAAATAATCAAATATATATATATAAATAATAAAAAATAAGAAAATACATCCTAAATAAAAAATAATAATAATATTTTTTCTCCGCATTGTACCTATAAAGCCCTCTACATACGACAGCCCCAATATACACTGATAACTCTATATCATGGCTCTCCTAAAAACAAAACATGTTGGTGGTTGGAATTTACGAAAGCGCGAGAAAACCATTGTGCATTTGAATTCCTTCTTCTCTAAAATTAATGCAAATGTTGTTTAGAAAAATGATGATTTAAAATGCTCACATTTATTTTCGCTAATGAAACAAAATAATTGAAATAGCGATAACCCACAATCAACCATTTGAGTCTAATCAATCAGATATATAATCTAATATGTATCAAATATAAATCTCTGAGTACACTGTTCATCTTGTCAAAACCCAAAGACCCAAACTCCCAAGACAAACATTCACCTACTACCCAGATGACTGAATACGGAAAACCGAATCACCTACAAAGGCCCAATAAATTCTATCCAACCCTCGAATGAATGTATGCCTAAAAAGTTCATTCAACCAAAAAATACAGCCTATAGGTATTCTCCTATCGCCGATAATACCATATAAGAAAAAACTTATAACAGAACTATGTAAAAAACGTATACCAACAAAACCGAACCCAGAGTCGTGTTAAACTCTACCCATTGCCCTAAAATGTATATACAAATAAGAGCTAGAACCATAAGAGCACTTAAAAGATGAATACAAATATGAGTAAAAAACAACCCGTATGACTTCTCTCATCGTCTCAACATCAATACATTCATCACATACACGGAAATCTCCCTCCTTCATCTCTCATCTATCTACTCTCTCACCTACTCCATCTCCCTCTCTCTAATTGAACCAAGTAAAGCCAACTAAGGGCTTTAATCACAAATAGTCCACCCCAAGCACGACTCACACCCTCTCTCCAAATCATAATCAAACACCACTATACTACATAATTTTTGCGCCACCGCCACAACTTGATTTTCTGATACA
Organism: Doryteuthis pealeii; assembly: GCA_023376005.1. Taxonomy (NCBI): domain Eukaryota; kingdom Metazoa; phylum Mollusca; class Cephalopoda; order Myopsida; family Loliginidae; genus Doryteuthis; species Doryteuthis pealeii. Next base: position 14,576,820 of record CM042162.1, read on the forward strand.
AGAATAAACTACAACAGTGAACCAAAATGTAGCATTGTCCTTTTTCTTCCCTTCTGTTGTAATCGAAAACTAGCGGACGTGGGCGTCCTAATTAATTTAAACGAAAAGGTGACGACATCATAAGAAATAAAGAATTCGGACGAGGAAGAACAGCCAAACGCCCAGAAAAAACATCAGATTTAACATTTTTGCATTGATCTTATTACAAAGGCCATATTTAAGGTATCGGTACTACATTTACTAAACCAAGAGGAATAACGGTACGCAGAAACACTGATTAAGGGACCCAACCGAGTCCAATAAACATTAAAAAAAATAATAATTGAAATAAATACATATAACCCATGAAAAAACTAACCAATGACGAAAAAGAGTTGTGTTTTTTCTGTCTGTAACCGATAACTACAACTCATTCGCTAAACTCAACTCACAATCTTCTCACACAAGTTATTGACATTTCACTTTCTCCAATGATTTATTTTTATCTAAACCTACAAATATATTATATAACACCCATGATAACTTACATTATTTAATTACTGTTAACTATGTCTACATACTAACAACAATGCTGTTAATTATATTAATATATACAACAAATAGCCGCTTTACAATCGAGTGCAACAGGAAGAACTAATTTGCATAAATTAATATCTTTAAACAATCGTAATTTAATAAATATGTGCTTTAGCTATTATTGATTTCTAACTGTTTTAAGAGTTTATTTTAATGAGATATAAGCCCAACAAAGATTCCTTCCAATGAATCTTAAATGAATCCAAAACGATAGCAAGATCAAAAATAAACTTCATTTTATTCTTTACTTCTTCTTATAACTAAAATACTTAAATTAGAAAAATAACAATGAAAGACGAGAGTGAATTCGGAAAAAGAAGATACAAAGTTTCAGTTGTTCGCTTATATTCCATACGACACTCCCAATCCTGTATTCAACAACTTTTATTATACTCAACCTCTGTTTCAAATCTTTTCTATCTGAATTCTTACATTTAGTTTCAATAGCACTTTCTAATTTAATACAATATTTTATTTACATTTAAAACTTTAAATACTTGCACCCGGAGGGCATGCAGTATATTTAGCTAGTGATAATAAATAAATACTCAGTCCTGGAGACCTGAGGAAAACTCAAATTTCACTCAAGAATAACCAAGTGATATCATCAGCCATAACGCTATGATGTGAAAAAACTCAAAAGCAAGATAGGCAAATAATAGTCTTTAATTGGTTCATGTTTGTATTCTCCTAATTCCGGATATCCCGCAGCAATTTGTTCAGACAAGCCTCGCGATTCAACTTGTGTATCTACTTCTGATGTCAATAATGCATACGAGTCGTGGTGTATCTGTTCGGGTTGTCATATAATTATTAAAGTTAAGAAGTCGTTCAGAGGTGCCTGAAAATTAGGTACCCTCGACCCAGACAGCGAAGGAGTCTACCCTTTTTCCCCATAGCATCTAGTACCAAGGGATATGATGTTTTTCGAATCGTCTGAGGTGCGGAGCTCGCCACACCTAGGTCGTTACTTTACCGCACAGCATACGCTGAGTTGGCAAGTGCCGGAATTTATTTAAACCAGGAAAACACTTGATGGCGCGTCAAAAACCTAGAACCGCGGACGCTAACTTATCCCAACAATTGAAGCTAAAACCGTCCCTCCCGTCCGAAACATGCCAAAAATTATATAAATATATAAAGATATATTCCACATAACCCATCTAATAGTAAATGACTCCTAGAAAAATTACACAAGAACTGAACAGACGAGATACATAACCTAATAGCACAGTCTCGATAAATTTATCTTCTTCATACAATGAAATAATCAGTACTCCGACAGTAAAAGAACCTGGAGTGATGACTCTATCAAGTACTACTAAACCGAAAAAATACTTTTAGATACCAAAGACCACGGCTCGGATTGGCAAGAGCA
>CM042162.1:14578873-14648220 GCA_023376005.1 Doryteuthis pealeii
GGTAATAGCGCTATGTGAACTGTAGCTTCGTTTAGGATTTGAACTGTAGGTCGTCTAGGATTTGAACGTAGCTTCGTCTAGGATTTGAACTTGCTTCGTCTAGGATTTGAACTGTAGCTTCGTCTAGGATCTGCAACTGTAGCTTCGTCTAGGATTTGACTGTGGTCGACGAGTCCACTTCCTACAAACAACCATTAACACCACGCGCGCCTCCAACTTGTTTTTTTTTTTTAATCGCGCAAAAGTTTCGTCTACAAAAATGGGTCAATTTGAAAATGGAATCCGAAGTAATGGCGAATCGTATCTGATTATTGACTTGAATCCCCCCCTCCCCCAAGTGACCGTGCTAGATTTACATTCCGTAAAAGTAACAAATTAGATCCTGAAACGCCCTGTGTCGAAATAGAATCTCTAGGATAATCACTGCACAAATGACCTTTGTTCTTTGCGTTTAGGTAGGATAGGTTGGGTGGGAGAATTTGATGAGGGGTGGGGGCATTTAAATCTCAAACGAGGGATAAGTAACAACAATAAAAAACATTAATCAAAATACTGCAAAATAAAATTAAAACCAAAGAGAATTTCCCAACACTCCTCCCCACCACATTCAATTACAAGTCTGGCACAAGGCAGGGGGTATTGTGCAGTTCCCACCTAATTAGGGGCGAATAACTTGCTCTGTCAATATTTTCAATTGTGTAATTGGCTTGGATTACGGCATAATCAACCCTTTTCGGGTCATTTTTAATACCGAATCAAGCCATCTTTATCTCTAAACATATAAAAGGCATTTGGTGTGTATGTATGTCCGGATGAAAATAAACAACCGACAACGTTAAATATATATATATATATTATAATATATATATTATATATATATATTACTACACACACACATATACATTGAATATCACCGGTTCGAGCTTTTTGTGCAAATATTATGAATTTTATAATTAAAGATATTTAGAAATAGAAATAGCCAAATTTTGAAATTTACTTAAAATGTCCAGCAATTGTAAATCTCAAAAAGTAAACAAATTACAATACACCAGTTTTTCCCCCCGACCAAGGCGATGCTAAGAAACCACTTCTAATAAACCCTGGTTACTTACATTTCCAATTTGGGGTGCCTCAGATACGAGAAATGCATCCTGAATCTAGCATCTTATTGATTTAACGGGCATATCAAGCGTCTAAGGTCATTTTATGTCTCAGAGGTTAGAGGAAATCGCGTTCATTGTAAATTATATTTAAATTTTTGTGTCTACGATATTCAAACTTTATTTAAATACAGTTGTATGGTTCAAGTATTCCTTATCTTAATACTAATAATTTATATGGTTTCAAGTAATTTTCTAGTCATTTTCTTACAGTTATGTGGATTCAAGTAACTAATAGTAATCCTAAAGTGAACAAGTTACTATTCTTAATAAGATTTAGATAATATATCAAAGAGACGAACTCCATGTGTGACGTTCTCCTGGGACACCTACACATTTGACACATCAGTAGTCACGGCAGCTAAAACGCAACACCGAACTCGCTTTACACGGATTCGGATACCGTGTGGAGGACATGCTGGGTTGAATAACCAATAGGGAACAGTGGGAGCAGAGTCAGACAGATGTGCAACATCTAGTTTAAAATGACATACCAGTGTACGTCAGCCAGCTTAAAAGCCTACACTTCAACAGCAATACACAGATTCCGCGATACCGTTGAAGACCTGCCGGGGTTGATGAGAGAGAAAGAGAGAGAGAGAAAAGAAGAGAGAGAGAAGAGAGAGAAAGAAGAGAAAGAGAGAGAAAGAAAGAGAAGAGAGAAAAGAAAGAAAAGCAGAGAGAGGAGAAAGAAAGAAAAAGAGAGAGATGAGAGAAAGAAAGAAAGAGAGAGAGAGAGAAGAAAGAAAAAGAGAGAGAGAGAGAAAGAAGGAAAAAGAGAGAGGAGAGTGAAGAAAGAAAAAAGAGAAGAAGAGAGAAAGAAGAAAAAAGAAAGAAAGAGAGAGAGAGAGAGAGAGAGAGAGAAAGAAAAAAAAAGAAAAAGAGAGAGAAGAAAGAAGAAAGAGAGAGAGAGAGTAGATATGTGCAAACATCTATTAAAAAACACAGATAGCGACACGAATACAAAAGGCGTACTCCCATTACAGATAAAACCAGAACCAGAGCCTCACCATCAGTAGCATTTGGGAGAGGGGGTCTTACCTCACAGTAGGGCCGTCGCATATTCTAAGCGTTTCCGACAAGACTTTAGAATCGTTTTGTTCAATGGGGAGGATGCATTATAGCGCGAATGCTTTTCCCCTCCCCCAACCTAGGGGACTGAATTTTTTTTACTAACAAGAATTATGCGCCTTCCGGGCGTAAGTATTTAAAATTTTTAATGTAATGAAATATATTAAATTAGAAACGAAATCAAATAAGAATGCTATATATAAGATCTTATTTTAATTATATTTTTAATTTGTTTCTATATACAATCCTTCATAAGATATTTATTCTCCAGCGTTTTTAATTCTAATATTAAGAGATCCATAACACAAGTAATTATTTACTAACCCAGTGTTTGGTTAAGACAGTATGCCAATATTAAACACCACATATATTATGTAAACCTTTATTTAGTCTGTACACTGAAGCAAATGAACCCCTCTCTAATTTAAGAAGACAAAAATTAGCACTACAATACTACATCAAACTCATCTCCTGTCCCCAAAATCCTGCTTATGACTGCACACCCAAAACAAATACAAAGGACTTGTAACCAAAATAACTAAAAAAAAATCAGCCTTTAACTTAAGAATAAGTGATCTCCTCAATGAAATCAAAATCAACACCAATATAGTACACCATACCATACTCTCCAACACGGCACCATTGGCATAAAGCAACCAGCTATAAACTTAGAACTGACTAAATTACTAAACAAAACACACCCTATCATTACCAAGAGAAATTCATTAAATACAAAATAAGTACCCAGATCATCATCACATCTATACAGATGGATCCAAACAAGGAAAAAAAGTTGGTTGTGCCGCTATTTCTCAAAAACAAGAATCCTTAAAACGCTACCAAAAAATGAAGCCTCAATCTACAGGCAGAAACTACAGCCATTGATCTAGCTATGAATATCATAGCAAATCACAAAGCTTCCAAATTTATTATATTGCACGGACTCTAAATCAGTCCTATTAGCACTACATAACAAAAACACATCATCTCCTCTGATCACGAAGCTCTAAACAAACTAAACACCCTCTCTGAAATAATAACATTATATTCTTCTGGATACCAAGTCACATTGGTATCCAAGGAAATGAAAAGGGCAGCAAAAGCCGCAAGAAAGGCACTTCAGACACATATGAGCAAATCTAAATCCCATATACAGATCTGAAACCAACCATAAACAATTTATATTAGACAAATGGCAAAAATCATGGGACAATCTGACTCAAACAAGCTCCACGAAATACAAGAAGTTTGGAGAGTGGCCGACGGGCCACAGAAGTATTAGAAGAGAAGAAGTAATACTCGCCAGATTGCGTATTGGGGCACCACCCACATTACCCATTCTTACCTGTTAAAAGGGGAGGGTGCCCCAGTGTGCCCAACATGCAAAGTACAACTTACAACCAAGCATATCCTTCTAAATTGTAACAGACTTAAACATATCGCGCAAATTACTATCAAGCTAGAAACCTGAAGACATCTTCAAGAATACAAACCCTGAAAACATTTAAAATTTTATTAAAAAAAAAGCAACCTTTTCAACAAAATATAACAGAACATAACCAATTATCTCCATAGAACCACTACCTTAAAGTCTGAAATCCAAAATAACCTTTTTGGCATTAAATGACCCACAGGGGTTGATATGCCGTTAAACAAAACTCAAACTCAAACTCAAACCTTTATTTATTAGTGATATATAAGACACATTGTAGGATTATAAACGCACTAATAACATGGGCCCTTGAGGGGGAATGCACGCATGTTTTTTTTGCCTGCCATCTCATGAGCTACAGTGGGTGTGGGTGATCCCACATTAATAGGGCCTTGTGCCTAACTCCATACGTGGGATACGAGGTAAATACACTAACAACATGGGCTGTTTTGAGGCAAACCTAACTCAGATTTTCTTAGAATAAATCTTATTTATTAACGATGTCTCTATGTATTAATGCTTTTGACTATGACTATAAAGTAAATACTCATTAATAAATCAATGCAATTCCTGAGGGTATTGTGTCGTAAACAGTGACGTAGTTTCAGACAGACACCGAATCTCCATTATAATATGATGATGATTTTATTACCCCAATTCAACGCCAAAAAGGTCATAAACAAGAATGATGTTATTAGTAAAAAAAATAAAGAAGAAAAAGAGCAATGACCTAAAACCTCAAATCAAGGCCAACCTAATTACGAGTTTTAATTACAAATGTAAAATCCGCGACTTTTAATAATACACAGTGATTGCAGGTGCTTTTGTTTGTTTACTGACGTCACTAGATAAAGTAGGCAAAGCCAATGTCTAATTTGTATTGTTAATCAATACAAGAGGACAGGAGTGGGGCTGGGAAGAAGGTTTCTGTATTATCAAAGATTATTTATAGAATCAATTAATTCGGTAGTTTGGTAAGATTTGGTCGAAAAAAAAAAAAAAAAAAAAAAAAAAAAAGAAGATTTTTAGAACCAGATCTAATAATAAAAGTTGGTCGTAGAGGGTACATGCTATTGAATCAAACTACAACAAAATCTAATAATACCAATGGGCCGTACAGGATGTACGCTATTGAATCAGGATGTTTACAACAAAATCTAATCATTCTAAAAATTTGGTAAATGTATTCATAACAAACACACCTTAACAAGATTCATTAAACAAATCCATCAAAACATTCATGGGTCAACCTTACAAATCTACGGCAAATTATTATGTGATTAGAGATGTGACATTTCAATATCGTTTTCTCTTATTGAATAAATGCGAGTACAATTCACGGCGAAGTAGTAACAATAATATTTTATTTTCTAAGCAAACTTAACAGAATAGAATACAACATAAAAATGAGTAATAAGAATGTATGTTGGGTTATCTAGAGGTATAAGATGTACGAGAAATTGCCACTTATATTTATGGACTTTGCCAATATCAGGAGCAGGCATTGTTAGGATTATAAGTATCTGTTGGATTATCTATGGGTATAAGATGTACGAGAAATTGCCACTTATATTTATAGACTTTACCAACATCAGGAGCAGGCATTGACCAATGAAGAATGTCATAAAATGCATTTAAGATCGTTGGTAATTCGTATTATTTGGATTATTCGGACTATTGTCCTCATCTTCATTGTTATCTGTACAACGTTTCGGCTGATATGCCCTCAGGTCTTTTTCAGATATTTCTAGTTGGACTCGGGAGATTTCTAGTCGTAATCGGGAGCCATCACAGAACTTTGAACCCAACCTTTTATTCAATTCACGGATGTATCCTGTTCTCATTTCGCTAACCATAAGCAAGTAAGTCATCGGGGCGGACTAATGTCGGTATCAGCCATACAGCGAGGGAGTCTATCCCCTTTTCACTAGCGCTAGACGAAGGAGATTGTTTTTGCGTCTGAGGTGGAGCGCCACACCTACCATCAGCTCCTGACCTTACCGCACAGATCCCTGTGCTACTCATACGCTGAGTTGGCGAGGGCCCTTATCGAACTAGGAACCTTTTGCTAATTATCAAGCCTCATCTTTAAAATTCAGAGAAATCGTTGGTAACTGTCCTTAAATCAGTTTCTTGATGGACTTTATACTAGAAGGACTACAACTGGATTCTCTGCTACAACTAGCTAAACACTTGTTCTATCTAGGATTTAAAGAACTAGGATTTCTACTACAGAGACTACAACCTTTTCTACCTTCGGATTTACCAATAAGAGACCCAAACGCTTAAAATGGCGACCAGAATCGTAACAATGTCCTTAAAGGGTCTTTAGTACGATATGTAACTGGAACTGAATAAGAATATAAAGACGTATATGTTAAACATATTATAGGGTTCCATGCAACACGAGATGTTGGGGGAGGGGAATAAAGGCCCCTGTCCGTGGACAGGAACGCAACTGGTGCATTGTTACTTCTGTCGAGATCAGAAGAGTTCGAAAAAAAAAAAAAAAAAAAAAAAGATTTGACTTTGGAGGCGCGTGGTGTAATGGTTACTATGGTAGGAAATGAACACGGCGAGACAAGTTCAAATCCTGGACAAGGCTGTTTGCATTTCAGTGCTAATACCCCCTTTTTTTTTAAACACATTTTTAAAACTCATCTTTTCTATTTAACCCATAAATGGGACCCTAACAGGTACTACCACTTTGGGTTTGAGTGGATCTGGGAGTAATGATGATGAATGAGTACTCCACATTCCCCAGGGCTCCAGAACTGGAACTTTACCATTAGATAGCGTTTACTGTCATCCCCAGGACATGAAGACCCTCAGCTATCACCTTCTAGAACGAATATGATAAAAAGTGCAATAGGGTTGGGGCAATCATATAGATACTACGGTTTGACGGGACCAGCCGAGTGATGGAAGGCGGGATCTCCAATTTTCCGTCTAGCTTAAGTAAGGGCCAAAGTGGAGTGCTGCATGTCGGACTGCTCAGCCACCAGAGTTCCATCCTTAAGCATCAAGAGGTCGCCAACCACGGCCAATAGGTTGCTACATTGGGGCAATTTTACCTCTCTACAGAGGTTCAGTCGGTATATTTTAAAGCCCTCGCAGACAGGGCTGTATACACAAACGGCACACCAGGCTGAGTGAATAAGGCGAAGACGCAGCATGCGATTTTACAAGGTGGCTGTTGTATGTGCCCGATTCAAATTCACTCGGAATGGGAGTTTTGTTAGATTTCATTGTTTCTCTAAAGAAAGAAACGGTCTTTTGTTTATTTGGCATTATATGAAGTGTATGACAGACAAAAGAGAAATGAAAACAATTTCCAGAATTGGTGAGGGGAGAGGGTAGAAGATCTAGGGGTGGGGTATCCGATTTGCATTTTCCCGAAGCTTGAGCTCTCTCCCATCGAGAATATACAGAAACATATTGGCTGACTGACCAAGTATCAAGGGAGGTAATTACCATTTGTGTATTTTTTTTTCTTCGGTTCAATGTTTTGTTTGTCTTTTCCCAAAACTGTGCAATATATATATATATATATATATATATTGCACACACATACAGGGTTAGTACAAAGTACATAATCCTTCTCACGATTATCTATAATCTTCAAGAAAAAATATTTAGGCTAGAAGGAAAAATTAATATCATGGCATTACGTAGACCAATTAAGTTTTTCCCATCCGGGTACAGATTTAATTACCAATATCAAAATGGCGTCTACGCTAAAAATTTGTCTGTCTGTGTGTCCCTAAAAGTGTGCGTGAACGTATTTTTTTTTACCTCATAATTTAAAAAAAAAGAAGTGTTTTTCTTCCTAAATAAATTTAATTTATGTCACAATCTTTAGTCTGAATAATTGGCTATGTCTTTGCGTAGATACTGGTTTAGTTTAGTCGGTAGAACGTCTGACTAGGATCCCAAAAGGTTCCGGGTTCGATACCGGCCCTCGCCAACTCAGCGTATGAGTAGCACAGGGACATGTGCAGTAAAGTGAGGAGATTATGTTAGGTGCTACACCTAACATAATCTCCTCACTTTACTGCACAGATCCCTGTGCTACTCATACGCTGAGTTGGCGAGGGCCGGTATCGAACTCAGATGCCAAAACAATCTTCTTAGTCTAGCGTTAGTGAAAACAGCGTGCCGTTATAGTATGTGGCCTACTTTTTTGATTCTGTTACTATGCGGCCTACCCGGTTTGAATGTGGCCTACCTTAGTAAGAGTATATTCATAGATATAAGTAGTAGGCAATTTATTGAAACTAATTATTTTTTACATATATTCAATTTCAAGAAATGCAATTCAATCATAAGCTGTATAGAATAATTAAGAAAGTATTTATCCATAATTTACATGAATCAGATCTATGTAATTCTAAAATATTCAAAAATTCTGAAATAGGGTTAGGGTTAGCAGTTATTATTATAACCTAATATGTTTTTTATGGTAGGCCACATACTATAAGAGAGACATGATTTCGTAGGCCACGTTCAAAAGGTAGGCCACATACTATAATGTTACCGAAAAGGGGATAGACTCCCTCGCTGTCTGGCTGATACAACGTGGATTGTGCTCTTTAAGACCCTAGAATGGATCGGTCTGAATTGATTGATTTTTTACGGCATGTCAACTATCTAGGGTTATTTTATACCCAGAGGTTAGGGAATCGCATTCATATTTACATTTTTTGTGTAATTTCTTAAATTCATTTTTTTTCCATTTTTCTGCACACGGCTAAGTGACACCACGTATATCTAACTGATATATGAGACTGTTGCAGGCGCTACCACTCCCAGTCAGAGTAGATCTGCGAATCAAACTGTTAATCTGGCTTGTTAACCATTACACTACGTGAAGTATCCAAGTGTGGGGATGCAGTTGTTCGTTTAATCACAGACCATCAGACTTTTGTTTTTATTTTTTTCAGTTAGAGTAACCTTGTTATAATAGTTGCCTCCTTTCCACAAGGGACCGGTATGGTCCTAGCAAAAAAGGTACGTGTGTGCAGAAGGCTAGTAAACATTACGAGAAGAAAACGAAGCCAACGCAAAGAAGCTGAATGGATTTTTGATTAATACATTTATTGTTATGTTAGATTTGGAGTCTAAGTTATCATTGAAATAACACCCAACGCAACTTCTTAGTTTGGGTCGCCTTTACACGACTAAAAGGAACAAGAGTGGATTTTTATTAACTTGACTGTGTGAAGAAAGGGGTTAATTATGTTGTAGTATTAAGGTTTGAGCGAAATTACCATACACATCAATTAAAATCTGCAAGTTTTTGAAATTAAAATTGCATTTAAGTAAGAATTCTGTTTCTCTCCATTTTGGTATTGAATATTAAACAGAAATATTAAGTAAAATTTCATCAGCATTTTGATAATTTTATTAGAAGAAATACACGTCTGGGAAAAGTCAAAATAGTTGTTGGCGAATTTTTACGACTACACCAGTCCCAATGTTTGGTCTCTCAACTCCCCAGATCTTAACCCCATGGATTATTATGTATGGGGCGCTGTTGAGAAAGACACCAATCACCGTGCCAGTACTACAAAAGCCCAGTTAATCGACAGAATTAAGGTAGTTTTTGAGGCGCTTTCCAGGGAAACTATAACATCAGCTTGCTCCAGGTTCCGGAGCAGGATTGAGGCTGTGATCGACGCTAATTTAAAAAAAAAAAAAAAAAAAAAAAAAAATCACGCAGGTTGATAAAAATATCAATAAAAACACGTTGTCTACGACTAGGTACATGTGATGCCCATATCCTTTAAACTTTGATAATCTTAGTTCTATTCTGTATTCACAGATTGTTGGATTTTACGGCATGTCAACCCTTGTTGGGTTATTTTATACTGAAGACGTTTTGTTTTATTAATTCTTGATGGGCATTTAATATTTTTTTCAAATCCAATTTTTTAAACACATTTTTGAATACTCATTTTTTAATTCATTCAATCCACAGTGAGGGCCCTAACATTTATACTTGCACTTAGAGAGCCCGGAAGTAATAGCAATGATAACGTCATATCCGGGACACTGACAGCTTCGGAGATGTCCACTTCAGAAACCTCCGAAACTACATTTCAATTAAAGAGATTGACCGATTTTAACGGCATGTCAACCAATCTGGGATTATTTTATACATAGATGTGAAGCAAAAAAAACATTTTTTTAAAAATGAAAGATTGATTGAGAAGTGTTGGCGGGGAATAAGGAGAGAACGAATATTAGGTTAAATCGAACTTAACGGACCTAAATTCCACTATCGTATGTCACCCCGCCGAAAGAAAAAAAATCAGGGAATAAACCGAATTTAATGAAATTTTCAGTGTTGATATATTAATGAATAAAATATATAATGCACCAGTTATTTTATTTAAAATCTTTTACATTTATCCAGGTCAGTTAACTCTGAACCACGTATCTTTTAGACGTAACACAGATTTTCAAAGACACGTGGTTCAAAGTTAACTGACCTGAAAAAATGTAAAAGTTTTTGAATAAAATAACTGGTGCATTATATCTTTTATTCATCGGAAGTGGCCTCTCTCATGGCCCGGCCAAAGTGGAATGCTGCAAGTCATGGTCTGCTCAGTCACCAAGGTTCCATCTTTAAGCATCACGGGTCTCGTCCCCCCTCCACGGTCAACAGATGACTTCTTTACCCGGATGCAGAGGTGCAGTCGATAGGACGGGAGAACGGGTAGATTCATGCCTTTCACAAAAGGAATTAGTGCGACATGAAATACAATTCAGATTTCGTAACACTGAGTGGAATTTTACCATTACTGAGAGAAGGAGAAATCGAGAAAGAGGGGGCGTTGATTGAAACTTCCCCTCAGAGTTTAACGTAATACCCAGGACATTAAGACCCTCAGTCACCGCTTTCTAGCAAATATATGATAAAAAGTATTGGGTCTTGCCATGAGGGCAATAGAGTTGAGACAATTATATAAGTGGTAGGACTTGACATGACGTAATACCCAGGACATTAAGACCCTCAGTCACCGCTTTCTAGCAAATATATAATAAAAAGTATTGGGTCTTGCCATGAGGGCAATAGAGTTGAGACAATTATATAAGTGGTAGGACTTGACATGACGTAATACCCAGGACATTAAGACCCTCAGTCCCGCTTCTAGCAAATATATATAAAAAGTATTGGGTCTTGCCATGAGGGCAATAGAGTTGAGACAATTATATAAGTGGTAGGACTTGACATGACGTAATACCTAGGGTACGAAGACCCTCAGCTACTACATTCTAGTGCATATATGATAAAAATGGTTGGGGCTTGCCATAAGTACAATAGGGTTGGGACAATCATATAGATACTACAGCTTGATATGACCAGCCGATTGATGGAAGGGGGCTCTCCGATTGTTCGTCTAGCCTAAATAGGAGCCAAAGTGGAGTGTTGTATGTCAAGGACTGCTCAGCCCACAGGATTCCGCCCTCAAGCATCATGAGTCGCCACCCATTGCCAACAGTTGACCCAATTGCAGAGGTGCAGTCGGTGTATTTTACAACCTCTACCGACAGGGTGGGATAACGGGTGTTTTCCCAAGAGCAGTAGCGTGACGTAAAACACAAACAGCTTCGTCCAGGATTTGAAACCGGTCCCACAATTCCATTTCCTGACGACTACTATGCTAAACGCAGATCCTGGATAATGAAGTAGTTGTAAAGTAAGTGGGTCGGGATATGTCAGGTTAAATCATTGTTTACGTGCATCAAGTTCACAGGAGAAAAGAAAAGTAAGTGGTAATATATTTGTTGAACAAATCCTCTTTGTGATCTCAGGGGTTTTATAAACAGCCGATTATATAAGTTTGTGTCGCCGAGAAGTTAACGGGGGAAACTTTCTTTTTTCTCTCACTTATTTGTTAGATTTCTATTGTTCCAACTGCACGAGGAATGTCTCTTAAGATTTAATGCAACATTTTCATGTCTGTTTCTTCGGGTCCTCAAACCTATTTGCTCTTCCGTCCGACATTTTGTTTTTTGTTATCTCTCTCTCATACATACATATACACTATACATACATACATACACACATATATATATATATAATATATATAATATATATATATATATCGTGTGTCAAAAAAGTATCGAGATTGAAGCTGTATTTACCAGATAGGAATGAACAACACATGTAATGTTATTTTTTTCAGAATACAATGAGTGTCAAAAAGTACAGATTTAAAAGAATAAAAGAAACGTTAATTTTTCAGTATACAAGGTGTGTCAAAATGTACCGAAAATCTCGATACTTTTTTTAACACACCTTATATATATTATATATATATATATATATATGTATGTGTGTGTGTGTGTGTGTGTGTGTGTGTGTGTGAAGGATTGAGTAAATCCGAGAAAATGTGGTTGAAAATAGAGGAAAAAGTGGATAGAACACCACAACTAAATTCAATTAATATTTCGCCTCGGTATTTAGCGAAGCTTTGTCCAAATTTATTCTGAAGACAAAATACGTTTTACAGTCTTCTTTTATAATAAAAAGGTAATTTTTGAGGCGGGTAGAAGAGGAGAGAGAAGACAATTTTTAATAATACGCTTGGGAAAGGTAAATCCAACTATTTCTCTCCAGCTATGGATAAATAATAGGGTAGACTGAGCTATTTAATCTTGATATGACAACCAGTCTGGGAGAAGGAACACTATGAATTCAAAGTTGTGCTCCGCTTTAAAAATGATTTTGTGTCGCACCCTGTTCGTGATGGAGGGGTTGGGAAAATACATACAGTATGCATATTGAGAAAAATCACGAAAAGGCATGAACCCATCTCTTCTACGACTTCCAATTATGGATGAATAATATGGCAGGTTGGGTTCTTTAATCTTGGTATGGCCACCTGTCTAGGAGAAAGACAATTGAATTAAACCAGTTATACATCGCTTAAATGTTGACCTTGCGCCGGTCTCTGCTCCTGCGAGAGTGTGTTATGATTTTTGACGCTATCTTATGTTCCCTAGTGAAGAATCCTTTGGTTGTTCCTTAGTGTTAGGCAGAATCCTTGGTTGTTCCTAAGTGTTCCTTAATGTTATGTAGAATCCCTTGTTTGAGCAAGAGTCCTTGGTTGCAGACCCGTTCGTCCGTGTCGAATAGGTGCAAATGAACGGCTTTCAAGATCGGCGATTAAATAGTTAACTAACACCTCATTCGAACGTGTTGATTGACTGGCTTTAAGCCACGCAGAGTCTATAAGTTTAAGTGGTGGATTCTAGCACACCTTATATAACAAAAAAATCTAACAGAAGGGCTGGGTTTATAGATATTATACGGATATTGAGAAAGCTCAATGCCAAGGGAGTAAACTCAGAAATCAAATCTGGAACCGGAGTCCCCAGCTAACAGGGCTGCAATTCTCTTTGGGAACATTCATATTTTTTGTAGAGTTACCAACCAGAGATGGAACAGTCAACGTAGATCCGATATTATCAATTCGGCATTTTTATTGGTCTTATATTTTAGGGTGTTGGGATGGAGTGGTGGGTGGCAGGGTGAGACCAATGGCCCGGTTATGACACACGCAATTATTTCTATATGACAATTGGCGCAGGTGCATGGAAAAGCGGAAAGCGGGTGTTGCCGCCATCATAAGACGTATCGCACCTGACAAGGGGATCTGGAAAATTAAAAATAATGTTCTAAGATAATCCTGACTCCCTAACGCTACAAGTCAAACATTTGGTGATCGACCTTTTATTTATAATAGCGGCTCATTAAACATTAAGATTTGGTTTGTTGGATTTTACGGCACGTCAACACTTGTTGGGTTATTTTATACCGAAGACGTTTTGTTCTATTTATGCTTAATGGGTATTCAACATTTTTTAAAACTTTTTTTTTCTTCTAACCCATAGATGGTCATCACACTATGGGTTCCTGAAAAGGTACTACCGCTGTGAGTTAGAGTGGACCTGGGAGTAATGGTGATGATGGGGCACTCCATATTCCCTAGACCTCCAGAATTGGAACTTCACCATCATATAGAGTTTAACGTCATACTCAGGATACTAAGACCATATCCAACCATTATCCTAGCCTAAATAAGGGCCAAAGTGGACTGCTCAGTCACCATAATTCGGTCATTAAGCATTACGGGTCGACACACACGGCCAACAGGTGGTCTAATTGGGGGTGGGCGTGGAATAGTTTGAGGATATAGGTCGTGCTGCGGTCTACCACTTACATTTATAAACTAAGCGAGGTAACGTGGTTTAAATCTCAGTCAATCAACAGCCCGAATACGTGGTTGGTTAACTACTTAATTGCTGATACTGAGAGACGTCCATATGCAATCATTGACGAAGGACCTGCAAGACAGTGAAGAATCCTTTGGTTGTCCCTTGATGCTTCTCAAAGGAATGCGTTCTGCTTACCGCAAAGGTTCTCCGCTAGACAGCACTCTTGTTTAAAGCCTAAAGAATGGTCACAAAAATCGTAACAGAGTGGTCTTATCTCTCTGCAGAGGAGCAGTCAGTGTATTCTAAAGCCCCAACCGACAGGGCTAAGCGTGTTCAGGGATTACTTTTTGGAGGATGCTGAAGAAGGAAACCTCCTAAACAGCAAATTTTAAGGGACCTATAAGTTTATGGTATGGTTGTTTATTTTATGTGGGTTGAGGTTTTTTAGTAGGTTTTGGTGCGTGTTCGCAGGTTGTTTCTTTTAAATACAATATATATTGGCTGAAGAAAGGCACCTTCAAGCCTGGAAGATATGGCCTCCGACAGACAGAGTTTGCGAGACACGTGCCACACAGGAGCTGAGCGGCTCAATATCGAGATTAACAGGGTTGCAGAGCGGCGACGTCTTTGTCGTCATGGACCACCAAATGCAGATGTGAATTTCTCCTGCAATGTTTGACCGCATCTGTAACTCCAGAATTGGACTAACTAGCCACAAGAGGGTCCACAACTGTTGAAGGCATGGAGTGACGTCATCGTCGTCTGCGACGGACTACTAAAAGGAAAAAGAAAGGAGTATATTGTTTTTCCTTCTTGTGGGTTATCAGGCCGAAAAATGAATTAAAAAGGAAGAGAAAAGATACTTTTATGATTCAGACTTTATTCGTAGGTTCATAGTTATTTCTTGGAGAGGAATTTTCTCCTGAACCAGTGTGATCCCAATAATGTCTGCGTTTTGAATGAACGAGGGTTCTTCTCGGCCCTAGCAAGGGTGTCATTTTCTTCGCGTATGCCCGGGGGGGGGTCTTCCTATCTGAAGGCTCCTGGGAGATTGTTCTTTTATTTATTTTTTTTAGTTTTATTCTAATTTTATTTTTAATTCTTACAAGTTAAATGCAATTAATTATTTTAATTTCATTGAGGGGGGTCGTTTTTTTGAGTGACACCGGTTTACAAGTAAGAAGCTTTTAGCTAAAGGGCATTTTCATGCAAGACAATGGCTCCTTCTCATTTTGCAAGCCTGACTATTGCTAACCTTAAAAGAAAAAGAAAAAGAAAAAAAAAGGTTCTAAAGGTTCTTAGAAATTAATGGAAGAGACCCGGCTTGGAGATATTGATCGAATAGGAAACTTGTAAGTCATCATTAAAAGAGTTTTATATGAGAATGGAAAACAACATTGGAGATTTCTAGGAAAACAATAAAAACCGAAGAAAGTAATGTTAAGGCTGAAAAGAAAAGTTCGGAAAGAAATAAACGGATGAAAGGTTGACAAAAGTTATAGAATATCAAGGAAATTAACTATTTCTTTGAATTTTTGATATAAGGCTTGATAATTAGTATTATCTGGATTATTCGGACTATTGTCCTTATCTTCATTGTTATCTGTACAACGTTTTGGCCAATCGTTTGGCCGGCGTGCTTCAGATATTTATTGTCGGACTCGGGGACCTTCTTGTCGTAATCAGAAACCTAACCCTTTATGCAGTCCACGGGGGTATCCTGTTCTTATTCCGCTAACCATAGCTGGGGTAAAGGTGTTAAGCTGTGTTCATTATTCTATGTTACCGCTGCCCCTGACCAGGATTTAACCTGCAGTCTACAGATAACAGTCACTTAAAACTGTTTCAACCTAACTCCTTTTCCCACTAGGCTATGAGTCCGAATAGAAGGTTCCCGAATCCGCCAAGAAATACCTGAAGAAGGCCGGAGGGCACATCGGCTGAAACCTTGTACAGATAACAATGAAGAGGACAATAGTCCTAATAATTCAAATAATACTAAAAAAAAAAATCAACTATATATTAATACACGTGCTCCTTAATAAATACGACCGTTATCATCTGGCTACATCCTATGGTTAAAATTGAGACCGTCCAAATCCAAGATGTAATGCAAAAATAAAAATCCTAGTGTTGCTTAATACGCTGAATTCTTATTTTTTATGAGTGTTACCAACCCAGCTAAATAATGGACCATTCCGTTTTTATTATAAAAAGAAAGAAATGGAAGAAAAAGAGCACGCTATACAGAAAAATATAAGAAAGGAAAAGAGTAGGAAGAGAGAGAGAGAGAGAGAGAGAGAGAGAGAGAGAGAGAGAGAGAGAGAGAACGCTAATCCGTTTCAATCGGGTGGGGGAGAGAGAGAGGGGAATCAAGATTATTATACTTTTTACATAATGAACTATTTTGCAATAGCTCTTAACTAAACATAACAAACGTTGTAATAATTATTATATTGTGGCATATCCACAGGTCCTGCTAGTCTATATGCAAAATAAAAATGCATTCAGTTATTTACCCAACCCGTTTACCACGAGTAGGTTTTAACACAAGCTCACAAGTATAGTAAGGTGTGCCGAGATCCACCACTTAAACTTATAGACTCGACGTGGGCGCGTGGATTAAAACCAACCAATCAACAGCTCGAATACGTGGTTAGTTAACTATCTAATTGCCGTTCTTGAAAGCCGTTCATTTGCATGTATTCGCCCCCGGACAAACGGACGTGCAACAAAGGACTCTGCTCAACCTAAAGGACTCTACCCAACACCGAGGCACAGCGAGGAACAACCAAAAGGACTCTACCCAACACTAAGGGACACCGAGGAACAACCAAACTATTCTTCACTGAGGATCAGCCTCTGCTTAACACATGGGATCTCCACTGTAAATTTCTTTCACTTGCAGCTTAAAAATGGCCACAAAAATCGTAACAATTTAATCTCTTGTAATTTAAGTCTCTCTCAGTTCGTAACACATCCTAAAAAGCGGGAAAGAAGAAAACAGAAATTGCAGTTTTTTTTCCTCAAAAGTTTTGATTCAGATGAAATCATTTGAAAATAACGGATATTACTTATTCATTTAGGCATAAGAAATATCAAAAAGAAATTACGGGGAAAAGAATTCCAATAGTCAGCGATTTAATTGCACCAACAGATATTTTGTTATTTCGAATGATTTAATTTCCGAAACTCATCAGAATTTCTGAAATTAACAAAGACAAAATATTAATTGAACCAATTGTTTGTGTTCGTTATTCACCTTTCCAACATATTTCCTTACATTTTGTCGGATTTTTCTTTGTTATTTGCTTATATATATATATATTATATGTGGCAACTTCCGTCTATTTTAGACGATGGCGATATATATATAACTATCGAGATTAGCTGTATTTACCAAGATAGAAATGAAGAATAAGTTGAACGTTATTTTTTTCAGTGCGTCAAAATATATCAGAAACTTCTTCCAAATGATTTTATAAGTTTCTACAGATTGGTACTAAATATTAATTGAACTGATTGTGTTCGTTATTCACCTTTCCAACATATTTCCTTACATTTTGTAGAATGTTCTTAATCTTTTATTTTCTTATATATATGTGGACTCGGGAACAGTGAGGGTGTTCGTTTGGTACTGGAGATGCCATAACCAGTTCCGGTGTCATCCGAGAAAGTCAGAAGAGACTTTATTCTTTGTTATCACAAACGTGTATAGAAGATGGAGGCGCGTGGTGTAATGGTTAGAGTCGTGGGAAGTGGACTCGACGACACGAGTTTAAATTCTAGACGAGGCTGTTTGCATTTCACATAAGCCTAATACCCTAGGGAAAGGTATTCATCCGCTTTAGAAATTGACATTGCGTTACATCCTGCTCGGGCGGAGGGGTTTATATATATATATATATATATATATATATATAATTTGATTGTCGGTCGTAAATTAAGCTAAAATAGCAAGGCTCTCCGATAAACAGGATGTGAGCTCTAACGGCTGTAACATATATCTATGTATGTATTTAAAAGAAATCTACCCCTTCTCTGCAGGTGGCTGATGACCAAGTGGTTAAGACGCCGGACTGACTGAAAATCAGTTGGGTTTCTATCTCGCTCGGATGTAACTTGCAAAAGTCTAGCCACACTGAGGAGACGTGATACATCGAAACACGCTATAATTATATATATATATATGAAATAAATATTTTTTAAGAAAAAACAAATGTTATAAAAATCCAGGTATTTTGTTTTTTCAAAAAACACAGTATGAAAAGTAAAAAAAAAAATTATTTCTAAAAATATTCATTTCATACTGTCGGATTCACTTCCATTCACTTTTGAGATATATAATGAGGAGTGAAGGATTTGAATAAATCCGACAAAATGTGGTTGAGAATAGAGGAAAGTGTGGATATAACAACACAGACACTGTTAAATTCAGTTGATATTTCGCCTCATTATTAGATGAAGCTTTTTCGAAACTTTATATAAAGTTTCGAAAAAGCTTCATCCATTATAATAAGATATAGTCAGAATGAAATTTAAAATATTTAGCAAGATACGTAGGTATTAGAATAGATAAATGAAACAATGTTAGGCCAATAATATATTTTTAAGTAAACATGATAAAATACAAATTGTCACTCATTAATATTGAACCGAAATTTTGGCTTAAACTGTTAAAGAAAATTAAAAGTGCTTACCTAAAATTTTCTGGAGAAACGAAATTAATGTTGGATTTTTAAAAATATGATTTGTTATTCATGTTTACATAGATTTCCTAGGAAAGGCATGGACGGCCACAAACAGACTATCAGTAATATGGAGATCCGATCTCACTGACAAACTAAAGCAACAATTCTTCCAGACTGTGGTTATATCAGTGCTGCTGTATGGCTGCGCCACCTGGACCCTGAAAAAGCGCCTCGAGAATAAGCTAGATACCTGCACAAGAATGCTGCGAGTAGTCCTGAACAAGTTATGGAAGCAGCACCCCACAAAGAAGCAACTATGCGGTCATCTGCCCCCCATCTCACAAACCATCTGGGTGAGACGGACTAGACATGCAGGACACTGCTGGAGAAGCGGGGATGAGCTCATAAGCGACATTCTCCTGTGGAAGCCAACACATGGACATGCTAACGTAGGACGTCCGCTAAGGACCTACATTGACCAACTATGCGAAGACTCTGGATGCGGCACTGAGGACCCAGGGGCCATGAGTAATAGGGAAGGTTGGCGAAAGATTGTTATGGATATCCGGGCTGCGCGCGCGACATAATGATATTACTATTTTTTAAATAGATCCCTAATTAAGACTGAACCTATTTTAGTAGTGACCACCCCAAACGGATTTTGGTTAGAAAAGTTTTCCTTCTTCTAGACTGGTTTCCTAACCAAGGTTAAAGGGTCCAGTCTGCCCTATTATTTACCCATGGCTAGAGGGGAGTAGTTGGATTCATACATTACCCAAGAGTATTAGCAGTATGTGAACTGTAGCTTTATCTAAGATTTGAACTCTGGTCGACGAGTCCATTTCCTATGACTATAACCATTAAACTACGCACCTCAAATTTAATTTGTGGTATGTGAAATGGAAACAGCCTCGTATAGTATTTGAACTCGGGTTACCGTGTCTATTTCCTTCAACGATAACCATCGCGCCACCATATGTGTCTTAAGATATAGACAATTGCGATAATTTGGAACTTATTGTTTTTGTTCTTAAAAGAAAAAAGAAAATCGTAATTCGTCCTAAAAAGTGAAGAAAGAAGAAAATGGAAATTGAATTTTTTCTTCTTAAAATGTCATAATAGAAATAGTTTTGATTCAGATGAAATCATTTGAAAATAACGGATATTACTTATTCATTTAGGCATGAGAATATCAAAAAAGGAATTACGGGGAAAAGAATTCCAATAGTCAACGATTTAATTGCACCAACAGATATTTTGTTCTTCCTTCGTATGATCCCATTGAAAAAAAAAAAAAATGTCTTTTCGGACAAAAAGAGTTTTAAATGGTGAAATGAAGAAAAAACAAAATCAGTGAAAGTTTTCTTCTCCCTCACACACACACACACAGTGTTTCAGAAAAATCTATATATTAATACTCGTATTCATTAAAAATACGACTGTTATCATCTTGCAACGCACACTGGCTAAAAATAAGACCTTCCAAATCGTCCAAGATGAAATGCAAAAATGTAAATTCTGATTATCTAGTGTTGTTTAACCACCAAAAACTTATTTCTTATGGGTGTCGTCATCTCAGCTAAATAATGGAAAGGGAAGAAAAAGAATATGGTACATGGAAGAAATAGGGGAAAGAAAGAGTAAGGGTGAACACAGGGAAGCGATAACGCTAATCTGTTTCAATCGAACATAATGAAAATATGAAAAGAAAAAAAAGACAAAATCAAGATTATCAAACTTTCTACACATTGAACTATTTTGCAATAGCTCTTAAGTGAACATATCCAAAGTTATAATAATCAAATTATCATACTAGTAGAATCTGTGGATATACTACAGTAATTGAATTATTAAATCAACCTAAGCTAAAAGAAAAAAGTACGGAAACCTGCAAGTACAAGGCATGGAAAACGGTTGAAGAGCAGATAAAATTCCAAATAAATTGGATGACGAGAGATTTTATTGTCAATTCAACCCCGGCATATTTGACTCGTAAATTTAACATTATAAACGTAAATAGAACAAGAAACATGAATATGGTATTTCTTCACTTTATTGTAAAACCAATACAGACTAGTAATGATATCTGCCCCAAAACCATGCCTCTTCCTAGGGACATCATTTGATGAAAGCTTTCTTGATGGTGGGTAATTCCATGTCACCCACCCCCTTCAATTTTTCTCAAATTTTTGTACAGGTGTGGACTATGTTAATGTTAGACAATCCCCAATATTTGAGCTTCCAATTCCAAGAATTGGCGGAGTTATGTCAATGTTTAGCTTTCCAAATAGTATGGGTTGGCGACATTTTGGATTTCTTGTGTAAAAATGCTTTTATAAACCAATTTTTAGGAGTAAGAAAGCTCTAGAACTTATTTTACAGACAAAAATAGATTACAAAACGTCACCATTTTTCGCGAACCCCAACAAATTTGGAGAGCTAGAAATCAACATAACTGCCAATTTTGAGAATTGGAAGCTCAAATTTTGGGGATTGTCTAACACCTGTACAAATTTCAGAAAAATTGAAGGAGGTGGGTGACAATTTTACTTTTTTCTGGATGATTTGACATGGAATTACCCTGATACTACTTTTGCCTATGAAATAGTGATTATATATATATACTTTGGTGTGGTACCAAGTTTCTTGGTAAAAGGTGATTAAAGGCAGGTCCTATTCTGTACCAGTAGTTTGTTGTAGAGTTCAGGTTCCGTATGAGAGCTCAATGTTTAATTATTGTAAACAGAGCAAAGTTATTTGTGAATAAAAAGGCCTTAAATACAATGGGTATCGTGGTTATGGACCATTTCCACTCGTGGGTATCTAGGGCCCACGAGCTTCTTCAGACCACGTATATCTTTTATTTAGACAGGCACATGGCCAAATTCATTTTATATTCATATATTTCGCCCGCCTCCAGGGGCGATCTTATTGTATTTTTTTCTTTTCGAGTGTCTTTTTATATATATATATTATATATATATATATATATATATATATATAAATAAATAGAGAGAGAGAGAGAGAGAGAGAGAGAGAGAGAGAGAGAGAGAGAGAGAGAGAGAGAGAGAGAGAGAGAGAGAGCATATAATTAGGTGGAGAGGGAGCTCTCAAAGTAGTTTTACTAACGAAAAGAGATCCCCTTTGGTTTGAATCCAGAGTTTTCCTTCTAGACAGTTTGTCATACCAAGGTTAAAAGAGCACAGTCTGCCCTACCATTTACCCATAACTGGAGGAAGAATAGTTGAATGCACACCTTTCCGAATGGTATTAGCCCTATGTGATATGCAAACATCCTCATCCAGGATTTGAACTAGCGTCGGTGTGTCCATTTTCTTCGACGATAACCGTTTCAGTACGAGCGAGACTTTATTCAACTTTAGGTTGATTTGTTGGATTTTACGGCATTTCAACCCTTGCGGGTTATTTTATGACGAAAAATAATAAAAATGAATAAACAAAAAATATAAATAAATAAAATTCTAAAGAAAATAAACAAAAATAAAATAAAAATAAACAAAACAAAAACAAACAAAAAATTATTAAATTTGTTTGATTCATTCTTGATGGTACTCAGTTTTTTTAAAACTCAATTTTTTTTACACTCATTTTTTTTCTTTTCAATTCATTGATGGGACTAATAGGTTAGTTGGGTTTTACGGCATGTCAAACACATTGGGTCATTTTATGCCGAAGACGTTTGTTTTATTCATACTTGATGGGTACTCGTTTAAAAAATATTTAACTCATAGATGAGAACCTAACAGTTACTACCACTCCGGGTCAGAGTGGACCTGAGAGTAATAGTGAGGAAGGGATACACCACATTCCCCAGAACTGGAACTTCACCCGGGACAATAAGACCCCCACCTTCTAGCACG
Organism: Doryteuthis pealeii; assembly: GCA_023376005.1. NCBI lineage: Eukaryota > Metazoa > Mollusca > Cephalopoda > Myopsida > Loliginidae > Doryteuthis > Doryteuthis pealeii. Next base: position 14,601,339 of record CM042162.1, read on the forward strand.
TATATGATAAAAAGGATTGGAGCTTGCCATAAATGCAATAGGTTGGGACAATCATATTGGTACTAGGGCTTGACGTAACCAGCCGATTGATCGGAGGGAGCCTCTCCGACCGTCCGTCTTGCCAAAGTAAAAACCAAAGTGAATCGTTGCACGATATGGACTGCTCAGCCACCAGGATTCCATCCTCAAGCATCACGGGTCGCCACCCTGGGCCAATATGTGGATTTATTGAGATTAGGGATCTTACCCCTCTGCAGAAGTGCAGTCAGTGTATTTTAAAGCCTCAGCCGACAGGGCTCCCTAACAGGTACTACCACTTCGAGTCAGAGTGGACCTGGGAGTAATAGTAATCATCTTTAGGATGAAAAGCATGTAATTTTACCAACACATTTTTTTTCGTTGTGCAATGGGAATTTATTTCAGTGTGGATATCATCGTACGAGGAGGACGTCATTGTCTGCGGTTGTAAAAAGCTGAAACGATTTTATTTATTTTCTTTTATTACGACTTCTTCGTCCCAGTAGACAGAAGATCTATAAGGATAGAAAAGCTCAAACAGACAGAGAAACCTAAAATATATATCTCAAGAGTCTTGAAAGGGTTAAGGTGAAGAAACTTTAATTAAAGTTCTTTGGCTTCGAACGTGTCGAAATTTATATTAAAAAGAATTTTGGCTCATGGCCTGAAAGTTGAAAGGATCACGAAGAATCATATTGTAATTTGATCTGAGATAAATAAAATTAAAGTTTGTATAGCTTGCTATTTTTTTGTTTCTTTGTTTTAATGACATACTAGCATGACCTGCAGATATACCACAGTATAATAATTCAATTATTACAACGTTTGATAAGTTTACTCAAGAACTATTACAAAAATAGTTCAATATGTAAAAGTAAAGTCGTCGGGTTGGACTAAAGTCAGTATCAACCAGACAGCGAGGGAGTCTATCCCCTTTCCACTAGCGGTAGACCAAGGAGATTATTTTTAGCGTCTGGGGTGGAGCACCACACATACCATAAGCTCCTCGCTCTACCGCGCAGATCCCTGTGCTACTAATACGCTGAGTTGATGAGGGCCGGTATGAAATCTGGAACCTTGTGGTTCCCAGGCGGACGCTCTAACGACTGAGCTAGCTCTCACTTTTTTCTTTCCTTTTCATCATGTTCGATTGAAATAGATTAGCGTTATCACTTCTGCGCGTTCACCCAGTCTATCTTTCCCTACTATCTAATATATATATATATATATATATATATTTTTTTTTTTGGAGGATATGTGCTTAATTGAAGTCGTACCTAATTTTGAAAATTAATCAGTTAATAATTAATGAATTTTAGGCGGGCATATATGTTCAAATGTAAGGCTAAACGAATCGAGAAAATGTCAATCCCTGAATGTACATTTCGACCTATTAGGTCTCATCAGAATTCCACATTCTTCGTTCGTTTTGAAACTTATTTATATTCCACTTTTTAGTGACTGGTGACTCGTTAGTCCAATTCTGGACTTGCAGATGAGGTCACACATTGCAGAGGAAATTCCCATCTACATTTTGTTGTTCATGACAAATAAAACAAATCTATAAAATTTAATCATTTATAATAATTGTTCATGACAAGCAGGACCTGTGGATATACCACAGTATGATGATTAAATTATTACAATGTTTGATGCATGTACTGCTATTGTTAAATAGTTCAATATGTAAAAAGTATAATAATCTTGATTTAACTCCCACTCTTTTCTTCTTTCAATCTTTTCATTATGGTCGATTGAAATAAATTAGCATTATCACTTCCGCGCGCTCATCTCTATCTTTTCTCTTATATTTTCTCTGTATTGCATGTCCTATTCATTTCTTTTATAATAAAAACGGAATAGTCCATTATTGAGCTGATGTGACGACAATCATAAGCAATAAGAATTCGGTGTATAAGCGACACCAGATAATCAGAAATAACGAAAAAATGAGATGCTACGCAGAATAATATAAGAAAGGAATGTTGGTATATCTGATGAGGAATTTCAGTTTACACACAAAATATACATATATTATATATAATATATATATATATATATATATAATTATATATATATATACACACTAGACAAAACGTGACCCGTTGCTAGATGATTAAGGAAAAGAGTAGGATCTGCCAAAATATCATCTGCTTTTCATTTTTAAAAACGAACTAAAATTTATTAAATTGATTATTTAAGGTCAAATTTTTGTCTAAGTCGAAAAGTAGTAACATAATGAGCATCAGTAAAAAAGCAAAATAATATTACACACATAATTTATTTTTGATATATTTAAAACGTTTTTTTCGTCCATTTTGATCAAGATGCCTGCCAAGAGGCTACTTAAAATAAATTGTAACTTTTGCAATTGAAAAAATTCACACTGGATTGTCCAATTGAACACATATCCTAGTAGATAAAGGAGTTATATTAAGACAGTTCTAAATGCCAGTTATCTCTAGACTGCAGGTTCAATCCCGGTCAGGGACAGCAGTAACATAGAATAATAATTAACACAGCTTAACACCTGTACCGCGCTATGGTTAGTGGAATGAGAACAGGATACCTCCGTGGACCTAATAAAGGGCTGGGTTCAAAGTTCCGTGATGGCTCCCAATTACAAGAAGGTTCCCGAGTCCGACAAGAAATACCTGAAGAAGGCCGGAGGGACATCAGCCGAAACTTTGTACAAATAACAATGAAGACGAGGACAATAGTCTGAATAATACAAATAATGGTAATCTTTGCGGAGTTCCGTCCTGGCTTCCTGCATCCGAAGCGGTATCACTTGAAAAAAAAAAAAAGAACCAACTTAGGGCATTTTCCACTGAAAACCCAACCCTAACCCTAAACCTAAACCCCACTAGTTAAATTAACTGTTTTATTACAAAGTTCTGTTTTTTCTGGGTCACCCTGTATACAGGGGTGATCCCTGGCTGCTGGATTTTTTACTCTTTTTTTTCCCTCTGCTTAACTGACAAATAGAAAGTGGGAGGAGAGTTAACTTAACTGACAACGGAGATGGGAAAAGAAACAGGAGTCTCTAAGACAGGGATTGGTCGGTCGTTGACTTAATTGCTAATTACGCCTAATTAAAGCCAATTAAACTGAATTTTTTTTTCATACACTTTGTAGTGCTAACACCAAGGAATATCTAAGTATAAATATTGTGTCCATAACATAAATAGAAAAAAATCCTTTAGCTGGAGAAGGTTGATAAACTCAGCTTTAGTATAATAATATAATAATAATAATAAATAATATAATAAATATATATATATATATATATATATATATATATTACAGACTGGATCTCTCTGGTGATCGTAATATATATAAACAAATGTATGTACTTAATAGTTTGAACATCAACCCTTTATGGCAGTTTTCAAATGGCCGAGAGGTTAACGAGTCAGTCGGGTCAGAGGTAGTTGTTGTGTCTAGCCACACTGAAGAGACGTGAAAAGTCGAAACACGGTGTCTGTGGATTTATATAAGAAATTTGAAAAAGCAAGTATTCCAAAAATAGGATGAATTTATTTATCGATGTTTAAACATTTCGGTTTCTTTAAACCTTCATCAGGATGTATCTTGGGGTGAAGAAATTGATGGATGTTATATATAAGTTTTAATGTGAAGGACAAGTCATGTGTGAAATAATTGAGAGACAGAGTTGGATATTATGTACTGATTTCCATTTTATTCAGTTCCAATATTTCGAAAGAATTAACTCTTTCCTTTACACGGATTTTTGTCAGTTTCCGATTTATTTCACACATTACTTATACTTCGCATTAAAGCCTCCCCCCCCCCAAATATATCAGACATATACATATAACACACACACATAGACACACATATATATATATACACCACATATATACTTAAAAGTAGATGGATAGATAGAAACAGGAGATTGAAAAAAAAATTATGAATAGGAAAAATCGGGAAAAATTTTTTACAACTGAAGGCGAACGCCGTTCCGAAAGTAATCGCTGCATCTTGTAGACAGAAGAAAAGGAAAAGGAAAAAAAAAAGATTAGTTTCCGTAAAATGAAAAAATAAAAAATCACAGACGTTTAAGTGATGTCGCCTGTCGTTTATAATAAGCGTCTGTTGAAAAGAGGAAGAACAAGTCGATGTAAACGAATCGGCGTTGGCGATTTTATTTCTTCAAAGGATTTGTCTACGGCAGCAGACATTTTCTTCATTTGTTTGTTATTTGATATATCATTGGAAAATTTTTTGTTCTTGTCTCATTTAAGCTGATAGAATTGGTGGAATAGTGTTGAAACCGAAAGCCTCAATCCCAAATATGGCTTACTAATAATATGGTATCACACACACACACATACATACATAATTATATATATATATATATATATATAAATAAGAGAGAGAGAGAGAGAATAAGCGTAGTGGCCTATTGTCGGTATCAACCAGACAGCGAGGGAGTCTATGCCATTTCCCTGGAGCTATACCAGGAAGATTGTTTTGCATCTGTGGTGTAGCGCCACAGATACCATCAGTAATATATATATATATATATATATATTATATATATATAGTGTGTGTGTGTGCGCATGCATATACGTGTATGTGTGCGCGTGTGTTAGGTAGCCTGGACATGAAGACAACGGCGCTTGGTTACTGACGCCTATGCGATTTTCAAACACGGTTTGAAAATCACATATGCGAAATATTTGTCAGTAACCAAGCGCCGTTGACTCCATGTCCACGCTACCCAACTTGTACTTATAATATAGCACACACACACACATCCTATTTAATAATACGTTTTTCCACAGTGATATACGGTATCAAGTTGGTATAGCAAAAAGTATTGGCAAATTGTGGCTTATTTTTTCTTAAAAAACACAGCCTAAACTTCTACCTAAAAACACTAAGAATGTCTTAATTATAATAATGAAATGAATCACGTTAAAAAGAACACATCTTTAAGAGAGAGGAAAGAAAATGTCAAAAACGCACCATTTTGACAGATACAGATTTTAATTTATAAAACTCTCCCGTTTTAAAGAATATAAAACAATTTTTATATGCGATTTTAAAAAATATTTCCTTTTCATAATAAAGAAAAAAATACGTTAAGTACAATTCAGTCGGTAACCAGCTCCCGCCAATTCAGCGCATGAGTAGCACAGCTTCGATAATCTGGTCTTTTATAGGAACATGAATATCATACAGTAATAATATACCTGTATGTGTACAGTGCTCAGGTGCACCACAACTCCTCAAAGTCTCATGTCTAGTACATAGAATAATGTATTAGTGTTAGGAACATGAATAGCGTACAGTAATAATATACATGTATGTGTACAGAGTGTGACGGTAGGTATTTCGCTCCACCTCAGCAAAAGACAATCTCACTGGTTTAGCGTTATCGAAAAGGGGATAAGCTCCCTCGCTGTCCGGCTGATACCAACAATAAGCCAGTCTGCCGACTTTACTTTTTTTAAAAATTTAATAGGGAGGCGGATTAAAATACCTGAATGTTTGGCCATACATAATCTCAGATATACCTAGCTAAATATCTATATTAATACTCGTTTTCCTTAATTGCATGACCGTTATCATCTTGCAAAACCTCTAGTCACAAATGAGATCGCCCAAGATGAAATGCAAAAATGTAAATCCTGATCATCTGGTGTTGCCTTTCCGCCGAATTATTTCTAATGAGTGTCGTCACCGTAGCTAGATAATGGATTATTCCGTTTTTATTATGAAGAAAGAAGAAAAGGTACAAGAGAGAGAGAGAGGGGAAAGAGAGAGAGGGGAAGAGAGAGAGGGGAGAGGGAGATGGGGAAGAGGGAGAGAGAGAGAGGGGAGAGGGGGAAGAGAGAGAGAGAGAGAGAGGGAGAGAGAGAGAGAGAGGAGAGAGGAGGGGGAGCGCGCGGAAGCGATAATGCTAATCTGTTTCAATCGAACATAATGAAAAGAAGGAAGAAAGAAATTAATGTGAGAGAATTAAATCAAAATCATTATACTCTTTACATACTGAACTATTTAGCAATAGCTCTTAAACATTAAACGTTGTAATAATTAAACATTGTAATAACTAAATCATCATGCTGTGGTATATCCACAAGTCCTGTTAGTACTAATCATTTTTAAACAGATATATTTGACCCATTGATAAGATTCTAGCAAGTATATCCCTCCGGCCAGAGTGGATCTGGGAGTAATGGAAATTGACGGGTGACTGGGATACTATGTGTTGAAGTGAGTTAGCGTACTGTTTGAGCAACAAGCTAAGTACAACTGAACCAGTACCAAGACAATTGGTACTTATGGGAATCCAGAATAGTCCACTCATGCATTTGGGTGATTCCATTCCTTGAGTCTTGATTGGCGACTTGGTTTCTATGATGTTATGAGGCTTCATAAATAACCTGGCATTTTGCAGTAGTAATTTGCAGCAAAACAGATTCGTATTAAGTTACGACTACTTGCTGTCTTGTCTTACCAATTCGACCGTAATTGGAACAAGTATGATTATTTTACAGTATGTGGGATAATTCGTTGGTGCCAAAGATTTTTTTACACGAATGGTACTTTTTTTTTTAAATCCTGAAATTATCTTTTAGTATGAAAAGATAAGAATGACTCAAAATTCATTTTGAAAAGGTCAGAGTGATTGCAGGTTTTGTTAGAAATCAAGTTGCTAGAATTGTTTTGAATTTCATTTCCTTTGTATAAAATGACATTGATAAAAATAAAACGGCAAGAATTGTTTTGAAATAAGTTTCGTTTGTATAAAATGACATTGTTAAAAGATTAACTGTCATGAATTGTTTTGAATTTCATTTCATTTATATAAAAGCGATATTGCTAACATCCACTTATAAGAAATTTGATTTGAAACTTATTTCCTGTCACAGAAATATTTTATTCAGTAAAAAGTTGCACCGGAATTCAAAGGTCAGATCTCACCTCAAAAGGCGTGAACGACGGGCTTTAATTAGCCAAGCCCCTATCTTGTGGGTTGAGGGTGTAACCAATTAGGATCTCATGCATAAAAGGGGTGACCTTCCTACAGGTAGACTGAAATTGTGATTTGTTGGCAAATCAGGAGTAATGGTTTCTTAAAAAAAAAAAAAAAAAAAAAAAAAAAAAAAAGACAACCTTTATAAAGAAATGCTACAATCTCGAAGATTGTGACGATAGACATTCACCCGATTCGAAGAATCAGTGTTGTTTGGCGTGTTTGATTCCCATTTTGCGAGATGCCTCGGAATTATGCTCCGTGTTGAACTTTTGTATGGGTGGCGGCTGGTCTGAATCGTGACATGAAGAACCAGGATGTTGGAAACTGCGAATTCAGACACCCGGATGAAGGACGACCAACTGCGTTATTAACGCGGTACGCAGCAAAGATTGGGAGAGACCATTTCGATTCTTCGTAGGTGAGATGGTTATGGAACGTGGTTGAAGACTGCTGTAATAATCTTGCAAGCGGAGAGACTGTCAGAAGACCTTTGCAGTTGAGAAATCGATTACCCGAATCAGTTTTTTCATTCATCGAAGACGAAAATAAATTCTCTCCAGAACGCTGAAAGGCCTCTCAAAGAAAACCACCGAAAGCCTCAACAGTTCCCGAATTCAACCATCACCACAGATAACAACAGAGACATTCTCCCAGAGAAAGACTGTCTCGGCTTTAATGCCTCCTCAACGACCGAATCACTCTAACCAGTAGGGCTGACAAGAGTCACCACTCATAACCTGGGGATTATGAGTTCAATCTCGGTAATATTGCGAAGCAATTCACTTTACCTCTCGATACAAATCTCAAAGTTCCTGATTCCAACCATCACCACTGATAACAATACAAAATAGCACCAGTCGAATCGTCACTGTCGTCTATCCAAAACAAAAGTGATATTTTTGTTATATGTATTTTTGCACAATTGTATTTCAATGAATATTTGTTATAATCTCCGGAGAGTTTTTAGTGTATTTTGAGTTGCCAACGCCTGGCAAATTGTGAGATCTCCGGTGAACTTGCGTCAACCAGGAAAGCTCCAAAGATTTCCAAGTTCTGTAGATCTTAAAAAAAAAAAAAAAAAAAAAAAAAACCTGGCGTGGATACAAAACCATTGATAGACCACCTAACCACTGTCTTCTCTCTCCAAAAGTGATATTTTTGTTATATGTATTATTGTTGCACAATTGTGCATGGATACAAAACCATTGATAGACCACCTAACCACTGTCTTCTCTCTCCAAAAGTGATATTTTGTTATATGTATTATTGTTGTACAATTGTGCATGGATACAAAACCATTGATAGACCACCTAACCACTGTCTTCTCTCTCCAAAAGTGATATTTTTGTTATATGTATTATTGTTGCACAATTGTGCATGGATAAAACCATTGATAGACCCTAACCACTGTCTCTCTCTCCAAAAGTGATATTATTGTTATATGTATTATTGTTGCACAATTGTGCATGGATACAAAACCATGATAGACCACCTAACCACTGTCTTCTCTCCAAAAGTGATATTATTGTTATATGTATTATTGTTGCACAATTGTGCATGGATACAAAACCATGATAGACCACCTAACCACTGTCTTCTCTCTCCAAAAGTGATATTTTTGTTATATGTATTATTGTTGCACAATTGTGCATGGATACAAAACCATTGATAGACCACCTAACTGGAAATACATGAAGTAGTCACGACACTAAGACTAAGTCACCACATCAAGTACCGTGACTAGCATAGGACTACATTTGTTGTCGTTGGCAGGATTCAACCCTGACCGATATCCACGGCACATCCGCATCCAGGAAACAACCCACAGAGGACCCCGCAGCGCATCCACACCAAGAAAGCAAGCCTGAGGAATCTCCAACATTTCACTCTCAAGAAAATACCACAGCAGGGTAGGTGACTAATTTCCTCCTCTTTTCTTCATTCTTGGCGCCAATTATTGGTTCATTGCTTTATTTCTTATTGGGTAAATTATTTAGAAAAGACAGTTACCCTCATAAAACATACCCAAACAAAAATGGCTAACACTAACTCAAAATAGAAGCAAACAGGTCAAAGATACCAACATTTGTAGACAGAGGAATTATATCTTATTATAAATGGAGATTGTGTTTTTCTGTCTGTAACCGAAACTATTAGTACTACTCAAGTCACAATTCCCTTAGTTATTTACATCACATTTTCCATTATTTTACTTTTATTCAAACCTCAATTATTAATACCGGTTGACTTATCTACAGGTATTTGCCTCATACCCCACTTGTATGGGCTTGGCACAAGGCCTCGTTTTAAAGTGGGCCCACCCACAAGCCGGAGCTCATGGGTGGGAAAGAACAAAAATTGCGTCGATCCCTTCGGCATTTCCCCACAAGGAGGGCGCCTCAGGCGCTGGTTAATAAACCTAGCCCTGCCCCTTTAAGTCAAGGGGGCAGATATTGCCTGGGGGGGAAAGCCCTCTGGGATCGACGCTATCAACTTGTAAAGATCCAGAGCCGAATCCACTGGATCCCCACCACGAGGGGCGAGCTTATCTACATACTAATAACATGGCATTGTATTTATATATTCAATAAAATAGCGATTTACAGTGTGAACGGGAAGGCTAATTTGCATATTGATAATAAAAATTTGATTTTAATAGTTATATGCTGGGTATTATTGATTTCAAATTGTTTGGTTTTATCTTAATGAATATGAGCAAAAATATGGGCAATAAATCTGAAAAGAAATCGATTAACAAGAAGAAATAACTAATTTTATTGTTTACTCCAGTTTTAACTAAATAGTTGAATTAGGAAAATTTATCAATGAAAGACAGGAGTGATGGAAGAGTAAGCTTCAGTTATTCTATTTTTCGATTATACTGTTTCAAATCTTTTTATCTGCATTCTTATTTAGTTTCTAATTAGATATAATATTTTGTTACATCAAGTCTTGCACCCGGAAGGTGCATATATTTGCTTGTTTTATAATAGAGATTATGAGGTATAGAAATAGAAAAATATTAAATATTGTACTAACAGATATCTGTTTCAACCTTTTGGAATATTTCAGAATTTTAGAATATTTTAGAATTAAAATTTGATAGAGAGATTTTTTTATTAACTATCCGTAGAGGCACATGGAACATAAATAAACGTGTATTTCGTTTTAAGTTTTATAAAAAAAAAAAAAAAAAAAAAAAAAAAGACAACAATATTAGTTTATCTTTAGTGCAAAATTAATTTTTTCACACATGCTAACGACAACATAAAATAACTAATTATTTTTTATTAAAATCAAAAACTATCTTAGTATAAAAATGTTACTGGTTTTTATTGGCTGCTGATTTTGTTTACTAACAACCGGTGAAAAGCAAAATTCAGTTCCTTTCAAAACTGATCTGGGCTGGGGTGCCTGTTAGTGACTTGGTCCGAAATGTTGAAGTGAGTTAGTATAATTGGTTTGAACAGCAACAACTCCTCGGGCACAACTGAACTGGTGCCCAAAGCAGCTGGTATTTATGGCACTCAGGAATACTCCATTTATGCAATTGGGTGATTCCATTCCTTGAGTCCTGATTGGCTGCTTGGTTTCAGTGGTATTATGGTGTCAGATAAATAATCTGGTATACTGCAGTAGGCTTGCGACAAGGTAAGATCCGTATTGAGTTACAGCTTCCTTGTCTGCCAATTCGACGGTAACTTTGAATATTGCTTTTACTGGAGAGATCCCACAGGCAGGTGAGAGCATAGGTCCGCGTTGCTTTAGTATAGTTGAAATTAAGAATAAGGCTGTGATTTCAATAAGCAGACTGGTCAAAAGTCTGCCAGTACTACGACCAGTATCATCCGGATTGACAGCTTCTGATGAAGATGGTATAAATTGTGATGCTGTTGAGGAAATTGGTCGTTCTATGTAGAAGAAGCTTTACAAACATGAACGTTTTGGAGAGCACATTGAAAAGAAATTCATAAGTGCACACATTTGTCCGGCTGCAAAAATGTTTGAAAATTTATTAACAAAATGTTAATGTAGACCCTATTTTCAAGGCTTGTCATTCTGCTAAAAGGACAAGAAATCATGACTCCTTTGTTAAGGTTCGAGCTCACTCAGTTTCCAACTTCAATATTTAAGATTTTTCAAATGAGAAAGACGAACAAAACTGCTGAAACACAACCTGACTACTGACATATCTCAACTTCAGCTGAGATGAAGTTTATTTTGGATGTAGGTACTAGCTTTACAGATTCAGAATAATATAAGAGAGGGGCAGAGAGAACAGAGAGAGAGGAGAGAGAGGAGAGGGGAGAGAGAGAACAGAGAGAGAGGAGAGGGAGAGGAGAGACAGAGAGAGAGAGAGGGAGGGAGAGAGAGAACAGAGAGAGAGGGAGAGAACAGAGAGAGAACAGAGGGGAGAGAGAGAACAGAGAGAGAACAGAGAGAGAGAGAGAGAGAGAACAGAGAGAGAGAGAGAGAGAGAGGGAGAGAGAGAGAGAGAGAGGAGAGAGAGAGAGACAGAGAGAGAGGAGAGGGAGAGAGAGAACAGAGAGAGAGGAGAGGGGAGAGAGAGAGAACAGAGAGAGAGGAGAGGGGAGAGAGAGAACAGAGAGAGAGGAGAGAGAGAGAGAACAGAGAGAGGAGGGAGAGAGAGAACAGAGAGAGGAGAGGGGAGAGAAGAGAGAGAGAGAGGGGGGCAGAGAGAGAAGAGAGAGGGGGGCAGAGAGAGAGAGAGAGGGGGGGCAGAGAGAGAGAGAGAGAGAGAGAGAGAGAGAGAGAGAGAGAGAGGGGGGTAGAGAGAGAGAGAGAGAGGGGCAGAGAGAGAGAGAGAGAGAGAGAGAGAGAGGGGGCAGAGAGAGAGAGAGAGAGAGAGGGGGGGCAGAGATGTAACACTATTTAAGTGTTATGGGTTGATTGGCGATCTGTTAATTATTTACTAATTAATTAAAACTACCCTAATTATTAATTATGGTGGATTGTTAAAATTAAAAGTAATAATAATAATAATAATTATTGTTTATATTAAAAATATAAATTTAGCTAAGCAAAGAATCATCACGTAGGCATAAATTCTTTAAATTATGGAATTTAATATATATAATCGGAATTTAAAATTTTCACAAAATAAAATGATAATCTAATAAATAAGATTCCAGTTTTTGACAAGTTGGTCAACAATTTCAAAAACTTAGATAAATACAACAATGGTTGGCCTTGACTCGTTGGAGTTGGAAAAACCCAAATGGAAAGATACAAGCTAGGCTGGCAAAAGGCCATTTATACACGTAGGCAATAGTATCGAGTGGCTAGCCAATCAGAGACATGTTAGGGGTGGAGAGGTCTGGATCCCATAAATAACAGACGAGATAGAGACAGAAAAGAAGAGAAGAGGGAAGCGGAGTCAGACACTCCGAAACCAGGGAGTCGCCATAGCATTGAGCCCTTGATACAACTTTACCGATACACACTGATGCCTTGCCACTCGGTACAAAATTGATAACTTAGCCAAAGACTAGCTGTAGATCGCCAATCGACTGACAAGAAATCACCTCGCTCCTTTGTAAAATAAATGTATATATTTGTACATAAGCATCAAAAAGCGTTGTGTTCAATTGTTTTGTTGATCCGTTGACAGCTTTTGGTTATTTAATCTTATTTCAGAGAGAGGGCAGAGAGAGAAGGGGGGGCAGAGAGAGAGAGAGGGGGGGCAGAGAGGGGGGGAGAGAGAGAGAGAGAGAGGGGGGCAGAGAGAGAGAGAGAGGGCAGAGAGAGAGAGAGAGGGCAGAGAGAGAGAGAGAGAGAGAGAGGCAGAGAGAGAGAGAGAGAGAGAAGAGAGGGCAGAGAGAGAGAGAGGCAGAGAGAGAGAGAGAGAGAGAGAGTCAGAGTCAAAGAAAGATTAATATTTTGCTTTGTCACAGTTTGGATTTTACGGCATGTCAGCCCTTGTTGGGTTATTTCATGCCGAAGACATTTTGTTTATTCATTTTCATTGGGTAGTCAATTTTTTTTCCGAAATCAGTTTTTAAAAAATACACTTTTAATATTCATCTTTTTATCTATTAAACCTATAGATAGGACCCTAACGAATATTACCACTATCAGAATGGATCTGGGAATAATATCGATACATTGCCCAGAGATCGGGAATTGGAACTTCACCAGATGCAGTTTAAGTGTTTATTTACCGCATAACAGTGTATAGTGGTTGATCTCTTCATTGGTTTAGTTGTCAGCATCACTAGCCGGGAAGAAGATGTTCGGCATTGTCGACGGACGGGTCATTCTGAAGGCTGGAAATATGCTGGTATAGCATCGCAGGTAGAGAAGGTGACATTAGTCGTTGTTGACGGACAGATCTTCCGGATGCTGGAAATATACTGGATGAACTAATGTGAAGAGGCTGGAATGAGGTCGATGGACGTCCCGTTGGGCTGAAAATAACTAAATGGTAAAGGGATTGACTATGAGGGTCCGCAATAGGATTACGAAGCTGGTGAAGGAATGATTTTGGAGGCATGTTGCCCTGACAAGGACAGTAGCTTGTAAAGGGTCCTGAAAATGACCGTTTGAGAGAAGAACCGGCTCAGCAGGAGACTGGATCGAGGCTGGCTGGCAGAAGGGCCAGATCAGGGTCAGCAGGAGACTGGATAGAGGCTGGCTGGCAGAAGGGCCAGATCAGGGTCAGCAGGAGACTGGATAGAGGCAGGCTGGCTGGCTGGCAGAAGGGCCAGATCAGGGTCAGCAGGAGACTGAATCGATGCTGGCGGAAAGAAGAGCCGGATCAGGGGCAGCAGGAGACTGGATTGTCGGCTGGCTGTAGCGTGTGTGGTTTGCTGGCAGGAACGTATGCAGCAAAGAAACTGGGACCGATGTTAGCAGAAAACCGGGTCGTTGGCTGAGCAGGGCAAGAATCGAGCCTGGTTGACATACAAAAATATCAATCATTGTATAAAAAACAATAAATGTATATACTTTGTATATAATTATCAGAAGGAGTTCCTGTTTGTCTTGTTTGACCCCGTAGACAGCTTTTGGTTATCATATTTCAGCCAAGTTGGTAATGGCCAAGTAATGCAATTAAATGGAATGTGCCGGTTACCAGTGGAAATAGGGGGTGTGAGCATCATATCAAAATTCTACATAGCACCGGATTTAGATAGCCCTCTGATATTGGGGGAGGGCTGGCTAAAAGAAAATCGGGTTAAAATATGTTTTAAGCCAAATATCCTGACCATAAGGGGCGTAAAAATACCACTGGATCAAAGTACCAGTAGGGAAACTGCTGTCCACTCAGAAGATATCAAACTGCCTGTGCGTACCGCAATCGCTTTCACTGCTAAAATTGATGCACTAGAAGAACCATGTGGGAGGTTATATCAGGTGATCCCAGCAAACAAAACCCTCTTTAAAAATGAAGTAATGGTAGTAGAGGCGGTGGTTGAGGGAAAGGACAAAAGCCGAGTACCCGTAATGTTGGTTAATTCAAGTAACAAAACGGTGAATGTGCAAAAAGGTGTCCGACTAGGGACAGTGGGTGATATCAAAACCAAAAGACTGGTTAAAAATACTGAGGCGCAGCAAAGCAGTAATAATAATAAAATAATTAATCCCGATGAGATAAGCGTACCAAAAGAATATCGAGAAAAAAATTGAACAATTGATATACAACAATCGGGATATTATCTCTAACTCGGATAAAGAATTAGGGAGAACTCAGACAGTCCAAATGAAAATAGATACAGGGATCACCCTCCTATAAAGTTAAGGCCTTACCGAACCCCAATCCATAAACGGAAGTTAGTAGAAGAAGCGGTAAAGGATATGTTGGAATCGGGAGTAATTGAACAGTCTGGATTCCCTTGGAGCTTTCCAATAGTAGTGGTAGACAAAAAGGATAGGGGGCATCGGTTCTGCGTAGACTTGGTCTTCAATAACATCACTAAGCCCCTTGCGTACCCCCTCCCATTAATAGACGATATATTAACTCTGTTGGGTAAGGCAATTTGTTTTTCAACCCTTGACCTGAGGTCAGGATACTGGCAGGTAGCTCTTGATAAGGCTGATCGTGAAAAAGCCACTTGTGCATGCCATGCGGGGCTTTTTCAATTTAGAGTAATGCCCTTTGGGTTTGCCAATGCGCCTGGGTTTTTTCAACAACTAATGTCAGTCGTGTTGGCAGGATTGGAACAGTTTTTCATGACATATTGGTTTTCTCAAGCAATATCAGTGAACATCTCCAGCACCTGCAAGCTCTATTTGAAAGGCTGAAAAATCACGGGCTGAAATTAAATCTCTCTCTCGACAGCGAGTAAACGATAATTTCCTCCCTCACGTATTTTTGTTTTACAAAAATACTAGAATTTTAGCAAATACATGTTATTACTTATAGGATAAACTCCTATATTTTTACGATCAGATAAAATAATTAGGGATATTAAAACAATTATTTTAGTAGCTGTAAATTAGGATTTAGATTCTAAATTGTAATTGAAAGAATAAAAAGAAAAATAGTTTGGGAAATATTTTAGCGACAATAGAGACAATTGTTTATAATATAGATAATCTAAGGAAAAAGGATTGTTTACAAACGAGAAATGATATTTGAAAATTCCGATGGAAATATCTACGTCAATAGAAAACTGATTTTTAATGGAATGCACAAAATCAGTTGATATTTGATGAATAATAAAAATTATCAAAAAAACGAGTTTTGGGAAGAAATCGGACAGACATCATCGGAAGACCACCGAAATCACCCAGAGAGTAGAGAGACGATTTTAAACAAAGACTTCGCCAAAAAGTCACAACAATCCATTCGTATCACTCTCTTTCCGACTTGACAATACATAAACAAACCATTCTTCCCTTACTTTGTTTTTGTTTGAAATCACAGCAAACCACTCTTGTGATTATACGTCTTGTCCCATTCGTAATTACAAACATACGAACCTTGTAAAGAAATCCTGAGGTAGGGGTTATCGTCCTTGTCTACGAGCCTCACTATCAAACCAACCAATCACGGGCCAGCATACTTTGGCGACAAAGCCAAAGAGGCAAATTCTTCCTCTTTCTGATCGACCAGCACCGGAGTCGGACCACAAAAAGAACGTCTCTTATATCCAGATACAACGACCAGATTAGCCATAGCAAGTGACTCCGATAATTCACCTACCTCAGGATTTCAGCTAAGTGGACTATTATTCTATAACATTCCCGCAGACAAACCAAAGTTTGCAACTATTTGTTATGTATATCAGTAATACATGTATATTCTAATTCTAAGTTTGTGTTCGTTTTATTCTTTAACTCTAACTTGTCGGTCACCACCCGTGGTCTGAATCACAACAACCTCGCAAACACACACACAATTGCCCAAATCAACTATAAAAACTTATGACTTTACGAAAACATTTCGACATCCGAATTTCGAACACCACACAAAACAACCAAAAAATTGACTTTCTATTGAAAATACATTTCCGTATTATCGTGTGTTGAACTTGTGGGAACAGACATTTTAATTTTCTTCTACCCAAAATACTAGTACACAAGGCGCCCACAGACCATTAAAATCTTTAGCCTGAAGATAATATATAAACTATACACTATCTGAAGGGTGGATGTCCCATTAGATAACCAGGAAATAAGTCCTTCTAGATTAACCCTTTTAATAATAGCTATTATCTTAGCAATCATATCAACTAGCAAGAATATGTGCCCTCCGGCGTAAGTATTCAAGTTTTAATATTACATTAGAAAGATTAACGAAATTAAATAAGAACGCATATAAAAAGATTACTTATTTTAATTATATTTTAATTAGTTTCTATATAAAATAATTCATAGGATTGATTTTAATATGTTGGAGAATAAAACAATAATATTAAATCAATAACGCCAAGTAATTATTCATTAAAACCATTATGCAAATTAACCATACCATATATTATGTAAACCTTGATTTCTTAGTGATATATAAGACACATCGCAGGATTTAAACGTGCTGATAACGGGGACTATTTCGAGGCAAAACTAACTCAGATTTTCATAGAAACATCATTAATAAATACGTTTCATTCTATGTATTAATAAATGATTTTGACTATTCTAGTAATAATGTTCTCCCAACTGTGCTGCACTCTGTTCTCCAACAATCAAAATCTATCTCGAAATGCCTCGTCCACCCGTCGCAAGAGCCAAAATATTACTGCCAGCTGTTTTCGTAGTCGTCGTGTGACGCTTCCTCTAGCCGTCGCCGTATGCTTATATGCACGCCCAATCTCGAGAGAATTTGCATACGTGCAATCCCATTCTCGCTGGTTGGAGATCGCCCATCGTTAAATATAGTGCTTACAGCAGCCATATTTCTTTCCCGCGATGACCCTGCAAACCAGACTCGTCCGCGCACGCTTTGCGTTTCGAGGTATGTTATTTTCATTACATCCACAACTATAAATTAAATACTCATTGATAAATTTACACAATACCTGAGAGTATTGTGACGTAGTTACGGTTACAGACATAAGCCGAATCTCCATTATAATAAGATTATATTAATATTAGCCATGATGATACAACATCGATTAAAAAAAGCAACGTAGCAATGGACCAATGAATTTGCGCGGGAGTGTTGGAAGGGTGCAGGTAACTGCAAATGACTCACAAGAAATGCCCCCTCCCCAGAGCAACAAATCGAAGGAACCAATTGGTGAGGTATCAGCACAACTATTACCAACGAACATGAAACGAACCCTACGTTTGCTTGAAGTGGAAATAATTCTCGTTTAACGAACTCGAAAATTAAAAAAAAAAAAAAAAAATTAATTAAATTGAACATTTTTATAAAAAGAATATCATGTACCTTCTAAAACTGAATTCTTTCTCAAGTGTTTTTGAGAAAATCAAAATGATTTGTTTTTGAATTTTCAGAATAAAGCATGCCAAAGCATATATATATATATATATATATATATATATATATATCACACCGTGTTTTCTCGAAAATAAGACCTACCTGCAAAATAACACCAAGCGTGATTTTTCGGGATGATTTATGCAAGGCACTTTAAATTCTTATGAATGCTAGGTTAATTTACATAGATATTGTCACTCGTAACCTTTCAATTTTATGATTTTTGTTTTCTTTTTTAACTTATCTTGCATAAATCATCAAAATCATCCCTCCCCTTGAAATAAGCCCAAGTTGAGAGCGGCAGACAGACGAAATAAATATTTTAACAATCACATGTGTTGCAAACACTCGAATACACCCTAAAATAAGCCCTAGGGTTATATTTCGGAATAATATATATATATATATATATATATATATATATATATATATACACACCAATCCCTCCACACGAGTAGGATGCGACACAAGGTCAAATTCTTAAGCGGAGTGTAACAGGTTTGAATTCAGAGTTTTCCTTCTTCTAGACTGGTTACCTAGCCAAGGTTAAAGAACCCAGTCTGCCCTGCTATTTTCCCATGACCAGAGGGAGAATTGGATTCATGCGTTTCCCATGAAAAAAATAAACAACAAAAAACCCAAATTACTATACATTTAATTAACCATTGAAATTAATTATTGAATCTATTATTGAGAGTTGTTTGTGTTAGTATTGCAATGTATAATTTCAATTAAACTTAGTTTAAAAAAATATTTTTCAACATTAAATGTATGGTAATTTGGGTTTTTTGTTGTTTATTTTTTTAAGCTATACGTAATTAAAAACAACCTTAATTCCTAAAACCGTAACCCAATTCGCAAAATGTTAATTCATAGACTGTAGTTAAACTGTCATTGGGTACCACCAAAAAAACTTTCCGTTTTAATTTTCCGACCTAAATCAGAAGTCAGCCCGGTCCTCGCTAACTCAGCGTATGAGTAACACAGGGATCTGTGTGGTAAAGTGAGGAACTGATGGTAGGTGTGGCGCTCCACCTCAGACACAAAACCAATCTCCTTGGTATAGAGCTAGTGAAAAGCGGATAGACTCCCTCGCTGTCTGGCTGATACCGATATTAGCCCCCCCCCCATCCGTTGACTTAATTGTAATGTGTGACAGTGCTAGATAGACGCTCAAGAGAGTCTGCTATATAAACTTAGGTGTCCAACTACCGTGCCATTTAATCGTAAATGAAGGAGATGTGCTTTCATGCCTTTTTACGAGAGGATAAACGGAGAATTGAACATTAATTATCGCAGCCGGAGTTCGAAGATTTAATTGAACCCATTCTCTGCGCTGTTAATCGTTAGGACATTTTTACGTCGTGTGATTGAAAAAAAATCAGGGTGTGGGTTGGAGGGAGGTGTTGCAAGTTAAGCTGTTTATAATTCGTTGTCAGTTGGAGTGAGTCGGGGGAAAAAGGGGACAGGGCTTTAACCTTGAAAAAGATAATGGTGTTTGGTGTGAGGGAGAAGCTAGTGTCATTGTTTTTTATTTTTTTTTAATTTAAAAGTTCTGCAGAGAAGATGAGCCTGCGGTGTTTTTAATCATTGAAAAATAAATTTGGCAGAAAATCGGACCTTCAAAAAGTAAAGATTTAATTGATTCTGTCATTATGGCAATTTACCACGGTTGATTTTGGAGGGAGAAGAAAAAGAAACGACCCCCCCCCCAAAAAAAACCCAAGCTAATTAAAGATAATTACAATTTTCCTATCGTAGTACAACCTTTCGTATATCCGTACAAGTTGCTTCTATAAACAATTATTATTATTGAGTTTTTCACACCTGCCGTAGCCCCACCCTATCGGCTGCGGCGTTAGAATGCACCTCTGCAGAGGGGTAAGATTCCCCCAATGGGGCCACCTCTTGACCGTGGATGGCAACCCGTGATGCTTAAGGATTGAGCCCAGGTAGTTGAGCAGTCCATGACTTGCAATATTCCACTTTGGCCCTTACTTAGGCTAGACGGGCGATCAATTGGCTGGTCACGTCAAGCCTTAGCATCTATACGATTGTCCCGACCATATTGCCCTTATGACAAGCCCCAACCCTTTTTATCATATGGGAATGTGGAGCACCCCTTCATCACCATTGATCCCTGGTTCACTCTGACCCGGAGTAGTAGTACCTGTTAGGGTCCCATCTATGGGTTAAATAGAAAAATGTATTTATAAAAAAAATTGTATTATCCATTAAGAATTGATTTATTTCAAAACTTTATCGGCATTAAATGACCCACTGATGCTGATATGCCGTAAAACAAACTAAACCAAACATTTATGCTATTCTGTACTCTTGTACTTAATTCATTTTCTTTAATACAGTCGACGCTCAATAACATCGTAAACTAAAATGATACAATAACCCGGGGTTGGGGTCAAACTTTAGATACCGCCTTCTAGCACCCATATGATAAAAAGAGTTGGGGCTTACCATAAGGGCAATAGGGTTGGGGGAAATCATATAGGTGCTAGGGCTTGACGTGACCAGCCAATTGATCGGAGCGGGGCCTCTCCGACCGCCCGTCTAGCCCAAGATAGGGCCAAAGTGAAGTATTGCAAGTCATGAACTGCTCATCCACCTAGGTTCTATCTTTAAGTATCACGGGTCGCCACCCACGGCCAACAGGTGGCCCCATTGGAGGAGTATTACCCCTCTGCAGAAGTGCATTCTATATATATATATATATATATATATATATATATATATATATATATATATATATATATATATATATATATATATATATATGCGCGAATGTAGCAACTATTGTGGGAGAGAGGTGGTGAATTTTTTCCATAATTGTTTTAAATATAATTATATTCTTATTGTGACGTGTTTCAAATTCTTTTTTGGTGGTATCGTGGGATGTTTTTTTTTTAAATCACTGCATTATACTAAGATAAAGTGGGTTGGGATTCGGTTGCCAAAAGAATTGGCAGGCGTAGATTTTTGGCTCATGCAAATTTACTCGAGATCAGACACACTATAAAAGACAGTTCAGCGACAGAACGCCAGATGTTTTTGAATTCGGCATTGTGCGCGTATCGTGAAGGACTATTGTTGCGGATTGCTGGACTGGTCGGTTTGTCGTCGGAACAGAACACAATATCAATATTAACTTGAAATTGATTCTCTGTGTCAATTTACCAACTGCATCTGGTGGTGAGGCTCCAATTCTGGAGCTATGAGAAATGTGAAATTCGTTGCTACTATGAAAAGGAGTGGTTGTACTTGTTAGGGCTCCATCTATGACCCACCCTGTCGACTGGGGCTGTTGAATACGCCAACTGCGATGCGGAGATACTCCACTCTCTAAAGAGCTCCAGAATTGGAACTTCACCACTAGATGCAGTTTAACGTCATACCCAGGACACTCAACCACCGCACACACGATAAAATGTGTTGAAGGTTTGCCATAAGGGCAATAGGGTCGGGACAATCATATAGGTGCTACGGCCTAACGTGACAAGCCGATTGATTAGAGGGAGCTTCTCCGATCGCCCATTTAGCCTAAGTAAGGGCCAAAGTGGATTGTTGCATGGACTACTCAGCCATCAGGATTCCGTCCTTAAGCATATGATCACCACTCACGGTCAACTGGTGATCTAATTGTGGTATTTTACCCCTCTACAGAGGTGGAGTCGGTGGATTTGTATTCGGAATGATTACTTGAATTCATAATTGTTTATAAATGACTGATATCGGATTTCGGTTTCTTTGTTTTAATGGCTTATCAACCTTTTTGGGTTATTTAATGCCAAAGCCATCCTCGCTGAAGAACAGTAGTGCTACCATATAATCTATAGTTATTGGAATGAGAGGGTTTATACTTTTTCTAGGATGCTTCGGGGACTCACTTGGATTACTATCAGTTGCTTGAAAAAACAATTGCTAAAAAAGACCGACTTCGGCATTGAATAACCCAACACAGGTTGAAATACCCTAAAAACCAACCAACCAAGTTGCGATCTTAATAGTAAAGTAAAAACAATCATTTTTTATGATCAACTGTGATTATCTTATCTTAAATCGTAAGAGTATTTTGAAAAGCAATTAGATTAAGCATTCGTGACATATTTGTAATATTAGCTAACATTTTAGTAAAGTTTTATCATGATTGCATCACTGGTATAAGCGTCGATTGCCATTTATGTACTATATAATCGTTAAGAATATATCCTCGGCAGGAAAATGTTTTTCATTTTTGAAATCAGACTTCCTGGACTGTTCTCCATCAACCAGATCGTCCTACGGGATAAATAACCAATTTGATAAAAGGTGTCCGTTAAAACATATCTACTTACCTGGAGGTCATGAGTTCGATCCTTGGGTCAAGCTGTGCAATAAGTTCAGTGGAAGAGACAGCCAAAGTACATCACAAAATAGAATCAATAGAAAATATCCTCTAAACAAGAAGAGTGTGCAAGGAGAGACCTTCCCCCATTGCATTAAATAAATCGCTTGATTTAGTCTTTCCAGAAGTTTTCCTTTTACAATATCCGAAAATGTTGGGAGAAGTACAACGACAAAAAAACGATTACAACAAGAAATGAACTAGTTAAAGTAGGTAGACCCTCATGAAAATCTTTATATTAATACGCTTGTTCCTTAATCTTCTTGCAACACTCTAGTTAAAAACGAGACCGTCCAAGATGAAATGCAAAAATGTAAATCTTGATTATCCGCCAAATACTTATTTCTTATGAGTGTCGTCACCTCAGCTAAATAATGGACCATTCCGTTTTTATTATAAAGAAAGAAATGGAAAAAGGACATGCTTGCAATAAGGTAAGATCCGTATTAAGTTATTAAATTACAGTTTCCTTCTTGCCTTCGACGGTAATTGGGATTCATCTAACAGTATGATGTTTATTCTACAGAAAATGGAAAAGAGACAGGAATAACTGCCGATTAGACGACGAATTAAAACCAACCAGACCTCAGAATAACTGAAATAGAATAAGATACGTCCTGGAGACTTGCTGTCACTCAGACTAATGTAGTTATTTACTAAGATTAGCTTAGATGTGACACAAGGCCAGAAGTATGGGACGCTTAATGAGAATCGAACTCACTATAGTCTCACAATGGTCTACAAATCTATCTTGCTAACCATTACACCACGTGAGGTGCCCCACTCTAATATATATGAATATTAATATTTAACAGACACACAAATTGGGGTTAACAGAATACCCCATTCCCACTTCGTGTGAGTGACACTCGACATGTGACCTGGCCATAACCTATTCCGGAGTGCTTGATTGGGTTAGGTCACCGGAAGAGATATTGAAATCAATTAGTCCTTTTTTTTGGGGGGGGGGGACTGCTGGCCTTTTTGACAATTTATTTATTCGCATTCCATTACAATTTGTTTACGAACCCGAAATTACATTCTCTAGAGCATACTGGGCTACTCATGTGCTAAGTTGGCGAGTACCAGTACCAAACCCGGAACCTTGCAATTCTGAAGAATATAAATTGACGAACAATGTAGACCAATCGGATGACAAGTTCAACAAAAGAAAACCATCACCTCCACCCCCTTCACAACAATCGTTAATTTGCATAGTACAAGTTTGTTAACCAATCAAATTACTCGATTAATTAGACAGTCAATTTAAAACTATTTCATATAGGAAAAACCCATTAGCGGCAAATTATTGTGAAGGCAAATCAGCGAAATTGGATTGACAAAATTTCTCTAACAATTAATTATAATTGCCGAGTGCACGTATCAATCGATCACCTGTTATTTCTATCATTGGATTTTGTCGATCATCAAATGATTCAACGGAGTGTCAATTTATTGTCTTGGTTCTAATCACATCTGTCGGCGGGGCTTAGAATACACTGTACCCACCCACAAAAAGTATGCTGGGTATGATACTAATGCATCTGATGTAAATGGACTCGTCGTCGCGTGTTCAAATCTTGAACGAGACTCTCTGCATTTCACATAGCGCTAATACTCTTGGGAAAAGTATGCATCCAATTATTCTCAAGCTACGGGTAAATAGTAGGGCAGACTGGGCTATTTAACCTTTGATGGGTAACTAATCTAGGAGAATGAAAACTCTGAATTCAAACCTGTTAAACTCCGCTTAAGAAACTGATCTTCTTTTCTGGAAATCTGGGACACGAGTTCAAATCCTGGATGGGCTGGTTGCATTTCATATGGCCTTGCTACCCTTAGAAAAGGTATGCATACACCTTTTCTCCCCCCAGCTATGTGTAAATACTACGACAGCTTGGTTCACTCTGACCTGGATCGGTAGTTGGTTAGGTTTTATGATAGGTCAACCCTTTGGGTTATTTTATGCCGAAGACGGTTTGTTTTATTCATTTTAATGGGTACTCGATTTTTTTTTAACACATTTTTCTAAAATCATTTTTTCTCTATTTAATCTATCTATATGGGACCCTAAAAGGTACTACCACTCTGGGTCAGAGTAGACCTGGGAGTATGGTGATGAAGGGCTGATCAATATTCCCCAGACCTCCAGAAATGGAGCCTCACCATCAGATAGTTTAACGTCATACCCAGGACACTACGACACTCAGCCTTCTAGCACATATGATAAAAAGGTTTGGGGCTTGCCATAAGGGCAAAAGAGTCGGTACAATCCATAGATGGGACCCTAACAGGTACTACTACTTCAAGTCCAAGTGGACCTGGCAGTAAAAGGGTACTCCACTCTACAAAGCTTATTTTGTTTCTATCTAATCCACAGATGGGACCCTAACAGGTATTGGAACTAATAGTGATGAGGAGGCACTCCACAGAACTTTCAGAATGGGAACTTCAGATATAGTTTAAAGTCATATGCACAACATGAAGCCCCTCAGCTACCGCCTTCAAGCACATAAAAAGGATTGGGTGTTTGCCATAAGGGCAATAGAACCAAGACAATCATATAGGAACTAGGGATTGGCATAACCGGCTGATTGATCGGAGAGGGCCTCCCCGTCAGCCCGTCTAGCCTACGTAAGGATTAAATGGGAATGTTGCATGTCATGGACTGCTCAGCCACCAAAATTCCGTCCTTAAGCATTAGAGGTAGCCACCCATAGCCAACAGATGACTCCATTGGGGGGGGGGATTATCCCTCTGCTGAGGTGCAGCCGGTATATTCTACAGCACCAGCCGACAGAGTGTTGGAGACCTGGGGGAGTGTGGCTTACTCCTTCATTAGCATTACTTCCAGGTTCACTCTGACCTGGATTGGTAGTACCTTTCAGAGCCACACCTAAGAGTAAAATAGAACTTTTCACTCATTTACTAAGGATTATTATTACTAGCAAAAAAATTAAAAAAAAAAAAAAAAAAAAAACTCAGGGCGATGTAAAAAATTTATTTCTACAAGATATTGCCCGAGAGGTGTGGTAGTTAGGATAGAAACCTTCTAACATTCAATTTCTAAGTAAAATCAAATTTATTGAAGGAGTAAAATAATTAACAATTTGAATGAAGATTTAGTTCTGTCCGTCTCAAAATAAAATATTGCCTGCATTTATCACTTATTAATTAATCATTTTGAATATTTTACTTAAAAAAAAAAAAAAAAAAATTTTAACACAAATTGTAGGTATTTATTTATTTGTAAACTTTTTAGTTAACTTCTTGTTACTTAAAGTGCGAGAGTTAAAATAATGTTTAAAACTGATTAAAAGGTTGTTCTTTATTCTATGTATTGACAATTTTGTGTATTGTGACGTAAGCAGAGACGTAGTTTCGATTACAGACAAATGGAGACTGAATCTCCATTATTAATAGATTAGTTACTTGAAGCTATATGACCGTGTGCAAATTTATATTAGGTAGAAATAATTATTATATTACAATGATTCGGTGTCTGTAACCGAAACTGTCACTGCTTACTCACAATACCCCCAGGAATTGCGTAAGTTTATCAATGAATATTTATTTTAGAGTTAAAATCATTAATACATAGAATAAATCTTATTTATTAACGATGTCTATGAAAATCTGAGTTCGATTTGCCTAAAAAAGTTGATGTTAATAGTGCATTTAAAATCCTGTAATGTATCTTATATATCACTAAGAAATAAAGGTTTACATAATGTGTTGTGGTTAATTTGCATACTGGTTTTAACAAAGCAGGGTTTAATGATATATTACTTTGTGTTATTAATCTAATATTATTGATTTATTTTCCACAATATTAAAATCAATCCTATGAGTTATTTGATCTAGAAACCAATTAAAATATTATTCTAATCTTATATATATATTCTTACATTAAAATTAAAATCCTTACGCCCGGTAGAGGGCGCATATTCTTGCTAATTGTGATGATATACATTCACCCAATTCAAAGCGTTAGATTTGCATGGCATGTTTGACCACTATTTGCAAGAGGTCCCAGATATATGCTCGATTTTGAGCTTTTGTGTGGGTGGTAGTTGGTTTGGATCGTTGCGTGAAAAGCCAGGATGCTGCGAATTCAAGCACCCGGATGGAGTAAGACCGCCTGCTTTAAAAACACGGTACGCAGCGACAGTTGGCAGGGAGAAAATTCGGAGGTAGTGCGAGACCTTGCGAATCTTCGTTGGCGAGAGACTGTGTTATTAGACTGGCGAGACTGTGATTCTTTATCCTATATTTTATCAAATTAGAAGCGGCTATCCAGCATTGCCTGGGTAGGTAGGACAAAAAAGTTAGTCTCGCAGATCCATTATTATTGAATTACGAGTTGGATCCTCACAGGATGCCCGATTAAAATACCTATGTAAAAAAAGACCATGCGTTGATCCGGCCTGGTCGGGCATCAAAAATTAATAAATAAAAAATAATAAATAAATGAATAAATAAAATAAAAATAGTTTACGTTGTTACTATGCAAATTTTATTGTTCATTTATCTTGACAAATTATTCATTAGTTTTGCTCAAAATGCAAGATCTGGTGATAGTGGATATGTATATATATTTACTTAGTTGTCAATTGTTTTATTTTCGGAGTTTCTGTAGATGTAATGAAAGTACCGTACCTCGGAACACAAAGCGTGCGCGGACGAGTCTGGCTTGCATCGCAGGAAAGAAACATGGCTGCTGTAAGCACTACCTTTAATAATGGGCGATCTCGAACCGGCGAGAATAATATTGCACATATGCAAATTCTCACGAGATCGGGTGTGTATAAAAACATACGGCGACGGAGAGACAGTGAGTCAAGCGATTACATACGACAACTGAGAAACAGCTAGCAGTATTATTTTGACTATTGCGACAGGTAGAGGCCTTTCGAGGATATATTACTAGTGTCATTGAGGAGCGAGTTCGATTCCCACTGTACATACATACATACAACTGCCCTTTATATATTTATAGATAGATATGACAGATAAGGATTTAGAGTTGATTAAAAAAAACAAACTTTTTCATGTTCGCGAGCGGAAAGTCACAAATAAGTATGAATGCAGTTTAATAATCATCCGAAATCATTGAGGAATTCTAAGTAAAATGTCCTTTCAACCTTCATTGGTCATTTTTGAATAAGTGGTTACGGTCACGTCGTATAGTATAAAATGTATTCAGTGATCATTGAATGGGGGGAGAGAGAAGCAGTATGTTCAACCGGAAGTTCAACGGAAAATCTTCGCCTGCTTTTCCGGTTGAAGAGAGTCACCTAAGGGCGATGGGGTAAAGGGGAAGGGGTGCTCAACAAGGTTTTAATTTGGAGATTAGAAAAAAAGATCGCTTTTCCCCGCAGATAAATCGCGTCAAAGATTTCGTTTTTTTTCCTTTTCATTGAAAAAAGATTTAATTTATTTCCACTTCGGTTTTTCCCTTTTTTTTTTTCGTTTACAACACCTTTTCTTTCATCAGAGTCGCAAATCTATGCTGCGGTTTTTTTTTTTGGCTTGTCACAATAGGAGAGAGAGAGAGAGGGGGGGGGAGGGAGAGGGCATTTGAAGAGGAGGCGAATTAAAAGAAGAGGAGAAAGAGAGAGGGGGAATTAAAAAGAGGAGGGGGAATTAAAAAAGAAGAAAAGGGGAGACGAAATGAAAGAGAAAAGAGGCGGTAGGAATTGTGATTGTGAAAAAAAAAACCCAAAAAAAAACCCAACTATTTTTTCTACCACTTTTTTTTGTTACAGGTTTGCCTTGCACTAGGCCCTGGGGATCTGTCCCACCCCTCTTGTACATTCCGTTACAAGATACATAATAAGTAAAGGCTAATTAATGCCTGGTTATGTTTTTTTTAATGTTTTTTAGACATACTTTAGTGCAAGGACGCATAAAACACAAAATCCATATTAAAGTTGGGGGCGGTAGAAATTTAGGATCAGGTAAGAAGTGAGGTGGGGTGGGGGGTCTGGAATCGTAGAAATGGGGGCGAAGAATTTCAGAGCGGCATAGAAAATGAAACTGGTAGTTACAAAAAAAAAAAAAAAAAAAAAAAAAAAAATGCTGGAATAAGAAATAAATAACCTAAAATATTTGACCCGTATTTTATTAGATGTAAGAAAAAGTAGCAGCACTGAGATAAATTGATCTAATATAAAGGGAAGATAGTGTTGCGTCAATCTGTCAATATAGAAGGCGTTCGTGGTGAAATGGTTATTATCGTAAGAAAATGGGAGTTTGCACGTTACACAGCGCTAATATCCTTGGGAAAGGTATCAATCCAATTATTCTCCCCCCAGCTATGAATAAGTAGTAGGACAGGCTGGGCTCTTTAACATTGGTATGGCAACAGTTCTAGAAGAAAAACGGAATTAAAACCTCTCAAAATTCCGCTTAAAAACTTACCCTGTGTCACATCCTCACCATATGGTAGGATTTGGGTAAATACATATAGAAGTTTTGCCTACTCTGAAAATCTGGTTATTTAAAATCTTAGGTTTGGTTTTGTTGGATTTTACGGCACATCACACTTTGTTGGGTTATTTCATTCCGAAGACGTTTTGCTTTATTCATATTTGCTATGTATTCAATTTTTTTATACTTAATTTTTTAAACACATTTTTTAAAACTCATTTCTTTTTTATCCATAGATTAAACCCTAACAGGTACTACCACTCAGAGACAAAGCAGACCTGAGAGTAATGGGGATGAAGGTGTAACCCCCCTCCCCGAGCTCCAGAATTGGAACTTCACCATTAGATGCGTCTTACCCAGGACGCTTTAAAATCTTAGCCTTCATCTGTTCGAATACCGATTAGAGAAATAGGAATTAATTCAATAATTTAGCGACAAAAACAAAATAGTTTGTTTGAATAATATATGTATGTACTAGCTAAAGTACTCGGTCGATGACCGGACTAAAATGAAATTTGGAACACCAGGGAGTGAGAAAGAAAGTGGAAGACAGTAGTTAGAGAGGGGGGGTAAGAGGAAAATAATTCTTGAAACTAAAATCATTGAGAATTTGTATATTTCAGGATTTGTTTAGTAATATTGCCAAGATATCTAATTAATCTAAAAGGGCTTCTGGATAAACTACATTAAGTGTCTAATTATTTGGAGTAAGTACGCTAAGTCTTTGTGACGAAATTGAAAGGCAGACCTATGAACAAGCGGATTCCCAGCACCCACAAACAAAGCGCGTCAGGATATGTTTGGACTGTGCGAAAGGGGAAGAGTGTGGCGAGTGGCTACGGATATTCGAACTCGCTACCCCCTCGTAGCTGAAATGCTGTTGGCAGAAACCCGGATGAGGTATATCGGAATTTGCATAAGCGCAGCCGAACGAGACGGACTTGCTGACACAGGGAGTGAGGAAGAAAGTAAGTGTTTGGACGGCAAGTGAAATCTGACGACTGCTATTTGGGGTGTCAGGAAGTGAGAGTAACGTGCTCAGTTGGTAGAGACTGTGCTGACGGCGAAAGGAATTACATTTCGTTTGCTAGAGAGACTTGCTAAAGATTAATATTATCTTAAATTTTTAGACCATCCAAAAGAGTCTTTTTGCACTTCCTGTCCGTGATACTCCAACATACAACTGTCCATGTGAAAAGCAATGGACGGACAGGTCAATTCCAATTTCCTTGAAGGTTTATCCTTGTGCTTTATTAATTGTCATCGCAAAACACAGTTTACATGGAACCTGGAGCCTTCGAAATTTGAAGGGGATCTGTGTCTGATGGAACTAATGGAATCTTAGGATTAAAATGTTATCACCTTTGTATGTACCGCAGGAGATGGTGGCTTCGATTACATTTTCATGGAGTCAAGAAATGATGCAGCGAGTTCCATTTACAACTCTAGGAGGGTCCATGTTCCTCAATATCATAATTGGCATGCCAATTTACAACTTGAGAATGTGAGGAGGTAGCCCAGAAAGTTCAATTGAGTTCAACAACTACACAGGATAAGTAACAGCATCTTCTTCTGTCAGCATTGTCTACAGACTTGTAAATTTTCTCTTCACCAGTGAATTTTCCAGTTAGCCAGCTGTTAAGTCGGTTAACATTGGTATTCAAAGGCGAAAGAATAGCTCGTTCTGCCAGCCACTGTGAACTCACTCTCACACTGGCAAGACATGGGTAGACTTCAGCCTTGAGTATCTCAAGGGATGAAACCTTTTTCCCCAGTTTATCTGGAATATTGATGATATCTGGGTCAACTGCTCTTGGAATCCAGCCATCTCCAATATCTAATAAAATATTAGAAAATTCTTCGGCTTCTTCATCACCAGAGAGTTGAACCCTAATATTTGTGGTCAGGTACTTCACCGTGATCTTTCTCCAGATATGAAGTCTTCAGGCTTGCCTTGACAGTGTTTGATATTGTTCCACCTTTGACTACCGGGAGAATCTGTCTAAAATCTCCTCAGTGAAGTGTGGGTATGCCTCCCATGGGCTGATTAAATCTCATGAGGTCTTGAAGGGTGTAATCTATAGCTTCATATACAGATTTATGCTTCATCGATTACAATGACAGTTTCTCGAGCTAAACCCGACCGCCGGAATCCTCATAGCTATCATCCGGGCACCTGGCGCTTACATCCGGGACTGTAGCTTCTCGACTTCGGTGCCAATGTTTGCATTCTGAAGGAAGCGGGTTCGATTCTACAGTCCTACATGTCAGGCAAAGCCTAGCCCGCTTCCTTCGAGAATACAGCAGGCCTTGACGTTCGCCACTCACCTCGTGTTCTGTCACATGATAGATGACTACATAATGAAGAACTGACTGCTTTTTTTATCTGAGATCTCTGCACTGATCAACATGTCAATATCAAGATGGATTTTGTCTGCAGGAACAACCCACAGAAGGGTGTGGGCATGGGGAAGACCACGTTTTTGATATTAAATAGTATATAAATACCCTTGCATCTTACCGAAAGCCCCCTTTATAAGAAGCTTCATAAGTTTCTTCAGCTTCTGACCAAACACTCGAGAAATAAGATCTGGGCGGTCATGGGGTTCTTGTCCAAGAAAAGGATGGTTTGTAATATCTTTCCATTTTGGGTTGGTTGTCATTGTTATGAAAAATTCAGGCCTTCCAAATCGTCGCACATAGGCCATAGCATCGCATTGTTTTGCATGCATCCACCGAGGTCCACCAGTGAATGATGATAGAAGCACCACCCTTTTCCCAACATTTCGAGGATCACCATCAGCAGATAACACACATTCATTAAGATTTAAGTAGTCATCAGATCGAAGTGTCTTCTGTTGATAGCGGAGATAACTCAAACATTCTGTTTCAATCTTGCAATAAATATCGACCAGAAACTGAAGTCGCCGCATATGCAAGATGCGATTGCCACCATCTCTCACCATTAAATGATAGCTGTAGTATTTGTTCTGTGTCAGTTTTCTTCCCCCTTGTCCAGAAGGTGTCTTGCTCATCAAGTAGATGTGGTATCTATCTGTCCCATATGGGAATATGATTGGGTATTGGAGGAAGTCATGAAAAGAGTGCAACTCATTGATTCTTTTCAGTCTGCCATTACGCAGTTGCAACACAATGTCTCTTGGACCTGAAGGTTCATTGTCCATAATGATTGCAATTTCTGGGGCTGTAGGAGCATGTTCTCTCAGTGGCTTTTTTGCGCTCTTTGATGACAATTTGGCGCTCTTCATTGCCTCCCCTTGGAAGGAGATCGCGTGCAGTCTTCAGTTCACGAACCAAGTGGTTGTTTTCGTGGAACCACTCGTTGAGGCTCTGAAGAATGTTTATTTACCATGATTTCTGGCTACCAGCTGCTCTGCTAGAGAATCCAATAAATATACTTGAAGAAACTTTTGTTACATAATCTATGCGGTTGCATAAGATTATTGTCAATCCCCTGTTATTCTGAGGGGATGACCCTTTTCATACCATGGCCGGGTCCTTCCATGGAAAATTACAGAAGCCCGCCAAAATACGTGAAGTCACGTGGGACCTTTTGAGTCCCTAGTTTGCAGTTAGACGTCAGGTAGAGCAGTCGGCCATTTTAGGTCCTGCCTAAAACTGGAACTCACGCGCGCTATGTTAGTCAGCAGATGTCTGGGTTGGGGATTGAAAATAAAGTAACATCAAAATAAATCGAAGTCTTGTGTTTATTATCTAAAAACTAACAATGATACAGGGCTTCTGATAGAGAGAAATCCCTAACAGGAAACCATATCGAAGTCCCCAAGTCAACTCCAGACGAAAGATCTTAGAAGATGCCAGATCAAGTCAAGATGAAGATATACCAAAGACGATCAGAAGCATACCAAGACGGCCAGCAGAAGAATAGATGTTCAAGTAAGTGAAGAAGAAGAAGAGGTATGCAACATTATAATTATTTAGTGCAAGTGAGTAAAGGCTATGCAACACTTTGCCTGCCCCCCCACTGGTGGAAGTAAACTATCGATGCCGTGAAAGACCTGACCATGGATGCGGAAACTTGGATTCTAGCCTTCAACTGATGCATCCTTGTGGCCAAAACTTGTCATAGGAAAGCTGTCATTGTACTTTCTAACGTTTAAAAAAGTGTTTACTAATAGGGCATTTACCAGATGTGTATTCCATCAAGAATGGTGGTAATACAGGAAAAGGTTCCAAAGCAACTTTGCCATCACAGCAACACAATCCAAGTGTCTCTCCCTTGAACTTGAGGGCACCACAATGCTTACACTTGTGATCCATTTTGCCAATATCAGATTCTAATAAATCCAGAGTTAGCCTGTCAGAGAAAGCTAACCTTTTGAATCTACGGTCACCTAATTGTTGATGACAACTTGTGTTCTGGTCCTCTTCGGTTTCCTGAGGCCTACACTGATGGGTATTAGAAGACATTTCCATCTGCTGTTGTCCTTCATTTATCATATATCTTCCTTGTAAAATTTGCCTGTTGCCTAGCCTCCTTTCTAACTCAGCCTTTCTTGCATTTCTTTTATAGTATGGTTTGCTCTCCTCTGAAGTTCAACCTCATTTCTGGCTCTAAGTCTTTCCTGTCTTTCTTCATCAGTCTGGCTTGTTCTCCTCTGACGGTCAGCTTTATTTCTTGCCTCCAGTCTTGCTCTCCGTTCTTCTTGAGCTCTTGTAGCTTTCTTCCTCTGAGCTTCTGATTTGCTGGAGCTTTTTACGGGGCATGCTAGCAGTTCTAATCAAAACTTGTGTTGTTCTAAAGTCCTCTAAAATGTAAAATTTAAAAGAAAAAAAAAAAAAGAAAGTATTTTCTGTTTTTTAGTTTAAAATTATTACTTAATGTAATACACGTTTTTGTAAGTATACCCAATTTGTCGAAAAATCCTTGTTTACAAAACAATTTTAACCCCCCTTCACAAAAGATTTGCCAAAAATCAGGTAATTATCCGATTTTAATGAAATTTTCAGTATTGATTTATCAATGAATGGATTTTATAATGCATCAGTTATTTTATTTCAAAACTTTCTGATTTTTTTAAGGCATTTAACTTTGACCGCTCCCACTTATTTTGGGGGCTCAAAATATCGGTGGGGTTATATAATTTTGAAACTAATTACAGTATGAATAAAAAGACAAAGATCGAATGTGTGAATAGAAGAAAAAAAATTAAGGATGATATTCTGGTAGAAAATAAGTACAGAAAATCGGAAAATAAAATGAAAATAAGAACTAAAAAAAATATTTTTTCGAGATTTTTTAAAAGCATTTAAATTAGGTACCAGCAAAATAGGTCACGTGATCAGTTTAGGCCATATTGAAGGAAGAAACGTAAATATTTTTTAAAGAGTTGTTACAAAGAAAAACTTAAATCAAAGATCAAATTATCCGATTGGGGAGCAATTACTAATCGTTATCGTGAAAAATAAGTAAAATGGTCAGTTTATTTATTGATATTTTTTGTAGCAGAATTCTGTATTCATGGTTCTTTTACTAAAATGCTCTGGTACTGAGACTTATAAAAATCAACTGATATAATTATTCAGACTCATCTTTATAGAAGAAACGTAAAAATCGTTTTTGCCGGTTAATTTTTTCATATTTCATAAAATAAAATTTGTAGGTGTAGACCTCGTAAAAAATATTTCCCCTAATATATTTTAGAAAAAAAACAATTACAGACAGATTTTTATTAAAAGGTAAGTAATGTACGTAAAAAAAAAGGTAAGTAAGGTAAGTAAAAAAAAAAAGCCTGTAATCATAATTTGTTCTTTTTTGGGGGCTACGTTAAATTTCAATTGATTTAACGGTGCAAAAATGTAAACCTTATTTTTCGTTTATAATTCTTATTTCCGTAAGCTGAAAATTATGTTAAAAACTCATCATGAATCTTTAAAAATGATTTTTCTTTCTAAAGGACCAAACATTTTCAAGATAATATTAACATTTATGCAAGTTTCATTGTGTAAATACAGAGAGGGTAAATTTCACTGAGAAAATTGGTGGTACCTACATTTCAATAATTAATTGGCTATTATCTTATTAAGAAAAAGTTATATTTGTTCTGTTTAAAGGAGGGGGGGATTTTCAATAGAGTCTTCTGAAAAAATTATTAGAAATAGATACTAAAGTAGTTAAAAAACATGTTTTTTAATCTAATAATATGACATTTTAAACTTATGATACTCATATTTTAAAGGAATTTTATATATTAACTTGTCATAGCAGAAATAACTAATTAAATCAGATATTGACCGAAGAGATCGTTTTAAATGTATTGTAAATAAATTACATGTGTAATATTATTTGACTTTTTTTTTTTACTACTGATGTTCATTATATAACTACTTTTCGAGTTAGACAAAAATTTGATCTTAAATAATTGATTTAGTTAATTTTAATTAGTTTTTAAAATGAAAAGCAGACAAAAAAATGGGTATACCTACGTTATTGCCTAGAAAAATATGTAGTTGCTTGAAACACCAGTTGTGCTCAGACAAATCTACGAATAAGTATGTGTCAATTTCATTTTATTTTTACTTTTAGCCCTTAAAAAACTCTAACAATAACAGAAGCTAAGAATTAAAATTGTGTTATTATTAGTTGAAAGATTTCGCCATTTTATTCAAATGAAAAAGTAACCGTAAAATTGTTTTGAAACAATTTTAATTTTTCCACAATTTTTTGTACATGACAACAATTCAAATCTAGTTCTTAATTGCATGTTGAGTTAAAGTTAAAAGAAATATATTCGTTTAATTTATATTCCTTTTTTTTTTTTTTTTACTTCTAAAGATGTAACGATAAAAAGAAGCTTAGAATGGAAAATTTAAATCCTTCGTGTATTGCAGTATCTATTTTTGCTTAAACTCAAGATAGAATTTTAAAAACACATTGTTTCCAGAAGTTCTCTAAAAAATTAAGACTTTTTGCCATTAGTATTAATTACAAAACAACAATTTTCATAAAAGTTCAAATGTCACCTATGAAATCTATGATATTTAAACATGTCAATTTTTAAGAACTGAAAAGTTGTACTTGCTTTTCGTACGTACATATAAAAAATTCTTAAAATGTTCCAATAACTGGATATTGTCGGAAATACTTGAAATAACAATTAATTGTGAGACGAAATTTGAGTACAGACTACTTAATCCAGTCGGTGCCTTCGATTAAAGATTAAAACACAAGATTCGTATTAATCACCGTTGATTTTTTTTATCGTGGTTTTAGAAAATAATTAGTTGACGATCCCCTCGCCTCCCCTAAAAGAAAAACAGTTTCTAAGGACATTCGTCAATTTTATTGACATTTTAACCCTTTAAAACTAACAATAAAAATTAATAAATAAATTAAAGAATTAAAAGTCATTTTATTAGAATTAAAATGTTAGTTTAATTTATACAAATATGTAACCGTAAACGGATTTTCATGATATTTTTATTTACAATTAAGATATTTTTTTAATAATGTAACCGTAAAGTGTAAATTTTAATTTTTCTACAATTTTTATGCATTACAAAAATTAAAATGAGTGTACAATTTAAGAATATGGACAAATTAAGTCTGGAAAAAAACCTGAGTGTCTTCATCAACGCAAGGTCTTTTTTACATAGGGATTTTAATGGGGCGGGGGTCCGGCGAAGGTCCAACTCGCGATTCAACAATAATAGATCTGCGAGACTACTATTTTACTCCCCCCCCTCTCAACTCAGGCGACGCCGGGTAGCCGCTTCTAATAAACAATAAAAGAAAACAAATATATAGAAAAATAACTTAATCAATACTAGCAAAAGTCTACGCCGCCTGGGCGCAACTATTTAAGTTTTAATGTAATAAAAGGTTATATAAGAAAGACTAACAAAACTAAATAAGAATGCTATTATCTGCGTTATTCAGACTATTGTCCTCATCTTCATTGTTATATGGACAACGTTTCGGCCGATATGCCCTCCGGCTTTCTTCAGGTATTTCTTGTCGGAATGAATATAAAGTATTACATTATTTTAATTGATTTCTATATAAAATTAGATACAGGATGGCTTTTAATACGTTTAAGAATAAAATGATAGTATTAGAAATCAGTAACAGCAAATGGTTATTTAGTAAACCCAGTTTTGTTAAATTAATTATGCAATTTATTCCCATCTTAGAGATACATAACATGTCAGTATTTTAGAGGCATTAATAATATGGGTAGTTTTGCGGCAAATCTAACTCAACTAGACGTTAATAGAGGTATAGTTAATAAATTAGATGCTAATTAAGATTACGGATTATTTCATAATCGTTGAGAATATAACTTAAATAAGTAAGGACATCCTAACGTCAGTGTTGACGTAGTTTCAGTTACAGACAGTTACATAAACTATTATAAGTCGTCGGGGCGGCTTAATGTCGGTATCAGCCAGACAGCGAGGGAGTTTATCCCCTTTTCACTAGCGCCAGACCAAGGAGATTATTTTAGCATCTGAGGTGGAGCGCCTCACCTACTATCAGCCCCTCTCTTTACTGCACAGATCCCTATGCTACTCATACGCTGAGTTGGTGAGGGCCGGTATCGAACTTGTGGTTTCTATCCGAACGCTCTGCCGACTGAGCTAACCTGGCCCTTATAATATTCTTTCTTCTCATACATTCATTATTGTTGTAGACTCGTTTTCATTCATATTTATTTTTTTAATTCATTTATTAATTACTTATTTTTATTTATTATTTTTCTGTGAATTATTTCATTCTTTCTTTTCACACGCTCCTTACTGCTGTAGCCTCATTTTCATTCAACTGCGACCATTTTTATTTGCTCCTGGTTACCCTCTATAGTTTCATTTTTTTTTCTTTCCTTCATTAATTATTTATTGTGCTTTTTCTTTTTACAAGTTCTTTATTTCTGTAGTCTCATTTTCATTCACTTTGGTCATTTTTTTTTTATTATATGCTCCTCGTTATTCTCTATGATTTCTTTCCTTCTTTCTATCTTTCTATAATAAGATATAAATATAGATAAGAGATTTATTTTTAACTTTTTAAATTCTGGGCAACGTTGGGTAGCTGTGCTAGTAACCAATAAAAAGGTTAAAAAAACAAAAAACAAAACACATCTATCGATATAGAAAGTTTCACACTATATATTTCATGTCTCAAATGGCAAGCAGATTGTTGACCTCGAAGCAAAAAGACTAAGACATTTTATCTGATCGCCTTCTTTCTAGATTCTATTGCTATATCTTTTGTCATATTCCCCATGGAGACGAGAGTGGATTTTCATTGATACACTAAGACTTTACAAAACTTTCTCGGTGACGTCACTCATAAGTACGGTCGAAAATCTTGACGTATAAGATTCCGAAAATTAGCGGAAGTAGATGTCAAATGGTGGACTTTGATACAAAGACTGTCCCTAGTTTGTTTTTTGTTTTATTCAGAAAGGAAAAACCGGAAGATTGCGGAAATAAGGACACTTCCGACGGAAGTTACAGTTCCTTCCTGTCGGATTCTTTACGAACTTAAGTTTTTCAATTTCCACCTCGTCCTCGTCATCTCGTTCGATCGCCGTGATTCACGCGTCACGTGAAGGTTCTCTCGAGAATTGGCCAAGGGCGTTGTTTTTTGTTTTGTTTTTGTTGCTATTTTTGACGTGCCGGACAGAATTCAAAGGCTTCGTTAATAAATCAGAGTTTGTTTCCATAAATCTAAAAGGCTGATCGCTTTTTGGGGGATCAATACTGAGGAGATCAACATACAGGAATTATTGATAATAGTAGTACATTATAAACAGAGTAAGAGACCGACGATGGTGTAAATAAAACATTGATACAACTCAACTTTTTTGTTGTTAAATTTATTAAAACTTAGTTAATCATTTGTCTACGAAACACGAGTAAACGTCATAAAATATTTTAATGCCAAGCTGGTGCTGCTCGTTATAACGTATATAGTTATAAGATATATATATTATTATATCTCATTAAATTTCTGTCTTTTTACCAAGCACACACACACATTATATATATATATATATATATATATATATATATATATATATATATATATATATATATATAATATATTAGTAAAATTTATAATTTATTGTTATGATGATTTCTTATATATTAGTAATCGATTTATTAGAACTTAGTAAACCATTTGTCCACAAAATACAAGTAAACGTCAGAAAATATTTTAATGCCTAGCTGGTGCGGCTCGTTATTTTAAACGTTTACAAAGTGTGATTTTAATGTATATCGACGACGGGATGTTGGTTGGCTGGATTTTACAACATGTCAATACTTGCTGGGTTATTTTATGCCGAAGACGTTTTGTTGAATTAATTCTTGATAGGTGCTTAATTTTTCTTTTCAAACATTTTTAAAACTCATTTTTTTATTTAACCAATAGATAGAACCCTACTATCACTCCGCGTTAGAGTGGACCTGGGAGTAATGTTGATAAAGAGGTACTCCACATTCTCCAGAATTAGAACTTCACCATTAGAGTTTAACGTCATACCCAGGATACTAGGACCCTCAGTCACGGCCTTCTAGCACACATAATAAAAAGGTTTGCCATAAAGACAATAGGGTTGTGACAATCATATGGGAGCTTGGGATTGACCAACTGAATAATCGGAGTGGGCTTCTCCGACCGACCGTCTCTCAGATTGATAATAAAAGAGTAAGAGACCGACGATGGTGTAAACAAAACATCGATACATCTATACAACGTTTTTTTTTAATTGTTAAATGTATTACAATTTAGTTAACCATTTGTCCACAAAACACGAGTAAACGTCATAAAATATTTGAATGCCGACCCGGTGTTGCTCGTTATTTTAAACATTTACAAAGTATAATTTAAATGTCTAGCGGCGATCTATGGTATCGACGACGGGATGGTGTTTGGTTGGGTTTTACAGTATGTCAACCCTTGTGGAGTTATTTTATGCCAAATACGTTTTATTTTATTCATTCTTGGTGGGTACTCAACTGAAGAAAAAAAAAATTAAACTCATTTTCTATCTAACTCATAGATAGGAACCTAACAGGTATTACCACTACAGGCCAGAGTGGACCTGGGAGTAATGACAATGAAGGGGTACTCCAAATTCCCCAGAGCTCCAGAATTGGAACGCCACCATCAGATAGAATTTAACGCCATATCAGGACACTATGACCCTCAGCCACTGCCTTCTAACACATGATAAATTGTTCTATTTTACGACATATCAACCTCAGTGGGTCATTTAATGCCGACAAAGTTTTGAAAAATTCATTCTTAATGGATACTAATTTTTCTGTTTAACTCAGGATGGGACCCTAACAGGTACTATCATTCCTGGTCAGAGTGGACCATGGATCAATGGTGATAAAGAGGCACTCCACATTCCCCAGACTTCGAAAAATGAAACCTTACCATCAGGTAGTTTAACGTCGTTCCGACGACATGAAGACCCTCAGTCATATCATTCTAGCACCCATATGATAAAAAGGGTTAGGGTTTGCCATAAGGGCAATCATATAGGTGTTGGGCTTGGCGTGACCAGCCGATTGATCGGAGGGGGCCTGACCGACCACCCGTCTAGCCTAAGTAAGGACCTAAATGCATATATGATAAAAAGGTTTGGGGCTTTGTCCGAATGGTAAAGGGATTCGGACAATCATATATATATTTACCAACACCTCCGCACGAGCAGGATACGACACAAGGTCAATTTCTTAAGCGGAGTTTAACAGGTTTGAATTCAGAGTTTTCCTTCTCCTAGACTGGTTACCTAGCCATGGTTAAAGAACCCAGTCTGCCCTACTATTTACCCATAGCTGGAGGGAGAGTAGGATTCATACCTTTTCCAAGAGTATTAGCGCTAAGTGAAATGCAATTACCACGTCCAGGATTTGAACTCGGGGCGACGAGTCCATTTCCCATGACTTTAACCATTACACCAGCGCTTCCTTAAGACAATCATATAGGTGCAGTTTAACGTCATGGCGAGCATGAGTAAAAGTTTATTAATAATAACACTAATAAAAACATTGGCATGAAACTTTGAGAAAAATGTATTCCTGTTTTCATGAGTATTTTAAAAAGTTGCCTTGTGCAGACAGACGAAATGATTTTTGTTTTTTTTAACGCCTGGGAAGGTTATCAATGTCTTGTTCTCATCTCTTTAGTTAAAACATGTCGATTGTCACCATTTCCCGCTTAAATAAACTCTTTACCTTCCACATAAAAACAAAACTTGTCTGAGGTCAGACGAGTGATAAACTGTTTTGACATTAACAGGATTATTTCCTCAGTTTTGTTAAAAGATTTCAAGTTTCTCAATTTACAATTACCATCAACAAAAAATTAAAATTAGTTTAAGTTTAGCCGGGGATTTAATTAAAATTTGGTTTGGTTTATTTTACGGCATATCATCCCTCAGTGGGTCATCTAATACCAAAGTTTTGAAATAAAGTAATTTTAATGGATACTCAATTTTTTATTAACTCATTTTTTCTATTTAACCCATAGATGGGACTAACAGATACTACCACTCCGAGTCAGTGTGGACCATGGAGCAATGGTGATGAAGGGGTGTTCCACATTCCTCAAACCCCAGAACTGGAATCTCACCATCAGATAGAGTTTAAACGTCATCCCCAGGACACGAAGACCCTCAGCCACCACCTTCTAGCACCCATATGATAAACAGGTTGTGGGCTTGCCATAAGGGCAATAGGGTTGGGACAATCATATAGGTGCTAGGGCTTTACGTGTCCAACCGATTGAGTCCTCAGTTTTGTCTACTTTGTTTTTTTTCACATACTTTAATCAGTTAAAAGTTTTGCTGTGGGTTTAATTAAAATTTGGCGACAGATAATTTTATTGCGTATTTAATTGATTGGAGGCGCCCATGTGTAATGATTGTCGTCGTAGGAAATGGACATGGTTACACGAGTTCAAATTCTGGATGAGGTTGGTTGTATTTCACATAGCGCTAATATTTTTAGGAAAAGTAGAGGTATAACCATTCATACTCCAGCTATGGGTAAATAGTAGGGCAGACTGGACACTGTAATCTTAGTATAGCAACCGGTCTGGGAGAAGGAAATGTTGGATGGTTGGTTTTACGGCATGTCAAATCTTGTTGGGTTATTTTATGCCCAAGACGTTTTGTTCTATTTATTCTTGATGACTATTGAAAATTCTTTTTTTGAATTCGATTTATTTTAAGTATTTTTTTAAAACTCATTTTTTCCATTTAACCCCATAGATGAGATCCTAACAGGTGCTACTAATCCGGGTCAGGGTGAACCTGGTAGTAATGGTGATGAAGGGGTATTCTACACTGCCCAGAGTTTCAGAATTGGAACTTTACCATTTCTTACCTCTCTACAGAGGTGCAGTCTATATATTCTATAGCACCAACTGACAGGGCAGAAGGATTTTTTTAAAGATACGTTAATACGTTTACAGTTCGATTTGTCCCGGGTTAAGTGAGAGAGAATTGTATTGTGTACTTGATTGGAGGCGCTCGGGGTCTAATGGTTATCGTCGTACGAAATGATACTGTGACAACTCAAATTACAGTAATCATCAGCAAAAAAAAAAAAAAAAGTGGGGATTTTATTCTTTCCTTTTTTGATTTTACGTCATGTAAACACTTGTTGGGTTATTTTATGCCAAAGACGTTTTGTTCTATCAATTCTTGCTGAGTTTTGAAAAAAATATTTTTTAACTCAATATTTTGAACACATTTTTGGTACCATTATAGAAGGTTTGGTTTGTTTTACGGCATATCAACCTCAGTGGGTCATTTAATGCCGATAAAGTTTTGAAATAAATCGATTCTTAATGGATAATACAATTTTTTTATAAATACATTTTTCGATTTAACCCATAGATGGGACCCTAACAGGTACTACCACTCCGGGTCAGAGTGGACCAGGAGCAATGGTGATGAAGGGGTGCTCCACATTCCCCAAACCTCCAAAACTGGAACCTCACCATCAGATAGAGTTTAACGTCATTCCCAGGACATGTAGACCCGCAAGCCACCGCCTTCTAGCATCCATATGATAAAAAGGGGTTGGGCTTGCCATAAGGGGAATAGGGTTGGGAAAATCATATAGGTGCTAGGGCTTGACATGACCAGCCGATTGATCGGAGGGGGCCTCTCGACCGCCCGTCTAGCCCAAGATAGGCCAAAGTGGAGTATTACATGTCATGAACTGCTCATCCACCTGGGCTCTATCCTTAAAACATTACGGGTCGTCACCTACGGCTAACAGGGTAGTCCCATTGGGGGAGTCTTACCCCTCTGCAGAGGTGCAGTTTGGTGCATTCTAACGCCTCAGCCGACAGGGCGATTATAGAATGTGGCCTATGAAATCATGTGTCGCTCATAGTATGTGGCCACCATAAAAAAGCATATTATAAGGTTAATAATAACTGCTAACCCTAACCCAATTTTAGAATATTTTAGAATTAAATAGATCTCCGATTCATGTAAATTATGGATAAATTCTTAATTACTATATACAGCTTATGACAGAATTGCATTTCTTGAAATTGAATATACGTGAAAAATAATTAGTTTCAATAAATTGCTTACTACTTATATCTATAAATATACTCTTACTGAAGTAGGACACATTCAAACCGGGTAGGCCACATACTGTAATAGAATCAAAAAGGTAAGCCATATACTATAACATTTTCTTGATTGGAGGGGTTCTCTCCAACCACCAATCGTAAGGGTCAAAGGGGAGTGCTGCAAGTCATGGGCTGCCCAGTCATTAGGATTCTGTCCTTAAGTATCACGGATTGCCCCCCCCCCCCTCCCACTGAGGTGCAGCCGGTTATTCTACAGACCCAGCCAACAGGACGGAAGGATTTTTTGCAGATACTTTTTAATTTTTAATTTAACGTTTTTTAAAGTTCTATTTGCTCCGGATTTAATTAAATTCAGCAAGGGATAATTCTATTGTACTTAACTGATTAGAGGCACCAGTCGTGTAATGGGTATCGTCGTACGAAATGGACTGCGACACTAGTTTCAAATCCTGGACGAAATTGGATGCATTTCACATGGCGCTATACCTAGAAAATATCCCTCATCAACAGTTTTTTAAAAACTGCCAATATTTGTCGCCAAAGTTGATTTCTATTATTAATTAAATTTTCTTTCAGATTTTTTACGTAACTTCATGTGTATCAACATCTTAGTAGAAATAATTGTCA
Organism: Doryteuthis pealeii; assembly: GCA_023376005.1. Classification (NCBI taxonomy): domain Eukaryota; kingdom Metazoa; phylum Mollusca; class Cephalopoda; order Myopsida; family Loliginidae; genus Doryteuthis; species Doryteuthis pealeii. The sequence continues at coordinate 14,645,353 of CM042162.1, forward strand.
TTCAACGTCACGTGTATCAATATATGAGAAGAAACAATTTCATATGTATAAATAAACCTTTACCCTCATTCACTGCCTTCTAGCACCTCCTAGATGATAAAAAGGGTTGGGTGTTTGCCATGAGACTAATTTGAAGAATACGGTCGAACAATCATATAGTTCTAGGGCGCGACATGACCATTTTAGATTGATCAGATGGGGTCTCTCCGACCATCATCTAGCCCAAGTAAGAGCCGAAGTGGAGTGTTGCATGTCACGAGACCACTAATACCAGGGTCTCAGAACGGCTCAGTCTCTACAATCCTGTCTCCGGGGCATTACGGGTCGTCACCCAGGGTCAACAGGTGGCACCACCTGGGGGGTCTTACCGTCTAGAGTGCCGTCGGCGTATTCTATGGCCCGAGTCGAACAGGTGGACTAAACGATTAAACAGTGCCAAAAGACCAAAAGCACTTAGAAGTTCAAATAATTTTAAGTGGTTTTAAATGAATCAATGTGCGAGAGCTAAAATGCTTTCACACCCCGACCCCTTGCCATTGACACACACACATATATATATATATATATATATATATATATATATATATATACATACATACATATACAAGATACGCGTAACAGTATTTATTTTGTATTAGCAGAACTGTGGATCTACCAGAGTATGATAATTCAATATTACAATGTTTGAGGAGTTTTCCTGAGAGCTATTGCATTTATTTCAATATGTAAAATGTACACTCATAAAAATAAGAATTCGACGAATAAGCAACACCAGGTAATCAGGATTATATTTCATTTTGGACGATCTTATTTTTAATCAGAGATGATAATGGTCGTACTTTTAAGGAACACTAGTACTTTATACACATACACATTTTATATATATATAAACACACACCCGTGTAAATACAAGATCAATTTCTTAAGCGGAGTTTAACATGTTTGAATTCAGAGTTTTCCTTCACCATTGCCTAACAAAGGTTAAAAGCCCAGTCTACCCTATTTACCTTATGCTTTCCAAGGGTATTCACACTTGTGGGAATGTAAACAACCTCGTCTAGGATTTGAATTAGTGTCGTCGAGTCCATTTTTACGACGATAAGCATTACACCACGCCCCCCCCCCAGAAGCTACATAAAACAAAGGCCTTAAGATCTATATGGAGGCGGATGGTAGTGGTTAAGCAACCAATGACCTTTTAGTCAAGGTCACTATCAGGTCATCCCTGCCTCCTGTATTAAGTATCACGGCTGGTGTTATCTATACTAAATTAAACAATGAACTATACATAAGTCTACGTAGAAATAAAAACAGACTAAAAACCAAAATGGCGTTAATCTAAGAAATTCACAATGATTGAGCCGTATAATAAGTTAAAGTTTTTACTGCCATTGGCGAAATTTGAGACTTGTTAAGTTATATAACGCACGTTGAAGTATTTTCAACGCATTAATAACTTGGACTGTTTTGATACAAATATATTACAGCTATACTTTTTAATAGATATCGTTAATGAATAAGATGCTAATTAATATTAGATAATGATTACTTAAACTTTGAGAATATAACGTAAATAACTCCGGGAATCGTGACGTCGGTGGTGAAGTAGCTTCGGTTACAAACAGACAGACAGACATGCATGCATATAATCTCCATTACAATAACTAGCAAAAAAATGCGTCCTCCGGGTACAAGCATCTAAGTTTTAATATAATCATGATGTCACGCTCGTATTACGGATATCCATGACAATCTCTCGCCAACCATCCCTATCATTCATCACTCTCGGGAGGTCTTCTACACAGCATCCAGTAACTGCACAGAGCTGATCAATGTAGGTCTTTGCTGGGTGACCTAAATTATGGATAAATTCTTTTTTAATTATTCTTAATTACTATATACAGCTTATGACCGAATTGCATTTCTTGAAATTAATATATGTGAAAAATAATTAGTTTCAATAAAATGCCTACTACTCTATATCTATAATAACTTAGCTCAGGATAGGATACATTCAAACGGGCAGGCCACCAACCTATAACAAAATAAAAAAACAAGGAGCGCCACCACCTACTATAACAGAATCAAAAAAAAAGGTAGCGCCACATACTAATAACAGAAAAAACAAGGTAGGCCACCATACTAAACAGAATAAAAACAAAGGTAGCCACATACCTTAACAGAATCTAAAAAAACGGTAGGCCACATACTATAACTACACCGAACACCTTTGGGGTTTTCCATGCTACTGATCGAACAACTCCACCCTGCTTCTGCCCATGCTATAAATACCACTGCATGTTCCATCGCGTCATACATAACTAAAGGCAGTTTGCGTGTTTGTATGTAGTGTAGTATAGTCCGGAGGACAACAAGGAAAAATAAACAATTCAACGACAAGGAAATAAACTATATCACACATTTCACATCGACCCGCAGTATTTGCTTTGTGAACGCAAACCTCTATAATGAAGAGTTTAATCTCTACCCCTTCCAGTCTGAGGCAACGAACTAGATGAAAAAAATAAATCCACCCAACTAGTAAGAGCTTCGCGAAATTTTTTTTCTCGCAGCGTTTTAACATTCTGTAAATCGAAAACATGATTTTCTTTTCCAGACTCTGCTGCAATTCCTTCTTCTGTCATCCCAGCCAGCGCGATTCAACACAAAGCGCCCTTTTTGCCATACGGACTTAATGGGCTACCGTACTCCACACCTCCCAATCAGAGCTACTACCCAGAATCCTGTCTCTCCCATCCTAATCAGTACTACTTCAGTGACATCTCCTAACCTATCCCGTCTCACCGACAGAGGTAAGACCTGCAATACCATTCGCGACTCTCATCTGTACATCCATGACGTATATCT
>CM042162.1:14648320-14703320 GCA_023376005.1 Doryteuthis pealeii
AAGAAGAGATTCGGCCACTGATCTGACAAGAAATCACCTCGCTCTTTGTAAAATAAAATGTATATAAGTTGTACATAAGCATAAAAAAGGCGTTGTGTTCAATTGTTTTGTTGATCCGTGACAGCTTTTGGTTATTTAATCTTATTTCAGCCGAGTTGGTAAAAGAAAAAACCAGCTCTTTTTCAGCCTTCCTGTAAATCAACAGACAACATAAGAACGGGAAGTTGGAACGGGCAGTTTCGACCACTGTAATACTGAGCCGGAGCATCGTTCTCATAACATACATACATAGAAACGGTACCTCGACATAGTATTATAGAGAGAGGGGGGCACAGAGAGAGAGAGAGAGAGAGAGAGAGGGGGAACAGAGAGAGAGAGGGGGGAACAGAGAGAGAGAGAGAGAGAGGGGCAGAGGGGGCAGAGAGAGAGAGGGGCAGAGGGGGCAGAGAGAGAGAGGGGCAGAGGGGGCAGAGAGAGAGAGAGAGAGAGGAGAGAGAGAGAGAGGGGGGCAGAGAGAGAGAGAGAGAGGGGGCAGGAGAGAGAGAGAGAGAGAGAGAGAGAGAGAGGGGGGCAGAGAGAGAGAGAGAGGGGGGCAGAGAGAGAGAGAGAGGGGGGAGAGAGAGAGAGAAGAGAGAGAGAGAGAGAGGGGGGGGAGAGAGAGAGAGAGGGGGGCAGAGAGAGATAAGGGGGCAGAGAGAGATAGGGAGAGAGAGAGAGAGAGAGAGAGAGAGGGGCAGAGAGAGAGGGCAGAGTCAAAGAAAGATTAATATTTTGCTTTATCCCGGTTTGGATTTTACAGCATGTCAGCCCTTGTTGGGTTATTTCATGCCGAAGACATTTTGTCTATTCATTTTCATTGGGTAGTCAATTTTTTTTTTCGAAATCAGTTTTTAAAAAATACACTTTTAATATTCATTTTTTAAATCTATTAAACCTATAGATAGGACCCTAACGAATATTACCACTATCAGAATGGATCTGGGAATAATATCGATACAGGGGTAGTCCCCATTGCCCAGAGTTCAGGAATTGGAACTTCACCAGATGCAGTTTAAGTGTTTATTTACCGCATAACAGTGTATAGTGGTTGATCTCTTCATTGGTTTAGTTGTCAGCATCACTAGCCGGGAAGAAGATGTTGGGCATTGACGACGGACGGGCCATTCTGAAGGCTGGAAATATGCTGGTATAGCATCGCAGGTAGAGAAGGTGACATTAGTCGTTGTTGATGGACAGGTCTTCTGGACGCTGGAAATATACTGGATGAACTAATGTGAAGAGGCTGGAATGAGGTCGATGGACGTCTCGTTGGGCTGAAGATAACCAATCGCAATAAGATTACCTAATTGGTAAAGGGATTGACTATGAGGGTCGGCAATAGGATTACGAAGCTGGTGAAGGAATGATTTTGGAGGCATGTTGCCCTGACAAGGACAGTAGCTTGTACAGGGTCCTGAAAATGACCGTTTGAGAGAAGAACCGGCTCAGCAGGAGACTGGATCGAGGCTGGCTGGCAGAAGGGCCAGATCAGGGTCAGCAGGAGACTGGATCGAGGCTGGCTGGCAGAAGGGCCAGATCAGGGTCAGCAGGAGACTGGATCGTCGGCTGGCTGCAGCGTGTGTGGTTTGCTGGCAGGAACGTATGCAGCAAAGAGACTGGGACCGATGTTAGCAGAAAACCGGGTCGTTGGCTGAGCAGGGTAAGAATCGAGCCTGGTTGACATACAAAAATATCAATCATTGTATAAAAAACAATAAATGTATATATTTTGTATATAATTATCAGAAGGAGTTCCTGTTTGTCTTGTTTGACCCCGTTGACAGCTTTTGGTTATCATATTTCAGCCGAGTTGGTAAAGGAACAAAACCAGCTCTCCTTCAGGACACTATAATACTATAATCTGTGCTACGACCAGCATTAGAAGAAATATCTCATAGTATTATATTCGGTATTATCCAACACAACGACTGTAATACTGAGCCGGAGCATCGTTCCCATACATTAAGACCGTGCCCCAGCACATGTTATTATATTGGTGCCTAAGACGCAGGATAGACAAAAAAAAAATTACCACGGCACAACAAAGCGTCCTCGTCACCAGTCGTTTTAAGGATTCGCCCCAGAAGATTACCACAGCCACAACCCAAGAAACAACCAAAGAAAAATTAAAAAAAAAAAACAAAAAAAAAACAAAAACAAACTAATCCGGCATCCAAATAAGCACTAGACGATTCCGGCACACAACCACGAAGCACTCCAGCATCAGCTACAAGTAGGCTATCATTTTGTTTCCTCTGTCTCTCTTAAATCTGTGCATAGAAGTCGGCTTGCATTTTTTTTTTATAACTAGCAAATATTGAGAATAGCAGAAAACAATAGCTCAATTAATAGAGTGGTAACAAATGGTTCCAAGATCCCCATTTATACTGGGAAACCAGCAGAACTAAGGCCTTCGATGACAGCTCTATTAAAAAAAAAGAAAGGATCGATAAATTATCAGATCCAGAACTCGTCACTTTGGCCTATGATTACTCTGATGGAATCGCATCAGAGTGGATCGGGGAATATCTGGACGACCACCCACATGTTACCAGTGCGCAGCTGAACGCGCAATTTGGTGAAATTACCAATACAACGGAAGCTGCCAGGTCTCTTATAAAAATAAAGCAGAAGCAAGGAGAGACCCTGGCAGAATTAGTAAGTAGGATGATGAAGCTAGCTAGGATAGCGTACCAGGATGCGGGGCACAGAGTGGGTCATGCAGTACAAATTCAGTTAGCGGAATATTTTATAGATGCCTTAAGCATTTCCAAGACGTAGCGAGGGCAAACCCAGAAACTTTATCTGAGGCATTAACGGTGGCAAGGGATAGCGAAAGACTGTACGAGAGACTAAACCCACCCCAAAGGAGCAGTTGGGGAACTGCCCAAAAAAGTAATATTGAAGGGTACAACTCCGGTAAAACATACAACGGTGGGGGGGGGATACGGGGGTCCCCAAAGTCGAGGTACGTCACGATGAGTGGTCAAGGGAGGAAGTACCCTCCAGCGTAAGTTCGTGCTGTGGGCATGGTAAGAGCACCCACTATGTGAATAGCCGTTATATTAACAAAAATAGAAGTGGTGAAAGAATAAGGGGGGATATTTATTATGGATCAGGCCCAGATTATTCTCCGCCGACATACTGGGCTGGAGGTCAGAATAGAAGTAGTGAAAGAATGAGGGGGGATGCTTACTATGAATATGGCCCAGATTATTTTCCGATGAAAAATGGTGGGCAGGCAGGAAATATCCCGAGGAGCCGTCCTGATATAGAAAGATGGCCTAATAGAGGACAAGGGGGTAACCGTAGAGCTGAAGATAGTAAAGTAACAGGCACCAACAGAAAGTCTAATTACAGAAAACACGGAAACAGTTATGGGCCACCCAAACAATTGAGAGGGTGGCCCAAAGTCCAGTAAGGGATAACGACGAGTATAGAGTCAGTATACAAAGAAAAAATGAAAATTAAAAAAAATATGTTAAGGAACAAATCTTAAAGAAAGGAAACAAAATGTCCATTAGGCCCAGATGGGGAAAGCAACGGAGGACGAATTAACCACCAAAAGAAAAATATAAGGAATATGAACTCCTATCCCAGGGTTCAGAAATGATATGCAAAATAAGAATAGGAAAGGAAAAAGTAGAAACGTTGATTGACACTGGGTCCGAAGTGTCTTTAATGAACCTAGCTACTTTTGAAGAATTGGGATGGATTATTGATAGTTTAGAAGAGTCGGACTTGGCCATTAGCCTGGGTTATGACTAAATAATGCAATTAAATGGAATGTGCCGGTTACCAGTGGAAATAGGGGGTGTGAGCACTATATCGAAATTCTACATAGCACCGGATTTAGATAGGTCTCTGATATTGGGGGAGGACTGGCTAAAAGAAAATCGGGTCAAAATATGTTTTAAGCCAAATATCCTGACCATAAGGGGCGTAAAAATACCACTGGGTCAAAGTACCAGTAGGGAAATTGCTGTCTAATCAGAGGAAGATATCAAACTGCCTGTGCGTACCGCAATCGCTTTCACCGCTAAAATTGATGCACTAGAAGAACCATGTGGGAGGTTATATCAGGTGATCCCAGGAAACAAACCCCTCTTTAAAAATGAAGTAATGGTAGTAGAGGCAGTGGTTGAGGGAAAGGACAAAAGCCGAGTACCCGTAATGTTGGTTAATTCAAGTAACAAAACGGTGAATGTGCAAAAAGGTGTCCGACTAGGGACAGTGGGTGATATCAAAACCAAAAGACTGGTTAAAAATACTGAGGCGCAACAAAGCAGTAATAATAATAAAACAATTAATCCCGATGAGATAAGCGTACCAAAAGAATATCGAGAAAAAATTGAACAATTGATATACAACAATCGGGATATTATCTCTAACTCGGATAAAGAATTAGGGAGAACTCAGACAGTCCAAATGAAAATAGATACAGGGGATCACCCTCATATAAAGTTAAGGCCTTACCGAACCCCAATCCATAAACAGAAGTTAGTAGAAGAAGCGGTAAAGGATATGTTGGAATCGGGAGTAACTGAACAGTCTGGATACCCTTGGAGCTTTCCAATAGTAGTGGTAGACAAAAAGGATAGGGGGCATCGGTTCTGCGTAGACTTGGTCTTCAATAACATCACTAAGCCCTTGCGTACCCCTCCCATTAATAGACGATATATTAACTCTGTTGGGTAAGGCAATTTGTTTTTCAACCCTTGACCTGAGGTCAGGATACTGGCAGGTAGCTCTTGATAAGGCTGATCGTGAAAAAGCCACTTGTGCATGCCATGCGGGGCTTTTTCAATTTAGAGTAATGCCCTTTGGGTTTGCCAATGCGCCTGGGTTTTTTCAACAACTAATGTCAGTCGTGTTGGCAGGATTGGAACAGTTTTTCATGGCATATTTAGATGACATATTGGTTTTCTCAAGCAATATCAGTGAACATCTCCAGCACCTGCAAGCTCTATTTGAAAGGCTGAAAAATCCTGGGCTGAAATTAAATCTCTCTCTCGACAGCGAGTAAACGATAATTTCCTCCCTCACGTATTTTTGTTTTACAAAAATACTAGAATTTTAGCAAATACATGTTATTACTTATAGGATAAACTCCTATATTTTTACGATCAAATAAAATAATTAGGGATATTAAAACAATTATTTTAGTAGCTGTAAATTAGGATTTAGATTCTAAATTGTAATTGAAAGAATAAAAAGAAAAATAGTTTTGGAAATATTTTAGCGACAATAGAGACAATTGTTTATAATATAGATAATCTAAGGAAAAAGGATTGTTTACAAACGAGAAATGATATTTGAAAATTCCGATGGAAATATCTACGTCAATAGAAAACTGCTGATTTTTAATGGAATTCACAAAATCAGTTGATATTTGATGAATAATTAAAATTATCAAAAAAAAAAAAAACGAGTTTTGGGAAGAAATCAGACAGACATCATCGGAAGACCATCGAAATCATCCAGAGAGTAGAGAGACGATTTTAAACAAAGACTTCGCCAAAAGGTCACAACAATCCATTCGTATCACTCTCTTTCCGACTTGACAATACATAAACAAACCATTCTTCCCTTACTTTGTTTTTGTTTGAAATCACAGCAAACCACTCTTGTGATTATACGTCTTGTCCCATTCGTAATTACAAACATACGAACCTTGTAAAGAAATCCTGAGGTAGGTTGGTTTGTTTGATAGACAAGGACGATAACCCTATCGTCCTTGTCTATCAAACCAACCAATCACGGGCCAGCATACTTTGGCGGCAAAGCCAAATTCTTCCTCTTTCTGATCGACCAGCACCGGAGTCGGACCACAAAAAGGACGTCTCTTATATCCAGATATAACAACCAGATTAGCCATAGCAAGTGACTCCGATAATTCACCTACCTCAGGATTTCAGCTAAGTGGACTATTATTCTATAACATTCCCGCAGACAAACCAAAGTTGCAACTATTGGTTATGTATATCAGTAATACATGTCTATTCTAATTCTAAGTTTGTGTTAGTTTTATTCTTTAACTCTAACTTGTCGGTCACCACTCGTGGTCTGAATCACAACAACCTCGCAAACACACACACAATTGCCCAAATCAACTATAAAAACTTTTGACTTTATGAAAACATTTCGACATCCGAATTTCGAACACCACACAAAACAACCAAAAAATTGACTTTCTATTGAAAATACATTTCCGTATTATCGTGTGTTGAACTTGTGGGAACAGACATTTTAATTTTCTTCTACCTAAAATACTAGTACACAAGGCGCCCACAGACAATTAAAATCTTTAGCCTGAAGATAATATCATATAAACTATACACTATCTGAAGGGTGGATGTCCCATTAGATAACCAGGAAATAAGTCCTTCTAGATTAACCCTTTTAATAATAGCTATTATCTTAGCAATCATATCAACTAGCAAGAATATGTGCCCTCCGGCGTAAGTATTCAAGTTTTAATATTACATTAGAAAGATTAACGAAATTAAATAAGAACGCATATAAAAAGATTACTTATTTTAATTATATTCTAATTAGTTTCTATATAAAATAATTCATAGGATTGATTTTAATATGTTGGAGAATAAAACAATAATATTAAATCAATAACGCCAAGTAATTATTCATTAAAACCAGTATGCAAATTAACCATACCATATATTATGTAAACCTTGATTTCTTAGTGATATATAAGACACATCGCAGGATTTAAACGTGCTAATAAAGGGGACTATTTCGAGGCAAAACTAACTCAGATTTTCATAGAAACATCATTAATAAATACGTTTCATTCTATGTATTAATAAGTGATTTTGACTATTCTAGTAATAATGTTCTCCCAACTGTGCTGCACTCTGCTCTCCAACAATCAAAATCTATCTCGAAATGCCTCGTCCACCCGTCGCAAGAGCCAAAATATTACTGCCAGCTGTTTTCGTAGTCGTCGTGTGACGCTTCCTCTAGCCGTCGCCGTATGCTTATATGCACGCATAATCTCGAGAGAATTTGCATACGTGCAATCCCATTCTCGCTGGTTGGAGATCGCCCATCGTTAAATATAGTGCTTACAGCAGCCATATTTCTTTCCCGCGCACGCTTTGAGTTTCGAGGTATGTTATTTTCATTACATCCACAACTATAAATTAAATACTCATTGATAAATTTACACAATACCTGAGAGTATTGTGACGTAGTTACGGTTACAGACATAAGCCGAATCTCCATTATAATAAGATTATATTAATATTAGCCATGATGATTCAACATCGATTAAAAAAGCAACGTAGCAATGGACCAATGAATTTGCGCGGGAGTGTTGGAAGGGTGCAGGTAACTGCAAATGACTCACAAGAAATGCCCCCTCCCCAGAGCAACAAATCGAAGGAACCAATTGGTGAGGTATCAGCACAACTATTACCAACGAACATGAAACGAACCCCTACGTTTGCTTGAAGTGGAAATAATTCTCGTTTAACGAACTCGAAAATTTAAAAAAAAAAAAATTAATTAAATTGAACATTTTTATAAAAGAATATAATGTACCTTCTAAAACTGAATTCTTTCTTAAGTGTTTTTGAGAAAATCAAAATGATTTGTTTTTGAATTTTCAGAATAAAGCATGCCAAAGCATATATATATATATATATATATATATATCACACCGTGTTTTCTCGAAAATAAGACCTACCTGCAAAATAACACCAAGCGTGATTTTTCGGGATGATTTATGCAAGGCACTTTAAATTCTTATGAATGCTAGGTTAATTTACATAGATATTGTCACTCGTAACCTTTCAATTTTATGATTTTTGTTTTCTTTTTTAACTTATCTTGCATAAATCATCAAAATCATCCCTCCCCTTGAAATAAGCCAAAGTTGAGAGCGGCAGACAGACGAAATAAATATTTTAACAATCACATGTGTTGCAAACACTCGAATACACCCTAAAATAAGCCCTAGGGTTATATTTCAGAATAATATATATATATATATATATATATATATACACCAATCCCTCCACACGAGTAGGATGCGACACAAGGTCAAATTCTTAAGCGGAGTGTAACAGGTTTGAATTCAGAGTTTTCCTTCTTCTAGACTGGTTACCTAGCCAAGGTTAAAGAACCCAGTCTGTCCTGCTATTTTCCCATGACCAGAGGGAGAATTGGATTCATACCTTTCCCATGAAAAAAATAAACAACAAAAAACCCAAATTACTATATATTTAATTACCCATTGAAATTAAGTATTGAATCTATTACTGAGAGTTGCTTGTGTTAGTATTGCAATGTATAATTTCAATTAAACTTAGTTTTAAAAAATATTTTTCAACATTAAATGTATGGTAATTTGGGTTTTTTGTTGTTTATTTTTTTAAGCTATACGTAATTAAAAACAACCTTAATTCCCTAAAACCGTAACCCAATTCGCAAAATGTTAATTCATAGACTGTAGTTAAACTGTCATTGGGTACCACCAAAAAACTTTCCGTTTTAATTTTCCGACCTAAATCAGAAGTCAGCCCGGTCCTCGCTAACTCAGCGTATGAGTAACACAGGGATCTGTGTGGTAAAGTGAGGAACTGATGGTAGGTGTGGCGCTCCACCTCAGACACAAAACCAATCTCCTTGGTATAGAGCTAGTGAAAAGCGGATAGACTCCCTCGCTGTCTGGCTGATACCGATATTAGCCCCCCCCCATCCGTTGACTTAATTGTAATGTGTGACAGTGCTAGCTAGACGCTAAAGAGAGTCTGCTATATAAAACAGGTATCCAACTACCGTGCCATTTAATCGTAAATGAAGGAGATGTGCTTTCATGCCTTTTTACGAGAGGATAAACGGAGAATTGAACATTAATTATCGCAGCCGGAGTTCGAAGATTTAATTGAACCCATTCTCTGCGCTGTTAATCGTTAGGACATTTTTACGTCGTGTGATTGAAAAAAATCCGGGTGTGGGTTGGAGGGAGGTGTTGCAAGTTAAGCTGTTTATAATTCGTTGTCAGTTGGAGTGAGTCGGGGGAAAAAGGGGACAGGGCTTTAACCTTGAAAAAGATAATGGGTGTTGGTGGTGAGGGAGAAAGCTAGTGTCATTGTTTTTAATTTTTTTTAATTTAAAAAAAGTTCTGCGGAGAAGATGAGCCTGCGGTGTTTTTAATCATTGAAAAATAAATTTGGCAGAAAATCGGACCTTCAAAAAGTAAAGATTTAATTGATTCTGTCATTATGGCAATTTACCACGGTTGATTTTGGAGGGAGAAGAAAAAGAAACGACCCCCCCCCAAAAAAAAAAACCAAGCTAATTAAAGATAATTACAATTTTCCTATCATAGTACAGCCTTTCGTATATCCGTACAAGTTGCTTCTATAAACAATTATTATTATTGAGTTTTTCACACCTACCGTAGCCCCACCCTATCGGCTGCGGCGTTAGAATGCACCTCTGCAGAGGGGTAAGATTCCCCCAATGGGGCCACCTGTTGACCGTGGATGGCAACCCGTGATGCTTAAGGATAGAGCCCAGGTAGTTGAGCAGTCCATGACTTGCAATATTCCACTTTGGCCCTTACTTAGGCTAGACGGGCGGTCTGATCAATTGGCTGGTCACGTCAAGCCTTAGCATCTATACGATTGTCCCGACCATATTGCCCTTATGACAAGCCCCAACCCTTTTTATCATATGGGAATGTGGAGCACCCCTTCATCACCATTGATCCCTGGTTCACTCTGACCCGGAGTAGTAGTACCTGTTAGGGTCCCATCTATGGGTTAAATAGAAAAATGTATTTATAAAAAAAATTGTATTATCCATTAAGAATTGATTTATTTCAAAACTTTATCGGCATTAAATGACCCACTGATGCTGATATGCCGTAAAACAAACTAAACCAAACATTTATGCTATTCTGTACTCTTGTACTTAATTCATTTTCTTTAATACAGTCGACGCTCAATAACATCGTAAACTAAAATGATACAATAACCCGGGGTTGGGGTCAAACTTTAGATACCGCCTTCTAGCACCCATATGATAAAAAGAGTTGGGGCTTACCATAAGGGCAATAGGGTTGGGGGAAATCATATAGGTGCTAGGGCTTGACGTGACCAGCCAATTGATCGGAGCGGGGCCTCTCCGACCGCCCGTCTAGCCCAAGATAGGGCCAAAGTGAAGTATTGCAAGTCATGAACTGCTCATCCACCTAGGTTCTATCTTTAAGTATCACGGGTCGCCACCCACGGCCAACAGGTGGCCCCATTGGAGGAGTATTACCCCTCTGCAGAGGTGCATTCTATATATATATATATATATATATATATATATATATATATATATGCGCGAATGTAGCAACTATTGTGGGAGAGAGGTGGTGAATTTTTTCCATAATTGTTTTAAATATAATTATATTCTTATTGTGACGCGTTTCAAATTCTTTTTTGGTGGTATCGTGGGATGTTTTTTTAAAAATCACTGCATTATACTAAGATAAAGTGGGTTGGGATTCGGTTGCCAAAAGAATTGGCAAGCGTAGATTTTTGGCTCATGCAAATTTACTCGAGATCAGACACACTATAAAAGACAGTTCAGCGACAGAACGCCAGATGTTTTTGAATTCGGCATTGTGCGCGTATCGTGAAGGACTATTGTTGCGGATTGCTGGACTGGTCGGTTTGTCGTCGGAACAGAACACAATATCAATATTAACTTGAAATTGATTCCCTGTGTCAATTTACCAACTGCATCTGGTGGTGAGGCACCAATTCTGGAGCTATGAGAAATGTGAAATTCGTTGCTACTATGAAAAGGAGTGGTTGTACTTGTTAGGGCTCCATCTATGACCCACCCTGTCGACTGGGGCTGTTGAATACGCCAACCGCGATGAGGGTGTACTCCACTCTCCCTAGAGCTCCAGAATCGGAACTTCATTAGATGCAGTTTAACATCATACCCAGGACACTCAACCACCGCCTTCCAGCACATACGATAACATGTGTTGAAGGTTTGCCATAAGGGCAATAGGGTCGGGACAATCATATAGGTGCTACGGCATAACGTGACGAGCCGATTGATTAGAGGGAGCTTCGCCCATTTAGCCTAAGTAAGGGCCAAAGTGGATTGTTGTATGGACTACACAGCTATCAGGATTCCGCCCTTAAGCATCTGATCACCACTCACGGCCAACTGGTGATCCAATTGTGGGATTTTACCCCTCTACAGAGGTGGAGTCGGTGGATTTGTATTAGGAATGATTACTTGAATTCATAATTGTTTATAAATGACTGATATCGGATTTCGGTTTCTTTGTTTTAATGGCTTATCAACCTTTTTGGGTTATTTAATGCCAAATCCATCCTCGCTGAAGAACAGTAGTGCTACCATATAATCTATAGTTATTGGAATGAGAGGGTTTATACTTTTTCTAGGATGCTTCGGGGACGCACTTGGATTACTATCAGTTGCTTGAAAAAACATAATTGCTAAAAAAAGACCGACTTCGGCATTGAATAACCCAACACAGGTTGAAATACCCTAAAAACCAACCAACCAAATTGCGATCTTAATAGTAAAGTAAAAACAATCATTTTTTATGATCAACTGTGATTATCTTATCTTAAATCGTAAGAGTATTTTGAAAAGCAATTAGATTAAGCATTCGTGACATATTTGTAATATTAGCTTAACATTTTAGTAAAGTTTTATTACGATTGCATCACTAATATAAGCGTCGATTGGTTATACAGACAGAAATTGCCATTTATGTACTATATAATCGTTAAGAATATATCCTCGGCAGGAAAATGTTTTTCATTTTTGAAATCAGACTTCCTGGACTGTTCTCCATCAACTAGATCGTCCTACGGGATAAATAACCAATTTGATAAAAGGTGTCCGTTAAAACATATCTACTTACCTGGAGGTCATGAGTTCGATCCTTGGGTCAAGCTGTGCAATAAGTTCAGTGGAAGAGACAGCCAAAGTACACCACAAAATAGAATCAATAGAAAATATCCTCTAAACAAGAATAGTGTGCAAGGAGAGAACTTCCCCCATTGCATTAAATAAATCGCTTGATTTAGTCTTTCCAGAAGTTTTCCTTTTACAATATCCGAAAATGTTGGGAGAAGTACAACGACAAAAAAAAAAGGATTACAACAAGAAATGTACTAGTTAAAGTAGGTAGACCCTCATGAAAATCTTTATATTAATACGCTTGTTCCTTAATCTTCTTGCAACACTCTAGTTAAAAACGAGACCGTCCAAGATGAAATGCAAAAATGTAAATCTTGATTATCCGCCAAATACTTATTTCTTATGAGTGTCGTCACCTCAGCTAAATAATGGACCATTCCGTTTTTATTATAAAGAAAGAAATGGAAAAAGGACATGCTTGCAATAAGGTAAGATCCGTATTAAGTTATTAAATTACAGCTTCCTTGTTGCCTTCGACGGTAATTGGGATTCATCTAACAGAATGATGTTTATTCTACAGAAAATGGAAAAGCGACAGGATTAACTGCCAATTAGACGAAGAATTAAAACCAGCCAGACCTCAGAATAAAATACGTCCTGGAGACTTGCTGTCACTCAGACTAATGTAGTTATTTACTAAGATTAGCTTAGATGTGACACAAGGCCAGAAGTATGGGACGCTTAATGAGAATCGAACTCACTATAGTCTCACAATGGTCTACAAATCTATCTTGCTAACCATTACACCACGTGAGGTGCCCCACTCTAATATATATGAATATTAATATTTAACAGACACACAAATTGGGGTTAACAGAATACCCCATTCCCACTTCGTGTGAGTGACACTTGACATGTGACCTGGCCATAACCTATTCCGGAGTGCTTGATTGGGTTAGGTCACCGGAAGAGATATTGAAATCAATTAGTCCTTTTTTTTTGGGGGGGGGGGGCTGCTGGCCTTTTGACAATTTATTTATTCGCATTCCATTACAATTTGTTTACGAACCCGAAATTAATGTCAATTTAGGTGTACTCTACATTCTCTAGAGCATACTGGGCTACTCATGTGCTAAGTTGGCGAGTACCAGTACCGAACCCGGAACCTTGCAATTCTGAAGAATATAAATTGACGAACAAAGTAGACCAATCGGATGACAACTTCAACAAAAGAAAACCATCACCTCCACCTCCTTCACAACAATCGTTAATTTGCATAGTACAAGTTTGTTAACCAATCAAATTACTCGATTAATTAGACAGTCAATTTAAAACTATTTCATATAGGAAAAACCCATTAGCGGCAAATTATTGTGAAGGCAAATCAGCGAAATTGGATTGACAAAATTTCTCTAACAATTAATTATAATTGCCGAGTGCACGTATCAATCGATCACCTGTTATTTCTATCATTGGATTTTGTCGATCATCAAATGATTCAACGGAGTGTCAATTTATTGTCTTGGTTCTAATCACATCTGTCGGCGGGGCTTAGAATACACTGTACCCACCCACAAAAAGTATGCTGGGTATGATACTAATGCATCTGATGGAAATGGACTCGTCGCCGCGTGTTCAAATCCTGGACGATGCTCTCTGCATTTCACATAGCGCTAATACTCTTGGGAAAAGTATGCATCCAATTATTCTCAAGCTACGGGTTAATAGTAGGGCAGACTGGGCTATTTAACCTTTGATAGGTAACTAATCTAGGAGAATGAAAACTCTTAATTCAAACCTGTTAAACCCCGCTTAAGAAATTGACATTCCTTTCTGGAAATCTGGGACAGTGTAACACCCCCCCCCCCTTCATTGCCATTGCTTCCAGGTTACTGACCTGGATCGGTAGTTGGTTAGGTTTTATGGTATGTCAACCCTTTGGGTTATTTTACGCCGAAAACATTTTGTTTTATTCATTTTGATGGGTACTCTATTTTTTAACACATTTTTCTAAAATCATTTTTTCCCCTATTTAATCCATCTATATGGGACCCTAAAAAGGTACTACCACTCTGGGTCAGAGTAGACCTAGGAGTATGGTGATGAAGGGGTGATCAACATTCCCCAGACCTCCAGAAATGGAGCCTCACCATCAGATAGTTTAACGTCATACCCAGGACACTACGACCCTCAGCTACCGTCTTCTAGCACATATATGATAAAAGGGGTTTGGGGCTTGCCATAAGGGCAAACGAGTCAGTACAATCCATAGATGGGACCCTAACAGGTACTACTACTCAGAGTCCAAGTGGACCTGGCAGTAAAGGGGTACTCCACTCTGCAAAGCTTATTTTGTTTCTATTTAATCCACAGATGGGACCCTAACAGGTATTGGAAGTAATGGCGATGAAAGGGCACTTCACACTCCCCAGAACTTTCAGAATGGGAACTTCAGATATAGTTTAAAGTTATATGCACGACATGAAGCCCCTCAGCTACCGCCTTCAAGCACATAAAAAGGATTGGGTGTTTGCCATAAGGGCAATAGAACCAAGACAATCATATAGGAACTAGGGATTGGCATAACCGGCTGATTGATCGGAGAGGGCCTCCCCGTCAGCCCGTCTAGCCTACGTAAGGATTAAAGGGGAATGTTGCATGTCATGGACTGCTCAGCCACCAAGATCCCGTCCTTAAGCATTAGAGGTAGCCACCCATAGCCAACATATGACTCCATTGGTGGGGGGGATTATCCCTCTGCTGAGGTGCAGCCGGTATATCTACAGCACCAGCCGACAGAGTGTTGGAGACCTGGGGAGTGTGGCTTACTCCTTCATTAGCATTACTTCCAGGTTCACTCTGACCTGGATTGGTAGTACCTTTCAGAGCCACACCTAAGAGTAAAATCGAACTTTTCACACATTTACTAAGGATTATTATTATTACTAGCAAAAAATAAATAAAAAATAATTAAAAAAAAAAACAAAAAAAAAAAAAAAACCTCAGGGCGATGTAAAAATTTATTTCTACAAGATATTGCCTGAGAGGTGTGGTAGTTAGAAATTGAATGTTAGAAGGTTTCTATCCTAAGTAAAATCAAATTTATTGAAGGAGTAAAATAATTAACAATTTGAAATGAAGATTTAGTTCTGTCAGTCTCAAATAAAATATTGCCTGCATTTATCACTTATTAATTAATCATTTTGAATATTTTACTTAAAAAAAAAAAAAAATTTTTAACACAAAATCGTAGGTATTTATTTATTTGTAAACTTTTTAGTTAACTTCTTGTTACTTAAAGTGCGAGAGTTAAAATAATTTTTAAAACTGATTAAAAGGTTGTTCTTTATTCTATGTATTGACAATTTTGTGTATTGTGACGTAAGCAGAGACGTAGTTTCGATTACAGACAAATGGATACTGAATCAACATTATTAATAGATTAGTTACTTAAAGCTATATGACCGTGTGCAAATTTATATTAGATAGAAATAATTGGTATCATAACAGTGTTGGGGAGTCCCAGTAGTGTAGTGCGCTGAACTGTGAGATCATCATCCCATATTATCATGGAGATTCGGTGTCTGTAACCGAAACTGTCACTGCTTACTCAATACCCTCAGGAATTGCGTAAGTTTATCAATGAATATTTATTTTAGAGTTAAAATCATTAATACATAGAATAAATCTTATTTATTAACTATGTCTATGAAAATCTGAATTAGATTTGCCTAAAAAGCTGATGTTGATAGGGCATTTAAAATCCTGCAATGTGTCTTAGAAATAAAGGTTTACATAATATGTGTTGTGGTTAATTTGCATACTAGTTTTAACAAAGCAGGGTTTAATAAATACTTACTTGGTGTTAGTAATCTAATATTTATTTATTTTCCACAATATTAAAATCAATCCTATGAGTGATTTGATCTAGAAACCAATTAAAATATTATTCTAATCTTATTCTTACATTAAAATTTAAATCCTTACGCCCGGTGGAGGGCGCATATTCTTGCTAATTGTGACGATATACATTCACCCAATTCAAAGCGTTAGATTCGCATGGCGTGTCTGATCACTATTTGCAAGAGGTCCCGGATATATGCTCGATGTTGAGCTTTTGTGTGGGTGGTAGTTGGTTTGGATCGTTGCGTGAAAAGCCAGGATGCTGCGAATTCAAGCACCCGGATGGAGTAAGACCGCCTGCTTTAAAAACACGGCACGCAGTGACAGTTGGCAGGGAGAAAATTCGGAGGTAGTGCGAGACCTTGCGAATCTTCGTTGGCGAGAGACTGTGTGATTAGACTGGCGAGACTTCGTGATTCTTTATCCTATATTTTATCAAATTAGAAGCGGCTACCAAGCATTGCCCGGGTAGGTAGGACAAAAAAGTTAGTCTCGCAGATCCATTATTATTGAATTACGAGTTGGATCCTCACAGGATGCCCGATTAAAATACCTATGTAAAAAAAGACCATGCGTTGATCCGGCCTGGTCGGGCATCAAAAATTAATAAATAAAAAATAATGAATAAATAAAAGATTAAATAAATAAACAAATAAAATAAAAATAGTTTACGTTGTTACTATGGAAATTTTATTGTTCATTTATCTTGACACATTATTCATTAGTTTTGCTCAAAATGCAAGATCTGGTGATAGTGGATACGTATATATATTTACTTAGTTGTCAATTGTTTTATTTTCGGAGTTTCTGTAGATGTAATGAAAGTACCGTACCTCGGAACACAAAGCGTGCGCGGACGAGTCTGGCTTGCATCGCAGGAAAGAAACATGGCTGCTGTAAGCACTACCTTTAATAATGGGCGATCTCGAACCGGCGAGAATAATATTGCACGTATGCAAATTCTCACGAGATCGGGTGTGTATAAAAACATACGGCGACGGAGAGACAGTGAGTCAAGCGATTACATACGACAACTGAGAAACAGCTAGCAGTATTATTTTGACTATTGCGACAGGTAGAGGCCTTTCGAGGATATATTACTAGTGTCATTGAGGAGCGAGTTCGATTCCCACTGTACATACATACATACAACTGCCCTTTATATATTTATAGATAGATATGACAGATAAGGATTTAGAGTTGATTTAAAAAAAAAAAAAAAAAAAACTTTTTCATGTTCGCGAGCGGAAAGTCACAAATAAGTATGAATGCAGTTTAATAATCATCCGAAATCATCGAGGAATTCTAAGTAAAATGTCCTTTCAACCTTCATTGGTCATTTTTGAATAAGTGGTTACGGTCACGTCGTATAGTATAAAATGTATTCAGTGATCATTGAATGAGTGGAGAGAGAAGCAGTATGTTCAACCGGAAGTTCAACGGAAAATCTTCGCCTGCTTTTTCCGGTTGAAGAGAGTCACCTAAGGGCGATGGGGTAAAGGGGAAGGGGTGCTCAACAAGGTTTTAATTTGGAGATTAGAAAAAAAGATCGCTTTTCCCCGCAGATAAATCGCGTCAAGAATTCGTTTTTTTTCTCTTTCCTTTTCATTGAAAAAAGATTTAATTTATTTCCTCTTCGGTTTTTCCCTTTTTTTTTTCGTTTACAACACCTTTTTCTTTCATCAGAGTCGCAAATCTATGCTGGCGGGGTTTGTTTTTTTTTTGGCTTGTTACCAATAGGAGAGAGAGAGAGAGGGGGAGGGAGAGGGCATTTGAAGAGGTGGCGAATTAAAAGAAGAGAGAAAGGGGAGAGAGGGGGGAATTAAAAAGAAGAAGAAAAAGGGGAGACGAAATGAAAGAGAAAAGAGGCGGTAGGAATTGTGATTGTGAAAAAAAAAAACAACTTTTTTCTACCACTTTTTTTTTGTTACAGGTTTGCCTTGCACTAGGCCCTGGGATCTGTCCCACCACCTTTTACATCCCGTTACAAGATACGTAATAAGTAAAGGCTAATTAATGCCTGGTTATGTTTTTTTAAATGTTTTTTTAGATATACTTTAGTGCAAGGACGCATAAAACACAAATCCATATTAAAGTTGGGGGCGGTAGAAATTTAGGATCAGGTAAGAAGTGAGGTGGGGTGGGGGTCTGGAATCGTAGAAATGGGGGCGAAGAATTTCAGAGCGGCATAGAAAATGAAACTGGTAGTTACAAAAAAAAAAAAAAAAAAAAAAAAAAATGCTGGAATAAGAAAATAAATAACCTAAAATATTTGACCCGTATTTTATTAGATGTAAGAAAAAGCAGCAGCACTGAGATAAATTGATCTAATATAAAGGGAAGATAGTGTTGCGTCAATCTGTTAATGTAGAAGGCGTTCGTGGTGAAATGGTTATTATCGTAAGAAAATGGGAGTTTGCACGTTACACAGCGCTAATATCTTTGGGAAAGGTATCAATCCAATTATTCTCCCTCCAGCTATGAATAAGTAGTAGGACAGGCTGGGCTCTTTAACATTGGTATGGCAACAGTTCTAGAAGAAAAACTGAATTAAAACCTCTCAAAATTCCGCTTAAAAACTGACCCTGTGTCACATCCTCATCATATGATAGGATTTGGGTAAATACATATAGAAGTTTTGCCTACTCTGAAAATCTGGTTATTTAAAATCTTAGGTTTGGTTTTGTTGGATTTTACGGCACATCACACTTTGTTGGGTTATTTTATTCCGAAGACGTTTTGTTTTTATTCATATTTGCTATTTATTCAATTTTTTATACTTAATTTTTTAAACACATTTTTTAAAACTCATTTCTTTTTTATCCATAGATTAAACCCTAACAGGTACTACCACTCAGAGACAAAGCAGACCTGAGAGTAATGGGGATGAAGGTGTACCCCCCCCCCCGAGCTCCAGAATTGGAACTTCACCATTAGATGCATCATACTCAGGACGCTTTAAAATCTTAGCCTTCATCTGTTCGAATACCGATTAGAGAAATAGGAATTAATTCAATAATTTAGCGACAAAAACAAAACAATAGTTTGTTTGAATAATATATATATATATATATATACATATATACATACATACTAGCTAAAGTACCCGGTCGATGACCGGACTAAAATGAAATTTGGAACACTAGGGAATGAGAGAGAAAGTGGAAGACAGTAGTTAGAGAGGGGGGTATAGGAAAATAATTCTTGAAACTAAAATCATTGAGAATTTGTATATTTCAGGATTTGTTTAGTAATATTGCCAATATATCTAATTAATCTAAAAGGGCTTCTGGATAAATTACATTACGTGTCTAATTATTTGGAGTAAGTACGCTAAGTCTTTGTGACGAAATTGAAAGACAGGCCTATGAACAAGCGGATTCCCAGCCCCCACAAACAAAGCGCGTCAGGATATGTTTGGCCTGTGCGAAGGGGAAGTGTGGCGAGTGGCTACGGATATTCGAACTAGCTACCTCCTCGTAGCTGAAATGCTGTTGGCAGAAACCCGGATGAGGTATATCGGAATTTGCATAAGCGCAGCCGAACGAGACGGACTGTTGCTAACACAGGGAGTGAGGAAGAAAGTAAGTGTTTGGACGGCAAGTGAAATCTGACGACTGCTATTTGGGGTGTCAGGAAGTTAGAGTAACGTGCTCAGTTGGTAGAGACTGTGCTGACGGCGAAAGGAATTACATTTCGTTTCCTAGAGAGACTTGCTAAAGATTAATATTATCTTAAATTTTTAGACCATCCAAAAGAGTCTTTTTGCACTTCCTGTCCGTGATACTCCAACATACAACTGTCCATGTGAAAAGCAAGGGACGGACCGGTCAATTCCAATTTCCTTGAAGGTTTATCCTTGTGCTTTATTAATTGTCATCGCAAAACACAGTTTACATGGAAACTGGAGCCTTCGAAATTTGAAGGGGATCTGTGTCTGATAGAACTAATGGAATCCTAGGATTAAAGTGTTATCACCTTTGTATGTACCGCAGGAGATGGTGGCTTCGATAACATTTTCATGGAGTCGAGAAATGATGCAGCGAGTTCCATTTACAACTCTAGGAGGGTCCATGTTCCTCAATATCATAATTGGCATGCCAATTTACAACTTGAGAATGTGAGGAGGTAGCCCAGAGAGTTCAATTGAGTTCAACAACTCCACGGGATAAGTCACAGCATCTTCTTCTGTCAGCATTGTCTACAGACTTGTAAATTTTCTCTTCACCAGTGAATTTTCCAGTTAGCCAGCTGTTAAGTCGGTTAATATTCAAAGGCGAAAGAATAGCTCGTTCTGCCAGCCACTGTGAATTCACTATCACACTGGTAAGACATGGGTAGACTTCAGCCTTGAGTATCTCAAGGGATGAAACCTTTTTCCCCAGTTTATCTGGAATATTGATGATATCTTGGTCAACTGCTCTTGGAATCTTGCCATCTCCAATATCTAATAAAATATTAGAAAATTCTTCGGCTTCTTCATCACCAGAGAGTTGAACCCTAATATTTGTGGTCAGGTACTTCACCGTGATCTTTCTCCAGATATGAAGTCTTCAGGCTTGCATTGACAGTGTTTGATCTTGTTCCACCTTTGACTACCGGGAGAATCTGTCTAAAATCTCCACAGAGAAGTGTGGGTATGCCTACCATGGGCTGATTAAATCTCATGAGGTGTTGAAGGGTGTAATCTATAGCTTCATATACATATTTATTCTTCATCGATTACAATGACAGTTTCTCGAGCCAAACCCGACCGCCGGAATCCTCATAGCTATCATCCGGGCACCTGGCGCTTACATCCGGGACTGTAGCTTCTCGACTTCGGTGACAATGTTTGCATTCTGAAGGAAGCGGGTTCGATTCTACAGTCCGACATGTCAGGCAAAGCCTAGCCCGCTTCATTCGAGAATACGACAGGCCTTGACGTTCGCCACTCACCTCGTGTTCTCTGTCACAGGATCATATGATACATAATGAAGATCTGACTGCTTCTTTATCTGGGATTTCTGCACTGATCAACATGTCAATATCAAGATGGATTTTGTCTGCAGGAACAACCCACAGAAGGATGTGGGCATGGGGAAGACCACGTTTTTGATATTAAATAGTATATAAATACCCTTGCATCTTACCAAAAGCCCCCTTTATAAGAAGCTTCATAAGTTTCTTCAGCTTCTGACCAAACACTCGAGAAATAAGATCTGGACGGTCATGGGGTTCTTGTCCAAGAAAAGGATGGTTTGTAATATCTTTCCATTTTGGGTTGGTTGTCATTGTTATGAAAAATTCAGGCCTTCCAAATCGTTGCACATAGGCCATAGCATCGCATTGTTTTGCATGCATCCACCGAGGTCCACCAGTAAATGATGATAGAAGCATCACCCTTTTCCCAACATTTCGAGGATCACCATCAGCAGATAACACACATTCATTAAGATTCAAGTAGTCATCAGATCGAAGTGTCTTCTGTTGATAGCGGAGATAACTCAAACGTTCTGTTTCAATCTTGCAATAAATATCGACCAGAAACTGAAGTCGCCGCATATGCAAGATGTGATTGCCACCATCTCTCACCATCAACTGATAGCTGTAGTATTTGCTCTGTGTCACTTTTCTTCCCCCCCTTGTCCAGAAGGTGTCTTACTCATCAAGTAGATGTGGTATCCATCTGTCCCATATGGGAATCTGATTGGGTATTGGAGGGAGTCATGAGAAGGGTGAAACTCATTAATTCTCTTCAGTCTGCCATCACGCAGTTGCAACACAATGTCTCTTGGACCTGAAGGTTCATTGTCCATAATGATTGCAATTTCTGGGGCTGTAGGAGCATGTTCTCTCAGTGGCTTTTTGTGATCTTTGATCACAATTTGGCGCTCTTCATTGCCTCCCCTTGGAAGGAGATCGCGTGCAGTCTTCAGTTCACGAATCAAGTGGTTGTTTTCGTGGAACCATTCGTTGAGGCCCTGAAGAATGTTTATTTTGAGGTTACCATGATTTCTGGCTACAAGCTGCTCTGCTAGAGAATCCAGGTAATATACTTGAAGAAACGTTGCCTGCCCCACCCCCTCTGGTGGAAGTAAACTACCGATGCCGTGAAAGACCTGACCATGGATGCGGAAACTTGAATCCTAGCCTTCAACTGATGCATCCTTGTGGCCAAAACTTGTCATAGCAAAGCTGTCATTGTACTTTCTAATGTTGCTTAAAAAGTGTTTACTAATAGGGCAGTTACCAGATGTGTATTCCTTCAAGAATGGTGGTAATACAGGAAAAGGTTCCAAAGCAACTTTGCCATCACAGCAACACAATCCAAGTGTCTCTTCCTTGAACTTGAGGGCACCACAATGCTTACACTTGTGATCCATTTTGCCAATATCAGATTCTAATAAATCCCGATTTGGGGTGTCAGAGAAAGCTTACCTGTTGAATCTACGGTCACCTAATTGTTGATTATCTCTGGTTCAGAATTAGGAGCTTAACCAGGAAGAGGAAAATCTGATTCCAATTGAAAAACAGATTCCCACTAAAGATATTCAATTTGGCTCTGATGATCTCCATCAGAGGCTGCGGATATAAATATTCAAATATTTTGTAAAACATAACAGGAGCAAAACCTTGCATGAGGAAGGAAAACTGATTTGAAAAAGAAGTTTATTGCGTGTAATAGGAGAGTCACCATATCCTTTCTCTTGTAGGAGAAATCAATATGTATATCAGTAAGTGAGAAAGAATGATATATATATATATATATATATATATATATATATCTTATTATAATGGAGATTCAGTGTTTGTGTGTCTGTAACTGAAACTATGTCACTGCTTACATCACAATACCCTCAATTGCATAAGTTTATCAATGAGTATTTAATTTATAGTCAAAATCATTAATAGATAAAATGGAATAAATCTTATTTACATTGACTCAATGAAAATCAGAGTTAGATTTGCCTCAAAACAGCCCGTGTACATTTAAAATCCTGCAATGTGTATTATTCATCACTAAGAAATAAAGGTTTACATAATATATAATGTGGTTAATTTGCATACTGGTTTTAACAAAACTGGGTTTTATCAATAATTATTTCGTGTTACTGATCTCTAATATTATTGTTTTATTCTCTAACATTAAAATCAATCCTATGAATGATTTTATATAGAAACCTTTCATGTTCTTCGCTTTCCTGAGGCCTACACTGATGGGTATTAGAAGACATGTTCATCTGCTGTTGTCTTTCATTTATCACATCTTTTCCTTATAAAATTTGCCTGTTGTCTAGCCTCCTTTCTAACTCTCAGCCTTTCTTTTACAGTTTGGTTTGCTCTCCTCTGAAGTTCAACCTCATTTCTGGCTCTAAGTCTTTCCTGTCTTTCTTCATCAGTCTGGCTTGTTCTCCTCTGACGGTCAGCTTTATTTCTTGCCTCCAGTCTTGCTCTCCGTTCTTCTTGAGCTCTTGTAGCTTTCTTCCTCTGAGCTTCAGATTTGCTGGAGCTTTTTACGGGGCATGCTAGCAGTTCTGGTCAAAACTTGTGTTGTTCTAAAGTCCTCTAAAATGTAAAATTTAAAAGAAAAGAAAGTATTTTCTGTTTTTTAGTTTAAAATTATTACTTAATGTAATTCACGTTCTTGTAAGTATACCCAATTAGTCGAAAAATCCTTGTTTTTACAAAAATTTTAACCCCGCTCCACAAAAGATTTGCCAAAAATCAGGTAATTATCCGATTTTAATGAAATTTTCAGTATTGATTTATCAACGAATGGATTTTATAATGCATCGGTTATTTTATTTCAAAACTTTCTGATTTTTTAAGGGCATTTAACTTTGACCACTCCCACCTATTTTGGGGGCTCAAAATATCGGTGGGGTTATATAATTTTGAAACCAAATACAGTATGAATAAAAAGACAAAGACCAAAGGTGTGAATAGAAAAAAAATTAAGGATGATATTCTGGTAGAAAATAAGTACAGAAAATCGGAAAATAAAATGAAAATAAGAACTAAAAAATAATATTTCGAGATTTTTTAAAAGTATTTAAATTAGGTACCAGCAAAATAGGTCACGTGATCAGTTTAGGCCATATTGAAGGAAGAAACGTAAATATTTTTGAAATTTTTTTTAAAGAGTTTTTACAAAGAAAAACTTAAATCAAAGATCAAATTATCCGATTGGGGAGCAATTACTCATCGTTATCGTGAAAATTAACAAAAACGGTCAATTTATTTATTGATATTTTTGTAGCAGAATTCTGTATTCATTGTCCTTTTACTAAAAAGCTCTGGTACTGAGACTTATAAAAACAACTGATATAATTATTCAGACTCATCTTTATAGAAGAAACGTAAAAATCGTTTTTGCCGGTTAATTTTTTCATATTTCATAAAATAAAATTTGTAGGTGTAGACCTCGTAAAAAATATTTCCCCTAATATATTTTAGAAAAAAACAAAACAATTACAGACCAATTTTTATTAAAAGGTAAGTAATTACGGAAATTTGATTTTTCATAGAATATTTTTTTTAAAAGCCTGTAGTCCTAACTTGCTTTTTTTTTTTTGGCTACGTTAAATTTCAATTGATTTAACGGTGCAAAAATGTAAACCTTATTTTTCGTTTATAATTCTTATTTCCGTAAGCTGAAAATTGTTAAAAACTCATCATGAATTTTAAAAAATTATTCTTCTTTCTAAAGGACCAAAAATTTAAGATAATATTAACATTTATGCAAGTTTCATTGGGTTAAATACAGAGGGGGTAAATTTCACTGGGAAAATTGGTGGTACCTACATTTCAATAATTAATTGGATATTATCTTAAGAAAAAGTTATATTTGTTCTATTTAAAAGGGGGGGGGGTAAATTTTCAATAGCGTCTTCGGCAAAAATTATTAGAAATAGATACTAAAGTAGTTAAAAAAACAATGTTTTTTTTAATCTAATAAAATGACATTTTAAACTTAACATCATGATACTCATATTTTAAATGAATTTTATATATTAAATTATCATAGCAGAAATACCTAATTAAATCAGATATTGACCGAAAAAACCTTTTTAAATGTATTGTAAATAAATTACATGTGTAATATTATTTGGCTTTTTTTTTTTTTTTTTTTTTTAAATTTTTTTTTTACTGGTGTTCATTATGAGTTAGACAAAAATTTGATCTTAAATAATCGATTTAGTTAATTTCAATTCGTTTTTAAAATGAAAAGCAGACTAAACAAATGGGTATACCTAAGTTATTGCCTAGGAAAATATGTATTTTCTCGAAAAACCAGTTGTGCTCCGACAAATCTATGAATAAGTAGATGTCAATTTCATTTTTACATATTAAGCCCTTAAAAAACTCTAACAATAACAGAAGTTAAGAATTAAAATTGTGTTCATATTAGTAGTTGAAAGATTTCGTCATTTTATTCAAATGAAAAAGTAAACCGTAAACTTGTTTTGAAACAATTTTAATTTTTCCACAATTTTTTGTACATGACAACAATTCAAATCTAGTTCTTAATTGCTTGTTGAGTTAAAGTTAAAAGAAATATATTCGTTTAATTTATATTCCTTTTTTACTTCTAAAGATGTAACGATAAAAAGAAGCTGAGAATGGAAAATTTAAATCCTTCGTGTATTGCAATATCTATTTTTGCTTAAACTCAAGATAGTATTTTAAAAACACATTGTTTAAAAACGTTTCCAGAAGTTCTCTAAAAAATTAAGACTTTTTGCCATTAGTATTAATTACAAAACAATTTTCACAAAAGTTCAAATGTCACCTATGAAATCTATGATATTTAAACATGTCAATTTTTAAGAACTGAAAAGTTGTACTTGCTTTTCGTACTTACATATAAAAAAATTCTTGAAATGTTCCAATAACTGGATATTGTCGGAAATACTTGAAATAACAATTAGTTGTGAGACGAAATTTGAGTACAGACTACTTAAATCCAGTCGGTGCCTTCGATTAAAGATTAAAACACAAATTTCGTATTAATCACCGTTGATCTTTTTATCGTGGTTTTAGAAAATAATTAGTTAACGATCCCCTCACCTCCCCCAAAAGAAAAAACAGTTTCTAAGGATATTCGTCAATTTTATTGACATTTTAACCCTTTAAAACTCTAACAATAAGAATTAATAAATAAATTAAAGAATTAAAAGTCATTTTATTCGAATGAAAATGTTAATTTATACAAATATGTAACCGTAAATTGATTTTCATAATATTTCTATTTACAATTAAAATATTTTTTAAATAATGTAACAGTAAAGCGTAAATCTTAATTTTTCTACAATTTTTATGCATTACAAAAATTAAAATTAAAATGAGTGTACAATTTAAGAATATGGACAAATTAAGTCTGGAAAAAAAAACCTTATTCGTATTATCAGATATTTATCGGCTATACGTAGCATTTTTTTTTTTAACTCGCTGTAAAAAATAATTCAATCTATAAAAACACATACAAATTACATATTCAGAAAGACTATTTCATCTTATTTCTAAAGATATAAATATTTTAAAGATTGGACCATAAATAGGCGAGAGATTCCGAGCTGACTGGCATAGACTGCACTGCTAATTAAGATTACGGACCATTTCATAATCGTTGAGAATATAACTTAAATAAGTAAGGACATCCTAACGTCAGTGTTGACGTAGTTTCAGTTACAGACAGTTACATAAACTCTATTATAAGTCGTCGGGGCGGTTTAATGTCGGTATCAACCAGACAGCGAGGGAGTCTATCCCCTTTTCAATAGCGCCAGACCAAGGAGATTATTTTAGTATCTGAGGTAGCGCACATCAGCTCCTCTCTCCTCTGCTTCATACGGTCTATTCATCATCTGCGACTGAGCTATTTTTATTTGCTCCTGGTTACCCTATGGTTTCATTTTTTTCTTTCCTTCATTAATTATTTATTTTGTGCTTTTTCTTCTTACAAGTTCTTTATTTCTGTAGTCTCATTTTCATTCACTTTGGTCATTTTTTAAAATTTATATGCTCCTCGTTATTCTCTATGATTTCTTTCTATCTTTCTATAATAAGATATAAATATAGATAAGAGATTTATTTTTAACTTTTTAAATTCTGGGCAACGTTGGGTAGTTGTGCTAGTAACCAATAAAAAGGTTAAAAAAAAACAAAACAAAACACACTTGTCTATCGATATAGAAAGTTTCACACTATATATTTCATGTCTCAAATGGCAAGCAGATTGTTGACCTCGAAGCAAAAAAGACTAAGACATTTTATCTGATCGCCTTCTTTCTAGATTCTATTGCTATATCTTTTGTCATATTCCCCATGGAGACGAGAGTGGATTTTCATTGATACACTAAGACTTTACAAAACTTTCTCGGTGACGTCACTCATAAGTACGGTCGAAAATCTTGACGTATAAGATTCCGAAAATTAGCGGAAGTAGATGTCAAATGGTGGACTTTGATACAAAGACTGTCCCTAGTTTGTTTGTTTTTTATTCAGAAAGGAAAAACCGGAAGATTGCGGAAATAAGGACACTTCCGACGGAAGTTACAGTTCCTTCCTGTCGGATTCTTTACGAACTTAAGTTTTTCAATTTCCACCTCGTCCTCGTCATCTCGTTCGATCGCCGTGATTCACGCGTCACGTGAAGGTTCTCTCGAGAATTGGCTAAGGGCGTTGTTTTGTTTTTGTTGCTATTTTTGACGTGCCGGACAGAATTCAAAGGCTTCGTTAATAAATCAGAGTTTGTTTCCGTAAATCTAAAAGGCTGGTCGATTTTTGGGGGATCAATACTGAGGAGATCAACATACAGGAATTATTGATAATAGTAGTACATTATAAACAGAGTAAGAGACCGACGATGGTGTAAATAAAACATTGATACAACTCAACTTTTTTGTTGTTAAATTTATTAAAACTTAGTTAATCATTTGTCTACGAAACACGAGTAAACGTCATAAAATATTTTAATGCCAAGCTGGTGCTGCTCGTTATAACGTATATAGTTATAAGATATATATTATTATATCTCATTAAATTTCTGTCTTTTTACCAAGCACACACACACATTATATATATATATATATATATATATATATATATATATATATATATAGTAAAATTTATAATTTATTGTTATGATAATTTCTTATATATTAGTAATTTATTTTTTAGAACTTAGTAAACAATTTGTCCACAAAACACGAGTAAACGTCAGAAAATATTTTAATGCCTAGCTGGTGCGGCTCGTTATTTTAAACGTTTACAAAGTGTGATTTTAATGTGTATCGACGACGGGATGTTGGTTGGCTGGATTTTACAACATGTCAATACTTGCTGGGTTATTTTATGCCGAAGACGTTTTGTTGAATTAATTCTTGATAGGTGCTCAATTTTCTTTTCAAACATTTTTAAAACTCATTTTTTTCTATTTAACCAATTACTCCGGGTAAGAGTGGACCTGAGAGTAATGTTGATGAAGAGGGACTCCACATTCTCCAGAATTAGAACTTCACCATTAGAGTTTAACGTCATACCCAGGACACTAGGACCCTCAGCCACGGCCTTCTAGCACACATAATAAAAAGGTTTGCCATAAAGACAATAGGGTTGTGACAATCACATGGGAGCTTGGGATTGACCAGCTGAATAATCGGAGTGGGCTTCTCCGACCGACCGACCGTCTCCCAGATTGATAATAAAAGTTGATTATAAACAGAGTAAGAGACCGATGATGGTGTAAACAAAACATTGATACATCTATACAACGTTTTTTTTTAATTGTTAAATGTATTACAATTTAGTTAACCATTTGTCCACAAAATACGAGTAAACGTCATAAAATATTTGAATGCGGACCCGGTGTTGCTCGTTATTTTAAACATTTACAAAGTATAATTTAAATGTCTAGCGGCGAACTATCGTATCGACGACGGGATGGTGTTTGGTTGGGTTTTACAGCATGTCAACCCTTGTGGAGTTATTTTATGCCAAAGACGTTTTATTTTATTCATTCTTGATGGGTACTCAATTAAAAAATGTTTAAACTCATTTTCTATCTAACTCATAGATAGGAACCTAACAGGTATTACCACTACAGGTCAGAGTGGACCTGGGAGTAATGACAATGCAGGGGTACTCCAAATTCCACAGAGCTCCAGAATTGGAACGCCACCATCAGATAGTATTTAACGCCATATCAGGACACTATGACCCTCAGCAACTGCCTTCTAGCACATGATAAATTATTCTGTTTTGTTTTACGACATATCAACCTCAGTGGGTCATTTATTGTCGACAAAGTTTTGAAAAATTCATTCTTAATGGATACTAATTTTTTTATAAACACATTTTTCTGTTTAACTCATAGATTGGACCCTAACAGGTACTACCATTCCTGGTCAGAGTGGACCATGGATCAATGGTGATAAAGAGGCACTCTACATTCCCCAGACCTCGAAAAATGAAACCTTACCATCAGATAGTTTAACGTCATTCCGAAGACATGAAGACCCCCAGCCACCTCATTCTAGCACCCATATGTTAAAAAGGGTTGGGGTTTGCCATAAGTGCAATCATATAGGTGTTGGGCTTGACGTGACCAGCCGATTGATCGGAGGGGGCCTGTCCGACCACCCGTCTAGACTAAGTAAGGACCTAAGTGCATATATGATAAAAAGGTTTGGGGCTTTGTCCGAATGTAAAGGGATTCGGACAATCATATATATATTTACCAACCCCTCCGCACGAGCAGGATACGACACAAGGTCAATTCCTTAAGCGGAGTTCAACAGGTTTGAATTCAGAGTTTTCCTTCTCATAGACTGGTTACCTAGCCATGGTTAAAGAACCCAGTCTGCCCTGCTATTTACCCATAGCTGGAGGGAGAGTAGGATTCATACCTTTCCCAAGGGTATTAGCGCTAAGTGAAATGCAATTACCACGTCCAGGATTTGAACTCGGGGCGACGAGTCCATTTCCCATGACTTTAACCATTACACCACGCGCTTCCTTAAGACAATCATATAGGTGCAGTTTAACGTCATGGCGAGCATGAGTAAAAGTTTATTAATAATCACACTAATAAAAACATTGGCATGAAACTTTGAGAAAAATGTATTCCTGTTTTCATGAGTATTTTAAAAAGTTGCCTTGTGCAGACAGACGAAATGATTTTTATTTTTTTTAACGCCTGGGAAGGTTATCAATGTCTTGTTCTCATCTCTTTAGTTAAAACATGTCGATTGTCACCATTTCCCGCTTTAAATAAACTCTTTACCTTCCACATAAAAACAAACTTATCTGAGGTCAGACGAGTGATAAACTGTTTTGACATTAACAGGATTATTTCCTCAGTTTTGTTAAAAGATTTCAAGTTTCTCAATTTACAATTACCATCAACAAAAAATTAAAATTAGTTTAAGTTTAGCCGGGGATTTAATTAAAATTTGGTTTGGTTTATTTTACGGCATATCATCCCTCAGTGGGTCATCTAATACCAAAGTTTTGAAATAAAGTAATTTTTAATGGATACTCAATTTTTTATTAACTCATTTTTCTATTTAACCCATAGATGGGACTCTAACAGATACTACCACTCCGAGTCAGTGTGGACCATGGAGCAATGGTGATGAAGGGGTGTTCCACATTCCTCAAAACCCCAGAACTGGAATCTCACCATCAGATAGAGTTTAACGTCATCCCCAGGACACGA
Organism: Doryteuthis pealeii; assembly: GCA_023376005.1. Lineage (NCBI taxonomy): Eukaryota > Metazoa > Mollusca > Cephalopoda > Myopsida > Loliginidae > Doryteuthis > Doryteuthis pealeii. The sequence goes on from CM042162.1 coordinate 14,678,898, forward strand.
AGACCCTCAGCCACCACCTTCTAGCACCCATATGATAAACAGGTTGTGGGCTTGCCATAAGGGCAATAGGGTTGGGACAATCATATAGGTGCTAGGGCTTTACGTGTCCAACCGATTGAGTCCTCAGTTTTGTCTACTTTGTTTTTTTTCACATACTTTAATCAGTTAAAAGTTTTGCTGTGGGTTTAATTAAAATTTGGCGACAGATAATTTTATTGCGTATTTAATTGGTTGGAGGCGCCCATGTGTAATGATTGTCGTAGGAAATGGACTTGGTTACAAGAGTTCAAATCCTGGATGAGGTTGGTTGCATTTCACATAGCGCTAATATCTTTAGGAAAAGTAAAGGTATAACCATTCTTCCTCTAGCTATGGGTAAATAGTAGGGCAGACTGGATACTTTAAGCTTAGTATGGCAACCAGTCTAGGAGAAGGAAATGTTGGATGGTTGGATTTTACGGCATGACAAATCTTGTTGGGTTATCTTATGCCAAAGACATTTTGTTCTATTTATTCTTGATGACTATTGAAAAAAATTTTTGAATTTGATTTATTTTAAACATTTTTTTTAAACTCATTTTTTAAATTTAACCCATAGATGAGATCCTAACAGGTGCTATTAATCCGGGTCAGGGTAAACCTGGTAGTAATGGTGATGAAGGGGTATTTTACACTGCCCAGAGTTTCAGAATTGGAACTTTACCATTTCTTACCCCTCTACAGAGGTGCAGTCTGTATATTCTATAGCGCCAACTGACAGGGCAGAAGGATTTTTTTAAAAGATACGTTAATACGTTTACAGTTCGATTTGTCCCGGGTTAAGCGAGAGAGAATTGTATTGTGTACTTGATTGGAGGCGCTCGGGGTCTAATGGTTATCGTCGTACGAAATGGATACTGTGACAACAACTCAAATTGCAGTAATCATCAGCAAAAAAAAAAAAAAAAAAAAAAAAAAAAAAAGTGGGGGATTTTATTCTTTCCTTTTTGGATTTTACGTCATGTCAACACTTGTTGGGTTGTTTTATGCCAAAGACGTTTTGTTCTATCAATTCTTGCTGAGTTTTGAAAAAAATATTTTTTAACTCAATATTTTGAACACATTTTTGGGTACCATTATAGAATGTTTGGTTTGTTTTACGGCATATCAACCTCAGTGGGTCATTTAATGCCGATAAAGTTTTGAAATAAATCGATTCTTAATGGAAATACAATTTTTTTATAAATACATTTTTCTATTTAACCCATAGATGGGACCCTAACAGGTACTACCACTCCGGGTCAGAGTGGACCAGGGAGCAATGGTGATGAAGGGGTGCTCCACATTCCCCAAACCTCCAAAACTGGAACCTCACCATCAGATAGAGTTTAACGTCATTCCCAGGACATGTAGACCCGCAGCCACTGCCTTCTAGCACCCATATGATAAAAAGGGGTTGGGGCTTGCCATAAGGGGAATAGGGTTGGGAAAATCATATAGGTGCTAGGGCTTGACGTGACTAGCCGATTGATCGGAGGGGGCCTCTCCGACCGCCCGTCTAGCCCAAGATAGGGCCAAAGTGGAGTATTACATGTCATGAACTGCTCATCCACCTGGGCTCTATCTTTAAACATCACGGGTCGTCACCCACGGCTAACAGGTAGCCCCATTGGGGAGGTCTTACCCCTCTGCAGAGGTGCAGTTGGTGCATTCTAACGCCTCAGCCTACAGGGCGGATTATAGAATGTGGCCTATGAAATCATGTGTCGCTCATAGTATGTGGCCTACCATAAAAAGCATATTATAAGGTTATAATAATAACTGCTAACCCTAACCCAATTTTAGAATATTTTAGAATTAAATAGATCTCCGATTCATGTAAATTATGGATACATTCTTAATTACTATATACAGCTTATGACAGAATTGCATTTCTTGAAATTGAATATACGTGAAAAATAATTAGTTTCAATAAATTGCCTACTACTTATATCTATAAATATACTCTTACTGAAGTAGGACACATTCTAACCGAGTAGGCCACATACTGTAATAGAATCAAAAAGGTAAGCCATATACTATAACATTTTCTTGATTGGAGGGGTTCTCTCCAACCACCAATCGTAAGGGCCAAAGGGGAGTGCTGCAAGTCATGGGCTACCCAGTCATTAGGATTCTGTCCTTAAGTATCACGGATTGCCCCCCTCCCACTGAGGTGCAGCCGGTGTATTCTACAGACCCAGCCAACAGGGCGGAAGGATTTTTTTGCAGATACTTTTTAATTTAACGTTTTTAAAGTTCTATTTGCTCCGGATTTGATTAAATTCAGCAAGGGATAATTCTATTGTGTACTTAACTGATTAGAGGCACCAGTCGTGTAATGGGTATCGTCGTACGAAATGGACTGCGACACTAGTTCAAATCCTGGACGAAATTGGATGCATTTCACATGGCGCTATACCCTTAGAAAATATCCCTCATCAACAGTTTCTTTAAAACTGCCAATATTTTGTCGCCAAAGTTGATTTCTATTATTAATATAAATTTTCTTTTCAGATTTTTACGTAACTTCATGTGTATCAACATCTTAGTAGAAATAATTGTCATTAACGTCACGTGTATCAATATACGAGAAGAAACAATTTCATATGTATAAATAAACCTGTGGTTTACCCTCATTCACTGCCTTCTAGCACCTCCTAGATGATAAAAAGGGTTGGGTGTTTGCCATGAGACTAATTTGAAGAATACGGTCGGAACAATCATATAGGTGCTAGGGCGCGACATGACCATTTTAGATTGATCGGATGGGGTCTCTCCGACCGATCATCTAGCCCAAGTAAGAGCCGAAGTGGAGTGTTGCATGTCACGAGACCACTTAATACCAGGGTCTCCGAACGTTCAGTCTCTACAATCCTGTCTCCGGGCATTACGGGTCGTCACCCAGGGTCAACAGGTGGCACCACTGGGGGGTCTTACCCGTCTAGAGGTGCCATCGGCGTATTCTATGGCCCGAGTCGACAGGGTGGACTAAACGATTAAACAGTGCCAAAAGACCAAAAGCACTTAGAAGTTCAAATAATTTTAAGTGGTTTTAAATGAATCAATGTACGAGAGCTAAAATGCTTTCACACCCGACCCCTTGCCATTGACACACACACACATATATATATATATATATATATATACAAGATACGCGTAACAGTATTTATTTTGTATTAGCAGGAACTGTGGATCTACCAGAGTATGATAATTCAATTATTACAATGTTTGAGGAGTTTTCCTGAGAGCTATTGCATTTATTTCAATATGTAAAATGTACACTCATAATAAATAAGAATTCGACGAATAAGCAACACCAGGTAATCAGGATTTATATTTCATTTTGGACGATCTTATTTTTAATCAGAGATGATAATGGTCGTACTTTTAAGGAACACTAGTACTTTATACACATTTTATATATTATATATATATATATATATATATATATATATATATAACACACACCCGTGTAATACAAGATCAATTTCTTAAGCGGAGTTTAACATGTTTGAATTCAGAGTTTTCCTTCACCAGTTGCCTAACAAAAGGTTAAAAAGCCCAGTCTACCCTATTTACCTATGCTTTCCCAAGGGTATTCACACTGTGTGGAATGTAAACAACCTCGTCTAGGATTTGAATTAGTGTCGTCGAGTCCATTTTTTACGACGATAAGCATTACACCACGCGCCCCCAGAAGCTACATAAACAAAGGCCTTAAGATTTTAAAGTCTATATGGAGCGGATGGTAGTGGTTAAGCAACCAATGACCTTTTAGTCAAGGTCACTATCAGGTCATCCCTGCCTCCTGTATTAATATCACGGCTGATGTTATCTATACTAAATTAAACAATGAACTATACATAAGTCTACGTAGATAATAAAACAGACTAAACAAAATGGCGTTAATCTAAGAAATTCACAGATGATTGAGCCGTATAATAAGTTAAAGTTTTTACTGCCATTGGCGAAATTTGAGACTTGTTTAAGTTATATAACGCACGTTGAAGTATTTTCAACGCATTAATAACTTGGACTGTTTTGATACAAATATATTACAGCTATACTTTTTAATAGATATCGTTAATGAATAAGATGCTAATTAATATTAGATAATGATTACTTAAACTTTGAGAATATAATGTAAATAACTCCGGGAATCCTGACGTCGGTGGTGAAGTAGCTTCGGTTACAAACAGACAGACAGACATATAATCTCCATTACAATAACTAGCAAAAAATGCGTCCTCCGAGCACAAGTATCTAAGTTTTAATATAATCATGATGTCACGCTCGTATTACGGATATCCATGATATTCTCTCGCCAACCATCCCTATCATTCATCACTCTCGGGAGGTCTTCTACGCAGCATCCAGTAACTGCACAGAGCTGATCAATGTAGGTCTAAATTATGGATAAATTCTTTTTTAATTATTCTTAATTACTATATACAGCTTATGACTGAATTGCATTTCTTGAAATTGAATATATGTGAAAAATAATTAGTTTCAATAAATTGCCTACTACTTATATCTATAAATATACTTTTACTGAGGTAAGACACATTCAAACCGGGTAGGCCACATATAACAGAATCAAAAAGGTAGGCCACATACTATAACTACTATGAACACTTTTGGGGTTTCATGGTCTATCAGTCCACCCTGCTTCTTATATAAATATCACTGCATGTGTTATCTATACATATATAAAGGGCAGTTGTTGTGTATGTATGTGTGTGTGTAAGTATGTCCGGAGGAAACAAGGGAAATAAACAATTAACGGCAAAGTAAATATATACACACATTCACTATCACCATATCTTGCTTTTTGAGCAAATATAATGAAGATTTAATTTATATTCGTGAAGATAATTGAAAAAATAAAATTTAAATAGTAACAGCATGGATTCTTTTCGCATTTAACATTTTAAATCGAAAACATTGATTTTTCTTTTCAGAGTGTCTGGCACTTTTTTCTGACATCCCACCAGGCCGATTCAACACAAGGCCTTTTTTGCATAGGGATTTTAATGGGGCATCCTGCGAGGATCTATTTAGTAATAATGGATCAGCAAGACTAACTTTTTGCCCCACTTTCTACCCAAGAGACGCCGGGTAGCAGCTTCTAATTTATATATATATATATTACACACACACACACACACACAAGGTGTAGCAAAAAAGTATCGAATTTGTGTACTTTTTGACACCTTGCATTCTGAAAAGAAAAAAAAATGAATGTTCCATTCATTGTTCATTTCTATCTTAGTAAATACAGCTTCAATCTCGATACTTTTATGACACCTTGTGTGTGTGTGTATATATATATATATAATTTAATATACATAACTTGTTGGTAAACCCTTGCAGTAAGAAAAAACCCGGCAAATGGTTGATTGTAAAAATATACTACCAAACATCACCTGGGGGAGAAAAAAATTTAAAAAAAGAAAAGACCAAGATAGTCGTACCAACCGAAAATAATTGGTTGATACTATAATACTTGACAATATATATATATATATATATATATATATATATAAATAAATAAACCGCCACGATATTCTAAAGCTAATAAGTAAAGAGTGCTCAATACCTAATTAGAGCAAATAATAAAATGTAACCTATTAGGAGTTTCGCTTAGTACTCTTCAGGGTTAAGATCTTAGCCTTGAAGAGCACCGATAAACTTTTAGTAGGTATATATATGAGGAAAAATGAGTAAAGAAAAGAAAAGTAAATGGATAAAATGAATTTAATCAATCACTTACACATGTGTTTCGGTCAGTTTATGTGTGTGAAAATATTTCGCACACATACAAGAATCGACCTTCATCAGAGTGAATATTTATTTTTTGAAAAAATTCGTTGGGAAAAAAAACAACAAAAAACAAAAAAAAACAAAATATTTTCACACACATAAACTGACCGAAACACATATGTAAGTGATTGATTAAATTCATTTTATCCATTTACTTTTCTTTTCTTTACTCATTTTTCCTCATATTGTCGGATTCAATTCCTTTTCCATTATATATATATATATATATACAGAACTAAACAATGAGCAATACATAAGTCTACATAGAGAATAAAACATGCAAGTTACAGACTAAACAAAAAGCCGTTAATCTAAGAAATTTACAGATGATTAAACCGTATAAGAAGTTATTTTACTGCCATTAGTGAAATTTGAATTTTCAACTTGTTTAAGATTACATCCATCTGTTTTATTCACAAGAAATAATATACACAAACGTTGAACCTCACTCACCTCTACTGAGAACTTAGTCATTACCACATCATAGTAATAATAAAATTTTGTTCTGGGAATTACAAGGATCCTTTTGCTTTAACTTGCAGCATTGTGCTTTATTTATTACTAGAAGCGACTATCCGGCGTCGACTGGGTAAAGCGGGGGGATCCTGGTGTACTGACTTGTTTACTTTTGAGATTTACATTTCAATGCTATTTCCATGAATATTCTAAGTTTTAAATATCTTCCAATATAAATTAAATTTTTGCACAAAAAGCAAGAACCGTTGATATTTAATGTGTGTGTGTGTGTATATATATATATATATATATATATACACACACACACATTATCGTTTTATTTTTATCCGGACATACATATATACACACACCAACTGCCTTTATATATGTTCTAGAAACGGCTATCCTGTGTCACTTGTGTAGAGGGGGGGGGGCAAAAAGTTAGTCTCGCCGATTCACTATTACGGAATCCTCGCAAACGTCCCATTAAAACCCCTTTGTAAAAAAGTAATTGCGTTGATCCGGCCTGGGGTGGGGTAGGGGGTGCGAAAAGAAAAAAAAGAAAAAAGAAAAAAAAGTGCACAGGCACTCTGAAAAGAAATTTATATTTCCTTTTTAAAATATTAAATACGGTAAATAAATAAATAAAATAAAAATAAAATGTAATTTCAACATTCTCTGATCTTATGTATATGTTTTAGTCAACCCCTGAGTCAGGGTCTGGATATGACAAGGTTAATTCTTAAGCGGAATTACAGCGAGTTTGAATCTAGTTCTTCCGCCTGGATTGGTTGCCTTATCAAGGTTAAACAACCCAGCGTGCCCTATTATTTAAATCGTAGATGGGACCCTAACAGGTCCTATCACTCCTTATCAGAGTGGACCAGAGAGTAATAGTATTAATGGTGTTTTCGAACACCGTCACAAAGCATTTTTTTAAAGAAAAGTTCGTTGATAACGTACATCAGTTATATCCACCAGAGTAGTCCTAAGGCCGCGCGGATTACATATGTATGTCATGAGGGCCGCACATGACAATTACTTTTACAGAACAAAGTGATAATTGCCATCATTAATTTTTTAGCATCAACTAAAAGCCATTGAATACATATCTAAAAAAATTGTTAAAATGAAAGTGAAAAAAATGACTATGACCAAGTTCAAATAATAAAGTATACAAGTGTCTCTGTCCCTTTTAATTATACCCATATGTTGATTGAACGGAGTAGGCAAGAGGAAAGACTCACCCCTTTTCATTGACTTAGCTTCCTCCTTCAGCAACTCAAAAGAAGAGGTTAGAGACAATGCGTTGATAAACTGTTCCTTAACATATTGCCCCTAATGAAAATAAACGACTGTTTTCGCACAAGAATTTTTGACAAAACCTTTTGAAAATCTAGGGTACTATAAAAGTGTCTTATGAGAGCGCAGTCTGCGTGCGTGCCATCCCTGTGCTTGCTGAGGGCCGCAGATTTGACTTGTCTAACGTAGAGAAAGCAAAGAGACAACACAGTCTAGGAAAGGTTTGTGGCTAGAATATCAACGGATCTTGCATCGGGAAGAAAGAAAGCTCGCCACCCCAACGTTGCCGGTGAAATTCTCTGATGTTCTCGGAAACAGAATCTCAGCAGAACACAGGGCGCCAAATTAGGACTCCCGCCCCCCCCCCCCGAAAAAAAAAAGATTCCTATGTCCAGTTGATTTTTCAACAGGAGCGTAAAATAGTATTCAATATTTGTTGGCGCGCCCAAAGGAAAAGAATAAAAAAAAAAAAAAATAAAAAAAAAATTAAATTTTACAAATTCATTTCCATTTTATTTTGAACATTCTGTTTGAGGAGTATGAATAATTCAAAATTCTATTAAAAATGTCCATTCGTTGTTTCACTTTAAAAAATGCAATTTCTGATTCTTTCTTTTGTCCATCTTTTTCGAATGATTAAATTCGATAGACGGAGGCAGGTTGACTAGGGATCCTTGGCCAATTGAAATGGCTGGTGTTATATTGACACACAGATCGTCATATGGAAGGAGAGAGAGAGAGAGAGAGACAGAAAGAGAAAGAGAGAAAGAGAGAGAGAGAAAGAGAGAAAGAGAAAGAGAGAAAGAGAGAAAGAGAAAGAGAGAAAGAGAGAAAGAGAGAGAGAGAGAGAGAGAAAGAGAGAGAAAGAAAGAGAGAGAGAGAGAGAAGAAAGAGAGAGAGAGAGAGAGAGAGAGAGAGAGAGAGAGAGAGAGAGAGAAGAGAGAGAGAGAGAGAGAAAGAGAGAGAGAGAGAGAGAAAGAGAGAGAGAGAAGAGAGAGACAGAGACAGAGAGAGAGACAGAGACAGAGAGAGAGACAGAGACAGAGAGAGAGACAGAGACAGAGAGAGAGAGAGAGACAGAAGAGATTGATTTTAATAGCATGCCAACCTGTCTATGGTTATTTTATGCCAAGAGGTTAGAGAATTGCGTTCATCGTACGTTCAAATTTACATTTTTGTGTAGTTGTTTGGCTTTTTTGCACTATCAAATACAAATAATTTGTAAACATACCTATTCGACTCATAGATGGGGCCCTAACACATACCTGGGGTCTTACATCTCTTCGGGGGGATGACGTCAGGGCATTCGTACTGTCGAGATAAGAACTCAAATGTATAGGCTGGGGGTTGCAGTCTTACTCCACTGCGGGGTATAGTCAATTTTTCCGAAGCCCTGGCTACAGGGAGTTGGTTGGATTTTACCACATGTCAACTCTTGTTGGGTTATTTTATGCCGAAGGCGTTTTGTTTTATTCATTCTTGTTGGTATTTAATTTTCTTTCAAACACATTCTAATACTCACTTTTGTCTATTTAACGCATAGATGGGACCCTAACAGGTGCTACAACTTCAAGTCGGGTGGAGCTGGGAGTAATGGAGATAAAAGAGGTACTCCATATTACCCAGAGTTCCAAAATTATAATTACACCAATAGATACAGTTTAAGATCATAACTAGAATATCAACCACCGCTTTCTAGCTCATATATGATAAAAAAGTATTGGGAGTTTGTTATAAAGGGTTGGGACAATCATATAGGTGCTAAGACTTGATGTGGCGGAGAACGAAAAAGAGTAAGACTGTCTTGCCTGCCGGAATCGAACCCGCGTCCGCCCGCATGCAAAAACAAATGCAATCTAGGTACTGGACAGACGCGAGGTTCGACATGCGCCGGATGTTTGGTTTTTGTGTGTACTTAAAATAACCAAAGCGAGTGAGGAAAGACGGTGTTCTTTTAGAAGAGAAGATTGAAAGCTGAGGACGGAGATTATTTGAAGTTTTCCTTACAGTTGGGAGAGAATTAGAGTAGTATTTATTTTTAAATCTTTTTGCCCCCCACCCCGCTTTCAAAACACTTGACGTGACCAACCAATGGATAGAAGGGGGCTTCTCTGATTTCCAGTTTAGTCTAAATAAGGTCCAAAATGGAGTGATGCATGTCATGGACTGCTTATCAACCAGGATTCCGTCCTTAGACATCACGGGTCGCCACCCACGGCGAACATCTTACCCCATTGGTGCAGTCGGTGTATTTTAAAGCCCCAGCCGATAGGGCTGCACATCAAAAGGGGACTAAGTTTTCTTAGTGGTTTGTTTGTTTGTTGTGTTTTACGGCATATCAACCTCAGTGGGTCATTTAATGTCGATTAAGTTTTGAAATAAATTCATTCTTAATGAATTTCTATTTAACCCATAGATGAGACCCTAACAGGTACTACCACTCCGAGTAAGAGTGGACCAGGGAGTAATGGTGATGAAGGGATGCTCCACATTCCCCAAAACTGGAACCTCACCATCAGATAGAGTTTAACATCATTTCCAGGACATGTAGACCCTCAACCACCGCCTTCTAGCACCCATATAATAAAAAGGGTTGGGGCTTGCCGTTGGGGCAATCATATAGGTGCTAGGGGTTGAAATGACCGCCCGTCTAGCCCAAGAAAGGGCCAAAGTGGAGTTTTGCAAGTCATGGACTGCTCATCCACCATTGGAGAGTCTTATCCCTCTGCAGTGGTGCAGTCTGTGCATTCTAACGTCTCACCGACAGGGCGGTAAGTTTTCTTATAATTACAAAGTGAAAACAGTGCAAATTTATAATTTTTAAGAAAATATTTTTGTTTACTTCTGCTGAATTATATTAGGAAACTGAACAAATTACAGTCGCCTAATTATAAAAAAACAGACATTTTACCCAATATGAACGTCACGTTTAGTGTAAATAGCGAGCGAGGTTAATGAGGAGTTTGATTCTCAATAGGTACTCGCATACTTCTGACTTGGTGTAGCAACTAAACGCAAGCTTAGTAAATTATTTCCCACTCATTGTAAACAACACAGAAATAAAAAATGTAGTCAATTTTTATTTAGATCGGTTTAAGAGATTTTTAAATAAAAACTCGTAACGCAATGTATTTTTTCATATTAGCTCAACAGAACAAATGTTTGGCAAACTAATCCTCTGTCTTAAGTTTAAAAAAAAAAGTAAATGTGTGGAAAAAATATTTGAGGTAGGCCCTCTACTCACGTGGATGGCGTCGTGTAGCGAAATTGAACCCCAAAAAAGCGCGTCCGGACATGTTTAGCCTGTGCAAGGGGAGGAGTGTGGCGAGTGCCTACGGATATTTAAACTCGCTACCTCCTCGTCGCTGAAATGCTGTTGGCAGAGACCCGGATGAGATGAGTCGGAATTTGCATAAAGGGTAGCCGAGCGAGGATAAATAGAACGGACAGTGGCCGATACGGTGAGAGAGGAAGAAAGAAAATTTTTGGATGATAAGTGAAATTCGACGACTGCTGTGTTTGGGGTGTCAGGAAGTGAGAGCAACGTGTTCATTTGATAGAGACTGTGCTGACGGCGAAAGGAATTTACATTTCGTTTGCTAGAGAAACTTGCAAAAGATTAATATTATCTTAATTTTTAGACCATTCAAAAGGCGTCGGCTGGAGTGGCAGTGTCCAGTATGAAATACCGAAAGCCAGATCTGCCACTGATGGGAATTTTATACCTTTCTACCGGGATGTGCGCAGGTCCGCCTTTCGTATAAATAAACTTCAAATGACAAAAAGGGACAGATTAGGGTTTGACGTTGTACTGATCACATTGTTACCTGACCAATCTTCTTGATCACGTGAGATCGATATACAGAATGAAACCTTGTTACTCTTGAGAGGATAGTTAATTGACCCTTGATTGTACCAGAGTGTCACGAAACTGGCATTGTTTCGTAAGAGCTGGATAATTAACCACGGACTCTATGCCCTTGTCTATTTTTCTTACACCCTTCATTGTCGAAAGATTTTTTAGACAATTGTCGTAATCCTGAGGTTTAGTTAAATCAGATACAACCTCCGCCCCGCCCCACAATTTATGTAAATGGGTTTTAACTAAGATCCACGGAGAGAATGGTAGCGTTTTAGGGATTGTATTGCGGAAGATATTCGGATTGTTTTGTTGTAATTAAAGGTTTATTAGACCGTGTTTTGGGTCAGTAGATGGAACTAGATAAGTTAAAGATATGATAATGTTGACCAGCCTTCCCCACCTCAATTTTAAGGCCTTGTGCCAAACTTGTATACTTTATGCTACTCGGTGAGGGATCGCGTACTTATATATATATATATATATATATATATATATATATCCCGGAGGACAGGAGCCCCGAAAAAGCGGTTCAAAGACCATATTAAGACAACGCTGAAGAAATGTATCATCACACCTTCAAGTTTGGAAGATCTGGCCTCCAACAGACAGAGTTGGCGAGACGCCTGTCACGCAGGAGCTAAGCAGCTCAATATCGAGATAAACAGGTCTGTATGGCGGTGACATCTTCGTCGTCATGAACAACCAAATGCAGATGGAAATTTCCCCTCCAATGTGTGTGACCACATCTGCAAGTTCAGAATTGGGCTAATAAGCCACCAGAGGGTCTACAACTGAAGACGTCATCGTCGTCTACGATAGACTTCCAAAAAGAATTATATATATTTATTAAACTTCGTTGTGGTTTTGTTTTACTTATGAATAAAAATTTCACAATCTATGTAAATAAGGTTTTAATCACCCCCCACCCCAAAAAAAAAAATCAATACCAGGGGTCATAAATTGAAACTTTCAAAAATATTTTACAAAGCAAATATCAGACAGAATTATTTCAGTTACATGGTAGCAGATTCATGGAATAAACTACCTTCATCAGTAGTGAATGGCCCATCTTTGAAATCTTAAAATAAAGCTGAATGAATTGTGAAACGAATATAAATATTCAGTGGAAATAAAATCTTTTAGGAGAATGTTGAATATATGTATGGACAAATCATAGACATCGGCTATTGAAGGATTGTGAATGTGCAATGGAAAAACAATAAATTCAAGGATCCGGATGTTGAAATATAATGGTACAAATGCAGAATAACGCACAAGACTAATTTAGTTAGAATCGCATTTTACATACAGATAGCATTAGATTACGGAATCTCCCGAAGTAACCTAATTCTAACATCTCAAAGTTTTCGGTTATTTCGTGAAATATAATGCTTTTTAAACGTAACCTAATGATATTATCTCTTGTACGATATTCCTCGTACCAATATAACAAACAGCTGAAAGGCCTCAGACCCAACGAAAAAGATTAAAAATAATCGATATTCTAAGATATTTTTCTCCTTTATACAAATTGTCACCAATGAGCTGTTTTGGAGAGAGCCATTTTCTCGATACTCAAGCAGTGTTCTGACCGAAACGTAACTGGCCAATGTACCGAAGTAAGAACGGAATTAGAGTTTTCGAACGAATCTGACTTTCAAAATAATGGTAAATTATTAGTTTCTGTGCCCCCCTCCCAACAGGGATCCCAGATACTGAACGCTGCCCCCCTCCCAGTAAATTTTGACTCTTTTGAAGGTCAGTTCCGTTCAAGATACAGGGTGGGGCAAAATGATCTTTGTTGTATTAACTGCAAATGCGGAAGCGTTAATTGGTTGGTTTTAACGGCATATCAACCCGTATGGGGCTATGTCATGCCTAACAGGAAGTAATATATGTTGTGTATTTAAATGTATACTTTTTTAGTAATTGGTTCTAACAATGTATTAGCACCATTGGGGGTCATATTGTATGGTATTGATTAAGTTCATGTCTATATTCTATGGTATAATTTTATTTCCCTCAAAAAGGATAAAATGTCCTCCATGTTGACATTTTCAAATAGATCTTTCATATTGTTTGCATTTTTGATACGAGTAAAAATCCTGCATTCCACGAATAAGTGTTTAAAAGTCAAAGGTGTTCGACATGTTTCACACTGTGGTTGTTCTTGTTTTAGTACATAGGAGTGTATTAGTCTAGTGTGACCAATTCATAATCGGGACTTCCTTTCTAGATTTTCTTAAAGTTGGTCCCCAGTCTCCTAAAGTGGGTTTGATTAGGAAGAGTTTATGGTGGATATTGGTATTCCAGCGTTGTTGCCATTTTGTATGAAGGAATCTATTAATTTTAGGTTTCATGTCAATATATGGAATCTTGAACTTATCAGGGATCAAATCTAGAGCCGATTAAGCCGCAGAGTCTGCTCTTTCATCCCCCCTCACTCCTATATGGCTTAGGATCCAGCATATCATAATCTCCTTAGAGTTAGACATCGAGTCTAATCTATTCTGGAGTTTAATGATGAGAGGGTCTTCCAGTTTTATTCATTTCTTAATGATAGTAGGACCAAGAACGAGTATGAGAAGATGATAAAGTTTTTGTCGTTGTTGTCAGAGTTGATACCATGTGCTATATCTACTGCACGGGTTTCAGTTGGGGGAAAAAAATGGAGCTTTCATTTGGGAGAGTTTTATGATTAAAAAAAATAGCAGCACATGCTGTTTTGTCATTGTCCTTAGAGCCATCCGTAAAGATGTGGAGGTGGTTGGGGTAGTATGCTAGAATATTGTGGAGTTTATCTTGGTAAATGCTAACATGGGGATATGTGGTAATATTTAACCAATAGCTGGGAGGGTAAGGGTATTCATAACTTGCCCAAGGGTATTAGTCAGTAAGTGAATGTAATTGCAAGACTGGAGTTCGAACTCGCAGCGAAGCACGTTACACACTATAAATGTATCAGATAATTTTATACCATTCTGTACATTAAGGAAAGGAGAAAACAAATTCCCTACCCCGGAAAACTATATTTTTTTCAGACTTAATAGAAAAAAAAAAAATGGAGACGGGTAGTCGACTTCGTAAAAAAATATTTCCCCTAACATATTTCAGGAAAAAAAAACAAAACATTTTAAACAAATTCATCTAAAATGGTGAATAAGTATCGAACTTTCCGGGAAAATTTGACTAATTGATTTTTTATAGAATTAAAAAAAGATCAGTCTGTAGTTGTAACTTAATTTCCGTAAGCTGAAATTAAAAAAAAAAAAAAAAAAAAAAAAAAAATCATCATCAGGAGGTTTTTAATGTTTTCTTCTTTTGAATAGTCGAACATTTGACGATTATATTAACCTTTATTAAAGTTTCATTGTGTTAAATATGGGGGTGGGGAGATAGATATTACATCGAATGGGGGGGGTCCCTATTATAGCTTAAAGAATAAAGTTAAATTTCACCTGTAAGAAGAGAGACGTGTATACTAGTAAAACATTTTCGAATTTATTTTAAAAGTTGATAAATAAAAACTTGAAGGATAGAATTAATTCAATAAAATGAATTTTAATTCTTTTTAAAAATTCGATTAACGTTGCACTTCACAGAATAAGATCATTTGAGTGGTGTGTGGCGATGCTGTATACACGGAATGGTTTAATTTTAGTAACATGAATTTACTTAAAGGAATTAGAAATATGTTTTGTTTAACAGCATATCAAGCCTTTTTTAATAAACAAAAGACTCGGACTGCTTACAGTACAAAAATGTATCTTCAGAATCTTAAACAGGTAAAAACGTCATTACCACAAACAGATCTGACCTATAAATAATACTCTAACAGGCACATCAACTCCTTATGGGTGATTTTAGTTATAGATTAAATGCTAGAGCGGGTATCACACCATGTCAAGATATGGTGAATAAGCTAATAAGTTCTTTTTTTCGTTAGGTGGCATTAGGAGGGTTTAGTTATTAAAATTCACACTTAAAATATAGAAGGTGTAGGAACGAAGAAGCCCGTGCAATGTTTTTTCCTCTGGTTTAAAGATATGGCGATATGACAAAAAGGAGTCTGGAATGTCGGAATACATTATACCAAGGTTAAAATATAAAATAAATAGATAAAATAACTGCGCGAAAATTTTGTTATTTCGATATCAGAAAACACCCCCTCCTCAAAAAAAGCTTTAGCGAAAGACAAGGATCTTCATTTCATGAATTTTAAAATGGCTACGTCTTATTCCTGAAAATAAACGAGTTTGTCAAAAGCAAAAAGAAAAATAGTTACTTACCGGTATTGCTTCTTTTCTTCGACGAAACTTCCAAGAAAATATTCCTCAAAGAAAACCAATTATTTTGGTTGGAATTATAAGACGATTCTTTTGGGAAGTATTTGTATTCCTTTTGCATCGACACGATTTAAAAAAAAAAAATTCTTTTACGTGGATATTGCCACAAAGGTTTCTTGTTGTTTGGCATATACATTAGTAAAAACCTCTGAACCTCCTACTCTTATTACAAGGTTTAATTTAAATATTAATGTAGATTTACTTATACAAAAGGAATTTAAAATATGGCGGGATTTAAGAAATGAGAGGAATTCAGCCATGATTGAAGTAAAAGAAAATGACTGCATAAAAAGATTTTGTTATTTAAGTATAAAAAACCCAGTTTGTTTGAAGAAAACAAATACAAAACTGCACAAAACAGATTTAACGACAGACAAGAATCTTCCTCCATGAATTTTAAGATGGCTACAACTTACTTCTGAAAATAAACGGGTTTGACAAATAAAAGAAAAAAATAGTTACTTACTGATACTACTTCTTCGACAAAAATCCAATAGAATATTCCTCAAAGGAAACTAATTATATTGATTGGAATTATAGGATAATTCTGGTGGCTGGTTGGTTGGATTTTACGGCATGTCAACCCTTGTTGTTTAATTTAAATATTAATGTAGATTTACTTACACATAAAAGGAATTAAAGAAATGGTAGGAGGGCTACAGGAAGATGTATTTCATTATTTAAGTAGTATGTTAGATAAAAACAAAACCCACAGAGATAAACAGATTTAACGATAAACAAGAATCTTCCTCCGTGAATTTTAAGATGGCAACGACTCACTTCTGAAAATAAACGGGTTTGACAAATAAAAGAAAAAAATAGTTACTCACTGATACTGCTTCTTTTCTTCGTAAAAATCCAACCAATTATATTAATTGGAACTATTGGACGATTCTGGTGGGAAGTAAGTATCCATTTTGAATAGCCACTATTTTTAAATACATTAGAAATTTCTTTTTTTTCTTCATTTTTTAGATAGATATTGCCGCCTGGGTTTCTCGATTTTTGGCATCTACTTTAGTACATACCTCTAACCCTCCCCCTCTTAGAGCAATGGTAGGAGGTATTATTTCCGGTTACCAGGTGACGCTTGATCTAAGCGGGTAGTTAGTATTTGCACAACGGGTAGAATGTGACAGAAAGTCGCAAGTATGGGTGCATCCGTCGAGAATTGAACTCGCTATTGTAGTAGTAATAGATCAGCTTTCTAACCATTACACCACGTTCGGACGTTGAGTTTTCAAGGGTATCTGAGATCTCTGAATGAACCAGAAATCATATTCCATACGCCACCCTTGGTGTAAAAAAGACAGTGATATCTCTCTCTCTCTATATATATATATATATCTATATATCTATATATCTATATATATATATATATATTAATAAATAAAGATTCTGTCTGTTTGTATTTTTGTTTGTATAACCACCGTGCGCGCATCCTTTTATTAAAAAAAATCCGCGGTGACCTGCAAAGATCAAAGTTCAATAAAATCCACACCCTATTTTTGTCTGAAAGGGGGGGGGGGTAAACTCCCCCATTTCCTATAAGAAAAGCTAAATAAAGATGGTTTGGTTTGTTTTGTTTTACGGCATATCAACCTCAGTGGGTCATTTAATGCCGATAAAGTTTTGAAATAAATCAATTCTTAATGGATAATACAATTTTTTTATGAATACATTTTTCTATTTAACCCATAGATGGGACCCTAACAGGTACTACCACTCCGGGTCAGAGTGGACCAGAGAGAAATGGTGATGAAAGGGTGCTCCACATTCCCCAAACCTCCAAAACTGGAACCTCGCCATCAGATAGAGTTTAACGTCATTCCCAGGACATGTAGACCCTCAGTCACCGCCTTCTAGCATCCATGTGATAAAAAGGGGGTTGGGCGGTTGCCATAAGGGCAATAGGATTGGGAAAATCATATAGCTGCTAGGGCTTGACGTGACCAGCCGATTGATCGGAGGGGGGCTCTCCGACCGCCCGTCTAGCCCAAGATAGGGCCAAAGTGGAGTATTGCATGTCATGAACTGCTCATCCACCTGGGTTCTATCTTTAAGCATCACGGGTCGCCACCCACGGCCAACAGGTGGCCCCATTGGGGGAGTCTTACCCCTCTGCAGAGGTGCAGTCGGTGCATTCTAATGCCCCAGCCGACAGGGTGGGCTAAATAAAGAAAAAACAAGAGTAATACATCAGATATATATATATAAAATTGAGTTAAAATGATTAAAAATTAAACATAAATGATAAAACATAATAAAAATACATTTTTCTTTTAAATACAAAGAATAATAATGAAAATAAACAACTTAAAAACAAAAATATATAAAGAATCATCATCATCATCATCATGTCGCGCTTTCAGAGCGGATATCCATGACAATCTCTCTCCATCCGTCCCTATCGCTCATCATTCGCGGGAGGTCCTCTATGCAGCATCCTGTATCCGCACAGAGCTGATCAATGTACGTATTTGCTGGTCGGCCCACATTGGCGTGTCCATGTGCTGGCTTCCACAGGAGGACGTCGCTTATGAGTTCGTCCTTGCTTCTCCAGCAGTGTCCCGCGTGTCTTGTCCGTCTTACTCGGATGGTTTGGGTGATATGTGGCAGGTGACCGTACAGCTGTGTTCTTGTAGGGTGTTGTTTCCACGTCTTGTTCAGGACCACACACAGCATTCTTGTGCAGCTCCCATCTAGTTTATTCTCTAGTCGCTTAGTTAGGGTCCAGGTGGTGCAGCCATAGCAGCACTGATACAACAACGGCCGTTTGTTGTTGTTGTATATAAAAATAAAAGATGATAAAACAAATATATAGAAAAATAATATTTAATTAATCTAAAGATCTAGTGACAACAAGTCCCATAACCTCTTTCAGTGTTCTCTTCAGTATTCTTCGAAACTAGCCCCCCTCGCCTCTCTCAGCAATTACTCAATCCGTATCCGATGCTTTCACTGGAAATCAAGTACCAGTTAGTCTCCTTTTATAGGATTTTCCTCTTTATTCCTCGAAACCCTCTCCCTTCAGCTCCCCTTTACAGATATCTCCTCTCGGTTCCCTTTGCTCCCCCAGCAGTTATTCTAGAATATATATGGTACCTTTGAATGGAGATCAAGTAACAGCAAATCTTTTACCACCTTCCAGGTTTATCTTTAGTCTTCTTCGAAACATGCCCACTTCAGCTCCCCTCTGCAAATCTCTCCCCTAAGCTCCCTTTGCCCACTTGGGAGGTAGTCTAACCCATATTTGGTGTGCCTTTCACAGGAGATCGAGTAACAGCGAGTCTCTCACAGAAATTTCAACAATATTTTTCGAAACCAAATCCTTTCACTCCTTTCAGCCCCCTTCGTTCCCCCAGCAGTTTTTCTGACCTGTATTTTGTTAACTTTCATCATTGATCAAGTAACAATAAATATTCTGCTCCATTCCAGGATTCTTCTAAGTATTCTTTGAAAACCGGTGGTCCCAGCTCCCTATACTCCTGTAGCGATTGTTTTCCCTGTTTGGGCTGGAAGAGTTATCTTTCCTTGTTGCAAGGTTTGACCGCTAGGAGCCCCTATTCAATCAGTGAAGCGCCAACTTTGAAAAGTCTCCGGACTTCAACAACACACATGGCTTAGACGTTTACGTCTACACCTTATAGGTGGATGGTTTTGCCACCCACCTTCCTTTAGTAAGTGACATTACTTCTACAGGACGCAGTCCTATTTCTGTATGCTTCTAACTGCTATAGTGCAACCTGTCTCCTATATGTGTTGCTTATGTATCTTATCTCATTATGTATTCCTGTATATGTATTTTCTCCACGTGCTCATTAAATTCCGTTGTAACATTTCACACCCTTGTCGGAATATTGTTTGTACTGATATGTACCATAAATAACTGTAATACCTTTTAAATCTTACACTCCCTTATACAGTTAATTTAACCCGTATCCTTTACTGGATTTAAAACGACAGCATTTCTCCCAACTCGCTTTCAGGATTCTCCCTAGTACTCTTCGAGAATCCTACTCCCCTCCAAATCTCGTTCTATCGGATGATGCCTCCTCTTGGCTCCCCTTTTGGCAAATCTCTCGCCTTGGCCATTAGCCTAAACCGTATTTGGCGCCTTTTGCTGAAGATCAAATAACAATAAGTTTCCCCTCTACTTCCCATGACTCCCCTTAATATTAAAGAGTATTGATCGGTGTCACCCACATATTTAAAACTTCCTTCAGATATTTATCCAGTTCTTCGCTCTGTTGTCTACCGGAACGGCCATGTCCATTATTTTGGGAGATTCGCATCTTTGTTTACACGAAGTCGGTCTGATATTCTGCTTCGCATAAAGATCTAATTCCATTATTTCACAAACCAAATCACTTGAAGCTAATGGAATTCCTACTAGACGGCCTGTGACTCTAAAGAGTAGTCGCTGCCATCCATGATGATATTGATACTTCTATTTAGTGAGGCTGGTGGTTGAATTTTACGGCATGTCAACCTTTGTTTTTTGGTTACATGAGAAGCATCGGAAAATATGTGAGGAACAACAAACAAAATTCTAAAGGATGAACGTTGTATTGCTTTTGATATTCTTTATCATATCCAATATTTCGGGTGGCCTCCACCCTTTTTCAAAGGCTAATGTAGACAGAGAGTCTTATAAAACGAGTTTTTTTTATTCCACTTATGTTTTCTGATACTTCTAATGTAACCAAAAACATTCCCAATAACACACACACACACACACACACACAACACATATATATATATATATATATATATATATATATATATATAAGAACCATACGTGGACTTAACATCAAGTATATATATATATATAATATATATTATATATATATATATATATACTTGATACTTCCATTTAGTAAAAAATTAATGTCCCCAACCCTATTGCTCGTATAACCAACCCTTTTTATCGTATATATGCTAGAAGACGGTGGCTGAAGGTCTTAGTTTCCTAGGTATGACTTTAAACTGAATCTAGTGACGAGGTTCAACTTCTGGAGCTCAGGGGAATGTAGAATACCCCTTTATCGCTATTAGTCCCAGGTCCACCCTGACCCGGAGTAGTACTATCTTTTAGGGTCCATAAATAGAAAAATGATTTTTTAAAAATCTGTTAAAAAATTTGTACCCAGGAAGGATGACTAAAACAAAATGTCTTCGAAATAAAATAACTCAACAAGGGTTGACATGCCGTAAAATCCAACCAATCAACCGCTTAAAAATGACCTTGTGTCGGGTGAGGTTGCGTAGATAAATATAGCTCCATACCCCACCTCTACGTGAAAGCATTTTTGAGAATTGCAAAAATTCTTTTTTAAAGATCTTTATCAGTTTTACTGCCTTTTTCTTTATTATCTGTTTTCGTTTCGCTTTATTCCGTCCGACCTTAACACTTCTTGATTTTTAATCAATCATCGAATCTTTTATTTCATCTTTACCCGCCAAAACAGTATAAATTAAATATCCCACAATTCCTAGAAGTGTCGTCTGATTCTCCGGAAAGAATTAATTTCCAAATGGATAGACAAGCTTTCAGGAAACACGCATATTAAATTTACGCGTTAAATATAATTAATATAATTAGTTAAAGATGTTAACTTTTCATTTCCACCGTTTACTTACTCACAGCGTTTGATATCAACGACACTCATGAAGTCAATTCAAATTAGTTCCGCCATATTTGTTGCGTTTATAGATCAAATCATTTTGATTGGACGTTCCATTTATTCGCGCCGTTTTCGTCTTTTCTCTGTCGGCTGCAATTGCACAAATCAGCTCAATTTACGCAGAGACCTTGACAAGCCAAGAGAAAAATATTCGCCCTCCATTAATCACCATTTAAAGAGCGGTATTTAGTCAAGGGGTTTATTACAGGGGAATAAAAATGCGAAGTAAAAATAGAAACATATAAAAAGACAGATGAAATATTATCTCTAATAAAAGATGCGAATGTCAATATGTCAGTGTGTCAGATTTTTTCAACTTTACTCGAAGAGGCTATATCCCAACATATCATACCATTTTCGAATCAGGCCGACTCCATTAACATGTCAAAAACATTCCTTTTCTGAGATTTTGTTTTAAAATTAAAATGATTTAAATCAAATTAAAGTTTTAATTTCAGAGATTTTTACGCGAATTTTTGCGTCGAATTGTTTTGCACATTAAAATTTTTATTATTTGGAAATAAATAGAGAATAAACAACTTAACTGCCACCCGAAAGAGCGGCTTTTAAGCTAATGGTCTAATATATTTATATAGTAAATTCCCTTTCTAAAACGCGAGTATGTAGATAGCGTGGAGGTAGGAATTCTGTCAGACGATAAATCGAGTTTCGATCCCGGCCTGAAGCAGCCTGCTTTGTCTAGCCTCCCCAGTGAGAAGTGAAACGGTGAAGCAGGACTGTATGTGGATGACAATACACATGCACACCGCGACTGATAAGTTGAGCTCTCCGGAAAGGAAATTTTCTAGTGGCGGTTAATTACGCAAAAATTATATAGCTCTCCTTAAGGAGATAGAGACTCCTAACGGCCTGATATGTTTATATCAGTAAATTCCCTTTCTAAAAGGTTAGTATGTAGATATGCACGAAGGTAGGAACTCTGACTGACGACATATCGGTATAGTTTAGATCCCGGCCTAAAGGAGCCTGTCTTGTCTAGCTGCACTGATGAGCAATGACACGGCAAAACAGGACTCTATGTGGATGACTATATATATATATATATATATATATATATATATATATTATAATTGTATTATGTGGAAATTTCAGTGCCATAAAATACAAGCGTGCAATGGGTTGTAATTAATCAATATCTCGATTAATTCGGTGGATTTAACCCTGAAGATCCTTATGGTGAAACTCGAGTAGATTATTCCTGTGTATACCATTATAATAAATTTGCTCTGCTCACATATTGAGCACTTTATATTTGTTATATCGCTGTCTTATCATTGTGAAACTTGCATCAACTAACATTGTGACCATTTTCACCGGTAAGTCACCTTTTTCATATAAAATCATATATATATATATAAAAAGTCTGGGTGGTCTAAAGTCGGTTTGAGCCAATCAGCGAGGGAGTCTATCCCTTTTCACTAGCGCTAGACCAAGGAGATTGTGTTTGCATCTGAGGTGGAGTGCCACACTCATTGGTACGTTTATCGAAGAATTTCCATGTTTATTACCATCATCTTCAGCGTATTATCTACAGATGGAAATGACGAAAGCAACTATTAAAACACATTGTTAATTAGGATTTGATTAATAAACAATTTGTTCTTTTGTATTTTGTTTAGACTTACATGTTTATGGTTCTCACTACATTGTTAGTAATGATATACTTTTGGCAAGGAATGATTAGGTTGGTAAATGAGAATATCACTTGAATAATTTCGAATGATTTTGTTTAAAAAACGCCCAAATCCCTGGACACCCCCCCCCTCCGCAAATATTATTGAGATATTGATTTCTGTGTGCAATGATGCGTGTTATCGTTTTGTGAAACTTTATGTTCTTCAAATGAGATGCTGCAAAACGTCAGGGTTGACTTTTGCATTCAGACGGTAAATGACTCCATCTTTCTTTTTCTGAAAATATGTTTATAAAACAGATTAACTTAAAAATCAGCTAGAGAGAGAGAGAGAGAGAGAGAGAGAGAGAGAGAGAGAGAGAGAGAGAGAGAGAGAGAGAGAGAGAATTAATTATTAGAAAAAAAGAGGAAAGAAGGAAATGAGGAGAGAGAGAAAGAGAGAGAGAGAGAGAGAGAGAGAGAGAGAGAGAGAGAGAGAGGTTAATTAATTATTAGAAAAAAAAGAGGAAAGAAGGAAAATGAGGAGAGAGAGAGAGAGAGAGAGAGAGAGAGAGAGAGAGAGAGAGAGAGTTAATTAATTATTAGAAAAAAAAGAGGAAAGAAGGAAAATGAGGAGAGAGAGAGAGAGAGAGAGAGAGAGAGAGAGAGAGAGAGAGAGAGGGTTAATTAATTATTAGAAAAAAAAGAGGAAAGAAGGAAAATGAGGAGAGAGAGAGAGAGAGAGAGAGAGAGAGAGAGAGAGAGAATTAATTATTAGAAAAAAAGAGGAAAGAAGGAGAGGAGAAGAGAGAAAGAGAAAGAGAGAGAGAGAGAGGGAGAGAGAGAGGGGGTAATTAATTATTAGAAAAAAGAAGAAAAACAGGAAAGAAGGAAAATGGAGAGAGATATATAGAGATAGAGAGTAGAGAGAGATATATAGAGAGAAATATAGAGAGAGAGAGAGAGAGAGAGAGAGAGAGAGAGAGAGAGAGGACAGAGACAGAGACAGAGACAGAGAGAGTAACAAAGAAGAAGAGAATTACATAGATGGACACATCAGTGTTGGTTGACCAGCAAAAGCATACAGAAAACAACTCTGTACGAACATTGGATACCATTTTTATGACTTCCCAGAAACGATGACTGATAGATACAGGTGGCACGCGCGCGCGCGTATGTGTGTGAGACGACAGAGAGAGAGAGAGAGACAGACAGACAGACAGACAGACAGAGAGAAAGACAGAGACAGAGACAGATATGATAATGATGAAGAAGAACATGAGGATGATTATG
>CM042162.1:14705820-14719402 GCA_023376005.1 Doryteuthis pealeii
CAACAAAAATGGAGATAATCGTCTTATATACCAACCCCTCCGCACGAGCAGGATGCGACACAAGGTCAATTTCTTAAGCGGTGTTTAACAGGTTTGAATTCAGAGTTTTCCTTCTACTAGACCGGTTGCCTAACCAAGGTTAAAGGGCACAGTCTGTCCAACTATTTACTCATAGCTGGAGGGAGAGTAGAATTCATACCTTTCCCAAGGGTATTAGCGCTAAGTGAAATTCAATTACCACGTCCAGGATTTGAATTCGGGGCGACGAGTCCATTTCCCATGACTTTAACCATTACACCACGCGCTTCCTACATAGATAATCGTCTTATATGACGTCGATAAAGTAAATGAGAATGGCATGGTTATGTGGTCACAGTTAATCACATGATAAGCGAATGCAGCTAACTGACACAAAAGGAATGCAAGACTAGGCACGACTTGTAATCCACTTGAAATTATTTTTATTTGGTACATGAGTTGATATAGTGGAGGCGTGTGGTGCAATGGTTATTGTCATAAAGGAAATAGACACGACGAGACGAGTTTAAATTCTGGACGATGCTGTTTGAATTTCACATAGCACTAATACCCTTGTGTCACACCCTACTCACGGTGAACTGGTTGGATAAAAACGTCCACACGTTAAAAAGACCTTGTTTTAATCTGGTCTAGTCGGAAGCCAGGAAAATAAAGGCTATTAAAAAGCGAGTTCGATTTTTGCTGGATGTACCATATTTGAAACCTTGTGTCACATCCTACTTGCTGGCATTTATTGATAAATACTATTGAAAAAAAAACGATAAATACTATTGATAAATACATATTGATAAATACTGTTATAGGTAATATACCCTATTGACCAATGGAATACGCCGACGGGTTACTATAAGTAAGAGGGATAATTGTGACTTGGCAGTAAGCCAATGCGAGTAAAATACAAGTAAGCCAATAATTCTATTTGTCGGACGTAATTTCCACTTATCTCTATTGTATTTGTCTACTTTCTGTTCATACATTTTCCTACATTTGTTACCCGTCATTTTGTTCTTATTTGACACCTTAAAACCTAACAACAAATACTATTGAAAAAATAAGATAAATACTATTGATAAATACATATTGATAAATACTATTGAAAAAAAAAGATAAATACTATTGAGAAATACTATTGAAAAAATACTTATACTATTGAAAAGCGAGTTCGATTCTTGTCGGATGTACCATATTTGAAACTTTGTGTCACATCCTACGCGTGGTGAACGGGTTGGGTAAATACCTACTCTGCAATGAGACCAGTTTTTCACCAAAAATTCAAAGGGTCGTTCATTATATGAGATATGTTTTTGAACAGTTAAAACTTACAGTAGTTTATTATAGGCAATAAAAAAAACCCACCTTTTTGTGCCAAAAAATTAGGGGTCGTTCATTACATGAAGTTCATTACTCGTGTGTTGGGACTACATTCCTTACTTGCCACGGTTCCCCTATTTGACACTAGGGGACACAAGAGGTAATTACCTACCGTATCTGCTGGTACATGCTAGCTGGCATAGCAAGCAGTCATATAAAACTGGAAGTGGCAAAATCAAAAGCTTTTTTCATGTTCTACTCTCAAGAGAAGAATATGCACTAGTTCCATCTCCTGTCTACGGACAAGGGGTTCTTTGAGTTCCAGCATTCCACAAGAGCATGCTCAAACATATAAGTATTTATACTTTCCTCTTTTACCAACAGCCCCATGACATTTATCTATTAAAAGACTTTTTCGTATTAGGTCATTTCTCTTATACAACTATGTATAAGCTTGAGTCTTACATCTCTTAATTCGATTATTTCAAATTTTCTAAGTTTCATTGATTGACCTCTGTCTGTCTCTGAGTGACAATTTCTATCAATAACTAAATTTCTTTTTCAATTTTAAATTTAAACTTCATCATTTTAATATCTTAATTAAGTCTGTAACATTTTTACATCAACGTAAAAAAAATTGAAAAGAAAAATTGAAAAAAATAAAGAACTTTTTTTTAAGTTGAGGATTTTTTTTAAAATCTAAAAAAATTTTTTAAAAAAGCAGAATTGAAAAAATCAAGAAAAATTTAGAAAACAAAAATAAAATAAAATAAAATGAAATAAATGATTAAGCTTTTAATTAATCAACTCAAAATTATTTCTATAATTAAATAATCTGGAACATTTTAGAATGATTGCAAATTTTTCGAAAATACTTTGAATGATATGATATTACCGACCCGAAACTTTTCGTATTGCAAACAACAACAACAACAACAACAACAATAACAACAACAACATCCTCATCCTCCTCCTCCTCCTCATCATCAACAACAATAAAAAGTTACAATGTTGAATGTTCAATCTTCTGATGTGTGCTCATTCTCCAGGTAATATCGCTGTATTTTTATATTATCAAATACAAGAGTAGGGAACTTGTAGTCTGAAGGCTGAATGTGGCCTTCTAAACCATCAGGTTTGAAGTTCCATGTCCTTGTCGAAAGAATAATTACAATGGATCACCTCTATTCTGGAACTTGGTTTCACAATGTTTTCTCACAAAAAAGAAATCTTCTGTAAAGCTAGAGGCTTTGATAGTATTGTTTGACATAAAGAATATTTCTTTTTGTCTTAGAAAAGTTTACATGACTTAACATTATAATATAATGAGATGGATAAACCAAAAACTTACAATTTTTTAAGATGACGTATAAATGGCTAGCTGTCGGTTTCTGATTGGTTAGCACAAAGCTAGAAGGAAAGTGTGTGTGTGTGTGTGTGTGTGTGTGTGTGTGTGTGTTGAGAGAGAGAGAGAGAGAGAGAGAGAGAGAGAGAGAGAGAGAGAGAGAGAGAGAGAGAGAGAGAGAGAGGAGTTGGAAGTCTGGTATGTGCGCTCAAAGAGAGTAGACGTATGAGTATCTGTTCTCCAAGGCATTTTTACTTGGGAAAATATATGAGCTTGGAAAAAAAAGAACGTTTTGTGTTTATTATTCAAAAAATCTCGGAAAAATGCCAGCTCAACGGTCAATCAAGAAATACCAGCAACTCTGGTCCGGAACAGCAGAGCCCAACTCTGATTCAACTAAAAGATTAGTTGAACAGTAAGAACTTAAGTATCGGTAATTCCATGTCAAATCATCCAGAAAAAGTAAAATTGTCACCCACCCATTTTAATTTTTCTAAAAGATTTTCCAGGTGTGGTATCTAAACAGCAATCTAGCAGAAAATTCCTCTCTTTCTCTCGGTCCAGGAACCACAGCACATGGGTTAGGCGTTTGGTGCCTCTGTCCCTTAGGTGGGTTGGTGGAGCTTTGCCTCCCAGCAAACTATCAGTAAGTGACTTATTTCTACATGTAACTCTGTATCGCTTCTTTTAGGAATTAGTCCTACATTGTTTATGTATGTTTATGTACCTGTTCTCCATATATTACTGTACCTTGTCATGAGTACATGTATACCTGTCATATATGTACTCACTGAATAAAGTCTATTTTTGTTATTATATATAACTTCTTTGTCGGATTAATTTATATACACATATATACCCACGTTGGAAGGTTACTTTGAGCATTCCAACTTATCATAAGAACATTTACATCATATAATGTGATAAACATGCTCACATTTGTGGACAGGTTGAGATAGAAAGGTTCACATTCAAAGATATACAAACAGAAAAAAGCAAATTGATAGAAGACAAACACGGGATGTAGTATTGGATGGATGTTTATTATAGGTAGTATAAACATCCATCCAATACTACATCCCGTGTTTGTCTACTTTTCTCCACATATTGTCGAATTGATTTAATCTTTTTACTCCCATATATATATACAGGGGCCGGGTTAGCTCAGTCGGTAGAGCGTTCAGCTAGAAACTACAAAGTTCTTAGTTCGATACCGGCCCTCGCCAACTCAGCGTATGAGTAGCACAGGGATGTGTGCGATAAAGTAAGGAGCTGATGGTAGGTGTGGCACACCACCTCAGGCTCAAAAACAATCTCCTTGGTCTAGCGCTAGTGAAAAGGGGATAGACTCCCTCGCTGTCTGGCTGATACCGACTTCAGGCCACCCCGTCGACTTTACTTACTTATATATATATATATATATATAGATAGATAGATAGGTGTGGACAGGTTGAGATAGAAAGGTTCACATTCAAAGATATATAAACATAATGATACCTTGAAATATGACTATAATTAAAAAAAATGCTGCGCTTTTTTGGTGGGAAAATGAAATAAGATTGAAAATCGCCATCTTTAATTTGCGGAAATAAACGAATTCTGATAACAAAATAGTTTTCGTTTTCTTTAATTCATTTTCTTTCAAAAAATGAATGTAAAAAAAAAATAGTACTTTTTTTTATCACACTTAAATCTGAATATAAATTTCCGGTTAATCGGACACTATTGCACTTTTTTTTTATCCGAATAAATCCAGTCGCGGTCGTCGGCCCTTCTCCCGTAAACCAACCCCCCACTACCACCACCACACCCTGCCTTTCATCGAAAGTCTCTTTCTCCACCTAACGACACAAAAGCTACGACTTCCTCAAACAATTCCCGCTTTGTGTCGTCAGCTTAATCTTCTACGAGTTACCTCCCCTTTTCTCCCCACCAGCGCCAAACCAACAAAACAAATTCCTTATAAAACTCAGAATGGAATGTCCTTATAGTTTTTCGCGGCAAAATGATTTTCTTGAATAGATTCTTTCTTAAAAGTAAAAATAAAACAGAACAAAAAACAAAAAAACAACAGGAAACAAAATGGTTCCAGGAAAATAAATATTTGCCAAAGGAACCAAGTTCCATTGAATTCCTTGGAGAATTCTTGGAAAATTTCATTTCAGAGAATTGCAAACATTCTTTCTTTCTTGTCCGGTTTCTCATTCTGCCTGCATCTCCTTCTTTTTCATTCTTTCTTCTTTTCTTTTTTTCTTTTGTCGTTCATTTCTCGTTTTTCCTTCACATCTTCTTTCGGCTTTTTATTTTTTTGTTCTTTCTTAGGTTTTCATAATTTACAAAATGTGTAAACTTATCAGATAGTTAATCTTAAATAGTATATATATATATATATATATATATATATATATATATATATATATATATATATATATATACTATTAAAAGTGAACTACCTGATAAGTTTATACATTTTTTTAAATTATTAAAACCTAAGAAAAAAAACAAAAAGAATGAAATATATATATATTATATATATATATAATATATATGTGTGTGTGTGTGTATGTGTGTGTGTGTGTGTGTGTGCCTGTGCCTGTGCGTGCGCGCGTGTGTGGGTAGGTAGATAAAAGAATACACACACACATAAACACACACCGACAGAATTTTCGTCCGTCAAGTTCCTTACCCTCTCGGCTAACGGGAACTGTCAGCCATAGGGCGAACAATTGATAAAATTACAGGATGTATGTCTTTAAAATCACAGACACAGACACAGACACAGACATATATATATATATATATATATATATATATATATATATATATATATATATATATATAAGTAAAAGAATACAATCGACTGGTAAGTTGGGGATGATTCTATTTTTGAACATCTATAACGTCCATATATTCACAATGTATGCCCATGCAGATGCACATCTGTAGATTTATACAAGGATTATATCAAATCCCTAAGAGAGCTCAATGTAAGATAATTAATAAATTAATCATATACAGATCAATATTTACCCTTTCAATAAGAAAGAAAAACTTAAGAAACCGTCATTTGGCTGTTATAAATTTATTTCATCCGAAATAAAATTATAATAAACAAATGACGGTTTGTCAAGTTTTGTATCATTATATTAAATCGGAAAAAAGCCTTTAGCAAACAATCATTGATTTACTCGGCCTTAGTATGATATATATATATATATATATATATATATATATATATATATAGTATCCAATTGCCGCGTTAACATTTCCGTCGCAGTGGCATCAGTAAATAATCCAAAAGTGCTCAATATATTAAAAATACAGAGCAGTAATGATTCTACTAATATTATTAGAGGAAATATAAAGGGTCTACCATGGTTTCAATGAAATTGAAATGATTAGATAACGTAGAATTGGGTCCTGAAAATCATTTCACTTTGATTGAAACCATGGTAGACCCTTTATATTTCCTCTAATAATAATATTATTAGTATATATATATATATATATATATATATATATATATATATATATATCACAGTGAAATCAAAAGTTTTTGAAGCTACGCCAAATATATCTAGCATACCGAGTAACTTATTGGAAATACAACACGTGACCGGATATAGGTTGGTGACATTTTTCCAGGCGGTTTTAGATCCACTAATCACAGCGTCGGACTGAGATACGCGGCATGGCGCCTAGATCGGAAATAATCAGTCAATTCAATGTTCCGAACAAGAAAGTCTGCCAATGAAAAAAAAAAAAAAAAAAAAAAAAAAAAAAAAAAAAAACGGCGACATCCCGCGGCTCTGATCCATTAAGTATCGGGTGGGGGGTCGTTTGGGTCTGGGTGGGGTTGTTGGGGTTGTAAGGAGAACGGAACGCCGTTTTTTTTTTGGCATTTGATTGACTCTTGTTAAGTGGCCGATGGAATGATCTCGTCAAGTGCGAAAGGCACTTTACCAATGTTGATTCGATGCCTTGTGCAAGCGGTTGACAGTAATAGGGAACAGGACGTTCATTGGCTGTTGGAGACGGATGTGCAAATGGACTGGTGCGTGACGTAGGCGTGGTGGTGGAAATCACTTGTGTGACACAGACGTTGATTAATACTTTTCAAAGCTTGATAAAGACGAATATATATATATATATATATATATATATATATATATATATATATATATATATATATATATATATCCCAACCCCATTAACATACACACACAGAGGATAACTATTTCCTTGAGTTTTCAAAAGTCATTATTTTGGTAGTACCCAATGAGGATCGATATCACCCAATGACTTGTGAAATTTGCTAGCTAAATATATACTGAATATTTATTATATAGATATTTTAAAAAATGACATAGATAGTCAGATAGATAGATAGATATGAACAGTACAAGATAAATATGAACAGATTGAGATAGATATACATACTGAAATTATATATATATATATATATATATTATATATATATATATATATATAACATCGGCCTCTATGTGAACTCTGATAAAACGGAGTTCATGAGCTTCAAAAAAAAGGAGACATCTCCACATTTGACGGTAAGCCTCTCAAGATAGTAGAACAATTCACATACCTTGGTAGTAATATCTCATCCACGGAGAGTGATATCAATACACGAATAGAAAAGGCATGGTTGGCGACAAACAAAGTATCAGTCATATGGACATCCGATCTCGCTGACAAGCTAAAGCGACAATTCTTCCAGGCTGTGGTTATATCATTATGCTGGACACTGCTGGAGAAGCAAGGACGAGCTCATAAGCGACATACTCCTGTGGAAGCCAACACATGGGCATACTAGTGTGGGCCCCGCCAAGCCAGGACCTATATTGACCAATTATGGGAGGATGCTGGATGCTGCACAGAAGAGCTCCCAGGAGCAATGAATTATTGAGAGGCTTGGCGAGAGATTGTCATGGATATCCGTGCTTCTTGCGCGAGATGATGATGATGATATATATATATGTATGTGTGTATGTGAGGAAAAACCGGAAGCAAATCTCCATTATTAATAGATTATATAAACATTTGGGATACAATTAATTATCATTCCCTTTAGATAATCTATATGACCGTGAGAGGCTCGCAGTGTGTCACATGACAGTACAGAAACCCAATCCTCTGAATCCCGCCAGGGAACAGTAAAAGTACATGGTGATATTCAATACATGCATCAAGTAAGCCTTTTTTCTTTTTTGTGACCCTTCCACATACTGCTTGTTCATGGAACAATATATGTTTATTTTTAACTGCTGGGACAGATTTTTGTATTCTTTATTTGATTAGTGAAGAATAATTAAAGTTCCAATTACCGTCGAACTGGGAAGACAAGGCAACAAACGATTGTAACTCAAATACAAACTCGAATGCTACAAAGTCCACTGCAAAATGACAAAGTATATATAAGACTCCACAATGTCATTCAAATCAAGCAGTCAAGCAGCCAATCAGAACTCAAGGAGTGGAATCACCCAAATCACCCAGATTCATGGATGGATCATTCTTGATTCCTATTTATACCAGCTGTCTTGAACACTGCTGGAGTGGTACTTAGTTAGCTGCTGTTATTAAAACCAGCAGTAGACTAACTGGCTTCAATAATTACCATTGGTAAATATTTTGAGTACTAATGTACAATAGCGCACAAGAGATAATATCATTAGATTACGTATACAAAGCTTTACTTTTCATTATATTTCACGGAAATACCAGAAAGCTTTGAGACGCTAAGTTAAGGGTAGGGGTTAGTGCTAGTGTTAGGGTTAGGGTTGAGCTACTTCGGGAATTTCCGACATCTAAGGATATTTATACGTAAAATGCAATTCTGATGATATTATCTCTTGTGTGATATTGTGCATTAGTACCATATATTGTACACATTTCAAGTTAAATATTTTTGTATGTATCTTTAAATTTATTTTGTCTTTCCTTCCATTGTGTTTCGCTGTATTCAGTTTTACTATATATATATATATATATATATATATATATATATATATATACTAAAATTGTCGGCTAAAAAAGAGCCATACCAAAACACATCGTTTGTGTATTTACTTCTCATATATATATATATATAATATATATATATATATATATACAACGTGTGTAAAAAAGTATCGACACACCTTGTATTCTGAAAAAATATAACGTTCCATTCATTCTTCATTTCTATCTGTGTAAATACAGCTTTAAACTTAGTACTTTTTTGACACACATTGTATTCTGTAAAGTTAAAGAATGGAACGTTATTTTTTTCAGAATACTAGGTGTGTCAAAAGTACAAAAAGTCTCGATACTTTTTTGACGCACCTTATATATATATATATATATAAGAGTACCCCTTCATCACCCTTACTCAAAAATCCACTCTGACCTGGAGTGGTAGTACGTTAGGGACCTATATATGAGTTAAACAGAAAAAATGGGTTTAAAACAATGAGTACCCATGACGAATAAATAAAACAAAATGTCTTGGGCATAAAATAACCAAATAAGTGATTGAGATGCCGTAAAATCCAAGTAACCCACTAAAAGCAAGTATAAAAAGATGTTTTTATTTTATTTGGATGGGGAATGAGAAAAATCTAAAATCGCGGGCAAATAGTTCGAGGAAGGAAATCTCTTACGATAAAGATTTAGAGGGGATGGAAATTAGGAAATTGACAGCATATCGAATGGGGTTAGAGAGTGTGGGTGAAAGAAAGAAGAAGAAGAAGAAGAAGAAGAAGAAGAAGAGAGAGAGAGAGAGAAGAGAGAGAGATAGAGAGAGGGGGTGTGAAATTAGGAAATTGATAGCACATCGAATGGCGTTGTGTGGGAGAAGAAGGAGGAGGATGAGGAGAGAGAGAGGGAGGATGAGGGAGAGAGGGAGGGGTTATGAGAAGAAAATTAAAAAATAGACAATACATCGAATGGCGTTAGTGAGCGTAGGTGAAAAAAGAAGAGGAGAGGGAGAGAGGAGAGAGAGAGAGAGAGAGAGAGAGAGAGAGAGAGAGAGAGAGAGAGGGGGTAAAAGAGGGGTTATGAGAAGAAAATTCGAAAATAGACAGCACATCGAATGGCGTTAAAGAGCGTAGGTGAGAGAAGAGGAGAGAGAGAAGAGAGAGAGAGAGAGAGAGAGAGAGAGAGAGAGAGAGAGAGAGAGAGAGAGAGAGAGAAGGGGGGAGGTACCATCCGAAACGCGTAAGAGATCAGCAGACAGACTGAAGATTAGAATCATGGGAAGGATAACTGATTTGACATGAAGATTCGACAGGATTTCCTTTTTTTTCTTTTCTTTTCCCCCGACATTTGGTGCTCTATTCCGAGGTTTTTTTTTGTTGTATTAAACCTTTTCTTTTAATCGATCCGTTTATTTGACGTTTTTCACACTTTCTCTTCTTCTTCAATTTCACAAGAAAATTCCTTTTATTCTTTCAATTCCTTTTTTCTTCCTCTCCTACATTTCTTTTAAAAACTTATTGTAAATCTATCATTCTTTCTTCTTTCTTTCGTTCTTTCTTTCGTTCTTTCTCTCTTTCTTTCTTCTCTCTTTCTTTTCTTTCTTTCTTTCTTTCTTTTATAGCAAATCTATCATTCTTTCTTCTTTCTTTCGTTCTTTCTTTCGTTCTTTCTTTCTTTCTTTTATTGTAAATCTATCAGTTCTTTCTTCTTTCTTTCTTTCGTTTTTTCTTTCGTTCTTTCTTTCTTTTTTATTGTAAATCTATCATTCTTTCTTCTTTCTTTCGTTCTTATTACTTACTTTCTTTCTTTCTTTTATTGTAAATCTATCATTCTTTCTATATATTTTTTATTTATTTTCTTTCTTTCTTTTATTGTAAATCTATTATTCCTTTCTTTCTTTCTTTCTTTCTTTTCTTTCTTTCTTTACATTCCATGAATGTTGATTTCTTTCATTCCTACATGCTAGAATGTTTTTATTTTATATTTTCTTTCTCTTTGGGTCTATTTTCTTTCTTTGATATTTATTTTTTTCCTTTCTTTCTTTCTTTCT
Organism: Doryteuthis pealeii; assembly: GCA_023376005.1. Lineage (NCBI taxonomy): Eukaryota > Metazoa > Mollusca > Cephalopoda > Myopsida > Loliginidae > Doryteuthis > Doryteuthis pealeii. The sequence goes on from CM042162.1 coordinate 14,716,542, forward strand.
TTCTTTCTTTCTTTCTTTCTTTCTTTCTTTTCTTTCTTTCTTTCTAATATAGCATTTACTTCTTTGGTGTATTCTTTCTTTTATTTGATTCGTCTTTTTTCTTTCTTTCTTTCTTTCTTCCTTATTTCTTCTTTCTTTCCTTCTATCATTCTTTCCTTTTTTCTTCTTTCTTTCTTTTTTTTTCCTTTCCTTCTTTCTTCTTTTCTTTCTTTCCTTTTTCTTTCTAATATATGCATTTACTCTCTTTGGTTTGTTTTTTCTTTCATTTGATTCGTTCTTTTTTTCTTTCTTTCTTCCTTTTTCTTTCTTTTCTTTCTTTCTTTCTTTCTTTCTAGAACTGTATTACCTTCTTTTCCTCTCCCTTTTCTTTATTTAATCCACACCACTTCTTCGTTTTAATCCTGCCAAATCCTTCGACATCAGCTAATCTTTTCTCACGAACGCCAATATCTTAACAATCCGGCTCACTTCATTTCCCCCTCCTCCTCCTCCTCCTCCTCCCTCCTCCTCTTCGCTTCTCCGAGAGATTTACATTCCATTCAGCTGGGTGCATCTAAGACACCCATCTTATGAGCATCTCATGAGCATATCGATAAGATCTATCGCCATTCTTCTGCCCTCTAACATTGAAAACACAAGAATTTATCATTCAAATCTGTTAGATCTTCTAAAACTCTTTTCGAGACACTCTTTCTTTCTTTCTTTCTTTCTTTCATTCGTTCATTTTTTTCTCTCTTTCTTTCTTTACTTCTTTTCTTTCTTCTTTTTCTTTTTCCTCTTTCTTTCTTTTTGGACTATTTTTCTTCATTATTTTTCTTTTCTTTTCTTTCTTTCTTTCTTTCATCATTTTTCTTTCTTTTCTTTCATTATTTTTTCTTTATTTCATTCTTATTATTTTTTCTTTATTTCATTCTTTCCTTCCTTTTTTCCTATTTTCTTTTCCTCTTCTTTCTTTTCGTATTATTTTTCTTTCTTTCTTTCTTTCTTTTCCTCTTCTTTTTTCACATTGTTTTTCTTTCTTTCATTCATTCTTTTTTCACGTTGTTTTTCTTTCTTTCTTTCTTTCTTTCTTTCCTCTTCTTGGTGTCTTTTTCAACAGCGCCCCATACATAATAATGCATGGGGTTAAGTTCTGGGGAGTTCGGAGGCCAAACATTGAGACTGGTGTAGTCATAAAAATTTGCCGACAACAATTTTTGACTTTTCCCAGAGGTGTGGCAGGGGCCGAATCCTGCTGCCATACATATGGCCAACCATTGGCTACCCTTGTTATCTAGGGTTTGACTACGCAGTTTAGCAACTCCACATAGGCATCTGAGGGTCCTCCAACACTTTTTCTTCAGGTTTTCGAGGAATTCTGCTGTACGAACTCAGTCGGATCGTCTGTTATGTTGCTTTCTTTTCGCCACAGCCTCGTAGTCTCCATTGCAATTCTCCAATTCATGCCTGATTGTTTTTACAGTATTCAGGGAGCATTGGGCAGCAACCATAATCTCCTTATTTTTATGGATGGCGCAGATCAACATGATACAAGTTATTGTCTTCTATGATTCAGGTGGGTTCCAGACATCCATTCTATTTATCATCACGTATATGAATGAAGAAGGGTCCAAACTTTTAAATGATACGTAGTGTGCGTCAATACCTCCAACATACGGAGAAAAATAACCAAAGATAAATAAGTCAAATTTCTCTCTATATATATCAATTAATAATGGAGATTCGCTTCCGGTTTTTGTCTGTAACAATAATTACGTCACTGCTTACGTCACAAATACCCAACACAAAATCCAACGTCATAACATAGAATAAATATACTCAAAATGTGAGCATGCAACGTTAGACAATCCTCATTGTTTCAATAAATAGATGCTCCGGTGTTATATATTTATATATAAATTGTTTTATTCTAATATAATATTTAAAGTTATCGGAACTGTTTCCATTTCAAATAGTATTTCTTTCTTTTTTACTCCTTTAATAAATTTGACGATTTTACATACTTACACTCTATGACATTGAATTTTCAGATCCCGACCCCTCAGGCAATATCTTTCAAAAAATTATTTTACATCGCCCGGAGGGTGTCTTTTTATTTTGCTAGTATATTATATATATGAGAGAAGAGAGAGAGAGAAGAGAGAGAGACGAGAGAGAGAGAGAGAGAGAAGAGAGAGAGAGAGAGATTATGACAGTGTACTTCAACAATATTTGACATTGCAGTTTTGTGATTGCTGTAAAGATAAACAAAGTGAGGAGAGAAAAGAACACACACTCACACACACGCATACACAGAAACGCGTGCACACGCATGTTTACATAGATGGACAGATAACGCACACACACTCACAAAGTACACTAACACACACTGCGCGCACGCAAACACAGGCACCACACTCACACAAAACACACACCGCACGCACCGCACACCACCCACCACCACACCACCACACCACAACACTAACACAACACATATATATATATGTATATATATAAAGAGAGAAGATAAGACAGCGAGTGAGAGATATAGAGACAGTGAAATAAGAGAGAGAGAAGATAGAAGAGAGAGAAAAAAGGAAGAGAGAGAAAAGAAAGCAAAGAAAGAAGAGAGAGAGAAGAAGAAACCATCCGATGAAAGAGATAGCAGAAGAGTAACAGAAGGATCGCGTGCAGCGAAGTGAGTAAAGACAAGAAATCAGACCAGGCAAAAAGCATACACACCCAAGAAGAAACAAGACAAATAAACAACCAAGTATATTGCCCAGGAGAGAAAAGAAGGCGAAATAGGAAGATCGTACAAGCAACAAGACAGTTAAGACAGGTGTAGAAATACGAAGGGAAGGCGAAGCACTTTGGACGAA
>CM042162.1:14719502-14729502 GCA_023376005.1 Doryteuthis pealeii
AGACAAAAAGAACAAATTGATATAAAGAAAGAAATTAAAGAAAGAAAGAAAGAAAAAGTTATATAAATCAGGGAAAAAAAGAAAGAAAGAAAGAAAGAAGTAAGAAAGAAGAACGAAGGAAGAAAGAAAGAAAAATTGATAGGAAGAAAGAAAAAAAATAATAAAGAAAGAAAAATTGATATAAATAAAGACAGTAATGAGGAAAGAAAGAAAGAAAGAAAGAAAGAAAGAAAGAAAGAAAGAAAGAAGGAAGGAAATAATTAAAGAAAGAAAGAAGGAAGGAAAGAAAGAGAGAAATAAATAAATAAATAAATAATGAAAGAAAGAAAAAGTAAAGAAAGAAAATTTGATGCAAATGAAGAAAGTAATGGATAAAGAAAGAAAAATGAAAATAAGAAAGATGCAAAAAAAAGGCGATGTGGATGGAAATAAGAGTAATGGATGGAACTCGCGGGAAAACAAGTGGAACAGGGAGGGTGATGAGAATGGAGGACAGGAAAGTGGACTAAAGAGCAGAAAAGTGAGGGGTGATGGAAGGACGAAAAGGGTGGGTGATATACACAAAGAAAGTAATGGATAAAGAAGAAAGAAAAAAGAAAGTAGGAAAGAAAGAAAAAACAAATTGATATAAAGAAAGAAAGAAAGAAAGTAAAGAAAGAAAGAAAGAAAAGGTGATATAAATGAGGAAAGTAATGGGGAAAGAAAGAAAGAAAGAAAGAAAGAAAGAAAGAAAGAAAGTGGAATAAAGAACAAAAAAGTGAGGGGTGATGGAAGGACGAAAATGGTGGGTGGGTATTGGCAAAAAACATTGGCTGGTAATGGCGGACAGAAAAATGTGGTTGAAGTACAGAAAATGAGTGGGAATGGAGGACAGAAAAATGCTTGGTGGAGGCCGTGGTTGCGCGTTCGAATAGAAGGCAGGTAAGGAGATGGGAATAGAGGGCAGCGGATGGCTGCGAATGGCAGAAAAGCGCTGGATGTGGGTAACGGTCGCTAAATTGACATGTTAGCTATACCTTATTTCTAAATAGTTATTTTCTCAATTTAACTACCACTATAATCGCTGACTTCTGAAAATTCTTTGGTGGTCCCCAATGACAGTTTAACAACAGTCTATAAATTAACATTTTGCGAATTGGGTTACAGTTTTAGGGGATTATGGTTGTTTTTAATTACGTATTGCTTTAAAAAAATAAACAAAAAAAATCAAATTACTATACATTTAATGTTGAAAAAATATTTTTAAAACTAAGTCTGATTGAAATTATACATTGCAATACTAACACAAACAACTGTCTCAATAATAGATTCAATAATTAATTTCAATGGTTAATTAAATGTATAGTAATTTGGGTTTTTATTGTTTATTGTTTTTTAAGCAATACGTAATTAAAAACAACCTTAATCCCCTAAAACCGTAACCCAATTCGCAAAATGTTAATTCATAGACTGTCATTGGGGACCACCAAATGTTAATTCATATACTGTAGTTAAACTGTCATTCCACCAAAAAACTTTCCGTTTTAATTTTCCGACCATCTTCAGAAGTCAGCCTTATAATCTTAGAATATTTTAGTTGATTTTTTCATTTCTATTTTATCAGTGCACTTAATTTGCTTCGGTCTATGAGACCCTAGGCGGTAATCGGTAAAGGGAGATATATAGACCCTACTTAGTTTACTACTGATTGCTAAAGAGACGACATAGTAAGAATTTGTGTCCATTTCTTTCTTGTGTTTCCATTTCCTTTAAATTTATTGGTTGTTATCTTTTATTGAATGATGTTTATTTCTCTTTGTACAGTTTTCACAGTGATTATTAAAATGAACTTAATGATATCAGTCGAGGTGTTAGCGTTGTTTGTACGCAAACCAGCGACAGTTAAAATGCCGGAAATGTGTGTTATAATGAAACAGAGATGCAAATGGATGTAAGAGAATTGGATGAGAATGGATGGGAAAAAGTGGGAGGGACTGGAGGTCAAGGAAGTGAGTGAGAATGGATGGCAGGAAATGTGGTCTAAATGGAGGACAGAGAAATGGTTGTGAATGGAGGGCAGCAAAGTGGGAGGGTGGAATCCGGGAATGTGAGAGAATACAAGACATACAAGGGGATGGAAATGGATAGGTGAGTGAATAGGAATGGAGGGTAAAAATTCGGAAGAATGGAGGTCTGGAAAGTAAGTGAGAATGGAGGGCAGGAAATGTGGTCTGAATGGAGGGCAGAAAAGTAAGAGGGTTGGGGGCATGGAATGCAAGTTATAATGGACATATAAGGGGTTAAGAATTGATGGCAGAGAACTGAACGGGAATGGAGGGCAAAAAGTAGGAGTGAGTGCGGGTACTCACTATACTATCCGGATCTGAGTGAGAATAGTAGACACGAAATGGAGGGGTTTGAAATTGAGAATGAAGAACTGGGGGGTAGTCAGTGCATAAAATTGGGGCGATGGAGGTTATAAAAAGAAGATCGGAATTGAAAAGAAAAAAGTGTTTGGGGATTTGGGATACAAAAATTGGTTGCGGTAGAGCAGCCGCCGAAGAATCGCAAGGTTCCTAATTCGAAACCAGTTGTTACGATTTTAGTAGGCTATCACTTAGATTTCAAGCAAGAGCGCTTGTCTAGCGGAAATACTTGGTAAAGAATCCTTTGGTTGTTCTCTGGTGCTCCTCAATATTGCAAGTCCTTCGTCAATGATTACAAATGGACGTCACTCAGTATCAGTGATTAAGTAGTCAACCAGCCACGCATTCGGGCTGTTGATTGCTGGTGTTTAAACCATTTGACCTTGCTTAGTCTATAAATTTAAGTGGTGTATTATAGCACACGTTATATATCAAAATAATGGGCAGCTCAAGTGGTTGAATGGTTAGCAAGCTAGATTTGCAGACCATTGCTAGTGAGTTCAATTCTCGCTGGCGACCCATACTCCTGGCCTTGTGCGACATCTAAGCTTAGTTCAGTAAATAACTATATACCAAAAAAATCCAACACCAGTCCCTGCAAACCCGGCGTATGAGTATCACAGTCTGAGTCATCTGATCTGTGCGGTAAAGTGGAGAGCTGACGGTAGGTATGGCGCTCCACCTCAGCAAAAAAATAGCGCTAGCAATAAGGGGATAGACTTCCTCGCTGATACATTCAATAAACCACCCCACCAACTTTACTTTCAAAACGCAATGAGAAGTGCTGAGGCGGGAAATAGAGGGGGGGGCAAAAATCGTGACCTTAAATACCAAGAGAGACTTTTATAAGAACAAAGATATCTGCGAGCGTTTCAAATCTTTTCTTTGATTCTTGGAAAAGAATCGTCTGAAAATAACCAAATAATTCAATTAAGATTTCTTGAGAAATTTTCTTCCTTCTTCATTTGAGAATGGTACCCTTTTTTTCTCTTCTCATCTCAGGCGCCCATTACAAACGGCTATGCTCGATATTATGCTATAAAAAGGTAAGGCAAATCTCGCGAGACAACGACAAGTCCAATGGTTAAATAGCGGGACATAAATAGGTAAGGTTCGGATGTTACGAATTTTTAGAATTTCACAAGAGTTAAAAATAGAAGAAGAAGAAGAAGAAGAAGAAGAAGAAGAAGAAGAAGAAGAAGAAGAAGAAGAAGAAGAAGAAGAAGAAGAAAGAAAGAAAGAAAGAAAGAAGAAAGAATTTTAAAAAGTTGAAAGGAATAAAAAAGAAAGGAAGGAAGAAGTTGAAAAATTAAAAGGAAGAAAGAAGTTGAAAAAGTTGAAAGAAGAAAGATGTTGAAAAAGCTGAAAGAAAGAAAGAAGAAGAAGAAGAAGAAGAAGAAGAAGAAGAAGAAGAAGAAGAAGAAGAAGAAGAAGACATTTTCCAAAATATTTAGTCTCTTACACACCAATGTAATGTTGAGGCTCTCGGTATTTAACGGTTATCGTCGTAGAAAATGGAGAATGTGGCCCGGGTGCAAAGCCTGGATGAGTCTAATTCGGTTTATTTGTTTAATGGTATATCAACCAAGTCATACTGATAGAAGAACAGTAGTGGTGCAATTTAATCCTGGTGGAATGAGTAGCACTGATACCACTACAGTTTGGAAGAATCCACATGTAGTGTCCATCCTGCTTTTTCTCCAAACGTTTATATAATCAATATTTAGCTGTTAGCTGACTTTTAGTTTAGCACTGTAACTCTGAAGCTTGTGTAATGGTTATGAGCGTAGAAAACGGACGGCGACAAATCATGGGTGAAGCTGTGTGCATTCTACATCGCACTAATACCGTTGGGAAAGGTATGTTTCCAATTATTCTCCTTCCATCAATGGGTAAATTGTAGGACAGAATTGACTATCTAACCTTGGTTAGGCAACCAGTCTATGAGAAGGAAAACTGAATTCAAGACTTTTAAACTTCGCCAAATAAATTGACCTTGTGTCACATCCTACTCCTGCAGATGAGTTGGTAAATATAAATAACTCAGACGCTATATGATCTTCTGCTCCTAGGTGCACATAGTTGTAATAATGCATATACATGTAGATGGATCCCCTTTGAAACTGTAAATGTTAAATAATAGGTTAGCCGTATCTATTATTTTGAGACTAGTGTAGAATGTAAAAAAGTGAATTAGAAATTGGGTATGAGTGACAGGGGATGACCCCGAGATCAATTTGGGAACTTGGCTGGGATTGGATAATTTCCATCATGTGAACAAAATGTTCTAGAAATTACATAAATATCTTTTAATGTAATCAGTTGGTTCTGATAAGTTGGGGATACGCACATGTACAAGAAATAAACTGCACATATTTTTCGAACTATGTATTTTATGTGGCGCTTATTTCCCGAATATAGTCAATAAGAATTAAATAAATAAGAAATAAATTAAAGAAGCCTACAGACAGAAGTTTCTTAGTGTTTATTCTTCCCAATAAAAGATGTATCTGTGTTTGAACGTCACAGCAAGACTCAGTGGGTTCCGTAAAGGGGGGGGATCTTCAAAAGACAACAACGTGGGAGTTGAAGCAATCATTGCCATTGTCCTAAGAAGATAGCCAAGGGCTAACCATCGTAAGCTCTTCTACTCCAGGGCGCCTAACCATTTGTTATGAAAACAATCAATACAATAAAATTAATAACCTATGAATATACGTGTAATGCTTGCACACACAAGGACATGCGAAAGAATGTGCACAATCTGAAACACACACACACACACACACTTTCAAATTCACTGACAGACATACAAAGTGTGTCAGAAAAGTATTGACATTTTTGTACAACTTTAAATTTAGTACTTTTTGACACACCTTATATTCTGAAAAAATTAATGAATGGAACGTTATTTTTTTTCAGAATACAAGGTTACCGATTACGACAAAAAGGTTCCCGAGTTCGGAAAGAAGATTTCCGAGTCCGAGAAGGTTCCCGAGTCCGACAAGAAATACCCGAAGAAGGTCGGAGGGCACATAGAGCGAAACGTTGTACAGATAACAATGAAGATGGGGACAATAGTCCGAATAATAGAAATAAAACTAATTATCAAACCTCATCTCAAAAATTCAGAGGGACGTAGTATATATGTATGAAGGCACGTGGTGTAATAGCTATATTCTCCCCCCAGCTATGGGTAAATAGTAGGTTGAACTGGGTTCTTTAACCTTGGTAGGGCCGCCAATCTAGGAGAAGGGAAACTCCGAATTCTAACCTGTTAAACTCTGCTGTTGTTACGGGTTCAACAGGAGAAAATTAAATATTTTATCAAAAAAAAAAAAAGGTCTGCAAAAAGGATGCTGTTTTTTAAAAGATTTTTTTTTAACACAACGCTCTCCTATAAAAGGGATGGAGCACTCTATGGCGGCCTTTACATACATACAGATGTGTGTAATAAAAACAGTTAAAATCCCCCTCGCATTCTGTGGGTGACATTGGCCAAGCGGTTAATCTGTCCGACTGCTGCTGAATCGATCGAAGTTTTATCCCGGATGTAAGTAGCTCACAAAATGTCTAGCCACACTGAAGAGACTTGATAAGTCGAAACACGTGTTTGTAGATGACTATATATATATATATATATATATATATATATTAAAGAAAAAACTTTAAAAATCGACTATTTTGTGGTTATGATACCATTTCCACTCACAGGTATTGGAATAAATCCATTAGCTGAATCAGACCGCTATCTTTATTGAAAATGGTATACAGATAGATTTTGAGGTTTCTTTTATATATTTTCTCTTGATCCCTGTGATGGTATCGGGTTTTCAATTTGAATTGAAACCCGATACCATCACAGAAAATATATAAAAAAATATATAAACGAAACCTCAGAATTTATCTGTATACCAGTTTTAATAAAGATAGCGGTCTGATGAAGCGCATGGGTATATTCAGATAACTGTGAGTGGAAATGATACCATAACCGCAAAATAGCCGATTTTTTAGATTTTTTTCTTTACTAATTATATTGCTTTGCTATAAAAAAAAAATTAAACACCGAGCTCTCATATCGGACTTGAACTCTCTAATATTATACCGTTGGAAGAAAGGATCAGCTTAGAATCATCTTAATACGAAATTACCTGATAACCCACATACGAATAATATATATATATATATATATATATATGTGTGTGTGTGTGTGTGTGTGTGTGTGTGTGCGTGTGTGTGTGTGTGTGTGTGTGTGTGAACGTGGAAATATGCAAAAGTTCAAAGAATTTTAATAACGTGCTTGAACTGTGTGTAGTACAGAATTTTGCCGCTACTCTTTGTGAATATGAGTAGTGGCTTTTGTAAGCCAGAGTTCAAAAAGATTACAGTGAAAAATACAGAGGAAATTAGATATTAGATTGATTTTGTCAACTCTCGTTACCGATTTTAAAGGGTTGGTAAGTATATACATATGTATGCATATGCATGTGGGCTGAGCGTATGTGTACGGATGTGTGTGGGCATAGATAGCGTATATATATATATATATATAAAGTAAAGTCGACGGGGCAGCCTAAAGTCGGTATCAGCCAGTCAGCGAGGAGTCTATACTCTTTTCAATAGCGCTAGACCAAGGATATTGTTTTTTCAGAGTTTTCCTTCTCCAAACTGGTTACCTATCCAAGGTTAAAGAGCCCAGTCTGACTCTACTATTTTACCCATAACTGGGGAGAATATATAGATTCATACCTTTCCCAAGGGTATTAGCGCTATGTGAAATGCAAGCAGCCTTGCCTAGGATTTGAACTCGGGTCGACAAGTCCATTTCCTACGACGTTATGCACGCGCCTCCATATATATATATTATATATATATATATATATATATATAATATAATATATATATATATATGTGTGTGTGTGTGTGTGTGTGTGTGTGTGTGTGTTGCAAAAATGAATAAAGGAAAGAAAGTATAGAATGGATAAAAATAGGATATTTTAATCAATTTTACTTACACGTGTTTCGGTCAGGAGTTTATCCATGTGTACATTATTCAAACTATTATTATTTTTAAATAACCAAATGAAATGAAATAATAATAATAGAAAAAATGTAGAAATGTTCCGCACACAAAGAAAATTCGACCTTCATCAGAGTGAATCCTTATTTGAAATGAAATTCGTTGGAAAAAGCGGAGAATTTTTTAAATGTTCGAAAAAGAAAATCAGATGCTGTCGAGAAAGACGAGTCCAAATTTCTTGTAAGGGAAATATTTTCCCTTACAACAATGTGTTGTATGATAACGTCAGAAGAATATATTGATTTGGTTTGTTTTGTTTTACGGCAAATCAACCTCAGTGGGTCATTTAATGCCGATAAAGTTTTGAAATAAATTGATTTTTAATGGATACTCCATAGGATTGGGGCAATAATATAGGTGCTAGGGCTTGATGTGATCAGCCGTTCGATCGGAGGGACCTCTCCGGCCACCCGTCTAGCTCAAGAAAGGCCAAAGTCATGGACTGCTCAACCACGACCAACAGGTGGCCCCATTGGGAGTCTTACCCATCTGCAGAGGCACAGTCGGTGCATTCTAACGCCATAGCCGACAGGGTAGAGAATATATTGACAAGTGAGGAAGGTTTGCAGATTTTAATAGTTGATAAAATAGAAAGAGAAGGATTTTTCGATCGGTTTGAAAGGTTAGTATTTTAATATCCGTCAAAAATGGATGTGTTTAGTGCTACTATGGTCAGTGGTCAGTAGACAAGTGTATTATTTTTAAGTACTTTAGTTTTTGAGAGCGCGACTCGATAGGTGTGCCGGTTATTTCCCGGGAGTAAAGGTGTCATTTATTCAATGAAGAAATCTTATAGACAGACATTTGCAGCCCAAGGCAGTGGGCAATTGTAGTGCCGGACCAGGCGCCTCCAGCTGCGTCTCTTTCCCAGGAAATAATGACCCCTTTGTGTTCTTGAGTTTGAGATCCTTGGTTTAGATATATAAAAAGTAAGTAAAGTTGGTTGTTTAGGTCAGTCGTTAGAGTATCTACCAAGAAAACAATATGTTCCGGGTTCCGGGTTCGATAACGGACTTCACCAACTCAGCGCATGATTAGAGGTGCGTGGTATAATGATTAGAGTCGTAGGAAATGGACCGTCGACACGACTTCAAATCCTGAACGAAGCTACAGTTTCCATATCGCTATTGGGAAAGTATGAATCCAACTAATCTACCCCAGTTTGGGTAAAATAGTTATAGCAGGCATGACTCTTTAAACTTGGTTAGACAACCAGTCTAGGAGAAGGAAAACTCTGAATTCAAACTGTTAAACCCGCTTAGGTGGTCAGTACTAGAATAGACTCAGTCCTAATTAGTAATCTATTTCACTATTTTTAGCACTGCTTGGATCTGAGCCGTAAAGTACGGAGCTGATGGTAGTTGGGGTGCTCCAGTTTAGATGCAAAAACTATCTCCCTGGTCTAGCGCTAGTATAGATAGACTCCCTCGCTGATACCGACAATAAACCACTCTGCCTACTTTAAGTAAAAGTAAAGATGAAAAACCCAACAAAAATTTAACTATCGTGTTTCCCCGAAAATAAGACCTACCTGCCAAATTAGACCTCAGCCACCGCCTTCGTATGATGAAAAGGGTTGGGGCTTGCGATAGGAGCAATAGACTTGGAACAATCAAATTTGGAGGCGCGTGGTCTAATGGCTAAAGTCGTAGGAAATGGACTCGTCGATCCGAGTTCAATTCCTAGACGAAGCTGTTTGGATTTCACATGGCGCTAATACCCTTGAGAAAGGTATGAATCCAATTCTCCCTCTAGCTATGTATAAATAGCCTGGCAGACTGAGCTCTTTAACCTGGTTAGGTAACCAATCTAGAAGAAGACACACGCTGAATTCAAACCTGTTAAACTCCGCTTAAGAAATGAATCTTGTGTCGGATCCTGCTCGTGCGGAGGGGTTGGTAAATATATATATATGATAAAAAGGGAGTAATGACAATGAAAGGGTACTCCACATTCCCCAGAGCTCTAAAACCATTTAACATCATACCCAGGACACTAAGACTCTCATCCACCACCTTCAAGCACATACATGATAAAAAGGGTTGGGGCTTGCCATAAGAGTAATAGGCTTGGGACAATCAAATAGGTGCTAGGGCTTGACGTGACCAGCCAATTAGTCGGGTGGAGCCTCTCCGACCGCCAGTTTAGCCTAAGTAAGATCCAAAGTGGCACGCTGCATGTTATAGACTGCTCAGCCACCAGGGCTCCATCCTTAACCACCACGAGTTGCTACCCACTACCAACAGGTGGCCCCAGCTATGGGTTAAATAGTACCACTACTATTTTGCTACAAACATGGCCTTGGCATTAAATAACCAATGGAGGTTGATATGCCATTAAACAAAGAAATCAAACTAAGGACCGGTTTGTTCAGTCGGTAGAGCGTTCGGCTAGGAATCACAAGGTTCCTGGTTCGATACCAGCCCTCGCTAACTCTGCGTATGAGTAGCACAGGGATCTGTGCGGTATAGTGAGAGCTGATGATAGGTGTGGTGCTCCACCTCAGACGCTAAAA
>CM042162.1:14734502-14747002 GCA_023376005.1 Doryteuthis pealeii
AAATAATTTTCAGAGAAACTAATTTGCATATTCATTTCTACTTCTACTTTATATTTGCTATACAATGATTACAACAACTGATGTTTCTTCTCTAGTCAGAGTGAAGTTGTTTTGTGATTACTTAAATGAATTATTTTTATATTAAAACTAGAGACTTTTCTTTTGGGTGTAAAAAAAGAGAAAAAGTAGGATTGGTCAAATCTTTGATAAATTGACAAAGTAAAAAGAAAGAAATCATAATTAATGGTTATTAGCCAATTGAAAAAAAAATCATAAGATATTTGGAGAAATTCTTTGGTCATTTCAAAAGAAAGAAGAAATGTCGAACAAAAAATCAAATCTGGTCAATTTGTTGAAGCTGTAAAATAATGAGATGTGGAAATGTAAAAAAAAGTGATACGTTATGTAATAGTAGAAATTAACTGGAATTTGAGATGACGTGTGAAAGGCTGACCTGTTGGGTTTTGATTGATCAAAAACGGGTTCTGTAAAATAATGAGATGTGGAAATGTGAAAAATAAACCCCAAAATTTGAGTGATACGTTATTTAACAGTAGAAATTAATTGGAATTTGGGATGACATGTGAAAGGCTGACCTGTTGGGTTTTGATTGATCGAAAACGGGTTCTGTAAAATAATGAGATGTGGAAATGTGACCCCCCCCCACACATTTTAGTGATACGTTATGTAACAGTAGAAATTAACTGGAATTTGGGATGACGTGTGAAAGGCTGACCTGTTGGGTTTTGACTGATCGAAAACGGGTTCTGTAAAATAATGAGATGTGGAAATGTGAAAACCCCCCAAATTTGAGTGATACGTTATGTAACAGTAGAAATTAACTGGAATTTTGGATGACGTGTGAAAGGCTGACCTGTTGGGTTTTGATTGGTTGATGAGTGCAAACAAGCTGAAGAGAGAAACGGAGATAGGGAGAGGAATGAGTCTGTTGGACACATGACCAAAGTCTATCTGACAGTTTGGAAGATACCTTTTTAAAATATTGAAGCTACAAGGGTAGGCTGAAAAGTTCATGGGCTAACCAAGATACTCTCATGCTGTATAAAGTGTACCAATGAAATTTCTGCAACTTTACAATAAATATATGAGCAATTATATGGATGTAGTACCATAGGTGGGTCATTCTCAGGGTGTAAAAAGGGTACCAAAGAAAATATGATCTGCTCTAATATAGACTCACAATACAGCCAAGTTAAAATAATTCTGATCTTAGAAAAAGTAGATATGATCTGCTCTAATATAGACTCACAATACAGCCAAGTTAAAAATCAATAGCTGCTAAAGAATACTCAAAAGACAACAAAAATATTCAAATGAGTGTCTTGGGTATAATTTTCAAATTTTCAAACAATAAAATTTATGAACAAAAATACTTACACCACAAGATTATTGTAGATATTACAGGTGCACAAATAGTTTGGAATGTATCCAAATAATTTGATATTCATGAAAATTAACCTACTTCACGAACTAGCGCCTTAATTCCCTTCAACGTACTTAAATTAGGATGTATGTAGTGGCTAAAGTGCTGGACTTCAACTTCGTAGTAAGAGAGTTCGAACTCCAGCTATGCTATCGTGTTTACTTTCAGACTTATACCCTTGAGAAAAGTATGAATCCCCTTATCTCTTAGTTGTTGGTTAGATCGTACAACTACTGTTCTTCTACAAGGTTGGCATTAGCATTAAATTATCCAGAAACGTTGGTATGCCATTAAACAAAGATGTATGTATTTAATCACCCCCCCCCCTTCAGGCAGGATGTGACAAAGGCTAAATTTTAAGCAAAGTAGAGTTGGTTTGATTTCTGAATTTTCCTTCTCCTGGACTGGTTGACTTCCCTTGGGATGTATCACATTTATCTCAGAGAATTTTCGATTTAAATTTTTTTCGGGAGTACCATCAGTTACCCAATAATGTGTTGTTTTTTTAAATCGCATTCATAGCATTTGAACTTTAAATTGTAGGTTTTGGGAAAAGCCATGTAATGACAAATATAACAATGATAGACTTTGGAAAGCTTTATTCTACTCAGAATAAATGGTACACTTACTGAGAGTTTATATAGTCTAGTATTCACTAGAGAAATCTCCTAAGGGGAGGTAATTATAAAATAGGGGAGGTAACTCTCAATTACTTATTACAGGCAGTGAGCAAACTCTGGAATTTGCGTGCATGTGAGAGAGGTGTGAGTGTGAGTGTTAGAGCGGGTGGGGTTTTGATAAAAAAAAACCCGAATGAGACGCAAAGAATCTATTTGTTTGATCCTTGTGAATGTGACAGTGACACTGTAAAGAACATTGCTAAATTGCATTCCACTTCTGACTAATGAGAGAGAGAGAGAGAGAGAGAGAGAGAGGAGAGAGAGGAGAGAGAGGGAGGAGAAGGGGGAAGGAGTAGAAAGAAATAGGAGAGGAGAAGAAATAGGAGAAAAAGAGATATAAACCGTGGGGGAGATGTGGTGAGAAGGATAGGGAGATATGTGGGGAATATAGACGTAGAGGGGGAACTATAGAAAGGGAGAGGGAGGAATAGAGAGTGGGATGAGGGAGATAGATAGATAAAGAGGAAATTGGAGATTTAGAGAGAGAGAGAGAGAGAGAGAGAGATAGATAGGTAGAAAGAGGAATGGATAAAGAGGGAGAAATAGAGGGAGAGATAGAGGAAGAGAAGGGGACAGACAGACAGAGAAACAGAGAGAGAGAGAGAGAGAGAGAGAGAGAGAGATGGAGAGAGAGAGAGAGAGAGAGAGAGAGAGTGGGGATGAGTGAGTGAGTGCGACAGAAATAGATACAAAGAGAAATGGATAGAGAAAGAGGGAGAAATAGATATAGATTGAGGGAGAGATGGGGACAGAGAGAGAGAGAGAGAGAGAGAGAGAGAGAGAGAGAGAGAGAGAGAGAGAGAGAGAGAGAGAGAGGGAGGAAGGGAGTGGGTGTCAATCCAGGTATGCGCATTAAGATTCCATCTATTTGATGTTGTATCAAGGTCACGCAAGCCGTTCTCTAGATAATCTTTTTTTTTAAAACAAGCCCAGAAAAAGATAATCAGGAAATTAGACTTCTTTTCCAAAAGAGTTACAAGCGTCTTTTTGAATGGAACTCTTTGGTGTTTGAAAAGTACAAAAGGTGAGGCTTCAGTTAAAGTGTTTTTTCTATCATTTCACTCCTTGAGAGTTTTTCACATCAGTGCTAGCTGGTGGTCTTTTATTGGAGTAGCTCAGTCGGTAGAGCGTTCGGCTAGAAACCACAAGGTTCTTAGTTCGATACCGGCCCTCGCCACTCAACGGATGAGTAGCTGATGGTAGGTGTGGCGCTTCCCCTCAGACGCTAAAAACAATCTCCTAGGTCTAGAACTACTGAAAAGGGTATAGACTCCCTCGCTGATTGGCTGATACCGACTTTAAGCCACCTCGACTATATATATATAATATATATATATATATATATATATATGTGTGTGTGTGTATGTGTGTGTATATATAGTGTGTTTGGAATGAATTTGACATATTTATATTTCGTTATTTTTCTCCGTATGTTGGAGGTATTGACGCACACTACGCATCATTTAAAAGCTTGGACACTTCTTCATTCATATACGTGATGACAGATAGAATGGATGTCTGGAACCCACCTGAATCATGGAAGACAATAACTTGTATAATGATGATCTGCGCCGGTCATCAAAATGAGGAGATTATGTTTGCTGCCCAAATGCTCCCTGAACACCGTAAAAACAATCAGGCATGAACTGGAGAATTTCAATGGCGACTATGAGGCTGTGGCTAGAATAATATATATATATTGGGGGGGGTGTTAGTGCGAAGCCTGGGTGATTGTATGAAATAAATGAGAAAGTGAATTGGATGTTATTTACTATTTCGTTCCAATATTTCGAAGGAATGACCCTTCTTTATATATATATATATATATATATATATAGAGAGAGAGAGAGAGAGACAGACAGACAGACAGAGAGACAGAGTGTACGTGTGAGTGTGATAGTTGAGCAAATATCCAGGTTAGATTAAACTGTTTATCTTCCTTGGAACTTTATGGCCGTTTTGTTTGACTTGTGGATCCTGAAAAATCTTCCTCTTGCGAATAAATCTTTCAAAAAGTTCCATTGGATCCTTGACGTTTAGATTCTACACAACAAGAGAAAATGGGAAATTCCAAAAGAAGGTTTTTGATTTCGAATATAAAAAAAACCACTTGAAAGTCTCGATAAAGCCGTAAAACGAGAAACTAAAGTTGGAGAGAGAGAGATAGAGGGGGAGAGAGAGAGGAGGGAGAGAGAGGGGGAGGGAGAGGAGGCGAAGAGAGAGAGGGGAGAGAGCCGGTGAAAGAGAGAGAGAGAGAGAGAGAGAGAGAGAGAGAGAGAGAGAGAGAGAGAGAGAGAATAAAACGTTTGTTGCAGGAATCGTAAGAACGTCTTTTATTATTGGATCGATTGAACATCCACGGCACGTCTTTGAAATTTGGCAGCAGAAACAAATTCTTCGGTTTGTTTCATGTTCTGATATGAAAAAAATCTTTTTATTCCAGCAATTATTCGCCTTTGTTTAAATCACTGTGCTTCGTTCGATTGGTGCTAACAGATCGATAGACGAAGTAAAGGATAAGTTTATAGGATCTGTTTTATCCGATTAGCTCTCGTAGCGTTCTTGATAAAGCAGTTAGAACGAATAACATGGCTTCTTTAACATTGACTGCTTTTTAATGACATGTCAACTTGTCTAGGGTTATTCTGTGTCTAGGTAAATAAATATAGTAAGTAACCGGGGCGGCCTAATGTCGGTATCAGCCAGACAAGCACTAGACCAAAGAGATTATTTTAGCGTCTGAGGTGGAGCACCACACCTATCATCAGCTCTCACTATACCGCACAGATCCCTGTGCTACTCATACGCAGAGTTAGCGAGGGCTGGTATCGAACCAGGAACCTTGTGATTCCTAGCCGAACGCTCTACCGACTGAACAAACCGGTCCTTAGTTTGATTTCTTTGTTTAATGGCATATCAACCTCCATTGGTTATTTAATGCCAAGGCCATGTTTGTAGCAAAATAGTAGTGGTACTATTTAACCCATAGCTGGGCCACCTGTTGGTAGTGGGTAGCAACTCGTGGTGGTTAAGGATGGAGCCTGGTGGCTGAGCAGTCTATAACATGCAGCGTGCCACTTTGGATCTTACTTAGGCTAAACTGGCGGTCGGAGAGGCTCCACCCGACTAATTGGCTGGTCACGTCAAGCCCTAGCACCTATTTGATTGTCCCAAGCCTATTACTCTTATGGCAAGCCCCAACCCTTTTTATCATGTATGTGCTTGAAGGTGGTGGATGAGAGTCTTAGTGTCCTGGGTATGATGTTAAATGGTTTTAGAGCTCTGGGAATGTGGAGTACCCTTTCATTGTCATTACTCCCTTTTTATCATATATATATATTTACCAACCCCTCCGCACGAGCAGGATCCGACACAAGATTCATTTCTTAAGCGGAGTTTAACAGGTTTGAATTCAGCGTGTGTCTTCTTCTAGATTGGTTACCTAACCAAGGTTAAAGAGCTCAGTCTGCCAGGCTATTTATACATAGCTAGAGGGAGAATTGGATTCATACCTTTCTCAAGGGTATTAGCGCCATGTGAAATCCAAACAGCTTCGTCTAGGAATTGAACTCGGATCGACGAGTCCATTTCCTACGACTTTAGCCATTAGACCACGCGCCTCCAAATTTGATTGTTCCAAGTCTATTGCTCCTATCGCAAGCCCCAACCCTTTTCATCATACGAAGGCGGTGGCTGAGGTCTAATTTTGCAGGTAGGTCTTATTTTCGGGGAAACACGATAGTTAAATTTTTGTTGGGTTTTTCATCTTTACTTTTACTTAAAGTAGGCAGAGTGGTTTATTGTCGGTATCAGCGAGGGAGTCTATCTATACTAGCGCTAGACCAGGGAGATAGTTTTTGCATCTAAACTGGAGCACCCCAACTACCATCAGCTCCGTACTTTACGGCTCAGATCCAAGCAGTGCTAAAAATAGTGAAATAGATTACTAATTAGGACTGAGTCTATTCTAGTACTGACCACCCTAAGCGGGTTTAACAGTTTGAATTCAGAGTTTTCCTTCTCCTAGACTGGTTGTCTAACCAAGTTTAAAGAGTCATGCCTGCTATACTATTTTACCCAAAACTGGGGGTAGATTAGTTGGATTCATACCTTTCCCAATAGCGATATGGAAACTGTAGCTTCGTTCAGGATTTGAAGTCGTGTCGACGGGTCCATTTCCTACGACTCTAATCATTATACCACGCACCTCTAATCATGCGCTGAGTTGGTGAAGTCCGTTATCGAACCCGGAACCCGGAACATATTGTTTCTTGGTAGATACTCTAACGACTGACCTAAACAACCAACTTTACTTACTTTTATATATCTAAACCAAGGATCTCAAACTCAAGAACACAAAGGGGTCATTATTTCCTGGGAAAGAGACGCAGCTGGAGGCGCCTGGTCCGGCACTACAATTGCCCACTGCCTTGGGCTGCAAATGTCTGTCTATAAGATTTCTTCATTGAATAAATGACACCTTTACTCCCGGGGAAATAACCGGCACACCTATCGAGTCGCGCTCTCAAAAACTAAAGTACTTAAAAATAATACACTTGTCTACTGACCACTGACCATAGTAGCACTAAACACATCCATTTTTGACGGATATTAAAATACTAACCTTTCAAACCGATCGAAAAATCCTTCTCTTTCTATTTTATCAACTATTAAAATCTGCAAACCTTCCTCACTTGTCAATATATTCTCTACCCTGTCGGCTATGGCGTTAGAATGCACCGACTGTGCCTCTGCAGATGGGTAAGACTCCCCAATGGGGCCACCTGTTGGTCGTGGTTGAGCAGTCCATGACTTTGGCCCTTTCTTGAGCTAGACGGGTGGCCGGAGAGGTCCCCTCCGATCGAACGGCTGATCACATCAAGCCCTAGCACCTATATTATTGCCCCAATCCTATGGAGTATCCATTAAAAATCAATTTATTTCAAAACTTTATCGGCATTAAATGACCCACTGAGGTTGATTTGCCGTAAAACAAAACAAACCAAATCAATATATTCTTCTGACGTTATCATACACACACATTGTTGTAAGGGAAAATATTTCCCTTACAAGAAATTTGGACTCGTCTTTCTCGACAGCATCTGATTTTCTTTTTCGAACATTTAAAAAATTCTCCGCTTTTTCCAACGAATTTCATTTCAAATAAGGATTCACTCTGATGAAGTCGAATTTTCTTTGTGTGCGGAACATTTCTACATTTTTTCTATTATTATTATTTCATTTCATTTGGTTATTTAAAATAATAATAGTTTGAATAATGTACACATGGATAAACTCCTGACCGAAACACGTGTAAGTAAAATTGATTAAAATATCCTATTTTATCCATTCTATACTTTCTTTCCTTTATTCATTTTTTGCAACCACACACACACACACACACACACACACACACACAACACATATATATATATATATATATATATATATTATATATTATATATATATATATATATATGGAGGCGCGTGGCATAACGTCGTAGGAAATGGACTTGTCGACCCGAGTTCAAATCCTAGGCAAGGCTGCTTGCATTTCACATAGCGCTAATACCCTTGGGAAAGGTATGAATCTATATATTCTCCCCCAGTTATGGGTAAAATAGTAGAGTCAGACTGGGCTCTTTAACCTTGGATAGGTAACCAGTTTGGAGAAGGAAAACTCTGAAAAAACAATATCCTTGGTCTAGCGCTATTGAAAAGAGTATAGACTCCCTCGCTGACTGGCTGATACCGACTTTAGGCTGCCCCGTCGACTTTACTTTATATATATATATATATATACGCTATCTATGCCCACACACATCCGTACACATACGCTCAGCCCCACATGCATATGCATACATATGTATATACTTACCAACCCTTTAAAATCGGTAACGAGAGTTGACAAAATCAATCTAATATCTAATTTCCTCTGTATTTTTCACTGTAATCTTTTTGAACTCTGGCTTACAAAAGCCACTACTCATATTCACAAAGAGTAGCGGCAAAATTCTGTACTACACACAGTTCAAGCACGTTATTAAAATTCTTTGAACTTTTGCATATTTCCACGTTCACACACAACACACGCACACACACACACACGCACACACACACACACACACACACACACACATATATATATATATATATTATATATTATATTCGTATGTGGGTTATCAGGTAATTTCGTATTAAGATGATTCTAAGCTGATCCTTTCTTCCAACGGTATAATATTAGAGAGTTCAAGTCCGATATGAGAGCTCGGTGTTTAATTTTTTTTTATAAGCAAAGCAATATAATTAGTAAAGAAAAAAAATCTAAAAAATCGGCTATTTTGCGGTTATGGTATCATTTCCACTCACAGTTATCTGAATATACCCATGCGCTTCATCAGACCGCTATCTTTATTAAAACTGGTATACAGATAAATTCTGAGATTTCGTTTATATATTTTTTATATATTTTCTCTTGATCCCTGTGATGGTATCGGGTTTCAATTCAAATTGAAAACCCGATACCATCACAGGGATCAAGAGAAAATATATAAAAGAAACCTCAAAATCTATCTGTATACCATTTTCAATAAAGATAGCGGTCTGATTCAGCTAATGGATTTATTCCAATACCTGTGAGTGGGAATGGTATCATAACCACAAAATAGTCGATTTTAAAGTTTTTTCTTTAATATATATATATATATATATATATATATATAGTCATCTACAAACACGTGTTTCGACTTATCAAGTCTCTTCAGTGTGGCTAGACATTTTGTGAGCTACTTACATCCGGATAAAACTTCGATCGATTCAGCAGCAGTCGGACAGATTAACCGCTTGGCCAATGTCACCCACAGAATGCGAGGGGGATTTTAACTGTTTTTATTACACACATCTGTATGTATGTAAAGGCCGCCATAGAGTGCTCCATCCCTTTTATAGGAGAGCGTTGTGTTAAAAAAAAATCTTTTAAAAAAACAGCATCCTTTTTGCAGACCTTTTTTTTTTTTGATAAAATATTTAATTTTCTCCTGTTGAACCCGTAACAACAGCAGAGTTTAACAGGTTAGAATTCGGAGTTTCCCTTCTCCTAGATTGGCGGCCCTACCAAGGTTAAAGAACCCAGTTCAACCTACTATTTACCCATAGCTGGGGGAGAATATAGCTATTACACCACGTGCCTTCATACATATATACTACGTCCCTCTGAATTTTTGAGATGAGGTTTGATAATTAGTTTTATTTCTATTATTCGGACTATTGTCCCCATCTTCATTGTTATCTGTACAACGTTTCGCTCTATGTGCCCTCCGACCTTTTTCGGGTATTTCTTGTCGGACTCGGGAACCTTCTCGGACTCGGAAATCTTCTTTCCGAACTCGGGAACCTTTTGTCGTAATCGTAACCTTGTATTCTGAAAAAAAATAACGTTCCATTCATTAATTTTTTCAGAATATAAGGTGTGTCAAAAAGTACTAAATTTAAAGTTGTACAAAAATGTCAATACTTTTCTGACACACTTTGTATGTCTGTCAGTGATTTGAAAGTGTGTGTGTGTGTGTGTGTGTTTCAGATTGTGCACATTCTTTCGCATGTCCTTGTGTGTGCAAGCATTACACGTATATTCATAGGTTATAATTTTATTGTATTGATTGTTTTCATAACAAATGGTTAGGCGCCCTGGAGTAGAAGAGCTTACGATGGTTAGCCCTTGGCTATCTTCTTAGGACAATGGCAATGATTGCTTCAACTCCCACGTTGTTGTCTTTTGAAGATCCCCCCCCTTTACGGAACCCACTGAGTCTTGCTGTGACGTTCAAACACAGATACATCTTTTATTGGGAAGAATAAACACTAAGAAACTTCTGTCTGTAGGCTTCTTTAATTTATTTCTTATTTATTTAATTCTTATTGACTATATCGGGAAATAAGCGCCACATAAATACATAGTTCGAAAAATATGTGCAGTTTATTTCTTGTACATGTGCGTATCCCCAACTTATCAGAACCAACTGATTACATTAAAAGATATTTATGTAATTCTAGAACATTTTGTTCACATGATGGAAATTATCCAATCCCAGCCAAGTTCCCAAATTGATCTCGGGGTCATCCCCTGTCACTCATACCCAATTTCTAATTCACTTTTTTACATTCTACACTAGTCTCAAAATAATAGATACGGCTAACCTATTATTCAACATTTACAGTTTCAAAGGGGTACCCCGATATCCATCTACATGTATATGCATTATTACAACTATGTGCACCTAGGAGCAGAAGATCATATAGTGTCTGAGTTATTTATATTTACCAACTCATCTGCAGGAGTAGGATGTGACACAAGGTCAATTTATTTGGCGAAGTTTAAAAGTCTTGAATTCAATTTTCCTTCTCATAGACTGGTTGCCTAACCAAGGTTAGATAGTCAATTCTGTCCTACAATTTACCCATTGATGGAAGGAGAATAATTGGAAACATACCTTTCCCAACGGTATTAGTGCGATGTGAAATGCACACAGCTTCACCCATGATTTGTCACCGTCCGTTTTCTACGCTCATAACCATTACACAAGCTTCCTCTATTCAGAGTTACAGTGCTAAACTAAAAGTCAGCTAACAGCTAAATATTGATTATATAAACGTTTGGAGAAAAAGCAGGATGGACACTATATGTGGATTCTTCCAAACTGTAGTGGTATCAGTGCTACTCATTCCACCAGTATTAAATTGCACCACTACTGTTCTTCTACCAGGATGACTTGGTTGATATGCCATTAAACAAATAAACCGAATCAGACTCATCCAGGCTTTGCACCCGGGCCACATTCTCCATTTTCTACGACGATAACCGTTAAATACCGAGAGCCTCAACATTACATTGGTGTGTAAGAGACTAAATATTTTGGAAAATGTCTTCTTCTTCTTCTTCTTCTTCTTCTTCTTCTTCTTCTTCTTTCTTTCAGCTTTTTCAACATCTTTCTTCTTTCAACTTTTTCAACTTCTTTCTTCCTTTTAATTTTTCAACTTCTTCCTTCCTTTCTTTTTTATTCCTTTCAACTTTTTAAAATTCTTTCTTTCTTTCTTTCTTTCTTTCTTCTTCTTCTTCTTCTTCTTCTTCTTCTTCTTCTTCTTCTTCTTCTTCTTCTTCTTCTATTTTTAACTCTTGTGAAATTCTAAAAAATCGAAACATCCGAACCTTACCTATTTATGTCCCGCTATTTAACCATTGGGCTTGTCGTTGTCTCGCGAGATTTGCCTTACCTTTTTATAGCAGAATATCGAGCATAGCCGTTTGTAATGGGCGCCTGAGATGAGAAGAGAAAAAAGGGTACCATTCTCAAATGAAGAAGGAAGAAAATTTCTCAAGAAATCTTAATTGAATTATTTGGTTATTTTCAGACGATTCTTTTCCAAGAATCAAAGAAAAGATTTGAAACGCTCGCAGATATCTTTGTTCTTATAAAAGTCTCTCTTGGTATTTAAGGTCACGATTTTTGCCCCACCCCCTCTATTTCCCTCCTCAGCACTTCTCATTGCGTTTTGAAAGTAAAGTTGGTGGGGTGGCCTATTGAATGTATCAGCGAGGAAGTCTATCCCCTTATTGCTAGCGCTATTTTTTGCTGAGGTGGAGCGCCATACCTACCGTCAGCTCTCCACTTTACCGCACAGATCAGATGACTCAGACTGTGATACTCATACGCCGGGTTTGCAGGGACTGGTGTTGGATTATTTTGGTATATAGTTATTCACTAAACTAAGCGTAGATGTCGCACAAGGCCAGGAGTATGGATCGCCGAGCGAGAATTGAACTCACTAACAATGGTCTGCAAATCTAGCTTGCTAACCATTCAACCACTTGAGCTGCCCATTATTTTGATATATAACGTGTACTACAATATACGACTTAAATGTATAGACTAAGTAAGATCAAGTGGTTTAAACTCCAGCCAATCAACAGCCCGAATGCGTGGCTGGTTTACTACTTAATCACTGATACTGAGTGACGTCCATTTGTAATCATTGACGAAGGACTTACAATATTGAGGAGCACCAGAGAACAACCAAAGGATTCTTTACCAAGTATTTCCACTGGACAAGAGCTCTTGCTTGAAATCTAAGTGATGCCCTGCTAAAATCGTAACAACTGGTTTCGAATCAGGAACCTTGCGATTCCTCGACGGCTGCTCTACCGCAACCAATTTTTGTATCCCAAATCCCAAAACACATTTTTTTTTCAATTCCGATCTTCTTTTTATAACCTCCATCGCCCCAATTTTATGCACTGACTACTTCCCAGCTCTTCATTCTCAATTCCAACCCCTTCCATTTCGTGTCTACTATTCTCACTCAGATCCGGATAGTATTGT
>CM042162.1:14752002-14782002 GCA_023376005.1 Doryteuthis pealeii
ACACACACACACACACACACACACACACACACACACACACACACAGAGAGAGAGAGAGAGAGACAGACAGACAGACAGACAGACAGACAGAGACAATGCAATCCGTGCTGTCGGCACGCCTCGATGATGATGATGATGATGATGATGATGAGTTTAGGGAAAGGTGGCGAAAGATATATATATATATATATATATATATATATATATATAGAGAGAGAGAGAGAGAGAGAGGGAGAGAGATACATACAACAGGGACAGGGACAGAGAGACAGAGGGGCAGTGAAATTCAGAGAGAGAGAGAGAGAGAGAGAGAGAGAGAGAGAGAGAGAGAGAGAGAGAGAGAGAGAGAGAGGGGGATGGACAGACAGACATACAGACAGACATCAATGGGACACGTTCCGTCGGCACGCCTTAATGATGAGGATGATGATGATGATGATGAGGGTGCCTCACCTGCCTGACACTGTAGAATAACATACTTGAACTTATTTTTGCTATGCTTTGTTGAAGCTCCAAGTAATCAAATACCTTAAAAACAAATAAAATAAATAAAATAAACACAACAACACACACACACACACACACACGCGCACACACAGAGAAGAATGAGAAGATGTGGTGTCTTTTGAAGGTGACATCAAAGAAACTTTCTTCAAAACCAGAATCTAATTTTCTCTTCAGTTCTTGAGCATCACGCATCTGTCTCTTCGTCATTGATTCGCTGGAGTTGAAATTGGCATTCGCTTCGACGGGAACACGCTCGCAACTGCGTCCGCAGCAACGACGTTCGCAAACGGAATTCGCGTCGACGCATTAGGAATTGCGTCGAAAGCAGCCAGCCCCGATCGCGCATATTATAATGCACCGTCACAATCAGCATCTGGAGATCTATCGTCGTTGTCAAGCCTCCAAGAAGATAAGCTGAAACCTGCCATCATTTTGCAAAAGCCCAGAAGGCTACACGCAAATTCTGGTCGTTCGTCGAACACACTCGCTTAAAATTTAATCATAAGACGGAAACAACCTGCACTTCCAGTTTGATTATTTTCCATATGTTATCTATATCTATCTATCTATCTATCTATATATATATATATATATATATATATATATATATATATATATATATATATATATATATATACAATGACTACGTATCACAGTATGTTAAGAGCTAACAATCTATCACTGTTACTATCCGTATTTCTATATATCCAATTAACTCCCAGAGTGTGTTAAGATATCTCTCACTCTCTCTATCACAGTGTGTTAAGATCTCTCTTTTCCTCTCTCTATCTCTCTCTATATACATGCCTTTGCACATACACACACACACACACACACACACAATATATATATATATATATATATATACATATGTATATATATATATATATATATATATATATATATAGTCAGTCAATCTGTTGACATCTATCTATTTACTTCCCATCAGTCTGTTAAAATCTATCTCTAGCTATCGATCTATGACTATTAATATCTATCTATCTATCTATCTAGCTAGCTAGCTAGCTAGCTAGCTAGCTGTTAAGACCTTTCTCTACCTCTCTTTCTTTCTCTCTGTCTGACTCTGTCTCTGTCTGTCTCCCCTCCCCCTCTCTCTCTCTCTCTCTCTCTCTCTCTCTCTCTCTATATATATATATATATATATATATATATGTGTGTGTGTGTGTGTGTGTGTGTGTGTTAAGATGACTACGTTGTTTAGAAGGAAATTGACTCCATGATTAGCAGGATTGAATAATTCAATCTTACTGAAGGTGGTCACATTAAATATTTATCTTTTCTATTTTCTGTTTCTTCTTTGTTGTGAATTTATAACAGTTTTGCTGGATTAAGTTATTAGCAAAACACTAATGAAATCTACATGGGCTTCTTGACAACAGCATATATATATTATATATATATATATATATATGTTGTTGATTTTGTTGTTGATTTTGAGTCTCCGTATGCTTCTAGTGAGTATATATATTTGAGATATATGAACACAGACACCGGCACATTAAAGGCATACACATATTTCCAAGACACCCCCTACCACCAACCCCATGACCCCTATTATGGTGTTTATCTCAGCTTTAGTATAATAATAGAAGATATATATATATATATATATATATATTATATAAGAGAGAGAGAGAGAGAGAGAGAGAGAGAGAGAGAGAGAGAGAGAGAGAGAGAGAGAGAGGGGCGGTTTTATTTCCAACGATCCCTCTCCTATTTTTAACTGTACTTTCAGCTCTTATTTTGATTAAACATTCTCAGAATAATGTACTTAAGAGAGGTAATGTTAAAGAGATCCAGCACTTTGGACAGAATTAAGATCACTTGATCCACAGAGACGACGATGACGACGACGACGACGATGAGAATCGACGTTGCACACAAATGTCCATTACATTTGGACAATTAAGGCAGAAAATAAAAGACAATTATCTAACAATCATTCAAAGAGATGCGTTAGGCAACCTTGACCAGAGCTAGTGAATGCGATTCTCACTGGGTGGCTCATACTTCTGTCCTAACCCAATGTTAGTGAATGCGATCCTCACTGGGTGGTTCAAATTTCTGTCCTAACTAACCCAGTGCTAGTGAATACGATTCTCACTGGGTGGTTTATACTTCTGTCCTAACTAACCCAGTGCTAGTGAATGCGATTCTCACTGGGTGGTTCATACTTATGTCCTAACTAACCCAGTGTTAGTGAATGTGATTCTCACTGGGAGGTTCATACTTCTGTCCTAACTAACCCAGTGCTAGTGAATGCGATTCTCACTGGGTGGTTTATACTTCTGTCCTAACTAACCCAGTGTTAGTGAATGTGATTCTCACTGGGTGGTTCATACTTATGTCCTAACCAGTGCTAGTGAATGCGATCCTCACTGGGTGGTTCATACTTCTGTCCTAACTAACCCAGTGCTAGTGAATACGATTCTCAATGGGTGGTTCATACTTCTGTCCTAACTAACCCAGTTTTAGTGAATGCGATTCTCACTGGGTGGTTCATACTTCTGTCCTAACCCAATGCTAGTGAATGCGATCCTCACTGGGTGGTTCATACTTCTGTCCTAACTAACCCAGTGTTAGTGGATCTGATTCTCACTGGGTGGTTCATACTTATGTCCTAACCCAATGCTAGTGAATGCGATCCTCACTGGGTGGTTCATACTTCTGTCCTAACTAACCCAGTGTTAGTGAATGTGATTCTCACTGGGTGGTTCATACTTATGTCCTAACCCAGTGCTAGGGAATGCGATTCTCACTGGGTGGTTCATAATTCTGTCCTAACTAACCCAGTGCTAGTGAATGCGATTCTCACTGTATGGTTCATATTTCTGTCCTAACTAACCCAGTGCTAGTGAATGCGATTCTCACTGGGTGGTTCATACTTCTGTCCTAACTAACCCAGTGCTAGTGAATGCGATTCTCACTGGGTGGCTCATACTTCTGTCCTAACCCAATGCTAGTGAATGCGATTCTCACTGGGTGGTTCATACTTCTGTCCTAACTAACCCAGTGCTAGGGAATGCGATTCTCACTGGGTGGTTCATAATTCTGTCCTAACTAACCAGTGCTAGTGAATGCGATTCTCACTGGGTGGTTCATACTTCTGTCCTAACTAACCCAGTGCTAGTGAATGCGATTCCCACTGGGTGGTTCATACTTCTGTTCTAACTAACCCAGTGCTAGTGAATGCGATTCTCACTGGGTGGTTCATACTTCTGTCCTAACTAATCCAGTGCTAGTGAATGCGATTCTCACTGGGTGGCTCATACTTCTGTCCTAACCCAATGTTAGTGAATGCGATCCTCACTGGGTGGTTCATACTTCTGTCCTAACTAACCCAGTGTTAGTGAATGCGATTCTCACTGGGTGGTTCATACTTCTGTCCTAACCCCAGTGCTAGTGAATGCGATTCTCACTGGGTGGTTCATACTTCTGTCCTAACTAACCCAGTGCTAGTGAATGCGATTCCCACTGGGTGGTTCATACTTCTGTTCTAACTAACCCAGTGCTAGTGAATGCGATTCTCACTGGGTGGTTCATACTTCTGTCCTAACCCAATGCTAGTGAATGCGATCCTCACTGGGTGGTTCATACTTCTGTCCTAACTAACACAGTGCTAGTGAATGCGATTCTCACTGGGTGGTTCATAATTCTGTCCTAACTAACCCAGTGCTAGTGAATGCGATTCCCACTGGGTGGCTCATCCTTCTGTCCTAACTAACCCAGTGCTAGTGAATACGATTCCCACTGGGTGGTTCATACTTCTGTCTTAACTAACCCAGTGCTAGTGAATGCGATTCTCACTGGGTGGTTCATACTTCTGTCCTAACTAACCCAGTGCTAGTGAATGCGATTCTCACTGGGTGGCTCATACTTCTGTCCTAACCCAATGCTAGTGAATGCGATCCTCACTGGGTGGTTCATACTTCTGTCCTAACTAACCCAGTGCTAGTGAATACGATTCTCACTGGGTGGTTCATACTTCTGTCCTAACTAACCCAGTGTTAGTGAATGCGATTCCCACTGGGTGGTTCATAATTCTGTCCTAACTAACCCAGTGCTAGTGAATGCGATTCTCACTGGGTGGTTTATACTTCTGTCATAACTAACCCAGTGCTAGTGAATACGATTCCCACTGGGTGGTTCATACTTCTGTCCTAACTAACCCAGTGCTAGTGAATGCGATTCTCACTGGGTGGTTCATACTTCTGATCATTATAATATCGATGGCTGTTTTAGTACACGAACACTAGTGCTCTATCAAGATCACGCCACAGTGTGTCATTTTCGCAGCTTTACGGTACTATTAAAAAAATCGGGTCATTATAATATCGATGGCTGTTTTAGTACACGTAACTTTTTCTCTTCGTGATTTGTCCACTAAAATCTTTGTAGCGGCCATTAAGCAGAATGCCATAAGAGGTTCGTTTGATCGGAGAGGTTCGATCGGTTTTTGTGTCGGCGTTTATTGGCTTGATTGATTTTAATGGCCCGGTGGAGGCGGAGGCAGCGTAGTCGTCGTCGGCGGCGATATTGTCGTTTGTGATCGAAGTGCACAGTTCGATTGAGCGAGTGAAGGAGTGGCGGGCGGAGTTTTTGGCTGTTCACTTTGGTTGGTTTAATTGTTTCTACCATCAACAGGAGGTCAGCTGCTTCGTCCCGATGTCGGTTCGTCGCGCGACGAGACCTCGCCAGGTTCCGTCTTCCGGTCCATTCTGATATGCTTTCAGGCATTTATTTCCGGTCGTGACGTCAGAGCTTAACTGTACGGCAGATGGTTATTATTTTAAAAAAAAAATACCATATTGATGAAGGAAAAGAAAGTCTTTTTGGTTTCTTTTTTTTTTTTAAACTGAATCATTCTATAAGTGTTGTAGACGTAGCGTAGTGTAACACACACACACCCATATACAACATATATATATATATATATATATATATATATATATATATATATATATATATATATGATTTAGGGTATCGGGGACATGAAATCAACGGTGCTTGTTTTTTTTCACATATGCGATTCTTGTACTTAAAATCACATAGGCGAGAAACTGTCTGTAACCAAGCACCGTTGATTTCATATCCACGCTACCCGAACTTAAATATTCATGCTCTATCATTATCAATATATATATATATATATATATATATATATATATATACTAGACAAAATGTGACCCGTTGGGTCACCCATTGAGCCCGGGTTAGATTGCTGGAAAAACCATATGATAAAATAATTTCATTAATTTAAAGTTTTCCCAAACTGTCCAAATAAGTTATTTAAACTGGAGTAAACATTTTCATTTGACCAAAGGAAAAAACAAGAGAAGGGTCAGTTATTTGATTAATTTTTAATTACAGGTAATTAAGATTTTAATCATGGATATCTATGACAATCTCTTGCCAACCTTACCCTATCATTCATTGCTCTCGGAGATCCTCTGCACAGCATCCAGTATCTGCGCAGAGTTGGTTAATGTACGTCTTTGCTCAACGGTCCACACTGGCGTGCCTGTATGCTGGTTGCTATAGTAAAATGTCACGAGTTTGTCCTAAATCCTCCAGCAGTTTCCAGCATGTCTTGTTCATCTTATACGGATGGTTTGTGTGATAAGTGGCAAGTAGACCTATAGCTAATTTCTCGTGGGGTGTTGTTTCCACAACTTGTTTAAAATTACATACTGCATTCTTGAGCAGGTCCCATCTAACTTATTCTCTGGGCGCTATGTTAGTGTCCAAGTGGTGCAGTCGTACAGTAGCAACAATACAACTATGGCTTGGAAGAATTTTTTTTACTTAAAGGGTGGTGGTGGGGGGGAATTCAATTCATTTGTTCATTTGAATAAAATTCCATAATTTCTAAATATCTAGAAAAACTCAGTAACTACCTTCAATCAACATGAAATATTTTTAATTAAATATTTATCTAACCTTTTACAAAAAATAAAGTTTAATAATCATGTTAAATAAGACATGTTTTCCGAATTTTTATTTATTCTTTTTTTTAACTAACGATTGTTCTCATTTATTTGCATCAGAATATAGAAAAATTACTGGAAGCCAAATAAAAAAAAGAGTCCGCGTCAGCTATGATTTTTCTTAAAAAAGATTGTGCTACAGCTTCTTAGGGTAAATTACTTAAACAGAAAAAAAAACGCCTTTTGGGACGAATTTAATTGTTTAAAAGAGTATTAGAAATATTAGATATGTCATTTTAAGTTGTTTTACTGATGCACATTATGTTACTACTTCTCGACTAAAACAAAAATCTGACCTCAAATAATGGATTTGAATAATTTTAATTCGTTTTTAATTGAAAATAAGTCAACATTTTGGTGCAGATATTCTGTGAATAACACCGTATATAACCCTACCAATATTTTGCATACCCAAAAAAATTAGTGGGTGGGGGGCAAAGTTGAACGACATAAAAAAAATCAGAAATTTTTGAAAGAACATAGTTCATTCATTGATAATTTCATTAAAATCAGATAATTCCCAGATTTTTGTAAATTTCTATTCAATCGGGTGAGCGTGAGTAGATGTGTTTTATGAAATAATTTAAGCACCCTCCCAAGTTTTTTTGACAAGTAAATGTAAATGTGTTATCACCACCCCCAAATTTAAAATATTTTTTTAGCAGTTTGATTGCATTTTTATCAACTAATAACTTTTAGTTGTTTGAAGGCGATAAAAAGTAACCCACCCCCAGATTTTTTTTATCAACAAGTAAATGCAAATATTTCACCCACCCCATTTAATTTTTTTTTCATTTTATTCAAAAGAACTTTTAGAAGTTTTTAAGTAAATACGACAGAGTTTCGAAAATAAAATCAATATATTAAACAAAATGAAATAGAAAATATTTACAATCACTTGCCGAGAAAAGACTGGGGGATGGGTAAAATATCACTTTCATATCACATTAACTACTTGGGAAAACGCCTTCAAACAACTAGGGACTGAAGTAGCATGTGTCAGATTTTAAGCAAACATAGCGCAGCGTTTTTTAGAGAAAAGAAAAAAAGCAAAACAAAACGTTGGCTCGCACAACAGAGCTAAACACAACATTTAATTACAGTGTAGTTATGAGTTAGAAACTCTTCCCGCAAAATAAATTTTAGCCCGATCAACACAGATTCCACTACACAGTAGTAACGAGCTAAAAACTCTTTTACAAAAAAAAAGTTAGTCCGAAGAAAGATTTTGCGAGCCCGCAGTACCGCGTTACAATCTATATCCACACTTCCCTGACGCCACAGCAAAAAATATCCTTTTTATGCCGACTGGAGAAGAGCCGTTGTTAGACGGGGAGTCCATTGCTTGTCTAAGGTATTTACGACAGTATCTGCTCGCCCCTAATTAATTTTAACATCGTTAAATGTCTCTAACACAATAACTCTCCGTTTTCACTCCCAATCTACTCATACATAGACAGGGTGAGAGTAATGCTGAATGACAGTGAGGGACGGGCCAGTTTTTGATTTAATTGCTAATTGCGCCGAATCAAAACCAATAAAAGTGGATTTTTTAAAACATTAATTAGTCCTAAAACCAAGGAATATCTTAGTATAAATTTTCTATCAGTAACATAAACAGGAAAAAAGCTTTTAGGAAATAAAAAGTGTTTATCTCAGCTTTAGTATAATAATAGAAGATAGATAGATATATGTGCGCACGCGCGCGTGTGTGTGTTAAAATGTATCTATATATAGATATGTCTCCATATGTATATATGTAAGATCAAGCGTGTGTATCTCGAGACCCAGAAACGCTACACACACACACACACACACACACACACACACACACACGTGTGTGTGGGTGTGTCTATTGAAATGTATGTGTGTATAAATATAAGCATGATCGTGCGTGTATATCTCAGTCATCATCATGTCACGCTGTCAGCGCGGATATCCATGACAATCTCTCTCCATCCGTCCCTATCGCTCATCATTCTCGGGAGGTCCTCTATGTAGCATCCTGTATCCGCACAGAGCTGATCAATGTACGTCTTTGCTGGTCGGCCCACACTGGCGTGCCCACGTGTTGGCTTCCACAGGAGGACGTCGCTTATGAGTTCGTCCTTGCTTCTCTAGCAGTGTCCCGCGTGTCTTGTCCGTTTTACTCGGATGGTTTGGGTGATATGTGGCAGGTGACCGTACAGCTGTTTTCTCGTAGAGCGTTGTTTCCACGTCTTGTTCAGGATCACCCGAAGCATTCTTGTGCAGCTCTCATCTAGTTTATTCTCTAGTCGCTTAGTTAGTGGTGCAGCCATACAGCAGCACTGACTAGGCGTAATAGGTGGGCGAGATACGTATGTGTTTATTCTGAGACCAAAACTATGAAAAATAGAAGAGAAAGAGCGAAATCAAGGAGCCCGAAAAGATCTAATCTTATTATAATGGTGATTTCGGTGTCTGCCAGTCCGTAACCGAAACTACGTCACTGGTTACGTCCCAACACTCTCAGGAAATGTTAAAGTTTGTCAATGCTTAATATATAGTCAAAATCATTAATACATAGAATAAATATTTTTTATTAACGATGTCTCTATAAAAATCTGTGTTAGATCTGCCTTAAAACAGCCCATGTTATTAGAATACTTACCTCGCATCCCACGTATGCGGGTATGACAAAGGTCTTTTAACGTGGGACCATCCACGAGTCGAAGCTCATGGGATGGTGGGAGCAAAAATTGCGTGGATACCGTCGGCATTCTCTCTCAAGGTGGTCGCCTCAGGCACTGGACAATAAACCCATCCCTGCCCGTTTAAATCAGGGGGCAGGTGTTGCCTGGTGGGGAGGCCCTCTGGGATCATTAACAATTTCATTAACAAACCGAAAGGTCCATGTTATTAGTGTGTTTAAAAAACCTGCAATGTGTCTTATATATCACTAAGGTATAAAGGTTTTCATGATATAAGGTGTGGTTAATTTGTATACTGGTTTAAACAAAACCATGTTCAATAAATGATTACTAGGTTTTCTTAATTTGTAATATTATTGTTTTATTCTCCAATGTATTAAAATCAATCCTGTGAATGATTTTATATAAAAACCAATTTAAATATAATTAAAATAAGTGTAATCTTTTTATATGTGTTCTTATTTAATTTCGTTGGTCTTTCTAATTTAGTATATTTCATTGCATTAAAATTTAAATACGTATGCCTGGAAGGCACATATTCCTGCTAGTATGTGCTATTTTTTTTTAGCCAGCGTTGTGTATTTGCTTTGTTTTCGTCTGTCTCTCTGTCTGATTGCCTCTCTATGTGTCCGACATTTTCTGAGTGACAGACTGTGCTCACGTGACTCGACCCACCAATCAACCACGCAATTTATATTCATTATTTCCACTTATATTGTCCAATGAAAAGACAATTGAGAAACCATTTCACCCCGGCCGTTACAAGACAGACGCTGTCTATCAGAAAAGGAACACACAATAAATCCGACAAGATTCGCTGAAAATTCACCTAGCCCCCCCACCCACACACACACACTCCTCCCCACCCAATCACACAACTGAATCACTTTTTAGTGAAGGTTTCTATCGACTCTCTTTAGTCACGTGACAGATCGAATAAACGAAACATCGATTTCTATCTCAATTTGGTCATTATCTGCTATAAAAAAAAAAAAAAAAAAGAAAAATAAAGAAAAAAAAAGAGACATTCTTCGAAGACGAAGAAGAAATTGAAAACGATTGTACAACGGACTTCCTTTTCAGAAGAGAAAAAAAAATCGCTAGATTTCAATTTTAAACGAATATCTTTGATTCTTACTGGCACTATCATTAATGTTGCCTTTTACTATTTGTAGCGTGGGGTCTGGTGCTGTAGTGGCTAACGTGCTGGACTGTGACATCGTAGTAAGCGAGTTCGAACTCCAGTCACGCTATTACGTTCACTTTTACATTGGTAAAGGTATGAATCCCCTCACCACCTTCCAGCCGTTTAGCTCAGTCGGTAGAGCTCCTGCCAAGGAATTGCACGGTTCTTAGTTTGATACCGGTCCTCGCCAACTTAGCGCATGAGTAGTCAAGATTGGATAGTCTGATCTGTGCGGTAAAGTGGGGAACTGACGGTAGGTGTTGCGCTCCACTTCAGCAAAAACAATCTCCCTGGTCTGGCGCTAGCGAAAAGAGAATAGACTCCCTCACTGTCTGGCTGATACAGGCAATAGGCCACTCCGCCAACTTTACTTTTACTTATTGTTGTTTTACAATGATGGCTTTGGTATTAAATAACCCACGAAGTTTGATATGCCATTAAACCTAGAAGAAACCAATCGTAAATGTCTACCTAGGCCTATATGAGCCTTTATTGTTACATATATTGATACATACATACAAAAATGGAGTCCTTTAATGTATAACGGCAAGGGAGCTTTAAAGATCTGAAATGCTACAAGTATTTTGCTTTAAAATTGATCGAGAAAGTAAATAAAATCGGTGTATACAGGAGCGGACATTAAGGGTTAAACAGTATATTAAACAAGAGTTACTTTGTAAGGGTTCATAAGCTGTACATTCTTGTTAGAGGAAAAAAGTAAAAAGGATCGTATTCTAAAAATAGACAAAGCCAGACTGACCAACGCCAAAATTCAAAACTCCGGTGAATTAACGGACATTCTGAGAACAGGGGAAGGAAATGATTTTCTAGTGGCAGAGGACCGAAAGGCATTGGCAAGCAAATGGGCCAGTCACGAATACCTGTCCTTTTAGAACCGGGTGGAAAAAAATACAAGTAAGCTTTAACACTAATAAGACTTTGTAAAAAGTAAAATTCATCCAACCAGCATACAACTGTTTTAACAGAATCAGATTAATCTACTATTTGGGTAGGGATTGCTTCGTCTTAGAAACCAGAAAAAACCTTTCTGACGTTTTGTTTTCACTTTTAACTTATAACACTATGCATTAGTAGGAAGCGCGTAGTGTAATGGTTAAAGTCACAGGAAATGGACTCGTCACCCCGAGTTCAAATCCTAGACGTGGTAATTGCATTTCATTTAACGCTAATATCCTTGGGAAAGGTATGAATCCTACTCTCCCTCCAGCCATGGGTAAATAGTAGGGCAGACTGGGCTCTTTAACCTTGGTTAAGCAACCGGGCTAGGAGAAAGAAAACTCTGAATTCAAACCTGCTGAACTCCGCTGAAGTAATTGACCTTGTGTCGCATCCTGCTCGTGCGGAGGGGTTGGTAAATATATATAACACTATGCATGGCGGTAAAATGCAGAGGTGCAGAATGCACTAGTGGATCATGTGTTTAGTGTGTATATATATAGGTGTAATAATTAGTTATGTGAATAAATAGTATGTAGGATTATGGATACATATGTGTTTACACATGAATGTCTGTGTGTGGATGGGAGATAGTGGATCATGTGTGTATTCATGAATGAATATGACTAAGGAATGAAAAGGAACGAATAAATAAATAAAAAAAGAGAGATAGGAAGATATTTGATATGCGAATGAGACGATCAGACTGGAGATGTTTTTTTTCTGTCTAATTTTTCATTGTTTAATTTGTTTAAATTTGGTTACGTGGACTTTTGATTATCTATTGTGCTAGTTATTTCCAACAAAAAGACATCTGGGGATGACATTAAGTGCCGAAAAAAAAAGGCTAGTCAGGTCAAGGAGATGGTGTAGTAGAATTTTATATATATATATCACATACAGTTTCAGCTAAAAAGTTGGCCGCCCTATCGGCTGGAGCGTTAGAATATACCGACTGCACCTCTGCAGAGGGGTAATACTCGCCCAATGGGGCCACCTGTTGGCCGTGGGTGGCGACCCGTGAGGCTTAAGGATAGAACCCGGGTGGATGAGCAATTCATGACTTGCAATACTCCACTTTGGCCCTATCTTGGGCTAGACGGACGGTCGGAGAGGCCCCCTCCGATCAATCGGCTGGTCACGTCAAGCCCTAGCACCTATATGATTTTCCCAACCCTATTGCCCTTATGGCAAGCCCCAACCTTTTTTATCATATGGGTGCTAGAAGGCGGTGACTGAGGGTCTACATGTCTTGGGAATGATGTTAAACTCTATCTGATGGTGAGGTTTGAGGAATGTGGAGCACCCCTTCATCACCATTGCTCCCTGATACACTCTGACCCGGAGTGGTAGTACCTATTAGGGTCCTATCTATGAGTCGAATAGAAAAACATGAGTTGATAAACAAAATGTATTATGCATTAAGAATTGATTTATTTCACAACTTTGTCGGCATTAAATGACCCACCAAGGTTGATATGCCGTAAAACAAAACAAACCAAACCAAACCAAACCTAAAAAGTTAGTTTTTGAGTTTTTGAGTTTTCGGCCGTCAGAGTGTGAGTGAGTTGGAACGTGGTAGCTGGAAAAGTTGGATCCTTTTTACAGCAGAGACAACCTTAGCAGAAGTCTTTACTGGATAGAGAGAGAGAGAGAGAGAGAGAGAGAGAGAGAGAGAGAGAGAGAGAGAGAGAGGGGGGTGCTTCCCCCTCTTGGGCACCCGTACAGAGTAGAAGATGGGAAGGATGACTAAAGAATGAATGCGAGTCGTATACCTCATCCCTGACCATTTTTGAATGTTCACCTGAGTTTGTCTTCTTTGTCTTGTCTTTATTCTCTCTTTGTTGTTGATTGTGAACCTCTGAGACGGGGCACTGAGGCAGTATTACGGGCACAAGTGAGGGTCAAGCAAGCAGACGATCATGGCTGGTAATGTTGAAAGTTGAAAAGTACAACAAATGCAAGAAAGATGCACAGCAAAGAGTCTGCAGATACCTCCCCCACCCCAAAGGGAGGTTTACAAACTGTTATCTAGCCCTTAACTACCCTGACGCCTCCAGTGGACTTATCCTGTCCGCCCCCCCAAAAAAAGACCTGAAGTTACTGTTGCTTATCTGATACACAAATGCAAAATATACCATATCCCCAACCTCAATTCTTTTTCAGGAACACCGATAGTAGTAAGATTGGGGTACTTACTACTCGCATAATTCCCCAAATGGGTTTGAAATGAGCTCCTTTGCCTTGGTCGGCAACCCATCAACCCAAGAAGTCCGACACAGAACCTCTGTTGCCCTCAAGGAAAGGCTAGGGGAGTAAACCCCGAAAATAAATCAGGAGCTGGAGTCCCTAAGGTGGTGTGATGTTGAAATCCAGTGCTGCCCATTAACTCCTGCGACACTACCGTTGCCAAACTGCATTATATATATATATATATATATATATATATATATATATATAATTTTCCTTGAATTTAATTTAGGAACATGCTTTTTCTTTCCTTATAAATATATATATATATATGTATATATATATATATATGTATGTGTATGTGTATGTCTGTGTCTGTGTGTGTGTATGTCTGTGCCTGTGTATGTGTGTACATACAAAATATTTCCTAAATGTAGAGATAACATTATCACTTACAATGACATAGTTATCAGTCCGTACTCATATACTGAAGTCACAGTCAGAACAACAAAAACAAAACTTTCTTTCTGTAGAAATCCGTTTTTATTGACTAACAGGAGGAGGCGAAATTTGCATACGTCACAAGTGAGATTTACCTTTAACACGAGTCCAGTTTTTTGTAAGTTATGACTCCGGGAGCAGCCATGTTTTCCTCTTTCGGATTCCTTGCATAAAACATGTGCGCGTCCGATTCGCTTAATGAGGTAAGTCGTTTCTTCTCTTGCAACAAATAGTAGAATTACTATTGTTCTATAAGAACGCACCCTCAACCCCTATATATATATATATATATATATATATATATATATATATATATATAGGTTCTTCATTGAACAAATGGACTTGCTACTACTAACACACTCGTCTACCCGGATTTTAATAGCATGTCAAACCCTTAAAAACACTTACATTTTTATAGTTCTATAATGCTCCCTTTCAAAAAATCTATAAATAATTTCTTCAAATAAGAAATTTTCTCCTGTCGATGACCTAAGGTCGAAACTAGTTGAGAATAAACAACATATAAGAAATATTCCTGCTTGTCTCATTACTTTTTGTTCATACTATATATATATATATATATATATATATATATATATATATATATATATATATATATAAACATTAGCTAAGACGCCAGCATCTGCAGTTTCATGATATAAACAATCATCTAGTCTACCATTACTTTTTTGTTCAAATCAATATACATTTTTGCACATATATATATATAATATATCAATAATGTATATACTTTATCGCCGATATTTAGCACCCTTTAATTATAGATACTCCAAACCACACACACACACACACACACACACATATATATATATATATATTTATTTATTCGCAATCGCCAAAAAATGCATTATGATTTTTATAAATGTAGATTTTTTTAATAAATAACGTCAACGCCTCGTATGCAAGTGTGTGTGAATGAAAGTGTATGTGTGTTCGTATGTGTATATGTTAGTGAGAAAGAGGGAGAGGCACACACACGGTGCACACGCCCCACACCGCGCAAGAAAGAGAGAGACAGAGTGACAGAAAGAGACAGAACGAGAGAGAGAGAGAGAGAGAGAGAGAGAGAGAGGAGGGGGAGGGGAGGGGAGCAGAAGCGATGGGAGAAACTAGGAGAATGTGTATGAATGTGTGCCTGCGTGCACGTCTGTTTGTGCGAGAGAGAAAGAGAGAAGAGAGACACAGACAGAGAGACAGAGACAGAGACAGACAGACAGAAATAAATTAGAGAGTGAAACAAACATACCCACAACGATTGAAAGAGGAGGGAGAGGGATGGAAACAAAACTGAGAGCGAGTGAGAGTCGCATACAGCGAGAGAGAGAGAGAGAGAGAGAGAGAGAGAGAGAGAGAGAGAGAGAGGAGAGAGAGAGGGTGGGGGTGGATAGATACACACACGCACAGAAAAAGTGATTGAGAGAGAGAGAGAGAAAGAGAGGGGAGACAGACGAATACACA
Source organism: Doryteuthis pealeii (assembly GCA_023376005.1). Lineage (NCBI taxonomy): Eukaryota > Metazoa > Mollusca > Cephalopoda > Myopsida > Loliginidae > Doryteuthis > Doryteuthis pealeii. The sequence goes on from CM042162.1 coordinate 14,767,503, forward strand.
CAGAGAGAGAGAGAGAGAGAGAGAGAGAGAGAGAGAGAGAAGGCATACAGACAGACAGACAGACAGACAGAGACGGTACCAGATGCTTCTCTTGCTCAAAGGTGACGTAGTAAAGTTAAAGATAGAAGTACTAAATTATTAATTGCACGCACTTCCTTTTGTCGCCTCTTTTGAACAAGAAGACGAAACAAAATAAATAAATAAATAGATCAACAAAAATAAAGATAAAAATAAAAAATAAAAATAACAATAACAGAACAGTTAGCTAACCAGAAGCAAACAATTCATATAATACTTCATTTAAAAAAAAAGATAAAGTTTTTTTTTTATGTCAGAATAAACTTGTATCGTCAAGTCTGTTTTCTTTTTGTATTTTTAAACTTTTTTTATTTATTTATGTTTATTTTCTTTTCTTTTTCTTTTTCTTTTTTTTTTCTTTTTCTTTTTCTTTTTTGTATTCCGTCCGGTCCGTCCTAGAGTGGATAGAACACTTTACTATGATTTTATGTTTGACAGTTGTTTGGTCCGGAACTACGTAAATGTCCGGCTGAACCTTATGAAGGAAATTTCAAAAGGTTCCCCTGGGGTAATGACTGTCTACTGAATAGACAATTCAGTAAAAAAGACAAAATATTATTTATAAGACAACGAGAGTATAGTAAGCCAGAAAAGAAAATTACAGAAATAAAAAGTATCCTTCGCGGTATGACCATTAAATACATTTTGTATTATTTAGATTTTTCGGTCTGTTGTCCTCATCTTTATTCTTATATACACAACGTTTCAGCCAATGTGCCCTTCGACCTTCTTTAAGTGTTTCTTGTCAAATTGATAAGATGAGGCTTGATAATTTGTATTATTTAGATTTTTCGGTCTGTTGTCCTCATCTTTATTCTTATATACACAACGTTTCGGCCGATGTGCCCTCCAGACTTCTTTAGGTGTTTCTTGTCAAATTGATCAGATGAGGCTTGATAATTTGTATTATTTAGATTTTTCAGACTTTTGTCCTCATATATATGGTTATATACATAGACTTTCATCCGAGGTGTTTTCTAGCCTTTCTTTGGGTGCTTCTTGTCGAATTCAAGGACCTTCTTGTCGAACTCGGAAGCCTTCATGTCGTAATCGGGAGTTTTCACTAAACTTCAAACAAAACACTTCAATACCTATATACCTATGTATGTATTTATCTGTTAAATTCTACCTCTTGCAGCAGGTGGCTGATGAAAAATTCGGCTTCTATCACGGCCGGAGGTAGCCTGCTAAGTCTACCCACACTGAGGAGACGTGATACGTTGAAACACGGTGTCTATGGATTACAATATATATATAATATATATATATATATATATATATATATATATATATATGTGTGTGTGTGTGTGTGTGTGTGTGTGTGTTTGTGTGTTTTACTTATTTGTATAATCAGTAAATATCGAACAGTGGGTCGTGTCGAGCAAGTCTCACAGGCCGTTGGTAGTGATTTTTATCTTAAATTATCCCTATATAAAGACTCTGTCATTCATCAATTTATTAGCGTGGTGCCATGTTGTTTGTTTATTTATTTATTTGTTAATTCATCTATTTTTTTATTTTTTGACTTTATTTTCAACCAAACAAACAACGAAATACAAAACCTTCTTTCCGATTGGTCAGTTCGGCTCGGGACATAGAAGTAATGGCCGTTTTTCGAAAAAATGGACCGATAATGAAAGCAAACGGACAGATTAACCGGAAGTGATTAGCCGGCGAAACGGAAGAGAAGAATGGGGAAATCGTTGATGCAGAAAAGCTGGAAGATATTTCCGGTATCTTTACGCTGGTCACTCGCAATTCGACCATATTTTATCCGGGGATCGTACCACTGCAGTTAAACTGTCAGACCGTCTGGCCACGCACAAAGGATGTGTTTAAATGACAAACAATTTTATTTGCCAATCTTTTATTGTGTGTGATCGACCTCAGTGTCCACTTTTGTATATCACAATGTGTGTCGGTTGGCTGGTTGGTTGGTTGGTTGGTTTTTATGACATGTAAATAACCCCTTGTGGAGTTATTTAATACAGCAGTTAGTCCTAGTATTATCTGCGTTATTCGGACTATTATCCCCATCTTCATTGTTATTTGTACAACGTTTCGGCCGATATACCCTCCGGCCTTCTTCAGGTATTTCTTGTCGGACTCGGAACTTCTCGGACTCGGGAACCTTCTCGGACTCGGGAACCTTCTTTTCGAACTCGGGAACTTTCTTGTCGTATTCGGGAGCCATCACGGAATTTTGAACCTAACCCTTTATTTATTCCACGGGGGTATCCTGTTCTCATTCCGCTAACCATAGCTGGGGTAGGAGTTGTGTTAATTAATTATTTTTCTAACTGCTTTCACTCAGGATTGAACTCGGGTTCCAGAGATAACTGTCACTTAGAACTGTCTTGACCTAACTGCCTTATCCACTCGGCCATGTGTCCAATTGGACAAAGGAAAGTGTTTTCTTTTTCTGTAGCGAGAAGTCAGTCAGTCAGTCAGTCAGTATACTGTTGGTTTAGACAACAGCAACTGGCTAAGCACAACTGAACTAGTGCTCAAAACGGCTGGTACTTATGGAACTCAGGTATACTCCATTCATACATTTGGGTGATTCCCTTCCTTGAGTTCTGGTTGGCTATTTGGTTTCTGTGGTGTTATGGTGTTTTATAAATAACCTGTTATTTTGCAGTAGGCTTGCAACAAAGTAAGATCCGTATCGGGTTACGGCTTCCTTGTTGGCTTGTCTGCTCATTCGACGGTAATTGGGATTCTTCTACAGTGAGTATAAAGTTTATTCTACAAAAAAGTACTAGGATTTAAGGTAGGAAGACTTTCAGCTACTTTATCCAAAGGAAAGCGTTTTCTTTTGTCAGCAGCGAGAGGGAAGACTTACCTCTTGGGGCAAAGCGGGTGCTAACTTGTCTCGCAAAATCTGTAAATCGCAAGTTAAGCAACGATCAGCCTATTCAGTACTTATTTTGGGTAACCACATAATAACAGCAGATACTGTAAGCAACACAATACAATGTTTCCCTCGAAAATAAGACAAGGCTTATATTATTTTCACTTCAAAATATAACACTTGACTTATTTGGGAAGGGGTTGTCGAGTATGTGATTGTGAAGAATGCTTATTTTTCTTTCGTTTGTCTGCCGCTCTCAACTGGGGCTTATTTTAAGGAGAGGTCTTATATTAAAATTATCCTGAAAAATCATGCTAGGTCTTATTTTGTCATCATCATGTCGCGCTGTTGGCACGGATATCCATGACAATCTCTCTCCATCCGTCCCTATCACTCATCATTCTCGGGAGGTCCTCTGTGCAGCATCCTGCATCCGCACAGAGCTGATCAATGTACGTCTTCGCTGGTCGGCCCACACTGGCGTGCCCATGTGCTGTATTCCACAGGAGGACGTCGCTTATGAGTTCGTCCTTGCTTCTCCAGAAGTGTCCCGCGTGTCTTGTCCGTCTTACTCGGATGGTTTGGTGATATGTGGCAGGTGGCCGTACAGCTGCTTTCTCGTGGGGTGCTGTTTCCAGGTCTTGTTCAGGATCACCCGCAGCATTCTTGTGCAGCTCCCATCTAGTTTATTCTCTAGTCGCTTCGTTAGGGTCCAGGTGGTGCAGCCATACAGCAGCACTGATACAACAACGGCCTGGAAGAACTGTCTCTTTAACTTGTCTGTGAGATTGTATTTCCATATGACCGATAATTTATTTATAGCGGCCCATGCCTTTCCTATACGTGCATTAACGCCGTTTTCTGTGGAGGAGATGTTACTGCCTAAGTATCTAAATTGTTCTACCGAGTTTATGAGTTTCGCCATCGATGGTGGAGATATCGCTTTTGTCTTATTTTCGGGGAAATACGCTAGTAACAAATAATTTGCACACAGTTGTATGGTTAGGTTAGGTTGGTTTAATGGTATGCCAACCCTTGGGTTATTTTAAGCCGAAGATATTTTATTTTATTCCTTCTGGTTGGGTATTCAAGTTTACAAACTCATTTTTAAACGCATTTTTTTTAAAAAAAACTCATCTTTAAAAAAAAAAATCTATCTAACCCATAGATGGGACCCTAACAGGTACTACCACTCCGGGTCAGAGTGGACCTGGGAGTAATGGTAAAAGGAATTACACCACACTTCCCCAGAGCTCCAGAATTGGAACCTCACCATCAGATGCAGTTTAACTTCATACCCAGGACATTAAGACCCTCAATCATCGACTTCTAGTACATATATGAAAAAAATGGTTGGGGGTTTGGCCTAAAGGTAATAGGATTGATTGATCATATAGGTGCTAGGGCTTAACGTGACCAGTCAATTGGTCGAGGGCCTCTCCGACCACCCATCTAGCCTAAGTAAGGGTCAAAGTGGAGTGTTGCTTGTCATGGGCTGCTCAGCCCCTAGGATTCCGTCCTTAAGCATCACGGGGCGACACACAAGACCAACAGGTGTCCCATCTGGGGATTTTACCCTCTGCAGAGGTGCAGTCAGTGTATTCTACAGTCTCAGTCGACAGGGAGGACAGTTCTGTGGTTTCACGTATTCCTATCTAATATATTTCAACTACTTTGAACAATTTCACTATATGATTATAACTAGCAACAAAAAAAAAAAACAATAAAAAAAAACAAAAACAAAACAAAACAAAATATCCCCCCCCAAAAAAAACCTAAACAAAACCTAACAAACAAAAATTAAAAACCACACACCCTCCAGGCGGTGTAAAAATTTATTTTTAAAAATATTGCCTGAGCGTGTGGGAGTTAAAAATTCAATGTCAGAGGGTTTGTATTGTAAGTAAGCAAAATCATCAAATTTTTTAAAGGAGTAAAAAAAACAAAAAAAAAACAATTTGAAATGGAAATTTAGTTCTGTTCCCCTCAAATAAAATGTTGCTATTAATTGTTAATTAGATAATTGTTTTGAATATTTTACGCATAGATTTTACACAAAATCGTAGGTAATTATTTATTCATAAACTTTTTAGTTAATTTCTTGTAACTGAAAATAGGGCGAGATTAAAAAAATAATTAAAAAATTTTTATTACAAATATTTTTTGCATTTAAAGTAATTATACAACTTATTGATTAATTTCATTGTTTATTTATTTCAATTTTTATTATTCTAATGTTCAATTATAAGGAACAGCTTTTATCTATTTTATTAACATTAATATTGAATAGTTAAAAAGATAAATAAAAAGATATATAGTACAGGGCTGTTCTTTATTGTATGTATTAACGATGTTGGGTATTGTGACGTAAGCAGTTACGTAGTTTCGGTTACAGACAGATAGTTATTTACTAAGCTTAGCTTAGATGTGGCACAAGATCAGAAGTATAGGACGCCAAGTGAGAATCGAACTCACTTACAATGGTCTGCAAATCTTTTTTGCTAACCATTAAGCCGCGTGAGGTGACCAAAGTTATTTATTAAGCTTAGCTTAGATGTGGCACAAGGCCACAAGTATAGGGCGACCAATGAGAATCGAACTCATTACCAATGGTCTGCGAATCTAGTTTGCTAACCATTACACCAGATAGATAACGAATCTCCATTATATATAGATGTTATATTAAGAGATATAAAATATTTTTTGTCGGTCATGAAAATAATGTTTAAAACGAATTTGATAGCGGTTGACAATTCTTGTTTTATTAAGCACGTTTCAAACAGTTTGGTTGATGTGCAAGAAAATAAATTCTTAAACATCATGGCTATAAAAAAAATGATCGATCAAAAATGTGACAAAACATCCTTGTAAAATTTGAGTTCTGGTGTGTAGTAGTCCTAGTTTCTCTTACGACGTAAGTGTTTGGACGAAGCTGTGTAAGGGGAAAAAAGCAAGATGCGTGTCTGTTCCCAAGGTATTTTGACTTGGGGATAAAATGAATCAGCTCATGAGAAAAAACGAGAAATCTTGTGTTGTTATTAAAAACTATCAACAGCACAGACCAGATATCACAAAAGTTTCTCAAGTTTTTCCAGATTCAAACAACAAGAATGCCATCCAGCCCAACATCAGATTCAACAACAAAATCTCTGCCAAGAGAACAGGATAAGAAGTCAAGTATATTACAAGTGCTATTATAACGTTATCACTCCTTTCATATCAGACCCACTACTCTAAAAAAGGTCGTGGAATTTATTTTCTTTGTGCGAACGAGAATTTCTACGACTGGAGCGTGTAGAGGAGAATTACGGATGACCAGAATAACAACGAAAATACATTTTGCAACAATTTCAATATATGATTATAATGTTATTCCGTCCTTAAGCATCACGGATCGACACTCAAGGCCAACAGGTATTCCCATTTGGGGGATTTTAATTCAAAGGTGTAGTCAACGTATTCTACAGCCCCATCCGAAACGGTTAGGCATTTGTATGGTTTCAAGTATTCCTATCTAATACTAATAAGCTAATAAGAACATCTGCGTTACTAACTGCGGCACACATTAAAAGCCTGTGGAATGCCTTCCTTTGTAAGAACGAGAATTTCTACGGCTGGAGCGTGTAGAGTAGGATTACGGATGACCAGAATAACAACCAAAATACATTTTAACTACTTGCAAGAATTTTATTATATGATTATAATGTTATATTAAGATGTTGAAGGGAAGAGACGCAAGATGTATATCTGTTCCCCAAGGCATTTTTACTTGGGGATAAAATGAATGAGTTTATGAGAAAAAAACAAGAAAGCCTTTTGTTGTTAAAAAATTATCAACTGCACAGAATCAGATATCTCAAAAGTTTCTCAAGTTTTTCAGATTCAAACAACAAGAATGCCACCAGCACAATATCAGATTCAACAACAAAATCCCTGCCAAGAAACAGGATAAGAAGTTAAGTATATTACAAGTGCCATTATAACGTTATCACTCCTTTCAAATGAGACCCAATACGCTACAAAAGCCTGCGAAATTCTTTACTTGGTGCGAACAAAATTTCTACGACTGGGCGTGTAGAGTTTCAAGTATTCCTATCTAATACTAATAAGCTAATAAGAAAATCTGCGTGACTAACTGAGGCACACATGTGGAATTCTTTCTTGGTCAGAATGAGAACTTATACGACTGGAGCGCGCAGAGTAGAATTACGGGTGACCAGAGTGACAACGAAAATACATTTTAACTACTTGCAACAATTTTACTATATGATTATAATGTTATATTAAAATGTATTAAACTGTTTTCGTCGGTCATGAGAATAAAGTTAAAATCGAATTTGATAACGATTGACTATTCGTGTTTCTCTTAAGCACGTTGCAAACAATTTGGTTGATGTGCAAGAAAATAAGTTGTTAAACATCATGGTTATAAATAGAAAGATCGATTAAAAACGTGACATGGGCGTTGAGGAGTCAGAGTTTAATTTTGATTCTAAAAACATGTGACAAAAAAGAAAGAAAGAATGAGTGAAAGAAAAAAGTAAAAAGAGAAAGAAAAAAAGAAAGAAATCTTAATTAGGTGATCAGAAGGAATGAATGAGTGAAAGAAAGATAAAAAAATGAAATGTTTCAAAAAAGAAAGAAAGAATGAGTGAAAGAAAAAAGTAAAAAAAGAAAGAAAAAAAGAAAGAAAGAAATCTTAATTAGGTGATCAGAAGGAATGAATGAGTGAAAGAAAGATAAAAAAAATGAAATGTTTCAAAAAAGAAAGAAAGAATGAGTGAAAGAAAAAAGTAAAAAAAGAAAGAAAAAAGAAAAGAAATCTTAATTAGGTGATCAGAAGGAATGAATGAGTGAAAGAAAGAAAAAAAATGAAATGTTTCAAAAAAGAAAGAAAGAATGAGTGAAAGAAAAAAGAAAAAAAGAAAGAAAAAAAGAAAGAATCTTAATTAGGGATCAGAAGGAATGAATGAGTGAAAGAAAATAAAAAAATGAAATGTTTCAAAAAGTAACAAAGAATGAGTGAAAGAAAGAATGAAAGAAATGTTATATTGGTGATGAAAAAGAATGAAAGTAAGATAGAAATAAAGTATGACAAACAGAAAGAAAGAAAAAAAAGAAATCTTTAAAAGATGATGAGAAGTTTGAATGAAAGAAAGATAAAAATTGAATGTGGCAAAAAAGAAAGAATGAGTGAAAGAAAGAAAAAAAGAAAGAAAGAAAGAATTTTTAAAAAGGTTTAGAGAAGATTGAATGGGAGATAAATATTGAATGTGACAAAAAAGAAAGAAGGAATGAAAGAATGTATGATAAAAAGGAAGTGTGGAAAGAATGAAAGAAAGAAATCCATGAAGGTAATGAGAAAGAACGAATTAAAGAAAGAAAGATAAAAATGAAATGTGACAAAAAAAAAGAAAGAACGAATGAGAGAAAGAATGAAAGAAAGAAAAAAAAAGAAAGAAATCTTTAATAGGTGGCGAAAAAGAAGGAATGAAGAAAGAAAGATAAAAATGAAATGTGGCAAAAAAGAAAGAACGAATGAGAGAAAGAATGAAAGAAAGAAAAAAAGAAATAAATATTTAATAGGTGGCGAAAAAGAAGGAATGAAAAAAGAAAGATAAAAATGAAATGTGACAAAAAGAAAGAACGAATGAGAGAAAGAATGAAAAAAAAAGAAAAAAGAAAGAAATTTTAATAGGTGGCAAAAAAGAAGGAATGAAAGAAAGAAAGATAAAAATGAAATGTGACAAAAAAGAAAGAACGAATGAGAGAAAGAATGAAAAAAAGAAAACAAGAATGTGATAAAAAGAAAGAAAGAAAGAACGAAAGAAATTTTAATAGAGTTGATGAGAAAGAATGAATGAAAATAAGTAAGATGAAAATCAAGTGTGGAAAGAAGAAAAGAGAAGAAAAAATGAATGAATGAAAGAAAGTAAAAATTAAATATGACAAAAAAGAAAGAAAAAGTGTGCGAAAGAAAGACAGAAATACATTTTATATAGGTGATGAGGAAGAAGGAAAGAAAGAAAGTTAAAAATGAAATGTAGCAAAAAGGAAAAAAAGAATGAGTGAAAGAAAGAAATAAAGAAATCTTATATAGGTGATGAAAAAGAATGAATGAAAGTAACATAAAAATAAAGTGCGGAAAGAAAGAAAGAAAGAAAGAAAAGAAAAGAAAAAGAAAGAAAAAAAAAACTCTGTGAAATAATTAGAGGCTTTAAATACCCCTCCTAAATTGTTGTGTAAGTGATGTAAATGGTTTGATGTAACGACATAATTAGTGGTAATTAGTGACAAATAAAAAAATGGCCGGGTCAAACGTTTATTCGTAAAAAGCTAAAATTTTAAAAAAGGGAAAAAAAAAAAAAAAAGAAACAACAAAAGCGAAAAAAAAAATTAAAAAAAGTTGTCTATTTATATTTTCCCCGCCAATCTCCGTTGACTGTGATGCCATTTTGATTAGAGATCAATTCTTGAGGACAATGAAACTTTTATTGGCAATGTGTTTTGTTAACTCTGGTTATTTTAAATAGAAAAAGAATAAAAATTCATTTGCATAGAGTAAATATACATAGACATATTCACGTAAAACTTCCTATTTATCATTCATTTCTTTCTTTTTTTCTTTTTTTCTTTCTTTCTTTCTATGATCCATCTATCTATATATCTATCTATTTGCATATCTATTTATATATATTCATGTTTATCCATCTACTTTAGTTTGTTCCTATCTATTTACCTATCTCTGCCTGATCTATTTATCTATCTCGGTCTGATCTATCTATCTATCTATCTATCTATCTATCTATCTATCTATCTATCTATCTATCTATCTATCTATCTATCTCAGTCCGTATCTATCTATCTATCTATCTATCTATCTATCATATCAGTCCGTATCTATCTATTTATCTATCTCAGTCTGATCCATATATCTATTTCTCTCTCTCTCTCTCCCTCCCTCTCTCTCTCTATCTATCTATCTACCTATCATATCAGTCCGTATCTATCTATCTATCTATCTATCTCAGTCTGACCCATCTCCCTCTCTCTCTCTCTCTCTCTCTCTCTCTCTCTCTCTCTCTCTCCCTCTCTATCTATCTATCATATCAGTATGTTCATGTCTATCTATCACGGTCAAGTCACGCTGAAAGCATCGGTTCCCACTAGATCACCGAACGATGAGCCTGTTCGATACTTAGATGAGTGACCACCTAAGCAATCTTTTTGTTTATTAGAATGATTTGATTCGGCATTAAATTACCCGAAAAGGGTTTATATGCCGTAAAACAAAATACCCACTATCTCCCCCTTTCTCTCTATCTTGTTTGTTCCATCTATTAAAGTGAAGTCACGCTAATAGCAACAGTTCCCACTAGATCACCAAACTTAAGTAGCAATTGGCATTATCAATACTTAATAAGGTGGCCACTTAAGCAACAGCTTGTACTGTAAGCAACCCGAGTCTTTTGTTTGTTAAAATGACTCGATTAAATGACCCAAAAAGTGTTTATATGCTGTAGAACAAATCAGCAAGCGACAAAATCTGTTCTACCGATCAATCTCAGTCTGTTCTATCTCTGTCTATCTATCTATCTATCTATCTATCTATCTATCTATCTATCTAAGTCTGTTCATATCTATCTATCTATCTATCTATTCATATCTATAAATTCAGTCTGTTCCTATATATCTATCTATTTCAGTCTGTTCATATATATATATATATATATATATATATATATATATATATTCATACCTGTAATTTTAGTCTGTTCCTATCTATCTATCTGTCTATCTATTTCGATCTGTTCATATCTATCTATCCATCTATCCATCTACCTGCCAGTATCTCTGTGTTTTTTCATATATATATCTATCCATCTGTCAGTCTGTTTATATCTATTTATCTGGTATGCCAGTCAATTCGCATATATCTATCTATCTATCTATCTATCTGTCTGTCTGTCTGTCTGTCAGTCTGTCTATTGTTTTATGCTAGTTAAGTCCATTTCTAGAAGAACTGTGGCTGACATTAACTCCAAGAAATGTGCAACAAAATACTAATAGTTTTCTGTGTCGGCAATTCTATAATTTTTTCATTTTATTTCAGTGATTCCATAATTTGTCCCCCTGCCTTATGTTAAAAAATCTCGATTATTTATTTGAAATATTAATAATTCGGATTAACTTTCTATTGAAAATGGTATTATATAGCTTGAAGAGGGGAATATATGTATACATGGCATTCCCAAGAGTATTAAAACGAAATGAGACACAATCAGCCTCGTCCAGGATTTGAACTCGGGATAGTCGATTACAATTCGTATGGCGATAACCCTTACGCTGAACGCTTCCCTTTGAATGTCTGAATGTGTATGCCTGTGTGTCTTCGTGAGGATGAATATTTACGTGTGAAAATGTGTCTTTATCGATTTGGGATTTCTTGGGATCACTTCGGTTCAGAGGATCTCCGGGGGGATCGGAATGGGTCAGCTGAATGTGTATAGGTTTAAACTGATTAGTTATTCATATATCCCAGAATCCTCATCGGATTTCATTATTCTCTTCTTCTTCTTCTTCTTCTTCTTCTTCTTCTTCTTTCTTCGTCATTCTTCTTCTTCTTCTTCTCTTCTTCTTCTCCATCTTCTTCTGTCTCCATCTTCTCTTCTCTCTCGTCATTCTTCTTCTTCTTCTTCTTCTTCTTCTTCTTCTTCTTCTTCTTCTTCTTCCGTTCCATCTTCTTCTTCTTCTTCTTCTTCTTCTTCTTCTTCTTCTTCTTCTTCTTCTTCTTCTTCTTCTTCTGTATCCATCTTCTTTCTCTGTTTCTTCTTCTTCTTCTTCTTCTTCTTCTTCTTCTTCTTCTTCTTCTTCTTCTTCTTCTTCTTCTCATGTGTGATTGAGAATATAAATAATATATAGGGTGATTGAAAATTCCCTATTTTAAGCTATTTATAATCTTTTTATATGCAGTTACATTTTTCTCAATTCCTTAATATATGACAATTAAATGATTTTTATGCAAGATGGTGCTCCTTCACATTTTTCTATTGTTGTTCGTGAATAGCTGAATAACCAGTTTCTTGGGAGATGGATGGGTAGACGTGGTCTACATGAGTGGCCGACTAGAAGCCCTGACTTAACACAATGCAACTGTTTTCTTTAAGATTGCCTAAAGGAGAAAGTCAACTCCACGAAACGAACGACTTTGGAAGAACTTGAAGGATGAATGCGAGAATTTATTTCTGCTATTACCACAAGGGTTCCTGGGAAGATCAGTTGATGCGATTCCCGAGCGGCTTGAGAGACTGAAGGCGAATGCTAGTGCCCATACAGAATTTTAAATAAAACTTCATGTTATGTGTGTTGTTTCTCATATGCATTTCCTGTAAAAGCAAATTTTCTATCTACCAATTTAGCGGAAAACAATTCTTATGTGGACATAAAAAAAATCACATTATAATGATCTATGTCACGTACTGTTTTGTGATCAATGTATCACACAGACATACACACACGCACACGCGCGCATGCGTATGTACGCACACACACACACACAACCACAAACACATATACTTTTACACACCCCTATTTTTACTACAAGAAAAAATAAAAAAAATATTTATTAGTAAATAAAAAAATTATATATATATATATATATATATATATATATATATATATATATATATTATAAAAAGGAAGGTCCGCAAAATGTATTTTGTTCTCAGAAAAATTTTTTATTCTTTTTGTTTTACATGTGCAACACGTGTTTCAGATCTTCTGGTATCTTCTTCAGGCTTTGAACCAAAGCCTGAAGAAGATACCAGAAGATCTGAAACACGTGTTGCACATGTAAAACAAAAAGAATAAAAATTTTTTTCTGAGAACAAAATACATTTTGCGGACCTTCCTTTTTTATAAAATATTGAATTTTCTCCCGTTGGAACCAGAACAACACTATATATTATATATATATATATATATATATATATATATATATATATATATATATATATATATATAAATTTTAATTTTAATTTATCTTTTCCCTCAGATCTGAATATCATGTGCAATAATATCTAAGCAGCTTATTTTTCGTGTAAACGTCTCACTTTGGGGCTTGTGAGTTGGTACATAAAATTTTCCCTGTTTTATCATTTTTCCACAAACATTTTTTTACAGTTGAAAACAATCCAATTTCATACTTGTTGACTTTTAGTCCTTGATTTGACTCTGAAGGAAGCGAAACGAAAGTGGTTAGCGTATCTCCTTTTTTTTCTGTTATTTCAATTCTACTTTATTGTTTTATATTTTTTAATGAAATCAAACATCAAATTATGCGATTCAACGCATTTTTTAAAATGTTGTATCCTTTGAAAGAAACGATATATAAAAAAAGATGGATTTTACTCTTTGGAAAATGTATTCAAATATTATCGACATGGATCTTAATATTTTGGTAACAAAATGGAACGAACTGTTTTGGACCTTATTTTTTTAGAAATAAATCTGATTTTTTTAAAGGCCAATGAAAAAACTGGATTTTATTTTTTGAGAAACGGATCCTAATTTCGTTGGAGTTATACAGGGTGATTGTAAAGTAACTCCCCATTTAAAAATAATAATTTATTGCTGAATCATTATTTTTTTTTACAAAACATGAATAAGATAAGAACACACAAAACATGAAGATTTATTTAAAATTCTATATGGACACCAGCATTTACGCAAAATGTAGAGGAGCACCATCTTGCATAAAAATCAAGTCTTCAATTTGTTCCAAGTATTGACAACTGGTCAGATTCTATCTTGCAGCATGATGAGATACCTTTCGGTATTCATGGTATTGTGAAGGATGAAAGGACCCATCATCCTATCTGAAGTTATTCCACATCATACCGTTAGCTTGGGTCGATTCTGAAATTTTTCTGGGATAAAAGGAAATTACTTTTCAATCACCACACACACACACACACACACACACACACACACATATATATATATATATATATATATATATATTTTCCGTAGTTAGGATCTTTCCATGTGTGATTTAACCAAGCTGATGCAGGTAGACCTCACCGTATTTCCATATATATATATATATACATATATAGTAAAGTAAATGAAGAAAAAACTCTAAACTTGCTTCATTACCATAATTTATTTCAACGTATTAATACGCATCTTCAAGTAATCACAAGAACATGTTCTTGTGATTACCTGAAGATGCCGTATTAATACGGTTGAAATAAATTATGGTAATGAAGCAAGTTTAGAGTTTTTTCTTCATTTACTTTACTATATATGTATATATATATATGGAAATACGGTGAGGAAATTAATCCGACAATATGTGAAGAAAATATTTTCAAAAATATAACAAACACAGGATGTTACGATCAGGGGATTCAATTTTATGTGTCAATACTTAAGTATTTCGGTATTAAACCATCATCAGGACACTGATGATGGTTTAATACCGAAATACTTAAGTATTTTTTTTCAAAATACAAGGTGTATCAAAAAGTACAAAAATCAATATTTTTGTTGACACACTATATATAT
>CM042162.1:14789502-14821121 GCA_023376005.1 Doryteuthis pealeii
AATATCGAAAAAAGTAATAAATTTTATGAATAATGCCATGAAAAATTGGAAAGTTGAATTAACAGCAGGGGGACAGACCGTAGCAGAGGTGAAAATACAAAGAGGCATTTCCAGGGTGATTCCCTATCCCCATTATTATTTGTTATAACAATGATGCACCCTTAACCAAACACTCAGAAAATGTACAGGCGGTTACAAGTTTACCAAATCAGAGGAAAAAATAAACCATCTTATGTACATGGATGACATAAAAAAAATTGCAAAAAATGAAAAAGAGCTAGAAACATTAGTACAAACAATCAGAATATATAGTCAGGACATAGGGATGGAATTCGGCATAGACAAGTGTGCAATGATAGTTATAAAAAGAGGGAAAAAAGAAATCACGGAAGGAATAGAATTAGCGAACAAAGAAGAAATAAGGACACAGGAAGAAAAGGAAAATTATAAATACTTGGGGGTACTGGAAGCAGACACCATCAAACAATGGTGAGATGAAAGAAAGCGTAAGGAAAGAGTACTTTAGAAGAACGAGAAAGCTCCTAGAAACAAAACTCAGCAGAAATCTCATCAAGGTATAAACACCTGGGCTGTCCCTCTAGTAAGATACTTTGGACCATTCTTAAAATGGACAAAAGAGGAGCTCCGACAGACGGACCAAAGGACAAGGAAGCTTATGACATGCACAAGGCCTTACACCCGAGGGACGACACAGATAGACTATATGTATCAAGAAAAGAAGGAGGAAGAGGTCTCGCCAGCATTGAAGACTGTCTAGATTCAACAATTCAAGCACTCGAGGGAAATATATAAAAAAGAGCAAAGAGAGACTAATAGCAGCAGCCAGAACAAAACAATGGCAATATATGGACGAGAACAAATAGAACAAAAACAAAGAAGCAGAAATGGGAAGAAAAACAGCTATATGGACACTTCAAGCGAAACACAGGAGAGATCGCTCAACAGAAGACATGGACATGGCTAAGAAGGGGAAACCTCAAAAGAGAAACTGAATCCCTGATAATTGCAGCACAAGATAATGCCATAAGGACAAATTACATAAATGCAAAAATAGATAATACACAACGGAACAGCAAATGTAGTATGTGTGGGGAAAGAGACGAAACTGTCAATCACATAGTAAACTCGCACAAAGAGAGTACAAGACTAGACATGATTGGGTGGGAAATGTGATTCACTGGGAACTATGCAAGAAATTCAATTTTCACCATTCAACTAAATGGTATATGTACAAACCTGAATCTGTCCTGGAGAATGCGACACACAAAATTCTCTGGGACTTTGAGGTACCGACGGATCACCCAATCCCGGCCAGGAGACCAGATTTTGTTTTGATTGACAAGAAGAGGAAGACTTGTCATCTCGTGGACTTTGCTGTCCCGGCCGATCACAGAGTGAAAATGAAAGTAAACGAAAAGATTGACAAATACTTAGACCTTGCCAGAGAACTGAGAAAACTGTGGAACATGAGGCTTAATGTCGTGCCGATTGTCTATCCCCTTCTCACTAATACTTGACCAAGGAGATTATTTTAGCGTCTGAGGTGGAGCACCACACCTACCATCAGCCTCTAACTTTACCGCACATATCCCTGTTGAGAATTTTAAGATATAAGGCGTGTGGTAAATGGTCACTTCTGATTATAGACTCGCCAATAACCATGTGACCAACCTATGGACCAACCACTGGCAGTATTCTGCTGCTGATATTATTATTTATACTGGCCTTTTCTGGTCATACCTAAGCATTACTACTTGGATCTTCTTGGACGACGGACCATAGGATTCTATATCACAGGACTTATTCACTTACCGAAGGATTCTATATCACAGGACTTATTCACTTGCCAAAGGATTCTTTAACTCGGGACGTACTTACTTATTTACTTTAAGTTCTTTACAACTGGCCAAGGATGGCGGCCAGATACTTAACAATCACTGTGCTACTCATATGCTGAGTTGGCGAGGGCCGTATCGAACCAGAAACCTTGTGATTCCTAGCTGAATGGTAAATAAATGTAGATCTTTTTTGCTAATTTCTGTTTATTTAGAAATTTCGTAATTTTCTATTTTGTAATGTCGTGTTTTGATATATGAAGAATAAGATTTTGGAGTAAAAATTAATATAAGTCCAATCTTATTTTCGGGGAAACCCGTTAGTATATACAAGGTGTATCAAAAAAGTATCGAAATTTTTTGTACTTTTTGACACACCTTGTATTCTGAAAAAATTAACGTTACATTCATTGTTCATTTCTATCTTGGTAAATACAGCTTTAAGCTCAGCACTTTTATGACACACCTTGTATTCTGAAAAAAGATTAACGTTCCATTCATTGTTCATTTCTATCTTGGTAAATACAGCTTCAAACTCGGCACTTTTATGACACACTTTGTATTCTGAAAAAAATTAACGTTCCATTCATTGTTCATTTCTATCCAGGTAAATACAGCTTCACTCTTAATACTTTTATGACACACCTTGTATGTTCTGTGCAAAGATACTCTTTTCTTTTTCTTTTTTCTTTTGAAGGTTGATATGAGAAGATAATAAAAAGTAGAGATGCCCAAGGAGACATAACAAACAAATAATAATTACAATAATTTTGATAATCTCATAGTAAAAATAATTATCGCGATTAATTACTGACTTAGTGGAAAATATAATATTCATAAGATATTACTTCCCAATGTTTACACAGATCTCTGGTTTTGATCACAGGAAACAGATCGATTTTGATATCAGAATTTTTTTCTTTCTCCAGCGCGCTTCAGTATCCATTGTTGTGTTAAAGTAATTCCATGTCAAATCATCCAGAAAAAAGGAAAATTGTCATCCAACCCACTTCATTTTTTCTTAATTTTTTTCCATGTATATACAATGTTAAAGTTAGACAATCCACAAAATTTGACTTTCCAATTCCAAAAATTGGCGGGGTTACGTCGATTTTTAGCCTTTTTCGCGAAAAATGGCGACTTTTTGTAATCTATTTTTGTCTGTAAAATGAGTTCTAGAGCCTCCCTACTAATAATAATTGGCTTATAAAAGCATTTTGGCACAAGGAGTCCAAAAAGGCTATCAAAAAGTTTTAAAGTCAACAATTTTAAGTTTATTAATAATTTCTAATTTTTTCATAGCAAGATCAATATCCCGATGTGGCATGAATCCATGAGGCTAATGAAACTAAATAAGAATGCAGATAAAAAGATTTGAAACAGAGAGGGCTATAATAAAACGAAAAGAAGAAAAATGAAACTTACTCTTCCATTACGTCCGTCTCTCATTGCTAAATTTTCCTAATTTAACTACTTGGTAAAAATTTGGAAGTAAAGAATAAAATTACAGTTATTTCTTTTTGTTAATGGATTTCTTCATACATTTATCTCTTAGATTTTTGCTCATATTTATTAAAATAAAACCAAACAATTAGAAATCAATAATACCAAGCACATATTTATTAAAATAACATTTTTATGATCAATATGCACATTAACCTTCCCGTTAACACTGTAAACCGTTATGTTGTTGTATAAATAAATACAATTGCATATTACTAGAATGTAGACAAGACCAACGGTATTAATAATATAAAATAATTTTATTGATAATTGAGGTTTAAATAGAAAGAAAATTATGGAGAATGTGACGTAAATAACTAAGGGAATTGTAACTTGGTTAGTAATATAGATTCGTTTACAGACAGACAACACACAATCTCCAGTATAATAAGAATTGCTGTCGTTCTGTTTAAACTTTTCGAATCAGTATCCGAACTTGAACATTGTGGAACTTACCGTTAAAATTTACCCCTACGAAAATAATTTCCTCCACAAATATTCTCATTCGAATTATCATTTTTTTCTTCGTAAGGTTAACATTCTTAAATATAAATGTATAAAACCAATCAGGAGGTGGGAGTTAAAGATTAGGCACTGGACATATTTGCCGAAAGGGATGTCTCTTGAAAAGATTCTGATATTGTAAAAAGTATCTGTTCCATTTAAAGGAGGTGGATTTATTCCTGAAATGAGGTAATATATAATACACACACACGTGTGTGTATGTGTTTCCTTAAATCAGCGGTGACATTCTATCAGGTTGATTTATATTGGATAAATAAATAGTTACATAAAATAAATAAATCGATATATAAAAAATCGTAATAAATTGATATAAAAAATCTGAATCATATCTATTAATAATGGAGATTCGCTTCCGGTTTTTGTCTGTAACAAAAACTGCGTCACTGCTTACGTCACACTACCTAAAATGTCGTAACATAAAATAAATACACTCAAAATTTGAACATGCAACATTAGACAGTCCTCATTGGGTTTTTTAAACAAGTTTTAATAAATACATGACTGGTATTATATATCTATATATAGTTTGTTTTATTTTAATACATATTTAAAGTTTACATTTCAAATTGTTTTATTTTTTAATTATTTTAATGAATTTGATGATTTTACTTACTTAGGGTACAAATTCGCTGACATTGAAATTTTTACTCCTACCCCTCAGGCAATATGTATCAAAAATCTATTTTTACATCGCCCGGAGGGTGTTTTTTAATTGGTACTAGTTGATATAAAAAATCTGAATCATATTTAGTGTAAAAAAGTAAGAACAAACTGTGATATGAAAAGTGACTGACACATTTATTTAAAAGTTATGAAAAATATAAAATACAAATACGATTAAATTCTGATCCCACTTAGGGGTCATAGTTTAAATACTGGACATGTATGCCGAAAAGTGGGGTCACCATTAAATTGTGATATTGTAAAAAGTATCTAGAGGCGGCTTTATTCCTGAAATGGGGTAACTAAGCGAGTACATGATACTATTAGTATTTTTGTAATTTAACCATTGTAGTTCTTTTTGATAATAAGAAAAAATTATTCTAATCAATTATTATTCTAATAACTCCATTGCTGTCAATTAGATTTCCATATGCCACAGTTAAAAGAACCTTATATCATATCAAATTATAAAATGATTTTATTAATTAAGTTAAAAGTTAAAGTTAACAAAAACAATGACATCGTGACATGCATTAAAAAGTTGAAATAGTTTATTATAAATTATTTTGATTTATTATCTAGATATATAAATGAATAATTCATATCATATGTACATCTTATCAAATGGAGATTATGTAACTGTCTGTCTGCAACCGAAACTACGTCACCACTTAGTTATTTAAGTTATATTCTCAACGATTAGGAAATAGTCATTATTTAATATTAATTAACATCTTATTTATTAACAATGTCTATATTAAAGTAAGAGCCGGGTTAGCATAGTCGGTAGAACGTTCGGCTAGAAACCACATGGTTTCTAGTTCGATTCCGGTCCTCGCCAACTCAGCGTATGAGTAGCACAGTAGCTGTGCGGTAAAGTAAGGAGCTGATGGTAGGTGTGGCGCTCAGATGACAAAAAAACAATCTCCTTGGTCTAGCGTTATTGAAAAGGGGATAGACTCCCTCGCTGATTGGCTGATACCGACTTTAGGCCGCCCCGACGACTTTACTTTCTTTTAAAGTCTAGCTGAGTTAGATTTGCCTCGAAACAGCCCATGTTATTAAGGTATTTGTCATGCATCTCACTTATGCAGGTGTGACACAAGGACATTTTTATGTAGGCCCATCCACGAGCCGAGACTCATGGGTGGTAGGTGCAAAAATGCGTTGATCCCGTCGGCATTCCCCCTCAAGAGGGTGCGTCAGGCACTGGGCAATAAACCCAGTCCTGCCCCTTTAAGTCAAAGTTGGATAGGCAACCAGTCTAGGAAAAGGGAAACTCTGAATTCAAACCTGTTAAACTCCGCTTGGGGCGGTCACTACTAGAATAGGCTCAGTCCTAATTAGTGATCTATTTCACTAATTTTTTTTACTTACTAAACTAACTTTCACAGAAGGCAACAAGTTTTGTCAGGTCTCTGGGACTCTTCTAAGTATTCTAGCCGATTTTAACAATGCTTGTCTGGATGGTCTCAATTCTTTCTCTTATTTCTAATTCTTTCAGTCTATTATTATTATTATTATTATTATTATTAATAATAATAATAATAATAATAATAAAGTAAAAAAGTCGTCGGGGTGGCCTAAAGTCGATATCAGCCAGACAGCGAGGGAGTCTACCCCCTTTTTATTAGCGCAAGAAATTATTTTAGCGTCTGAGGTGGGGCGCTACATCTACGATCAGCTTCTTACTTTACCGCACAGATCCCTGTGCTACTCATACGCTGAGTTAGCGGTGGCCACTACTAGAATAGGCTCAGTCCTAAATAGTGATCTATTTCACTATACAAAAAAAAAAAAAAATTAAACAATATCATAATTTTTCATAAAGGGAACACCTTTTCACAGTACCTAAACAATGACCCCCCCCTGCTCTGCCACAAACCGCGGCTGCCACCACCACCACCACTGACCATCACTATTACCATTATCACCATCGAGCTATTTAGCCGGCGAATTCCCTGCTTGTTACCACCACGTATGTATCTTAATAATCATTCCATAGCAAAAAGCTATCGCCTCTGACATCGACCGACGTATTCACTCGCCAATTTGTCAACATGTGTCCTCTTGTCAAAACACTTTTATCAGACAATCACTCATTGACTTGGTATTTGTCAACACAGAACTGTCATCTGATGGGGATGGATGTAGTAGGGACTGGGAAGGAGGACAACCGTTGACATATTTAGTGTTCGTCAACACATTAAAAAAACACACAACGCATGCTGATCACATACGAATGAGATTCGTGACCGGCTGAAGTCGTTTATGGGAAGAGTAATAAAAGGAATAATAAATAAATAAATAAATAGATAAAAACAAAATGGCGTTTTAAATGATATATAGAATTTTTTAAAAAGAAATCTGTTTAGAAAACAGTAATGTGTTTTTTCTAAAAACTCAATCTCGGTGGGTTATTTAATGCCGACAAAGTTTTGAAATAAATTCATTCTTAATGGATACTCAATTTTTTTAATAAACACATTTTTCTATTTAACCCATAGATGGGACACTAACAGGTACTACCACTCAGGTTCAAACTGGATCTGGGAGCAATGGCGATAAGGGGTGATCGACATCCACAAACCTCCTAAACTGGAACCTCACCATCAAATTAACGTCATTACCAGGTCATGAAGACCCTCAGCCACCCATATGATAAAAAAGGGTTGGGTCTTATCATAAGGGCAATAGGGTTGGGACAATCATATAGATGCTAGGGTTTGACATGGCCTGCCGATTGTTATGAGGGGGCCTCTCCGACCGCCCGTCTAACCTAATTAAGGGTCTAAGTGGAGTGTTGCATGTCATGGACTGTTCACCCACCGGGATTCCATCCTTAAGCATCACAGCTTACCACCCACGGCCAAGATATGGCTACATTGGGGGAGTCTTACCCCTCTGTAGAGGTGCAGTCGGTGTATTCTAACACCCCAGCCGACGGAGCGGTCAACATTCTGTTTGAAGATGACAAAATAAAAGATGTATATATATATTGCTTGTCCATGTGCTGGTTTCCACAGGAGGACGTCGTTTATGAGTTCCTCCTTACTTCTCCAGCAGTATCCAACATGTCCTGTCCGTCTTACTCTGATGGTTTATGTGACCAAGGGCAGGTGGACATATAGATGCTTCCTTGTGGGTTCTTTGTTCAAGATCTCACGAAACATTCGGGTGCAGCTCCCTTCTAGCCTATTCTCCAGGTGCCTCGTCGAGGTCCAATTGGTGCCGCCATACAGTAGCACTGATATTATCACGACCTGGAAGAATTATCGCTTTAACTTGTCGGTGAGATTTGATTTCCATATGACTGATAATCTGTTTAAAGCAGATCATGCCTTCCCTATGCGTGCATTAACATCGCACATATAATTACGGTGAATAGATAGTTAACTTTGAAATATCGCTTCGTGCAGGTAAAAAAATATCGGGAAAATTTGGTACAGCTGTAGGGAAAATTTGGTAGGCAAAGAGTTTAAGAACAAATTCAGAATTCTAAAATTCTGATTTTGTTCTTAAACTTTTAATTGAATTTAATTGAAATGTCAACACGCATATAGGAAAGACATGGACTACCATTGACAGAGTATAGATCATATGAAAATCTGATCTCACAGATAAAATAAAGCAACAATTCTTCCAAGCTGTAGCCATAGCACTGCTACTATGGTTGGTAACCTTCCGTCTACGGGAGACGATGGAGCAGTGTCAAAGTTTTTTTTATTATTTATTTTGTTTTCTTTGTTTTGCATAGTCTGGGCGGGTTCATATGGAGGATAAGCTGTTGCCCATGCAGCAAATCACTGTTCTCCACACTGCCGCTGTGATCCAAAGGAAAAGTAAGGTACCAATGCGGTTTGGCAACGGTAGTGTCGCAGGAGTTGATGGGTAGCACTGGATTTCAGCATCACACCACCTTTAGGGGCTCCGGCTCCTGATTAGTTTTCGGGGTTTACTCCCTTAACATTTCGTTGAAGGCATCAGGGGTTTTATGTCGGACATTTCCTTGACTTGATGGGTTGCCGACCAAGGCTAAAGAGCCCGTTTTAACCCATTTGGGGATCCATACGAGTAGCAGGTATCGCAATCTTATGCTATTGGTGTTCCATCAGTAGAAGCTAGATTGGAGTTACACAAGGATGCTGTGTGCTGACTTGAACAAACTGTTTTAATATTTTGAGTGGAGATGAAGAGTCTGCTTTGATAATGCAGTCTTTCTGTTTTTTTTTCTTAATTTTTAATTTTTTTGAGCCTCTTCAACAGCCAAACCTGAAGGAATAAATTACATCTTATTATTCAAAATGATTTAATGAAGATGTCATTTTTTAGAAGTAAAGTCCACTATTTCCTTCATTAAACAGTGCTGCCTCACCAACCGCCAATTCTTACCCCAATCTTTACTTTTTATCTGAATCCAAAATGTCACCAAGAAATAAACAGAAAACTGTATACAAGGGGGGAAACCGATTTACTTACTTGCTTTCCCATGATTTTGTAAATGTGTAGCCTCTTTTGGATTTTCTTAATATATAATTTAGTGGTAATTGCTGTTGGATTATTTGGTGGATATAAGCCTTGCTGCAATACACCACTTAAATTTATAGACTAATCAAGGTCACTTGGTTGGTTGACTACTTAATTTAAGTTCCAATTCTGGAGATCTGGGGAATGTGGAGTTCCCCTTCATCACCATTACTCCTTAAGTCCACTCTGACCTCGAGTGATAGTACTTGTTAGGGTCACATTTATGGGTTAAATAAAAAAAAGACTTTTAAAAGATGTGTTTTAAAATTGATTAAAAAAATTGCATACCATCAAGCATGAATAGAACAAAACGCCTTCGGTATGAAATAACCCAGCAATGGTTGACATGCCGTAAAATCCAACAAACCAACATACCAAACCTCACCAGTGGATGTAGTTTAGTTTCATATCCAGTATATCTTTATGAGGGGGGCATACCCATCTACAGTCGGCGTATTCTAAGCCCCTCCCCACCAACAGGAGTTAAATTTTGTTTGTGGTTTGATTTGTTTTATTGGAATTTAGGGCATGTAAACCTTTGTAGGGTTATTTTATGCTGTCAGTGGTTTTGTTCTATTTATGCTTGATGGGTATCTAAAAATTTTTTAAACACAATTTTTAACGCACTTTTAAAAATCTCATTTTGGTTATTTCCTATAAGTATAACATAAACAAAGGGGAACCACACTTGACCGATAAATGATTTATTTATTTATTGATCTACTAGGAAAAAAAGAAGACGGGTTAGGGTTAGGGTTAGGGTTTAGGGTTAGGGTTAGTTTAATGTGTAAATAAATAATTTATCAGTCAAGATTGGTTCCCCTTTATTTATGTTAGACTTATAAAAAATAACCCTGATTTTTTACCCTAAAGTTACTACCACACCAGGTCAGAATGAACCTGGGAGTAATGGCGATGAATGTTTAAATAGCCTTTTTATTTTTTAACAGCAGTACTGACATTTGTTATTCACGTAGTTTCATTGTTAATGTCCAGTTTCGTTGTCCGGCCAATTTGTAACGCAAATGCCATTGGTTCATTCGGTTTTTCAGGGTAACCGCTGACCGGCCACTGCAGCACGTCCTGTTTGCCCTGTTGTCCATCCGACTAAATGGTGCAGGAGAAACCTCTCGAGTGAAACGTGCAACCATCATTGCTGGCGACACTTCAAGCCAGAGAGCCTCAACCTTGAAGTGCTTAGAAACTGATTCTTCTAAGTACCTAGAATAAAGTACTGTTCTGTTGACACGACCACAAGAATCGATGGAAACGGTTCTAGTGTTTAGTCAGCCACCAACCACCGTCACCAACCACCGACACCGCCATCACTGTCCACCACCACCACAACCACCACTGATCATCATCATCATCATCATCATCATCAGCAGCAGCAGCAGCAGCAACAGCAGCAACAGCAGCAGCAACAGCAGCAACAGCAGCAGCATCTTAGAACAATAAAAATACAATTAGCGTTAATATTAGTATTATCTGCGTTATTCGACTATTGTCCTCACCTTCATTGTTATCTGTACAACGTTTTGGCCGATACTTCAGGTGTTTCTTGTCGGACTCGAGAATCAAGTCATTTTGATAAACAAAGGACCTAGGTTGCTTACAGTACCTGCTGTTGCTTAAAATTATCCAATAGGTTGACATGCCGTAAAACCCAACCAACCAACCAGCTAACCAACAATGTTTTAATTGTCTTACGAAGATATTAACGCTATTTCTCTGAATGTTTGAGATGAGGCTTGATGATTAGTATTATCTGCGTTATTCGGACTATTGTCCTCATCTTCATCCTTATCTGTACAACGTTTCGGCTGATGTGCTCCAGCCTTCTTCGGGTGTTTCTTGTCGGACTCAGGAAACTTCTCGGACTCGGGAACCTTCTTTTCGAACTCGGGAACCTTCTTGTTGTAAAAAGGAGCCATCACGGAACTTTGAACCAACCCTTTTTTCAGTCCACGGGGGTATCCAATTGGATACATGGCCTAGTGGATAAAGGAGTTAGGTTAAGACAGTTCTAAGTGAGCAGCAGTAACATAGAATAATAATTAACACAGCTTAAGCCTCTACCCCAGCTATGGTTAGCAGAATGAAAACAGGATACCCCTGTGGACTGAATGAAGGGTTAGGTTCAAAGTTCCGTGATGGCTCCCAATTACGACAAGAACGTTCATGATTACGACAAGAAGGTTCCAGAGTTCCGAAAAGAAGAAGGTTCCCGAGTCCGACAAGAAATACCCGAAGAAGGCCGGAGGGCACATCAGCCGAAACGTTGTACAGATAAGGATGAAGATGAGGACAATAGTCCGAATAACGCAGATAATACTAATCATCAGCCTCATCTCAAACATTCAGAGAAATAGCGTTAATATCTTCGTAAGACAATTAAAATGTTGGTTGGTTGGTTGGTTGGGTTTTACGGCATATCAACCTATTGGATAATTTTAAGCAATGGCAGGTACTGTAAGCAACCTAGGTCCTTTGTTTATCAAAACGACTTGATTCTGTTGTCGATTGTATTTTACGGCATGTCAACCCATTGGGTTATTTTATGCTGAAGACGTTTTGGTACAAAATTGTTTTTTAAACACATTAAAGAGATGCAAACCCAATTTTACATCGATCCTGCAATCTGGTCTCACTACAGACTAGGTATTTACCCAACCCCTCCGCCATGGGTAGGATGTTGGTTAGTTGGTTATTTGGATTTTACGGCATGTCAACTCTTGTTGGGTTATTTTATGCCGAAGATGTTTTGTTTTATTCATTCTTGGTGCGTTCTCAATTTTTAAAAAACTCAATTTAAAAAAAAACAACATTTTTTTTTTCAAACTCATTCTTTTTTTTATTTAACCCATAGATGGGACCCTAAAAGGTACTATCAATTCGGGTCAGAGTGGACATGGAAGTAATGGTGATGAAGGGGTACTCCACCTTTCCCAGTGCTATTTTCAACTTGTAAAAATATTTTCCTAAGATAATTAAAGATCTATATATTAATACTCATGTTCTTAATTAGAACGATCGTCATCATCTTGCAACACCTCTGGTTAAAAATGAGATCGTCCAAATTGACCCAGATGAAATGCAAAAATATAAATCCTGATCATCTGTTGTTGCTTATCCGCCTAATTCTTATTTATTATGAATGTCGTCACTTTCGTTTTTTAGTATAAAGAAAAAAAAGAAGAAACGGGCCATACTACTTAGAAAAAATATAACATGAAAGAAAGAACGAAAGAGAGTAGGAGATGAAAGAGGGTGCAGCGCGGAACGCGAACATAATGAAAAGAAGAGAGAGAGAGAGAGAGAGAGAGAGAGAGAGAGAGAGAGAGAGAGAGAGAGAGAGAGAGAGAGAGTTAAATCAAGATTTTTATACTTTTTATATATTTTAACTATTTAGCAATAGCTCTTAAGTAAACATATCAAATGTTGTAATAATTAAATTAGCACATTATGATATATCCACAGGTCTTTTCTAGCATTGTAATATTGTAGTTGGGACATATGTAATTGTGACCCTTCACGGAACTTCGAATCGAAACCTTTTATTAAATCAACTTGGGTAGGCTATTCTTATTCTGTTGACCATAACCGGGTACAAGTGTTAAGCTATGTTAAGTATTCTATGTAATTATCACCCCCAGGTTCGACAAGATTCCCCAGTTCAAAGAGAAAGTTCCCGAGTTCGAGGTTAATGCTGAAATGAATTATAAACAAAACATGCAAAAAAGAAAACAAATAACAGGAGGTTGAGTTGAACAAATACTGTCTGTTTAAGTATCATTTTTTTTATCATAGACAATAATTTTCAAATACATTTTTAAGTATTATTTTTTATTCTATAATTTTATTTTATTTTACAATTGACAAATATATTTTTCAGAAAGAAGTGAAAAAGACCGGAGGGCATATTAACCACAACGTTATATATAACAATAAAGATGAGGACAATAGTCCAAAATCCAAATAATACAAATTATCAGGCCTTATCTAAAAATTTCAGACAAACCGAAACGAGCTTTCTCTTTTTCACTCAACAAAAAGTCACCTATAAGCTATCAAGTCTTCCAACCAGATCGTATTTCACCGAGCCTATCTATACATGTATAAAGGGCAATTGTGTGTATCTCTATGTCCGGGTGAAACTTCGAAAATAAAACAGTTAACGACAAAGTAAATATATATACACATTAAATATCACCAGGGCTTGTTTTTTGATGAAAAATAATGAAGATTGGATTTATATTCGTGAAGATAATAAAAAATAAATAAAATTCAAATGATAACAACATGGATTTTATTTTGCATTTAGTATTTTAAATAGGAGACATTAATTTTTTCTTTTCAGAGTGGCTGGATCAAAGTTCCTTTTTACATAGGGATTTTAATGAGACCTCCTGCGAGGATCCAATCCGTGATTCAACAATAATGAATCTGCGAGACTACGTTTTTACCCCCCCCCTCATCTACCTAGACGATGCCGGTTGGCCGCTTCTAGTGATTACATAAAATCTTAAGTATGTTGTGAACATGCGTGGCTCAAGATCGGTACTGAGTCGAATCAAAGAACCTCCCAGCCGATTGGAAAGAGCTCATCTACACTTTAAGCCGCTTCTGTCTCACATCGAACCCGGCCAATCGATTGGCACCGTAATCCAATAATAAACTATCACCACGACAACGCTTACCGACTGTATTGTCGAAGCGAATCATCTTTAAGCGTTTTATTAAAAAAAAAGAAAAATCCGCTATTTACACTTGTTTTCCCCGCGAAAACCAAACTGTTTGTTGTACTGTTTATCTGATTGTAGTGAACACGAACTGGAAGGCGACATCAGGTCTCACATTTTATTATCATTTTTTTAATTCTTTTTATTGATAGTTACTGATACGTTCGACTAATATCCTTATCTTATTAGGCTTTTATTTATTTATTTATTTTATTGACTTTTCCCAGTCGGATCATACCCCGAAAAAAACAAAGACTATTTAATGCTATTCACTAAACTATGTCTGGCCAAAGACCAAAAGAGTGGGCTGTACAGCAGGGTAGGTCGATTTTTCACTTCTAAAAATATCAAATTGTCCATCCTCTGCGAAAGTTGTGTGTTAATATACTGAATACAGATACCACAAATGAGATCTTTTACTTGCACCATTGATTGAGGAAATAGCATCAAAGATCGTCTACTAAAGTGCACTAAAAATCTTTGTTTTCGCAAAATTTAGCCGAGAAATTGGTTAGAAAATTTACCGTTTTCAATGTGTAAATCCGAAATGTTATTTTATTTTATTAAAATGAAACGAATTAAACATTATAAATAGAATTCAAATTGAAAAGAGCTCATCTACACTCTAAGCCGCTTCTGCCTCACATCGAACCCGGCCAATCGATTGGCACCGTAATCCAATAATAAACTATCACCACGACACCTCTGATATGCTGCGTTTTACCACATTTATTAAGCTGTAACTGACGATCTTTGATGCTATTTCCTCAAATAATGGTGCAAGTAAAAGATCTAATTTTTGGTATCAGTATTCAGTATACTAACACACAACGTTCGCATAGATGGACAATTTGGTATTTTAAAAAAAGGGAAAAATCGACCAACCCTGTACAACTCATGCGTCGTGTAATGGTTAGAGTCGTAGGAAATGGACATATCAACCCGAGTTCAAATTCTAGACGAGGCTGTTAGCTTTTCACATAGCACTAATACTCTTCAGAAACGCATGCATGCAACTAGTCTCCCGCAAGCTATAGGTAATAGTATGGCAGACTGGGTTCTTTAGCCTTGGCTAGGTAACCAGTATAGGAGAAGGAACATTCTAAATTCAAACCTGTCAAACTACGCTTAAGAAATTGACCTTGTGCCGCATCCTGCCCACGCAGAGGGGTTGGTAAACACACACACACACACACACACACACACACACACACACACATATATATATATATATATATATATATAACTCTTTAAAAATGTTGATATTAGTCACGCAACTATTAGCTTGTACGAGGGTGGGCTGAAAACGTCATAAATGACGTCATATCTGCCATTGATGACTTTTTTGACCAGTGGGATTCAAGCACTGCAGCACCAATGGAAGAAATGTTCATGCTAGTCACGCAAGTATTAGTTTGTACGAGGTTAGACTGAAAAGATTAGAGGCTGAAAAATTAATAAAAATATGTTTTTAAAAATTGGTATTATTTAGATTATTCGGACTATTGTCCTTATCTTCAATGGTTGTCTGTACAACGTTTCGGCCGATGTGCCCTCCGGCCTTCTTCAGGTATTTCTTTTCGGACTCGGGAACTTTCTCGGACTCGGTTACCTTCTTTTTGGACTCGGGAACCTTCTATTCGAACTCGGGAACCTTGTTGTCGTAATCGGGAGCCATCACGGAAGTTTGAACTGAGTCCGACAAGAACTACCTGAAGAAGGTCCGAGGGCACATCGGCCAAAAAGTTGTACAGATAACATGAAGATGAGGACAATAGTCTGAATAATCTAAATAATACTAATTGTCAAGCCTCATCTAAAAAATGAGAAATAGTAAAACAATTGGGTTAAAAAATGAATACACATTAAGAATGAATAAAACAAAATGTATTTCTATGAATTTTTTAGATGAGGCTTGATAATTAGTATTATTTGGATTATTCGGACTATTGCCCTCATCTTTATTGTTATCCGTACAAGAAGCTTCCCGAGTTCTAGAAGGCCCCAGAGTCCGACAAGAAATACCTGAAGAAGGCCGGAGAACACATCGAACGAAACGTTATACAGATAACAATAAAGATGAGGACAATAGTCCGAATAATACTAAAACAAAACGTATTCGACATAAAATAACCCAATAAGAGTTGACATAACGTAAAATCCAATCAACCAACATATCTCGGTAGCAATATCTCGTCTAAAAGTTATGTCAACATACACGTTAGGAATGACTGGACTACTATCAACAGCTTTCGACTACTCGGAGGTCTGATCTCCCTGATAAAATTAAATGGGAAATGTTCCAAGCTGTCGCCTGTTATATAGTGTGTGTACGCTGAGAGAGGGGGTTCTGAGCAGATGGCCTTATGCCAAACTTGGACCAGACGATCAACCTTGAACACAGATGAAGCTAGGGTATGCAGAATCGAAACATGAATATGGAAAAGGTCAAAGGTTGAAGACATTTGACATGTTGTCAAACTATAGTTGCACGTGAAAAGAAAAGAAGAAAAAAAAAAGAAGCACTAAGCAACATGCACTAGTAGCGCATGAGGAAAAATCTCAGATGACGTCATAGGCATATCTCCTCATCCCCCCTTCTCTCTCTCTCTCTTTCTCTTTCTGTCCCCGTGGGTTGGTTGGTTGGATTTTACGGTATGTCAACCCTTATTGAGTTATTTTTATGCCGGAGACGTTTTTGTTTTATTCATTCATATTGGGTATTCCTATTTTTAGAAAACTAATTTTTTAAATACATTTTTAAAATTCATTTTTTAATCTATTTAATCTGTATATGGTTGTTTGGTTGGATTCTATGGCATGTCAACCCTTCTTGGGTTATTTTATGCCCAAGACGTTTTGTTTTATTCATTCTTGATGGGTTTTCAATTTTTTTCAACCCAATATCTGGTTATTTCCTATAAGTCCAACATAAACAAAGAGGAACCACACTTGACTGATAAATTATTTAATTATTTTTCCATTAAACTGACCCTAACCCTAACCCTAACCCTAAACCCTAACCCTAACCCCGTCTTCTTTTTCCTAGTAGATCAATAAATAAATACATAATTTATCAGTTAAGAGTGGTTCCCCTTTGTTTATGTTAGAATTATAGGAAATAACCCAATATCTTTTTAAACACAATCTTTTAAAACTCATTTTTTCTATTTAACCCGTAGATAGGACCCTAATAGCTACTAACAATCAGGGTCATTTTATGTCGTTGACGTTTTATTCATTCTTGTCGGGTGCTCAATTTTGTAAACACATTTTTAACACTCATTTTTTTCTATTCAACCCATAGATGGGACCCTAACAGGTACTACCACTCCGGGTCAGAATGAACCTGGAAGTAATAGCGATAAAGGTGTACTCCACACTCCCCAGAGCTCCAGATTTGGAACTTCATCATTAGATGCAGTTTAACGTCATACTCAAGACACTCCATAGATGGGACCCTAAGAGGTACTACTACTCCGCGTCAGAGTGGACCTAGGAGTAATGGCAATGAAGGGGTACTACACGCTCCCCAGAGCTCCAGAACTGGAATCTCCCCACTAGATACGTTTTAACATCATATCCAGGGCACTAGTACTCTCCGCCAGCGCCTTCTAGCACATATAAGATAAAAGGAGGTGGGTGATTGCCATAAAAGCAATACGGTCGGGACAATCATATGGATGCTAGGTCTTTCCGACCGACCGTCTAGTCAAAGTAACGTCATGTGAAATGCAAACAGCATCGTCCAGGATTTCAAATCGTGTCATCGTGCTCATTTCTTACATTCCAAAAGGAACTATTCCAAGTGTGCCAGTTGTTACAATATGTTTTGCCATCCTGTATGCCTTAAGCCAGAGCGCTTGTCTAGTGGAATTGGATCCTTGGTAGAGAGTCCTGAGTATTGGTAATTGTCCGATATTGTAAGTCCCTCCTCAATGGGTGCAATTAAAATTATGGCCAGTGTGGGGGTTTAAGTAGTGTATCAGCCACGCAGTATCGTTAGTGATTGGCGAAATATTAAACCACGTGACTTAGGCTAGTCTATAAATCCAGGTGGGGAATTACAATTGGTACGATTTTTACCATCATCTTTTTAGCTCTCTGGCAAGGTCCAGGTATTTATCTATCTTTTCGTTTTCTTTTACCTTAACTCTGTGATCCGCCGGGACGGCAAAATCCCTGAGATGACAAATCTTCTTTTTCTTTTTAATTAACCTAAGGTCAGGTCTCCTAGCCGTGATTAGGTGATCCGTCTGTATTTCAAAGCCCCAAAGAATTGTATGCGTCTCATTCTCTAGGACAGATACTGGTTTGTGGATATATCATTTATTAGCATGGTGGAAATTGAATTTATTGCACAATTCCCAGTGGATCACCTTTCCCACCTTGACGTGCGTAGTCTTGTACTCTTTTATGTTAGTTAGCTGCATCCATAGATAATATGATTAACCGTTAGTATTTTTATACATATGATTTGACTAACTTCAATTGTATTTCACAGGCCGATAATACTTTTGGGAAAGGTATACATCCAACTATTCTCCAATCAGCTATGGGTAAATAGTAGGTTAGGCTGGGAGAAGGAAAACTAAATTCAAACTTGTTAAACTACGCTTAAGAAATTGATATCGTGCGGAGGGATTAGTAGATATGCATTTGTAATTATTTTCTGTTGTGAAGTACCACTTCATCGCCATTATTCCCAAGTCCTCTCTAACCAGGAGTGGTAGTACATGCTAGGGTAACATATATGGGTTAAATAGAAAATAATTGCAAAAACATGTGTTTAAAAGATTGACTTTGAAAAAAAATTAATACCATCAAGAATAAATAAGACAAAATGTCTTTGGCATAAAATAACCCAACAAGGATTATCATGCCGTAAAATACAACCAACTAACTAACCTTTTTGCATCTTTCTCATAACACTCTATTTTACAGCGTCCTGTCGGCTGGGACGTTAGAATACACCGACTGCAGCTCTGCAGAGGGGTAAGAATACCCTAATGGGGCCACCTGTTGGCCGTGGGTGGCGACCCGTGATGCTTAAGGGTGGAACCCAGGTGATTGAGCAGTCCATGTCATGCAACACTGTACTTAGGGCCCTACTTAGGCCCCTTCCGACCAATCGGCTGGTCACGTCAAGCCCTAGCACCTATATGATTGCTCCAACCCTTTTTATCATATGACTGCTAGAAGGCGGTGCCTTCATGTCCTGGGTATGACGTTAAACTCTACCTGATGGTGAGGTTCCAGTTTGGATTTTTGGGGAATGTGGAGTGCCCCTTTATCCCCATTGCTCCCTGGTCCACTCTGACCCGGAGTGGTAGTACCTGTTAGGGTCCCATCTATGGGTTAAATACAAAAAGGTGTTTTAAAAAATTGAGTATCCATTAAGAATGAATTTATTTCAAAAGTTTGTCAGCATTAAATGACCCTCTGAGGTTGATATGCCGTAAAACAAAACAAATCTAATTTACAACCTTTTTTTTTTTACTTTTCCTTCTTTTCTTTATCCTCACCCTTCTCTTTATCAGATCTGCCGGTGGAACTTAGAAATACACCAAACCTATCACATGCAGCGACGTGTCCTCAAAGTGTGTCCTTGGTATTGCACTAAAGTGCATCTGGTCGTGAGGTTTCAGTTCCGTTTCAAAATTTGATCTTGTGTCACATCCTACTCGTGCAGAGGTATTGGTAGATATTTATTTGCCATTAATACTCGTATAAATTCTATAAATAGGATGGAATTTGATATCGAGCTTAATAGCTGCTGAAGGCGACATTAAAGCGAATACAAAGAGAACTGGGAACAAAAAGGAAAATGATGAATAAATAAGGCAACAAATTACCACAAGAAAAATGAAAAGAAGAAGAATTAAAAGAAATGTAAAGATAAATAAATTCAAAAGAAATTGAAAGGAAATAAATTTAAAAAATGGGAAAGGAAATTAAAAACGAAATCAAATGAATAAATAAAAAAAAAAAATTGATGGTTGGTAAAAGTTTTTGTATCTAAATTTGGATGATTTATTTTATCAGAAAATGACTGATTCTATCTATCTATCTATCTATCTATCTATCTCTCAGTCTATCTATCTATCTATCTATCTCAGTCAGTACATATCTATCTATCTATCTATCTATCTTAGTACATATCTATCTATCTATCTATCTATCTATCTATCTCTCTCTCTCTCTCTCTCTCTATATATATATATATATTATATATATATATATATATATATATATATATATATCTTAGTCAGTACATATCTATCTATCTATCTATCTATCTTAGTCAGTACATATCTATCTATCTATCTATATATCTATCAGTCAGTACGGATCTATCTATCTATCTATCTATCCGATTCAGTTTCTATCTGTTTCTCTTCAGTCTAGTTTCAGTCTGTTCATATCTGTCTATGAATCTATCTGTCTGGCTGTCTGTTCATAATCTATCTATCTATCTATCTATCTATCTATCTATCTATCTATCTATCTGATTCAGTTTCTATCTACCTATCTTCAGTCTGTTCATATCTATGTATCATTTCAGTGGGTTCCTATCTATCTATATCTATCTATCTATCTATCAATCATATCAGTCTGTTAGTATCTATCTATCTATCTATCTATCTATCAATCATATCAGTCTGTTAGTATCTATCTATCTATCTATCTATCTATCTATCTATCTATCCGATTCAGTTTCTATCTGTCTCTCTTCAGTCTAGTTTCAGTCTGTTCATATCTATCTATCTATCTATCTATCTATCTATCTATCTATCTATCATTTCAGTCAGTTTCTATCTATCTATCTATCTATCTATCTCTATCTATCTTTTTAGTCAGTTTCTATCCATCTATCTATCTATCATATCAGTAGTTTGTATCTATCTATCTATCTACCTATCTATCTATCTATCTATCAATTATAATATAATTAATAGATTCAAACGGAAGTAAGAAGTTGAAACGAATGATATAAAAAAAAAGAAAAAAACATCAACCAAACTACAATAACAAAAAAAAACAACAACAAAAAAAAAACAAACAAAAAACAAAAAAACCGGAATCGAACGAATTAAAAACCAACATCAAAAAATCAAAATGGCGTCGATAGACCGAAGTAATCCAGACGGCTGCAATCCCGCATGATAATCAGTTTGGCGCCAAAGGGTCGGCGAAAGATTCCAGACCTTTTCCTCCACAAGAAATGGTCGGCACAAAAAAGGCCATAAAAATCACTTATATTCACCATTCCCGGTTATCTTTGGTATCCCATAATGCATTTCTGTTGGCGGGAATTGCCGACGTTGATTTTAATTTGCATAGTTTAGTCTTGTTCATATGATCAGATTATGTAAATAAACTCCTGCAAGTTGACCTTCTAATGAATATGACTCAATAAACCGAATGAATAAAAAAAAAGAAGATTTGGAAAAACAGACAAACAAAAAAGAAATAAAAAAAAAAGAAAAGAGATCCGATTGATGGTTGTCAATAGTTTTTGTATCTAAATTTGGATGATTTATTTATCAGAATTTGTCTGATTCTATCTATCTATCTATCTATCTATCTATCTCAGTCAGTACAAATCTATCTCAGTCTGTAAATATCTATCTATCTATCTATCTATCTATCTATCTTAGTCTGTACATATCTATCTATCTATCTATCTATCTATCTATCTATCTATCTATCTATCTATCTTAGTACTATCTATCTATCTATCTATCTATCAATCTATCTCATTCGGTACACATCTATCTATCTATCTATCTATCTATCTATCTATCTTAGTCTGTACAAATCTATCTCAGTCTGTAAATATCTATCTATCTATCTATCTATCTATCTATCTTAGTCTGTACATATCTATCTATCTATCTATCTATCTATCTATCTCATACATATCTATCTATCTATCAATCTATCTCATTCGGTACACATCTATCTATCTATCTATCTATCTATCTATCTTATTCGTACATATCTATCTATCTCATTCGGTACATATCTATCTATCTATCTATCTATCTATCTATCTATCTTAGTCTGTTCTATCTATCTATCTATCAATCTATCAATCTATCTGTCTGTCTGTCTATGTTCATATTTATCTATAAACTTCAGTCTGTTTCTATCAATTTATTTATCACAGACCGTTTTACATATCTATACGTCTATGTCAGTCTGTTCTATCTATCTATCTATCTATCTATCTATCTATCTAAGTATGTTCTTTGGTGATTGGACATTTCAGTGTTTGCCACTTATGCAAATCCAGATGACAAATACAAGAGGTACGTGTCGTTTGTAAAAGGAAATCGTTAAATACATAAATGAATGAGAAATATACAATGAATAAAAAGGAAACATGCTCAATAGTAACAAAAAATAAAGAAGAAGAAAGAAAGAAAGAAAGAGAATACTGGCCAAAGAAAGAAAGAAATAAATAAAGAATACGGACCAAAGAAGAAAGAAAGAAAAAAGAGAGAAAGAAAGAAAGAAAGAATACGGGCCAAAGAAAGAAAAAAAAGAAAGAAGGAAAGAAAGAAAGAATACTGACCAAAATCAGAAAGAAAGAAAGAATGGAATAATGCAGACCAATAAAAGAAAAAAGAAAGAACGAAATAATTCAGACCAAAGAAAAGAAAGAAAGAAAGAAAGAATACGGACCAAAGAAAGAAAGAAAGAAAAAAGAGAGAAAGGAAGAATGAAAGAAAAAATACGGACCAAAGAAAGAAAAAAAGAAAAAAGAAAAAAAGAAAGAATACTGACCAAAATCAGAAAGAAAGAATAGAATAATGCAGACCAATAAAAGAAAAAGAAAGAAAGAACGAAATAATTCAGACCAAAGGAAAGAAAGAAAGAAAACGAAAAACAGATATGAAAAAAAGAAAGAAATTAACAATAAGAAAAACGTCTAAAAAGAGAAAGCAAGAAAGTCGAAAATCATTAAAGAACGATGAAGAAGTGATGGTAAAAAATTGAAAAAGATATAGCTGATAGAAAAGAAAGAAAGAACGAAAGAAAGAATAAAAGAAATAAAAAGAAAAAATGAAAGAGAAAGATAAAATGAAAGAAAGATAAAATATTGAAGTAAGAAAGAAAGAATGAAAGAAAGATAAAGAAAAAAAGGAAATGAAAAAAGATAAAAGAATGAGGCAAGAAAGAAAAAATAAAGAAAGAAAGAAGAAATCATTTGAAAAAGATAAAGGAGCGTTGGTAAAGAAAGAAAGAACGAACGAAAAATTGAAAGATTGACGCGATAAAAAAAGAAAGAAAGAAAAGAAAGAAACACAAAAATCATAAAAAAGAAAAAAATGTGATGAAAAAGAAAGAAACAAAGAAAGAATGAAAAAATTCAAAAGAATGATGCGATGAAAAAGAAAGAAAGAACGAAAGAAAAAAAAGTGAAAATGATTAAATAGATAAATAAATAAAATGAAAGATGGATGAAAGAATGACGCAAGAAAGAAAGAAGAAAGAAAGAAAGAAAGAAAACTATTTGAAAAAGAAAAAAGAAGTGTTGGTAAAGAAAGAAAGAAAGAAAAAAAAGTACGAAAAATTGAAAAAGAGTGACACGATAGAAAAGAATGAAAGAAAGAAAAAAGAATAATAAGAAAGAGAGAGAGAGAGAGAGAGAGAGAGAGAGAGACAGACAGACAGACAGACAGACAGACAGACAGAGACTGAGACTGAGACAGAGAGAGACAGACAGAGACAGAGACATACAGAGACAGAGAAATCAGAGACGAAATGTTTAAGAAAGATTGACGTGATAGAAAAGAAAGAAAGAAAGAAAGAAAAAGCAAAAGAAAGAAAGAGAAGAGAAAGAAAGATAGAAAAAGAAAGAAAAAACGAAACAATTGCAAAAGATTAATGTGTCAAAAAAAAAAAAAAGAACGAAAGAAAGAAAGAACGAAAGAAAGAACGAAAAAAAGAAAGAAAGAACGAAAGAAAGACTAAGTCATCAACCAAGTCGGTCTCTTTGATGGGATACTATTTTTCTGCTGACTGTCAACTTTTGTACTGAACAGTTATCGACATTGCCTTACAATAATCTCAAGAGATAAAACTGTCCTACCAAAGAAAAGACCTTTTTTCTTTTTCTTTTTTTTTTTTGCAATTGTCAATTACATGTCATGTTCCCCCCCTCCTCATCACCCTCTCCACTCACCCCAGACAAAATAAATTCCCAGACTATTTTTCAAGTTTTTATCTTATGCGAAATCCTCATTTTGATTGGTTTAATTTTGTTTGAGAAAACTTTTAACCCGTTCGTTGTCGCATTCTCCAACTTTCAGTATCTTTCAGTACTGCATTTTCCAGACCCCCAACCCCCCCCCACAAAAGAAACAAACCCCAACAAACAACCGCCCTGTCGGTGGTGCGTTAGAATGCACCGACTGCGCCTCTGCAGAGGGGTAAGACTCCCCCAATGGGGCCACCTGTTGGCCGTGGGTGGCGACCCATGATGCATAAGGATAGAGCCCAGGTGGATGAGCAATTCATGACATGCAATACTCCACTTTGGCCCTATCTTGGGCTAGACGGGCGGTCGGAGAGACCCCCTCCGATCAATCGGCTGGTCACGTCAAGCCCTAGCACCTATATGATTTTCCCAACCCTATTGCCCTTATGGCAAGCTCCAACCCCTTTTTATCATATGTATGCTAGAAGGCGGTGGCTGCGGGTCTACATGTCCTGGGAATGACGTTAAACTCTATCTGATAGTGAGGTTCCAGTTTTGGAGGTTTGGGGAATGTGGAGCACCCCTTCATCACCATTGCTCCCTGGTCTACTCTGAACCGGAGTGGTAGTACCTGTTAGGGTCCCATCTATGGGTTAAATAGAAAAATGTATTTATAAAAAAATTGTATTATCCATTAAGAATTGATTTATTTCAAAACTTTATCGGCATTAAATGACCCACTGAGGTTGATATGCCGTAAAACAAAACAAACAAACCAACAAACAAACAAAGAAACAAACACCCCCCCCCAACTATTTCAAATAACTACTGTTACTTATCTATACAGAAAATGGACTCTGTATATCAATCTACATATTGATACTCGTGTTCCTTAAAAGTACGATCATCATCATCATCTTTAAAAATGAGACCGTCCAAATCGTCCCAGATGAAATGCAATACTGTAAATCCTGATTATCTGGTGTTGCTTATCCAGCAAATTCTTATATCTTATGAGTGTCGTCACCTCAGTTAAATACTGGACCATTCCGTTTTTAATATAAAGAAACAAAGGGAAAAAAATTACATGCTACATAGAAAAATATAATAAGAAAGAAAAGGAAAAAAAGAGTAGGTGAAAGATAGAGAGGTGAGCGCGCGAAAGTGATACCGCTAATCTGTTTCAATATAACATAATGAAAAATGAAAAGAAGGGAAGAGAGAAAAAAGAGGGAGGGAGAGTTAAATTAAGATTATTATAATGTCTATTCATAGAAGTCCATTCCTTTCCTATGCGTATATTGGAATGGCTTACTGTAGATGAGATATTGCTACCAAGGCATGTGAGTACTCCGCTTAAAAATCGACATTGTGTCGTATCTTACTCATTACCGAGTTGTTGGGTAAATAATACAGCCTATTTAGTTGGATGACAACGGTCGTACAATTAAGGAACATGAATATTTATACATAGATTAAGAACTGTTATTAGAACTGTAGTGTTTCGTTAGTAGTTAGTTCTATATGGTTTAAGCTCGTTCGTAGTCGTGTCTAAACCTCAATATAGTTGGTTCTTCCTTTTTGTGGACTGGTAAGCTGAAAGGGAATTTAGAAAAAGAGACGAAAGAAACAAAGATAATTAAGGATGACTTAGGGTAAGACTTTTATTCGTTGATTCACATTATTTCTTTGAGAGAAAATATTTTCCCGAGCAAGTCAATAGGTGTTTCCACTTCAAAGTCTTGGGTAAAAACGGATGAGAGTCCTCTTTGGCACCAAGCATTCAGGGTTTTTCTACTCATGCCCCGAGGGTTCTTCTGGTCTCAGGCTTTCAGGGAAATTGTTATTTTTTTTTATCTCTTTATTCATTTTATATTTAATTTACTTTTGTTTTATTTACTTTTATGTAGTTTAATTTTATTTTTATTAATCACCACATAACTATTATTTTTGAATAAAATTAGTAGATTTTTTTGTATCTTGTTCGTGTCTTTCTTACTGTATTTTTATAATTAAGTATTGCAATGTTTGACCGTGTCGTCGTACCTCGTAAACCACTTGACGTTTAAAAATAACGAGAATCTGTTGCCAAATTCGCCGACAAAATGTCACGGGATTTATATTCACACACGGCACGGCGTTAGGATTTCATCTCTAGTTGTTCTGCAATAAAATGGTTGGTTGGTTGGATTTTACGGCATGTCAACCCTTGTTGGGTTATTTTATGCCGAAGATGTTTTGTTTTTATTCATTCTTGATGCACATTAAATGTGTTGGATTTGTCAAGTATTCAGCTCTGTTACAAGCTGACTACAAAACTATCTATAGAGTGTTGGCAGGCGGTTTATATGCAGTTTTGGGTTATTCCATTATGAACTCTGGCAAGTTCACTTCCTGGGTTTTGATTGGCTAATGGTATTCAGGGTGAGTAGAGATATGGATAAGTACCCACTCTTCATCCGTCAGTCTGCAATGTTCCAGCAGCATGCAATGACTGTATTTAAGTTACAGCTTGCATGTTGTTCTTGTTTGCTAACTCGACGGTAGTTAGAATCCCACTGCGACGGTGAGTATTATATTGTTTCTATGTTATCTGGGGGATAACTTCTACAAAATGTTTGTTGTTTTAGAAAGACGACCCATCTATCCCAATCCTACTACTATCGGTGTAAATAGCTATAATACACTGTAGTAAAAAAAGGTCAACACTCAATGATTAAATTCTCTATCTCCGAAATTACATTAGCAACTCTTATATAAAGAGAAAAGACGAAGACAGAGGAGTTATAGATATAATTAACTTTTGGCTAATACGATTGGGAAAGGTATGAAACCAACTATTTCCCTGTAGTAAAAAGGTCAATACTCAATAGTTAGATTCTCTATCTCCAAAATTACATTAGCAATTCTTATATTTGGTTGTTACAAAAATAATGGCCGATTGAAGTGCTCGGTTTTGAAATATCATTTTAACATTTCTCTGACACTTTGTCGTGGACTTTGCTCAAACCAAACTGCCTGCAATTAGTTCATTGTCAAGACTGCATGTCCGTCATCTACCTTCTCATTTTTTTAAGACTCTTCATCTCCACTGCGGAATTTTTTGGAACCACCCTCGTACAGTCCGATCACTTGTGGATTCATCTTCCTATGCTTTGTTGATATTGGCCAGCAGTTTCGGAGGCATTGTGCCCAAGCTTGAATCATTGCAACATAAGAAGGCGAAGGTCATGTTTAGACTATGTCATCTTGAAGGCCCCTATTTTCAAAAATACTTTTCTATCTGAAAATAAATTAAATTTTATTTTTGAGCACACATTAATTATTATATGTGCAGAAATTCACCTGAAATAAACAACAAATTCTATGTTAAAATGACATTTCAAAACCGAGCACTTCAATCGGCCATTATTTTTGTAACAACCGAATATAAAGAGAAAAGACGAAGACAGAGGAGTTATAAATATAATTAACTTTTTGGCTAATACGCTTGGGAAAGGTATGAAACCAACTATTTCCCTCCAGCTATGGATAATTAAATAGTAGGGCAAACTGAGCTCTTAAATCCTGATATGGCAACCGATCTAGGAGAAGGAAAACTCTTAATTCAAATAGATTGTACTCATTTGAATGTGTCACTCTGAATTTAAATATGTTGTAATCATAAGAATGTGTCACTACGTGTTACTGGTGAAAGAGGTTGGTAAATATATCCCGTGCGCATATAGAGAAAAGTACTGGAAAGACACGAATTCATTTCTTCTCCGCCCTCCAGCTATGTATAAATAGTAGACTAGACTGGGTTCTTTAACCTTATTATGGCAACTAGTCTAGGAGAAAGAAAACTAAATTCAAGCCAATTACTTTCTTCTCAAAAGATGACCGTGTGTCACTTTCTGTTCCTAGCGGAGGGGTTGGGTAAATACATAGTGAACGCATATTGTGAAAAGTACTCGAAAAGCACGAATTCATTTTTCCCGCCCTCCAGCTATGGTAACCGGTCTAGGAGAAGGAAAGCACTGAATTCAAATGAGTTGTAGTAGTAAAGTATGCGGGGTGGCCGATTTTCGGTATCAGTCAAAAAGCGAGGGAGATTGTTTTCACTGAGGTGGAGCGTCACACCAACCGTTAGATACTTTACCGCACAATTCATATTAGCCAAGCTGTGTGTTAAGGGAACATATCCCCCCCCCCCAAAAAAAAGTTAGACTCGTCCAACGCAAAACATAAATAATGCAGACTACACAAGGGGATTAGTTGTGTAATAGCTACAGAGATTTAATTACTGTTGTTAAAGAGCTGCGCATTGGACTCTATCTGATTTATATTTTTGTAACAAAGGGTAATAAACTTCAGACACAACACTGTGCCACTCATGCGCTGAGTTGGCGAGGACCTGTATCGAACCCGGAACCTTGCGATTCGTAGACGACTGAGTTAAATAAAAGAAAATGAGCTTGTGTCGCTTCCTGCTCGTAGTGGAGGTGTTGGGTAAACCCATACATATGGAATGACCCGATGTAAAACCAAATTAAACTGCAGCACCTTCGCTGAAATGGTAAGTCTGCAATTCTCTGCCGCACAAGGTTTGGTTTGTTTTGTTTTACGGCATATCAACCTCAGTGGGTCATTTAATGCCGACAAAGTTGTGAAATAAATTCATTCTTAATGGAAACTTTTTTTACCATTTAACCTATAGATGGGACTCTAACAGGTACTACCACTCCGGGTCAGAGTGGACATGGGAGCAATGGTGATGAAGGAGTGCTCAGCATTCCCCAAACCTCAAGAACTGGAACCTCGCCATCAGTTAGAGTTTAACGACATTCCCAGAACATGAATACCCTCAGTCATCGCCTTCTAGCACCCATATGATAAAAAGGTCAATAGTGTCAGGACAATCATATACATATATATGTAGGTGCTAGGGCTTGACGTGACCAACCAATTGATCGGAGGGAGCCTCTCCGACCGCCCGTCTAGCCTAAGTAAGGGTCTAAGTGGAGTGCTGTATGTTATGAACCGCTCGTCCACCAGGGTTCCGTCCTTAAGCATCTCGGGTCGCCACCCACGGCTGACAGGTGGTCCCATTGGGAGAGTATTACCCCTCTGCAGAGATGCAGTTGGTGTATTCTAAAGCCCCTGCCGACAGGGCTTGCTTCACAAGGAATCTGCAGATTGTGGTAATTAGTATATCATATTTAATCTATACATATATAAAGGGCAATTGTGTGTATCTGTATGTCGGGACAAATCTTCGAAAATAAAACAATTAACGACAAAGTAAATTATACACATTAAGTATCACCAGGGCTTGTTTTTTGTGCTAAAAATAATGAGATTTGATTTATATTGGGAAGATATTTTAAAAATTCAAATTTTGAAAAGTAACAGAAGGCTGAATCATTTGTATGTTTATTTTTGTTTATCTTTTTTTGTATGCTTTTTTTTTTTTGCTTTTGAAAATATAATACTGATTGCCATTAATTATAAGCATCAATTTATATCTTATCTTTTAAAAAAAATTGTAAATCCTTGGAATGGAAATTTCTTACCTAATTGTTTATATATTTATGTAGGGATTTTTATGGGGCAACCAGTGAAAATCTCACTCGCGATAAGTAATAATATGATCTGCGAGACCAACTTTAAAAAAAATCCCCCCTCTTTCCAGAGTGACGCCGGTGTTAGCCTCTTCTATGTTACAAATAGATAAATAGATTAGTGGAAGTTTTCTAAATTGATATCACATCATTTTCCTGTTAATTATGATTAAAATGAGTAGAGTGAGTGTAATTTTACTATTGGCATGTACCTCTGCAGAGGGGTAATACTCCCCCAATGGAGCCACCTGTTGACCGTTAGGTTGGCGCCCGTGATGCTTTAAGGATAGAACCCAGAGTGGTGAGGAGTCCATTGACATTGCCATTATTCCACTTTATTACCTTACTTGGGCTGCGTACGTATCGGTCGAAAGAGGCCCCCCTCCGATCAATTCGGGCTTGGTCAACATCAAGCCCTAGGCAACCTATATAATTGCCCCAACCCTATTGCCCTTATTGGCAAGCTCCAACCCTTATTCATATGGGTGCGGTAGAAGGCGCGTGACTGAGGCGTCGTCATGCCTAGGAAGGACCGTTTAAACTCTTATCTTGATTGGTGAGGTTTTAGTTTTGGACTTTGGGGAATGTGCGA
Organism: Doryteuthis pealeii; assembly: GCA_023376005.1. NCBI lineage: Eukaryota > Metazoa > Mollusca > Cephalopoda > Myopsida > Loliginidae > Doryteuthis > Doryteuthis pealeii. Next base: position 14,819,724 of record CM042162.1, read on the forward strand.
GCACCCCTTCATCACCATTGCCTCCCTGGTTCCACTTTGACCCGGAGTGGCAGTACCTTGCTTTAGGGTTCCCATCTGTGGGTTTTAAATAGAAAAGTAAGACATGAGTTTATTAACAAAATTAATTAATGCCATTAAGACATGAATTTATTTCATTATTGCGGCATTATATGAACCCCACTGAGGGGTTGATATGCCGTAAAAGAAACCAAACCAAATCAAACCTTTCTCTTTCCTTTTCGTATCTCTAACAAGCGCATCCCATTTCTATTCCCTTTTTGCCTAAACATGCTTTCTTTTTATCCGCCCTCGAAAACTGTTCGATTTGTCTTTTATTCAAACCGCGCTATGACATTGGCACTTTGCTTCTCGTCTCAGTCATTTCCAATTTATTCGTATTATTTCACTGGAAGCCATTTTTTTTTCTTCTTTCTTCTTCTTCTTCTGTTTGCTTGCTTTTCTATGTCTTTCTTTTTCTGTGTAGAATGCATTTGCTGTGATGACGTGAGTCAATTTATAAGAAAAACAACTCAAGGTCATTTTGATGGCATTGTTAGATCGTTTGGCATCTGGTCAACGCGACCCACGTCAACTGGAGAAAAAAATACCCAAACAAAACCAAACCCCAAAACAAAAACAAAATAACCAAAAACAAAAAACAAAAATAAAACGAAAACAAAAAACAAAAAGCCAAAACAAAAATCAAATACGACAAAAAACTTTTTGCATTATCTATTTATGCGCGCGCGCACACCACACACACACACACACACACACACACACACACACACACATATATATGTATATGGTATATATATACTATACCAACTCTCTTTGCATGAGCAGGATTACAACACAAGGTCGAATTCTTAAGCGGCAGTTCAACAGCGTTTTGAATTCAGTTTTTCCTCTCCTATACTTGGTTACCTAGCCATTGCGTTAAAAAACCCAGTCTTGCCCTTGCTATTTTTACCATAGCTGGAGCGGAGAGATAGGATTCATACCTTTCCCAGGGTATTAGCCGTTAAAGTGTAAATGCAATTACCACGTATATGTATATTGTATATACAGTTGGTGTGGCATGTATGTATTGTTGTGTATGTCCGGGTGCGGAAGCTACGGAAAATAAACAAATAAACTAAAAGTTTAAATATATATTTACACACTAAAATATCACTGTGTTCTTGCCTTTTGTGCCAAAAAATTATTGGAGGGATTTTGATTTATATCGAAGATATTTTAAAAATCAAAATATACATAGAAATTAGCATTGGAAATTCTATTAAAAAAAATTGTTTCCAGGGGCAATTTGTTAGATCTACCAAAACAAAAAAACAACAAATCAAATACACCCGGTCAAATGGTTTGGGTTAGTTTGAATCCTTCTTCCTTTTTTTT
>CM042162.1:14821221-14843721 GCA_023376005.1 Doryteuthis pealeii
CTTCGAGGATCTACGGTCGCACTACACGTGAAAAAAAAAAAAAAATTTTTCCTAAGTTTTAACTTAGTTTAAGTCCACAGGTACAATTTTCTATTAGAAAATTGAGAGCTTATGAAATGGATGCAAATATTTTACAAACAAAAATACACCGGCATTTAAGAAAATAAATTTTTACACTTAGCTTTCGTCAAAGAGCTGGCTATGGCATGACTTTGTGTCACTATAACTTTTGGCTGACTAACTTTCAACAACCAATGCCTATATAGTTAGGAAGTGGGGGTACTGATTTAGATTTTGGCCATTTTAACTTATTTGAGAGTGAGAGAGGGGTGAAAGTGATATATATAATATATATATATATATATATATATATATATATACGTTTCGATTGTGGATAAAAGCTATCATTGAAGAATAATATATATATATAATATATATATATATATATATATATAATATATATATATATTATATATATATATATATATATATATATATATATATTAATATATATATATAATATATATATATATATATTATTTCAATGATAGCTTTTATCCACAATCGAAACGCACGTCGTATCGTAGAATCCTCGGCCATTTCGATTCTCAATACTTTACCACAGAGACCTATTTTTTATAAAATATCACCATTCCTTGCTAGATTTGTATTAAAAAACTTGAATATACAATACTGAATTTCAAAATATCTAAACCAAATAAAATTTCCAAACCATTTTCCCAGCTTTTTAATAATTTAAATTTACTTTCCATATACTTAAACTCTTCCTAATTCTTTTTCACTAAAACTTAAAACCTTCTCCAGTCTATATTAAATTACATTGTTATATTTCTTTATTCATCTTGCCACAGTCGTTATCATCGGTTTTACCCAGCATAATAATAGTTTCTACTCACCTCCTAATAACATGAAACAGCAAGTTTGTTTATGTTTCCTAACATATTTAAATACTCACTTTGATTTTATTTAAACAACAATTTTTAATTAGAAATCACAATGACATTAATAAAAATTAATTAATGAACCACCAACAAATCACACAAATACGTATAATTTCTATTTAAAGAAAAATCCCTCATGCTTTGAAAATTAAAATTCCACAAAACTTTATTCCAGCCATCCTCTCTCCGTTTCAAAATCCGTCGCATGTGACATGACGTCATTATAACCGTCTTTCTTGACCACGTTTAAACTCTTCACGTGATTTAAAAAACAACTTTTTTTGAACATTTAAAACATTCTCCGCTTTCCAACGAATTTTATTAAAAAAATAAAGATTTACTCCGAGGAAGGTCAATACTTCTTTGTGTGCGGAACATTTCTACATGTTTTATATAATTATTATTTCATTTCATTTGGTTATTCTACAATAATAATAGATTGAATAATGTACACATGGATAAACTTCTGACCGAAATACGTGTAAGTAAACTTGGTTAAAATATCCTATTTTAATTCATTCTATACTTTCTTTCTTTATTTCTCTTTTCAACAACCGTCGGATTCACTTCCATTTTCATTTTACACACACACACACACACACACACACACACACACACACACACACACACATATATATATATATATATATATATATATATTTATTCTATTTCATTGAAAAACTGCATCTTCTATTATTATACACTACATAAAAATATGTGTGAATTATATTTAATGTTTATTTTATTTTTGGTCAAACAATTTTATTTTTACTAATACAGTTTTTTAATACTGTATCAATGAAAATTAAAAAAAAAATTAAATTAAAAATAAAATAAAATTCACCCACATACATATTTTTCTACGTAGTGTATAATAATAGAAGATACAGTTTTTTTCAATTAAATAGAATATATATATTTTTCATTATATAATAATTGATATTATATATATATATATATGTGTGTGTGTGTGTGTGTGTGTGTGTGTGCGTGCGTGTGTGTGTGTTAAAACAACTAGGTGATGCACTAACATTGTGAGTGTGGATGGAATAACACCAGATAACAACAGTGCAGACCCATCTCATTAAAATTGGTCTCCCCCCACCCCACCTCGCGTGTGTCCATAATGGCGTTAATCTCGGACCGCCGAGATTGTGAATCAATTGAAAGAAACACGTGTCAGGAGTTTGTCACAATACACCGGATTCCTTTTTGTTTGTTGGCACGAACAGCCAGTTTAAAAATAAAAAAATCCTTTTAGAAGACTGAACTACGTAAGACCATTGTCTCGACTTTTCAGTTAAAAATCACGTTCACACTCGCGGTCGTTATGTCGTCATCTCCTCAGCTAATTTAAATTGTACATCATTAGATTAACGCTTCATTGGTTGCACTTACGTGTGTTAAATAATCTTTTATTTCTTTTTATCTAGATTCAAATCCGGAAGAAAGTTTAACATTGTCTAGGTGAGTTGACTTCTATTTAAGGGCTAATTCTCCTACTGGGCTTCTTTGGGCTAGTCATTGTTTTTATATTTAATAACCAATAAGAGTTTTTCTTTATCAAGTTTTATTAGCCCATATTGATTATTCCTCCGCGGGGATGAGATTGACCCGTCGGGGACATCTGCTCTGCTTCCAAGTCAGGTCGAATCTGATCTTCAGGACCTAGTCTAGTCTCTATGTTATATAGCCCTTATAACATCGGTTATATATATATATATATATATATATATATATATATATATATATATATATATATAGAGAGAGAGAGAGAGAGAGACTTACTTGATTACTCTGGTTACTTGTTGGTGACTACTTACTGCTTCTATTTCTTCTTCTCTGGCCGACATGTTGTTGTCTAGTTGAGTTGACTTCAATTTCTTCTCTGTTAATTCTTCTACTGGTCTTCTTTGGGATAGTCACTGTTTTTATATTTAATAACCAACGAGACTTTATTTTTCTTGATCAAGTTTTATTAGCCCATATTGAATCCTCTGCACCCGTCGGGGACATCTGCTCTGCTTCCAAGTCGGGTCGAATCTGATCCTCAGGACCTAGTCTCTATGCATCGGGTATATAAGAGAGAGAGAGAGAGAGAGAGAGAGAGAGAGAGAGAGAGAGAGAGAGAGAGAGAGAGAGAGAGAGAGAGACTTATTACTCTGGTTACTGTTTCTATTTCTTCTTCTTCTCTGACCGACATGTTGTTGTCTAGTTGAGTTGACTTCAATTTAAGGCTGATTTCTTCTCTGTTATTCTTCTACTGGTCTTCTTTGGGCTAGTCACTGTTTCTATATGTAATAACCAACGAGACTTTATTTTCTTGATCAAGTTTTATTAGCCCATATTGATTATTTCGCCGTGGATATGAGATTAAAGCTTCATTGCTTGGTCTCACGTGTGTTAAATAATCTTTTATTTCTTTTATCTATCAAGTAGCATTAAATGATGAAATTGTAAATTAAAAGAGAAATTAATTTACTTTATTTTCATACAAGTTTCATTATTCTCTCTTGTCTAAGACATTTTATACAATTGTAGATCTCATATAGCAATCAATCCTTGTAACTTAAAAAAATATTTTCCTTAAGTATTAGGTTGTTACAAAAATAATGGCCGATTGCTCGGTTTTGAAATGTCATTTTAACATAGAATTTGTTGTTTATTTCAGGTAAATTTTTGCATATATAATAATTAATGTGTGCTCAAAAATAAAATTTAATTTATTTTCAGATAGAAAGTATTTTTGAAAATAGGGGCCTTCAAAGATGTACATGCCTAAACATAACCTTCGCCTTCTTATGTTGCATGAGTTCAAGCTTGGGCACAATGCCTCCAAAACTGCTGCCAATATCAACAAAGCATGGGGAGATGAATCCACAAGTGATCGGACTGTACGAAGGTGGTTCCAGAAATTCCGCAGTGGAGATGAAAGTCTTGAAAATGAAGAAGTTAGAGGACGGACATGACGTCTTGACAATGAACAATTGCAGGTAGTTGTTGAGCAAAATCCACGACAAAGTGTTAGAGAAATGTCTCAGACACTTGGTGTCAACATTGTAACAGTTTCCCGCATTTACAGAGTATTGGAAAGGTGAAAAATCTCGATAAATGGGTTCCTTATGAGCTCAATGAGCACCAAAAAATTAGGCGGTTTGAAGTGTGCTCGATGCTCAGTTTGCGTAACACCAATGACACCTTTCTTGACCGAATAGTCACTTGTGACAAAAAGTGGATCCTTTACGACAACCGTCTTTTCTTTAAGTAGTTGGAATTTTAGATGTTAAAAATGATTGAATAAAAACTGATGAAAATGGCTTTTTATGGAGAATAATTCAACAAAACCAACAAATAAAATTTTGAATAGTTTCTAACTTTTAATGAAGTATTGGTTATTTCCTAGTTGAGTAACATGAATATTACAGGGTGACAGAAACCCTAACCCTAACCCCCTCCCCAGTTGAGTAACATAATATTAAAGGAGACCCAGAAAAAACAGAACCCACAAATGTTGTAATAAAACTGTTAATTTTAATTTTTTTAAAAGTTTACGTCCAACAAGGGTTAGGGTTAGAGTTTAGGGTTAGGGTTAGAGTTTGGGGTTAGTTTAATGGGAAAATGAATAAATAATTTTGAATAGTTTCTAACTTTTAATGAAGTATTGGTTAATTCCTAGTTGAGTAATATGATATTACAGGGTGACCCAGAAAAAACAGAGCCCAGATTATTTATTTTCCCATTAAACTAACCCTAATCCTAAACCCTAACCCTAACGCTAAACCCTAACCCTAACCCATCCCCAGTTGAGTAACATAATATTAAAGGAGAGTCAGAAAAAACAGAACCCACAAATTTTGTAATAAAACTGTTAATTTTAATTTTTTAAAGTTTACGTCCAACAAGGGTTAGGGTTAGAGTTTAGGGTTAGGGTTAGGGTTTGTGGTTAGTTTAATGGGAAAATGAATAAATAATTTGGGTTCTGTGTTTTCTGGGTCATTCATGTTACTGAACTAGGAAATAACCGAAGTATTTTTCGTTTAATATATACCGCAAGATTCCGAACAGAGTTGCCAGATGAAAATTTTAATCTGAATTCATTTTCATACCTGGTAATGAGAAGTAAAATAAGCTTAACTTTTCTTACATACTCCAAACTAGAAAGACACCAAATTATTTCTTTTATCTATATTGAAATCAGGAGAAAGATTAACATAGATTTATTACCCTTTAGTACAAAAGATACAAACAAGATAGAGTCCAACGCGCAGCTCTTCAACAACTATAATTAAAATCTCTGTAACAAGACTAGTCACTACTTGACTAATGCCCTCGTGTAATCCTTATAATTCATGTGTTTTGTTGGACGAGTACACATTTCTAGTAGGGGAAATATCTTCCATTACAACACATACTTTGCGATGTTCCAAAATTGTTGAATTAATATTTGTCTGTAATTTTTGATAAGATGTGAATAATTTTGATTTTTGAAACCGTTGTCATTAATACATTGAATAAATCTTATTTATTAACGAGGTCTCTATGAAAATTTGAGTTAGGTTTGCCTCAAAACAGGGCATTTAAATTCCTGAAATATGTCTTATATATGACGAAGAAATAAAGGTTTATATAATATATGGTGTGGTTAATTTGCATACTGGTTTTACCAAAACCGGGTTTAATAAATAATTACTTGGTGTTATTAACCTCTAATATTATTGTTTTTTTCTCCAATGTATTAAAACCAATCCTATGAATGGTTTTATATAGAAACTAATTAAAATATAATTAAAGTAATCTTTTTATGTGCGTTTTTATTTAACTTTGTTAGTCTTTCTAATTTAATATATTTCATTATATTAAAACTTAAGTACTTACGCCCGGAGGGTGCATATTCTTTCTACTAGCGCTAATACTCTTGGAAAAGGTATGCATTTAGGTATTCTCCCTTCAGCTATGGGCAACTGATCTAAGAGAAAGAAAGAGGTCGACACTGTTAAATTCCGCTTCAAATTTTACCTTGTGTCCTGCTTTTTACTATGACTATAAATTAAATCCTCACTGATAAACTTACGCAATTCCTGAAGGTATTGTGATGTAGCTTCTGTTACAGTGTTAATATAGTAAGGCCACGTGAGTATTAGGATGAGAGTCCGTCGTCTAAATACTTCAAGTACGTTCTGCACAGAGTAATATGTGGTTCTCAAATAGTGGCTAGAACCATCACCACTGTTGAGGTACGGGGAAGATGGGTCATTCCATTATATCATACAGACAGACAGGAACCGTAGTTTTCGTTACAGACAGACAGGCACCGAATCTTCATTATAATAAGATGTGAAATGCAAACAGCCTTGTCCATGATTTGAACTTGAGTCACCGTATCTATTTCCTATGATACTAAACACCAGTATCAGTGTGAGATAAAACTAAAGACGTAAATAGTATCCCTACTTAACCCCGAGTAGAATTTTCTTGCTTTGTGGAGAAGCAATCGTTCAATATAGACTCAAATGTCATGGCTACTTTTGGCAGCCGATAATAAACAATAGGTTTTCCGATATCGACTCAAAAGAGAAAGAGTCCCCCACTTTTTTTAGCCCCAGTTCTTTGCCATTTATGAAGACGGTTAAGCCACGTCGAAAAGACCAGCTGAAATAGAATTGCTTTTCTAGAAAAGAAAACCGTCTCACCTTTCGCAGAAGAAGATCTGAAATGCTGTACCGCTCGGTCAAAATTAGACGAGAACGAGGCAAAATGTTAGACGCCATGTTTGTTTACGAATTTCTCGGTCTCTTTTTTTATTTTTTATTTTATGTTTTTTTTTCTTATTTTACCCGACCAATTCATTTCTTTCTTTGTTTACTCTTTGTTTTTCTTTTTTTTCTCACTACTTTTTCTTCTTTCTTTCTTTCTTTCTTCTTTCTTTCTTTCTTTCTTTCTTTTTCTTGTTTTCTTTGTTCTTTTTCAACAACTTACCTTTCTTTCTTTCTTTCTTTTTTCTTCTTTCTTTCTCACCTTCTTTCTTTTTTTCCTGTTTTTTCCAACAATTACCTTTTCTTCTTTCTTTTCTTTCTTTCTTTCTTTCTTCTTTCTTTCTTTCTTCTTTCTTTCTTCTCATCTACTTTCTTTGTTTTCTTTGTTCTTTTCAACAACTTACCTTTCTTTCTTTCTTTCTTTCTATCTTTCTTTTTCTTCTTTTTTTCATGTATTTTTCTTTCTTTTTTTCCTGTTTTTTTTCAACAAATTACCTTTCTTTCTTTCTTTCTTTCTTTTTTCTTTCATACATACCTTTGTCATTTCTTTGTTTCTCAACACCTATTATTTTCTTTCTTTCTTTCTTTCTTTCTTTCTTTCTTTCTTTCTTTTGTTCGTTCTTGTGTTCTTTATTTCTTTCTTTCTCATCCATTTTTTCTTTTCTTTCTTTCTTTTGGCTAGGATGTGACACAAGGTTGTAAGTATGGGTCTCCCAGCGATTATCGAACTCGTAATTCAGTAATAATGCATCTGCGGGACTAGCTTGCTAACCATTAAACTATAATGGGACGCCCTTTTTACCCAACCTGGTTCCCGATATCAATAAGCCCCTCAGTCACCACCTTCTAGCGCCCTCGCGATAAAAAGGATTGGAACGTTACCGTACGGGTAATAGAGTTGGGACAATCATATAGGTGCTAGGGCTTGACGTGACCAGCCCACTGATCGACCACCCGCTAGCCTAAGTAAGAGCCAAAGTGGATTTTTGCATGTCATGGACTGCTTAGCCACCAAGGATCCATCCTGAACCGTCACTGGTCGCCACCCACTGCCAACAAAGGGCGTTACCTCTCTGCAGAGGTGCAGTCGGTGCATTCTTCTGTCACAGACAACAGGAAGGTCGAGTATAGGTCTAAGATATCGTAAGCTGATTTTAAAGGCTGCAGACCATCACCGTTGGGAAATTTTATTTTGGTTTCTTTTTTTAATGGCATATAAACCCCCGTGGTTTATTCAATGCCAAAGCTATCATAATAGAAGAACAGTAGTACCGTGTTTCCCCTAAAATAATACCTACCTGCAAATAAGATCAACATGATTTTTCAGGATGATTTTGATATAAGCCCTCCCCTTAAAGGATATTGATATAAGCCCTAGTTGGGAGCGGCAGACAGAAAAAAGAAATAAGTATTCTTGACAATCTTTTTTTTTTTTTTAAATAAAAGAACATGTTAATGGTAAATAAATGTAGATCGTTTTTCATGATTTCTGTTTATTTAGAAATTTCGTAATTTTCTACTTCGTAAGTTCGTTTCGATATATGAAGATCCAGTAATAATGTTCTCCCAACTATGCTGCACTCTGTTCACCAACAATCAAAATCTATCTCGAAATGCCTCGTCCACCCGTCGCAAGTGCCAAAATGCTACTGCCAGGTTTTTTCGTAGTCGTCGTACGTAATCGTGTGACGCTCCTCTAGCCGTCGCCGTATGCTTATATGCACGCCCGATCTCGAGAGAATTTGCATACGTGCAATCCCATTCTCGCTGGTTCGAGATCGCCCATCGTTAAATATAGTGCTTACAGCAGCCATATTTCTTTCCCGCGATGACCCTGCAAGCCAGACTCGTCGCGCACGCTTTGAGTTTCGAGGTATGTTATTTTCATTACATCCACAGAAGAATAAGGCATCCCCCGAAAATAAGCCCTATAGTTATATTTCGGGGTGAAATTAATATAAGCCCTGTCTTATTTTCGGGGAAACACGGTACTATTTCCATTCGACGCATGGCGTAGTGGATGTAGGCGTTGAGTTAATACAGTTCTAAGTGACAATTATCTCTAGGCTGCAGGTTCAATCCTGGTCAAGGGTGACAGTAACATAGAATACTTAACACTTGTACCAAGTCATGGTTAACGGAATGAGATACGTCTACCTCGGTGGATTGAATAAAGGGTTAAGTTCGAAGTTCCGTGATGGCTCCCGATTACAAGAAGGTTCCCGAGTTCGAAAGAAGGTTCCCAAGTTTGAGGAGGGTCCGGAGGCCGGGGGCACATCGGCCGAAATGCTGTGCAGATAACAATAAAGATGAGGACAATAGTCCGAATAATACAAATTATACGGTACTATTTAAACCATAGCTGGGTCGAAGAGGACGTTTGTGCCTTTTTCAAGACCGAAAGTGGATGCAATACCGCGACTCGAGTTCGATCTCACATACAACGATGTTACAATCCAGCTCGTTGTCCATTACTCCATGGGGACCCGGGGACTCCTCTTGCAAAATTGACGCAAAAACCGTATAATGACAAACGATAACACCGATAGACTTTGGAAAGCTTTATTCTACTTAAAATAATTGGTACACTTACTATCAGTTTATGTAGTCTAATATTCCCTAGAGGTTCTCCAAAGGGGAGGTAATCATAAAGCAGGGGAAGTAACTCTCAATTACTTATTACATACCGCCCCCTTTTATTTGACCTTGTGCCAAACTCGTAGATATTCACAATCATCTACCATCAACAGCTTCCTTCGTCTTTACTAGTATTTTAGTCTTTTTCCCCACTTAGTCTACCGTACCTATCTACGAATGTTCGTCGACACCCCTCCCTCAAACACCCTATCATCACCCAAACGAAAATTACGATTCACGTTCCCGCCCCTCTCTCTCTCTCCCTCCACCCCTAGCTACCTTCCAGCCTCGTCTTTCTCAACTAATAATTTAGTTTTATTGGGAGCTTCGGTGCCAAGACATTCACTCGAAGGGACTGGTAGCAAATGTAACAGGAACATTTTGGGCAATAAAAAATGAACTTTTTTTCCCCTTACCGTTAAAAAAATCTCTTAATTATTCCACGGAGAACGAAAAAATTGGCAAATTCACTTGGGGTAGTGGGTAGGGGGGATGGATAGAGGAAGTAGATGGGGTGCTTTCTATTTGTTTGACGGACACACGGAAAGAAGACAAATGTTTCTCATTTATATATATATATATATGTGTGTGTGTGTGTATGTGTATGTTTGTGTATGTGTGTTGTGTGTATGTGTGGTGTAAAGAGAGAAGAGATTATGTATGAGGTATGTGTGCGTATGATAGATAGATAGACAGAGAAAGTGTTTGTGTGTGTGTGTGTGTGTGTGTGTGTGTGTGAGAGAGAGAGAGAGAGAGAGAGAGAGATAGATAGATAGATAGAGAGAGAGAGAGAGAGAGAGAGAGAGAGAGAGAGAGAGAGAGAGAGAGAGAGAGCAAGTAAACAAACTGATTACATTAACATCATCTCAACTCAATTTCTGGAAACTAAATTTCTGCCATTTTTGTTGTCTGGAACAATAAACAACATATGTCTTTCTTTCTTTTTTTATAAACCTATATATATATATATATATATATATATATATATATATATATATATATAAAGGGCAGTTGTGTGTATGTATGTATGTATGTCCGGAAACTATTAAAATAAAACAATTAACGACAAAGTAAATATAAATACACATTAAATGTCACCAGTTTTTTTTCTTTCTGAGCAAAAATAATGAAGATTTGATTTATATTCGTGAAGATAATTAAAGAATAAAATACAGATAGTAAACAGCATGGAATTTTGTTTTTGCATTTAATATTTTAAATAGGAGACATTAGTTTTTCTTTTCAGAGTGTCCGTGTCCTTTTTTTTCTGACGCCCCACCTGGCCGGATCAACGCAAGGTCTTTTTTTTACGTAGGGATTTTAATGGGGCATCCTGCAAGGATCTAACTCACGATTCAGTAATAATGGATCTGCGAAACTAACTTTTGGATCAACGCAAGATCTTTTTTTTTTACATAGGGATTTTACAAAGTCTCGAGGGTCCGTTATTACTGAATCACGAGTTGGATATTTGCCCCCACCTCTACCCAGGAGATGCCAGGTAGCCACTTCTAGTATATATATATATACAGGGTGTCCCAGAAGTCATGTATTATCTAGGTTTTGAAAAACAACACCTTTAATTATTTCAAAAACATATTCATTGATAGTGATTGTCGCAATTAATTTTCTATCTCTCAATTTGAGCATTTATTATAATTATTCTCAATAACATTGATTTGAAAACAACAAAGGGTATTTCTGAAAACCAGGATGGTGTGTAACTTCTGGGACACCCTGTATATATATATATATATATATATATATATATATGTCGGCTATCGCCATCTCAAATATACTGCTTGTTTACTTTCATACTGTCGTGCAGTAAGTCACCCAAAATGTAGTATACTTTCAGTTAAAAAACAAACGAGAAATCTAACAAAAACAGCTAGTGTAATGGTTAGAATCCCCGCCTGTCAGCCTGGCAGTTAGGGTTCGAATCACACACAGAGCAGTTTCTGTCTATACCTCTGCTGATGAGACATAATATGCCGAAATGTACATACAGAGATCGACTTTTTCTTGATTTGTTTACGCCTTACATATGAACAGATATGCATGCCTAATTCATTAATCATCAACTAATTAATTTTCAAATTAGGTAAGACTTCAATTAAGCACATATTCTCCCCAAAATTGTCGGCTAGCGCCATCTCAAACATACTGTTTGTTTACTTTCATATATATATATATATATATATATATATATATATATATATAGTGTGAACAAAAATTATTATTAAGACAATCAGGAATATTTCTTGTATGTTGTTTAATCTCATATATATATATATATATATATATATATATAGGGAAGTTGGTGTGTATTTATGTACGTATGACCGGATGAAATCCAGCGGACAGCAAGTTTTCATTGGTCGAAGTCATTCTGAAACTCCCCGTTTTAAAGTCGTAATTTTAGTGTCACTGTAGCACATTGGCTAACGTGCTGGACTGCGAAATCGTAGTAAGCGAGTTACGCTATTACTTCACTTTCGGACAAATACCACTGGGCAAGGTATGCACCCACTTATCCCCCAACTGTGGGTTAAATAGTACCACTAAGGTTCTTCTTTGGCATCAAGTAACCAACGATGGTTAATATGCCATTAAACAAAGAAATAAAACCAGACCACTTATTTTGTGGTATTCCTGTGATAGAGGGAAAGTCCCCATTTGCGTAGTGGCTAACTCGCTGGACTGGGACATCGTAGTAAGCAAGTTCGGTTGATTTGTCATTAAACAAAGAAATCAACTCTCCAGATCCAACATCACTGAGCTGTCATGGAATGTGCAGGGCCCACAAACTTTCTCTGCAGAACCCCCAACGTGTAATTTAAAACAGTTACCGTCTGTCGGCGGGATCTAGAATACGACTACAATATTGTCTAACTTCGATAGCGAACAATCTTTATAGATATATCTAATTACATTAATATATATATATATATATATATAATATAATATATATATATATATATGTGTGTGTGTGTGTGTGTGTGTGTGTGTGTGTAAAGAGAAATAGAAGTGAATCCGACGGTATGTAGTATAATGAGAAATTTGAAAAAACACAGGTTTAAATAAAGCCAACGTTGCAGTGTTTCAATCTGTTAGTAGATCTTCTTCAGTGCTTTTGTTTTAAGCGTTCAAAAAAAGAGGCGTTTTAAGTGGGGAGTTTTGGGTGAGGGTTAAACTGTCAATAATATAAAAGTCAACGAGCGCAACCTTGTAGCTAGAAATATTAAATAGTGGAGCATATTCGCTTAGTTTCAGGTTAATTTTTAGTATTAAAACCAAGATAATAAAAGCATCGAACTTACCTGTAGAGTTGAAGAGATGAAAGGAATTTTCTTTTAGAGTTAGGACCAACGCTAGCTTTTAACGAGGCGTGGGGTAGAGGAATACGTTTAGGGTAAGTATCTGAGTTCTGACCAAAGCGAATTAAAACAAAATACATATTGTTTAAAATTTCACTGAAATAGGAAAATTAATATTTAAGATTATTGACCTTATTTTCATACATGAATATTAAATAATGAGCATATTCGCTTATTTCAGGTTAATTTTTAGTATTAAAACCAATATATATATATATATATATATATATATATATATATATATATATATATATGAGGTTAAGTAAACAAACTAATGTGTTTATTTTTATATGGCTTTAAGCCGACAATTTTTGGAGTATATGTGCTTAATTGAAGTCGTACCTAATTTTGAAAATTAATTAGTTAATAATTCATTAATTATTAACTAATTAATTTTCAAAATTAGGTACGACTTCAATTAAGCACATTTCCTCCATATATATATATATATATATATATATATATATATATATATATATATATGTGTGATCGAGCACAATATGACGCTGCACGTTATAATATTAATACATTCAAACACTAAAAAACAAATACAGAAACACACACAAGTGTGTATTAATACGGACAGTCATAAAAATTCTTTTATGGGTTACGAGGTCTTCTGATGATGGGATTTTAATCTCGAAATATTAAGGAAAATGCAAAAAATAAAAATACACTTAATTGAATAACATACTCATTACCTTTCCTTCCTTCGCATTGGGATAAGCCTTGAAAATCAATCTACAAACGAAATAGAAAGAAATAGAAAAAAACACACCAAAAAACAAACAAACAGAGCGAGTCCCAATGTTGACTACGTCGGGGGAAAAAAAGAAAAAGAAACCGAATGAGTCACAATAACAACAAATAATGTCGTGTCTTTTCTTGTAGTAGAATTCACCCGAAATGAATTAAACCAGTTTCATCCATTGATTTCATTGAGTTCCTCAATAAAAACCAAAGATGGTGTATCATGGGAATAGGAAATATGGGAATCCATAAATTCCAGCATGTACACACCCTTATTTACCGCACACGCAGGGACAGGAAATGTTTCAATACATTTCTATAGTAACATAATTTCCAATTAATTTATATAGAAAAATAATTTCCAATGAATTTCTTTAGAAAAATAATTTCCAATGAATTTTCAAAGAAAAATAATTTCCAATACATTTCTTTAGAAAAATAATTTCCAATTAATTTCTTTAGAAGAATAATTTCAAATGAACTTCTATAGAAAAATAATTTCCAATGAATTTCTATAGAAAAATAATTTCAAATACATTTCTATAGAGAAATAATTTCCAATGAATTTCTATAGAAAAATAATTTCCA
Organism: Doryteuthis pealeii; assembly: GCA_023376005.1. Taxonomy (NCBI): domain Eukaryota; kingdom Metazoa; phylum Mollusca; class Cephalopoda; order Myopsida; family Loliginidae; genus Doryteuthis; species Doryteuthis pealeii. The sequence goes on from CM042162.1 coordinate 14,835,292, forward strand.
ATGAATCTTTATAGAAAAATAATTTCCAATGAATATCTATAGAAAAATAATTTCCAATGAATTTCTTTAGAAAAATAATTTCCAATGAACTTCTAAAGAAAAATAATTTCCAATGAATTTCTATAGAAAAAAAATGTCCAATGAATTTTTATAGAAAAATAATTTCGAGTGAATGTCTTTAGAAAAATAATTTAAAAGTAACTTCCAAAACATTTCTATAGTAATGTAATTTACAATACATTTCTATAGTAAAATAATTTCGAGTGAATTTCTTTAGAAAAAGAATCTCCAATGATTTTATATAGTAAAATAATTTCTATATCTTTGCCATGTATAAAGAACTCAGTCTGCCTTGCTATTTATTTATAGCTAGAGGGAAAATATTTCGATGCATACCTTTCCCAAGAGTATTAAAACCATGTAAAATGCAAACAGATATACGTCACGATGAGATATTTACTACCATTCTTTTGTGGCTTCCAACAGATTTTATGGAAGGAAACATCCCCTCGTTGCATTCCGCTAAAGTTTCGTTTTAAATTTATGATGTCGTTACCTATCCGAGATTTCTATTTCTATCACGTAGATACGGATGCATATGCCCGCATATATATATATATATATATATATATATATATATATATATAGAGAGAGAGAGAGAGAGAGAGAGAAAGATATATATATAAAGAGAGAGATTTCAGTTTGCTCATGTCTATCTTAGTCTTTTTTCACTGTCTCTTTCCGCCAGTCGCTGTATCCCAGATATCAATCAATCAATCAATCAATCAATCTATCTATCTATCTATCTATCTATCTAATTTCCTCCCCCTATTTATCTATCTATCCCGGTTTGTTCCTATTTATCTATTTATATAAGTATGTTCATATATATATATATATATATATATATATATATATATATATATATATATATATATATAGAGAGTTTCATAATTTGCTTGAAGCATTGTGTATATATTGGTTAGGAGGTTGATTTAGAAGGCTATCACAATGCAGGTGTAAAGAAAAAAATAATACCGTAACAATGGTGTGGTGTGCTAACCTGTATTTAATTCTTGAATTTTCGAGATAATATCTCTTTTTCAAAAGATCACTGGAACTGAAGCAGTCTAGTTATGGCATTTCTTTTTCTGACTGCTTCAGTTCCAGTGATCTTTTGAAAAAGAGATATTATCTCGAAAATTTAAGAATTAAATACAGGTTAACAGACAACACCATTGTTACAGTATCATTTTTTTTCTTCTTTACATTGTGATAGCCTTCTAAATCAACCTCCTAACCAATATATATATATATATATATATATATATATATATATATATATATATATATATATATATCAAGAAAGTCTACTCATATCTATCTCAGTAAATTATAATCTATCTATCTATCTATCTATCTATCTATCTAGAGAATCCCGTGGCGAAGTGAATAAATGGCTGGGCTGCTACCTCATATTCAGAAAGAACGCAAGTCATGCGAATACGTTCGCTTTTGGAAAAATACTTTTAGGAAGGGTATGAGCCTTCCCATCCTCCAGATATGTGTTAAATAGTACTACTGCTGTTCTTCTACAAGGAAGGCTTTGGAATTAAACAACGATGGTTGATATGTCATTAAACAACGAAACCAAACCTAAATATACATGCCAGTCTATTCTTTAAATATGCATGTATATATGTATGTATGTATGTATGTATGTATCTATCTATCTATCTATTCATATCTATCTATCTATTTATCTCAATCAAATTTATCTCGGTAAATTCTTATCTATCTATCTATCTATCTATATATATATATATATATATATATATATATATATATATCATATCTATCTATCTATTATCTCAATCAAATTTATCTCAGTAAATTCTTATCTATCTATCTATCTATCTATCTATCTATATCTATCTATTTATCTCAATCAAATTTATCTCCGTAAATTCTTATCTATCTATCTATCTATTCATATCTATCTATCTATTTATCTCAATCAAATTTATCTCAGTAAATTCCTATTTATCTATCTATCTATCTATCTATCTTATTCTGTTCGTATCTATCTATATATCTATATCTATCTCGATCAAGTCTATCACAGTAAATTCTTATCTATCTATCTATCTATCTATCTATCTATCTATCTATCTTATTATTCTGTTCGTATCTATCTATATATCTATATCTATCTCGATCAAGTCTATATCAGTAAATTCTTATCTATCTATCTATCTATCTATCTATCTATTTCAGTCTGTTCATATCTATCTATCTATCTATCTACCTATTTATGTATCTATTCATGTTGGCTTAAATTCCTGTGCCTAAGTAAGATGTAGAGAATGGAAAAAGAAAATATATTTGCCAGCAACCAGAAATTAATGAGAAAAAGAAAATACAAGTTTCTATTTGTTTCTTTTTTTTTCATGTTTGTTTTTTTTATTGTTTTTATTTTATACTTATTTATTTCTCGTTTATTTCTTTCCGAATTGCCATGACCGGCTTCGGCATTCATTCGAACCGAAATGGAAACCAGATTCACAAGTTGGCAGACGATAAAAGCGGCCATATTTAAAAAGCCTATCCAATATTCCGTCATGATAGACACATTTATTTTTCTTCTTTTCACATCCGAGAATTTTATTCATTTCCGTTTGCTTTTATTTTCAGATTATTTTTTGCTTTTCTTTCTCTCTTTCTTTCTCTCTTTCTTTCTTTCTTTCTTTCATTCATTCATTTTTTCCCTTTTTCCTTCTATTATTTTAAGAATTTGTTCTTATTTTCATTCTTTCATTCTCTTTTCTTCCTACTTTTGTTTATTTTTGTCTCTTTTAGCTTGATTCTTTTAGTTGATATTTTTATGTAAATTCTTTCTTTCTTCTTCTTCTTCTTCTTCTTCTTCTTCTTCTTCTTCTTCTTCTTCTTCTTCTTCTTAACTTATTTTGTTCGATCTTTTTTTTTCTGAACACTTGTCACTTCTTAGACATAGCACTTTTATTTTATATTTGATTACTATACAAGGAATGGATTGAAACAATACACACACGCACACACACACACACACACACACACACACATATATATATATATATAATGAAATAATATCTTATTATAATGGAGATTGTGTGTTTTTCTGTCTGTAACCGAAACTATATTCCTACTCAAGTCACAATTCCCTTAGTTATTTACATCACATTCTCCATGATTTTATTTTAATCTAAATCTCAATTATTAATAAAATTTTCTTACATTATTAATACTGTTAACTATGTCTACGTACTGATAACATGCAATTATATTTATATATAACAAAATAGCGGTTTACAGTGTAAACGGGAAGGCTAATTTGCATATTAATATTAAAAATCGAATTTAATAAATATGTGCTTAGTATTATTGATTTCTAACTGTTTGGTTTTATTTTAATGAATATAAGCAAAAATCTCTTCAATGAATCTTAAATGAAATCCATTAACAAGTAAAATAACTGTCATTTTATTCTTTACTTCCTCTTATAACTAAATACTTAAATTAGAAAAAATAAACAATGAAAGACGAGAGTGATGGAAGAGTAAGTTTCAGTTGTTCGATTTTTTTATTATACTCCCTCTGTTTCAAATCTTTTTATCTGTATTATTATTTAGTTTCATTAGCCTTTCTAATTTAATACAATATTTTATTACATTAAAACTTAAATACTTGCACCCGGAGGGTGCATATATTTGCTAGTATATATAAATGAAACAATATATATATCTGTGTGTGTGTACGTGTGCATGTGTATTTACCCAACCTCTCTGACACGGATAGGATGTGACACATGCTAAAATTCTAAGCGGATCAAACTTGTTTGAATCCAAGGCTTTTCTTCTCCTAGACTGGTTGGCTCACCAAGGCTAAAAAAACCCGACTATCCTACTATATTTCCATAGTATGGGGTGTGGGAATAACAGACGGATTCATGCCTTTCCAAAGAGCATTAGCACTTAGTGAAACGTAAACGGCCTCGTCCAGGATTTGGATCCTGGTCTCAGATTTTAATTACTATGAGAATAATCATTGCGTTAAGCATGTGTACGTCTGAATGATCATGTGTGTGTGTGTGTGTGTGTGTGTGTGTGTTTTAGCAGCAGCAGCAGTTTTTTTCTCAGTCCATTACAGAAGTCAAGTTTTCCTGATAATCTATTATCATCATCATCATCATCATCATGTCGCGTTAGCAGCGCTGATATCCATGACAATCTCTCGCCAACCATCCCTGTCATTCATTGTCTGGTCTATGTAGGCCTTTGGTGGACGACCCGCACTAGCATGTCCATCTGCTGGTTTCTATAGGAGAATATCGCTTATGAGTTCATCCTTACTTCTCCGCAGTGTTCAGCATGTCTTGTTTGTCTTACTCGGATGGTTTGTGTAACAGGGGACAGGTGGTTGTATAGCTGCTTTCTTGTGGGATGTTGCTTCCACGATTTGTTCAGGATCGCACGTAGCATCCTTGTGCAGATACTTAGGTCCTTATATATATATATATATATATATATATATATATATATATATATATATATATATATATATATATATATTGCTGCGTTATTCTTTATATGTTTAAACATTATATAATTTTATAATTTTTATAATTTTATATTTATTATTATTATTATTATTATTATTATTATTATTATTTTATATCTAAAATAATGATAAATAGAATACATGTGTACATGAGCAGACTCCTGACTGAGGCACGTGTTGGTGAACTCATATTGGGTCAATTTTATCCATTTACCATATATATATATATATATATATATATATATATATATATATATATATATATATATATCAGTTATTTATCTTATCTATCAGTTATTGCGAGTTTACTTCCTATCTATATATCTATCTATCTGTCTATCTGTCTGTATGAGTCACTTTATATCTATCTATCTATCTATCTATCTATCTATGTGACTCCCAATCTATCTATCTATCTATCTATCTATCTTTCTAATTTTCGTCTTTACTGTCAGTCTTTGCTAGTTATCTCTTGAACAAAGCCATGACAATATTGACTGTACTAACCTCTACCATACTTTACTCATATCACTTGTTTCCATCTTCTCTGCTGCATTTTACCACTACACTTGTTATTTCTTGTGCACCATTCTATTGACTCTTTGTCTCCCTCCTTATTGTTGCTTGATGATTTATTTCTCTGGTATTTCTATGCAACGATAATTTCATTCGGATTCAAATAGCTCTGTTTAACCTACAACATCGTTTCCATTGATCTTAGTGTAAGTCTCAATTTGATTTCAAGCGATTTTCTTAATTTGATTCGGGGTGGGGTGGTTTGGCGTCCGGTGCGTCCCCCCCCCAAACTGGTGAATAGGGTAAAGATTTATTGATATATGATCGACTATAGATTAACAGGAACCCACCAAACAGGTAGAATAGAATGGCACTAAACCAAAGAGCTCACGTGATAGGTGAGATTAATTACACACTAACTCACCGACAGCAACCTCCCTCTCTCTCTCTCTCTCTCTCTCTCTCTTCTCTCTCTCTCTCTCTCTCTCTCTCTCTCTCTATATATATATATATATATATATATATTATATATATACTAGCTGAGGTACCCGGTCCATGACCGGAGTTAAATGATTTTAACACCGCCAGATCTCAAGATAGTTGTTAGAGATGAAAAATAATTTAGCAAATTCTCATTAAATTAAGAAATACAGTCGCTAAGAAATCGTACATTACAATGTTTGTTTATTTTACTAAAATATTAAAGGCGTCTCTTTGTGGCCTAAGGATAAAAAAGCTAGTTTCACAGATCCATTACTACTGAATGGCGAGTTCTATTCTAGTTGGAAACCCAACACTTGGGAACTTTAGTCACATCTAACCTGTGGGGGACGATTAGGGGAAATAAGGAATACATCCCATTGAGGTGTAATATCCTACTCACGGCGAATGTGCTGGGTAATAAAAATATTAATTTTTTCGACATCTCATCGAACTGAAGCTCATGGGTGGCAGCTGCAAAAAACGCGGGATTCCGTCGGCATTCCTCCTCAAGGTGGGGGTGCCTTAGACAATGGGCAATAACCCCAGCCCTACCCCTTTAAATCAAGGGGGCAGATATTGCCTGGGGGGATAGCCTCCTGGGATCGACGCTATTAATTTACTTTACCGGTCCAGTGGCCGAAGCACACCGGACCCCTGCCCCGAAGGACGGGTTGGGATATTTGCCTCTCATCCCACTCATGAGGGCTTGACACAAGGACATTTTTATGTGGGCCCACCCACAAGCCGAAGCTTATGGGTGATAGGCACAAAAAGGCGTCGATCCCGTAGGCATTCCTCCTAAAGGGGGCGCCTCAGGCGCTGGGCAATAAACCCAGCCCTACTCCTTTAAATCAAGGGGACAGGAATTGCCTGGGGGATGTATTTGCCTCATACCCCACCGGTATGGGCTGGACACAAGGCCTCGTTTTAATGTGGGCCCACCCACAAGCCGAAGCTCATGGGTGGGAGAGAACAAAAATTGTGTCGATCCCTTCGGCATTCTCCCTCAAGGGGGCACCTCAGGCACTGGGCAATAAACCCAGCCCCGCCCCAAGGGGGCAGGTATTGCCTGGGGGATAGCCCTCTGGGATTGATGCTGTTAATTCAACACACCGGTCCAGTGGCCGAAGCACACCGGACCCCCGAAGGACGGCTTGTTAAAATCTGAAACTGAAGGCGGCGTACGGCTAACTATATTAACCTGGACACGTTCAATTATAGGGTGGATGGGTTATACTACAGTGAGTCTTTTTGTACTTCCTTTTGAAGAATCATGAAGAGTTCCACAAATCTTTTGGTTTTCGTTTAATTAATTAATTATCTCGCTTAATTAGCAAAAATCAATAATTAAATTTTGTGTGTTTCTTAGACGGATTATTAATGTATATGCAAGATTTCAAATCTGAATGACTTATATTATCAAAGTTTTATGTCGACATGTACATACCGTGGGACTCTTTTATATGTATAGATGCATGTATGTATCACCTATAAATAAGTACACCACTATCATTTTAAAAAGTTATCTTTAAAAAAAATAATAGTGTGGGATTATCTGCCCTTAGTTGGCTGGAAGAGTTGTCTTCCCTCGTGTTTCTGTTTTCTCCTCACCAGGCGTCTTCCCTATTTAAGCAGGCAAGCGCCAGATTTGAACTCTCTTTTTTCTCCGGGACTTGACAACTAATGGTTTAGGACAGTTTGTCTACACCCTACTTGTGTCGGGGTGAAACCCCCCACACAGGCAATGTAGTAAGTGAGTGTAGCTTATGGACTCTCAATAACTTTTGTATCTTATCCCTTTTCTATGTACGTATATTATCTACTATGTATCTTGTCTCATGTATATGTATTTCATGTCTTAAATGTTTCTCCACGTGCTGTCCTTTGTATTAAAGTCCATTGTTATATTTAACACTCTTAGTCGGAGTTGTTTGTTTAACAATAATTAACCTTATCATAACTTTGAACCCAACACTAGGATTTTATTATTTCTAGTTGAACCTTACGCTTTCGAAACGGATGCTATTAGTTATTAATCTTCACTGAATTCCCACATGGTTAAATTTCAAAAAGCGCTAATACCTTTGGGGAAGTTATGAATCTAGCTATTCTCCCCCGGCTATGGATAAATAGTAGGGCAGACTAGGCTGCTTGACCTTGGTAGGGAGAAGGAAAACTCTGAATTCGAACCTGTTAAACACTGATTAAGAATTGACCTTGTGTCGCATCGAGCGGAGGGGTTGGGTAAATAGATACATACCTAAAAATAAAAATGATAAAATAGATATAAAGAAGAAACCTTAATAGGACAAGCAGCCGACGATTTGAGCCTCGGTCCAATGCTGTAACAATAGAGCCACATCTCCAACGCAATTAAGTTGGTAATTCCGAAGGAGAACATATAGCGCTAATACACTTGGGAAAGGTGTGAATCTAACTGTTCTCCCTCCAGCTATAGGTAAATAGTAGAGCAGATTGTGTTTTTTTCCGTTGGTATGAAGAATGAAAACCTGTTAAACCGATTAAACTCTGATTTTGTGACCAGTGTTGGGTAAAAACATATGTACCTAAAAAAAAAAAAGATTGAATAAAATCTTAGTATAATGGAGATTCCGGATCTGTCTGTCTGTAACCGAAACTACACCACTGCTTACGTCATCATACCCTCAGCAATTGAGTATTTAATTCATAGTCAAAATAATTAATATATAGAACAAATATTATTTATTAACAATACATCTGTGAAAATCTGAGTTTTGCCTCAAAACAGTCCAGTGCGTTTACAATCTTGCAATATGTCTTATATATCACTAAGAAACAAAGATTTACATAATA
>CM042162.1:14856221-14893721 GCA_023376005.1 Doryteuthis pealeii
GATCAATTTTTTAAGCAGAGTTTAACAGGTTTAAATTCAGAGTTTTCCTTCTCATAGACTGGTTACCTATCCAAGATTAAAGAGCCCAGAACCCCTACTATTTTACCCATTTCGGCGGGGGGTGGGGGGTGAAAATATATGTATCCATACCTTTCCCAAGGGTATTAGCGCTATGTTAAATGCAAACAGACTTGTCTAGGATTTGAACGAATCTATTTCTTACGAATTTCACCATTGTGCCACACAACTCCATAATTCTCTCAAAAATCTAACAAATTGGTATATAAACATACATAGTCCTGACTAAATGTACGGAAAAGCTTTTAAATTTTATTCTGCAAGTATGTTAAAATAGAAAAAAAATTATATTTGATAATACGTCAATAGTAGTATTGGAGTCCTTGAGCCCAGTCTGCCCTACTATTTACCCATAGCTGGAAGGAGAATAGTTGGATTTATATCTTTCCTTCGGGTATTACCGGCATTTGAAATGCAAACAGCCTCGTCCAGTATTTGAACTCGGGTCACCGTGTCGAATTGTTGCATAGGGTCAATCAGGTCGTAGTAGTAGTCGTTAGTTGATGTAGTCATCGTTAGTTCAGAGACAATTTATCCAAGTCGTGTAGTCACAAAGGGGCTGTTTATTTCTTTCTAAGCTTGTGGATTCTTTTCCAGAGAGAGAGAGAGAGAGAGAGAGAGAGAGAGAGAGAGAGAGAGAGAGAGAGAGAGAGAGAGAGAGAGAGAGAGATGGTGGTAAGGTAAAATTATTCTATCGTAAATCATGTTCGGTACTAATGCGAAACACATCACGGGGCTCCTTACGAAAGCCCAGCCGAAAAAAAGGACCGATTTTTTTCTTGGGGAAAGGTCATATACTCTTCCGATCAAAACACGGAACTTCCGTTTTCATTTTTAAATCTAGTTCCGGTGTCATTCGTCGGTTAATTGCTGGTACCCCGGTTGAGTGTTTACCCTTCCAAACTTTTACCTTTGTTCTTATTTCTTTTTCTTCTCTTTCTCCAGAAATACGAATACCGTTTTTTCTTCATTTCCCCAATTCCCCGTAGACCATTGGTGGACTAATCCACAAATTCCCCGTAGAACTTTGGTGGACTAATCCACGAATTCCACCCACATATTAAAAAGTTGGCCATACATCTTGAAAAAATGACAAATAAAATAGTTAAACAGGAGATGTGTCTTTTGTTTAATTCAACATGCACACACACACACACACACACACACACACACATATATAATATATATATATATATATATATATATATATTAAGGGTCCTAAATATTTAGGACCCTTAATATGAAAAAAAAAAAAAAGAAATAAATATGTTTTTTTAAATATATATATATATATACTTATCCACAGACACGTGTTTTGACTTATCAAGTCTCTTCAGTGTGTCTAAACATTCTGTGAGCTACTTACAGCCAGGATAGAACTCCGATCGATTCAACATCAGTCGGACAGCTTAACCGCTCGGCTATCGTCACCCTCAGAATGCGAAGAGGATTTTAACTGTTTTAATACACATATCTGTATGTATGTAAAGGCCGCCATATAGTGCTCCATCCCTTTTATAGGAGAGCATTGCGCCTACGCTTTAGTTGACGGTCATCAGCGAAATCCCTTCCAAAGTGCTCAACCCCAGGAGGATGAGGAGCATATATAGTCATCCACAGACGTTGCGTTTACGCTTTATATATATATATATATATATATATATATATATATATATATATATTATTTGTTTAACTTCATGTATATTAATACATTGGTTGACATAATTTCAGTTGGACACATGGGACAAGGAATTTTAAGATTGTGTTAATATAGTTCTAAGTGACAATCTGTTGGAATATGGATATAAGGTGTGCTCAAATACCCCACCTGAATTTATAGACTAGCCGTGGTCGCGTGGTTTATTCCTTCGCCAATCACTAGCCATACTGCGTGGCTGATACACTACTTAAACACTGATACTGGCCATAGTTCATTTATTGCAAAAACACGGACATAAAATGAGGGTTCAGTTTATTTTATGGTAGGAATTTACGAGGAAAAAGTTAAGGATTACCTCGTGTTGTATAGCCGTATTATACTCTTCTGCTATATACTCGTGTATATAATAGAGAGACATGAGACAGGATGGATGGTCTTACTTGATTACTTAATTCTTGCTTACTTATTGTTGATTCTTGTAGATTCTTCTTCTTGTTACATTACTCTGGTTATTGCTTCTATTTCTTCTTCTATCTCCTCTGGCCGACATCTTGTTGTCTAGTTGAGTTGACTTTTATTTAAGGGCTGATTTTCTTCTCTGCTAATTCTTCTGTTCTTCAATCTTATAATTCTTCTAGTGAGCTTCTTTGGACCTAGTCATTATTTTTACATTTAATGACCAACAAGACTTAAGTTTTCTTGATCAAGTTTTTATTACTTATCTAGCCCATATTCTATCAATCCCACCGCGGCGGATGAAGATACCCTGTATATATATATTCACGTCTTTCTTCCTTCCAAGTTAGGATCGAATCTAAATTCTGACTAACTACAACGTGTCTGTCATGGCGCGTGAGATTCGCACCTCCGGTCAAGGGTAACAACAGTCTCGGTATTTCCATGAGCCCCTTGGTTCTAAATCTGACTGAACCTGAATTTAATTTTTAGATCAGGGTCTGCTCACAATTCATGAACTCTCATGTGACTCTAACATTCGGTTCGAATTCTTTGAAGGTTCCAAGTTCCACAAGAAGGTTGCCGGTTTGCAAGAAACACCTGAAGAGGGTACATCGATCAAAACGTTGTGTATATAATAATAAGATGAGGAAAACAGTTCGAAAATTCTAAATAATAAATTATCAAGCCTCATCTAAAAAAAAATGACAATAAATACCTGGAAAAGGTTGGTACATCGGTCAAAACCTTGTGTAAATAACTTAAAGATGAGGACACAGTCGAAAAATCTAAATAATGCAAATTTATGTCTTTCAGCAGTCAGCCAGTCCAATGAGAATGCTGGAGATTTTGTATAAAGGTGTGCTCCAATTCCCCACCTGAATTTATAGACTACCAAGGTACGTGTTTTTCCTCGGCAATCACTAGCCATACTCGTGGCTGATCACTACTTAAACCCCCAACACTGGCATAATTCAGTTGCACTCATTGAGTGGTAAATACTTCAGGATTACCAACGATTATCAATTCTCAGGACTCTTACCAAAGAATTCCAAGGACCAATTCCACTGGACAAGCGCTTTTGCTTAAGGCCTACAGGATGGCCATAAAAATTGTAACAGATAATTGATCAATTTATTAAATTACGAAATTATATATATTTTCCGAAAAACCCTGTACGTATCAAAGAATATAATTCTTTTAAGCAATCTGTATATTGTATCGCCCATAAATAAGTAAACCCTGAATTAAAAATAATATATATATATTTCCACTAAACAAAGATACTAGGATTTTATAATTTTTCGTTGAACAACATAATAAAACGACATTATCATTTGATAATAAACTATGTCAATAATATCCGTTTTGACATATAATGTTCCACTGGAAATTAATAAAATCCCAGTATCTTTGCTTTAGTATCTTTGCTTCTAAGAAAATTAAGTTTTATACAGTGAAAAAATTGGTTGGAGATGAACTTATTTATGGGAAATGCAATTTGACTCATATACACATCACTACACACACACCATGCATACACACACATGCACACATACAAGCACACACAATGACACACTCTCACACATGCATGCCACATGCACACATGAAATCACAAATACATGCACACATGCATTGTACACACACATGGAACATGCATAGATGTACTATACACACATGCACATATACACATGTATGTGAATACAATGACGCGTGCACGATGCACACTACACACGTATACTATACACATATGCAATATTTACTATGCTCATACATGCACGCATGCAATATGTACGCATGCACTATGCACACATCATGTATAACTAACCAATGGAAATTTAATATAAAAAAAAATGGTGGGTGTTGCTTATTTTTGGGCGATGTAATTGGACACATATACACATGCACAACCAACATACATACTACACACACTGCACATATGTCTATGACACATCACGTGAAGTATGCACACATACACAGGTGACTCACCTATGTAAGTTTTATATCAAACACAAATTCGTGGGTATACTTATAATGCAATGCGATGACATAACAAGCATATACAGTACATACATGCACATGCACTGTGCACATTACATACATTGGAAGCGCGTGTCTAATGGTTACAGTGTAGAAATGGGCCCGTCGACCCGAGTTCAATTCCTGGACGAAGCTGTTACATTTACCATAGCGCTAATACTCTTGGGAAAGGTATGAATCTAATTCTCCTCCAGCTATGGGTAAATAGCAAGACAGACAGGGGATCTTTAATCATGGCTTGGTAACCCGTCTAGGAAAAGAAAAACTCTGAATTCAAACCTGTTAACCACCGCTTAAAAAATTGACCTTTTGTCGCATCCTTCTCGTGCGGAGGGTGTAATATATATATAATATATATAATTATATATATATAATGCTCTACACACATGCAGACATCTGCACTATAGACGTGCAACACATGCACCGCACAAGGAATACACACATACACTGCACACACATTCACACATGCACTATACACCATGCACTACATACCATACACACATGCACTATGCACACATACATACATGCACTTAATCCTATTGAAAGCATCTGTGTGCATTCAATCGTTAACGTACACTAAACAAAATTATGCAAGTACACACATGCACCCACGCACGCAAAAACACACAAGTAGACGCACACAAACACCACACATATATGAACGCACGCAAATGCGCACACACGCCAAACATACACGTACACATGCACGCACATGCTCAAATACACACACACATATACACAAAACGCACTCAGAGTCACATAGATAAACACACGTACACACAAACACATCCACGGCATATACTCACGCAGGCACATACGTTGTTGGAATGATATTGTATATAGGGTGTGCTTCAATTGCCCACCTGGATTATAGACTAGCCTAAGTCACATGGTTTTATTCCATAAGATTGTACATAGTAAACACTCGCAAACGCATCCGCGCATATGCACAAACTCACACGCACCAACGCACACACATCGCAGCACGCACTCGACTACACATGCGTATGGCGCACATAAACTCATACACACTTACATGCACACATTGAAAACACAAACGCACGTATATGAAAACGGCACGCACGTATACACATAGCATCACATTCGCATTCGCAACCATGCAAACACCCTACGGCCACGCCAACACAAACATATACATGCATACAAACCACTCACACGCAAACATAGAACAAAAATGCACGTACACACACAGACGTACATATATACATACGTATACACATACAGCACAGTGAGAAAAAGACAAAAATGATTCTTACAAAACCTATCAAGTTTTTTTTCTTTCCGTACACCGGAAACATACACACGTACACAAAAACACACTCACACGCCACATATAGAAAACACAAACACACATACACAACCAGACCACGTTTATACATACGCACGGACATACACACGCACACGAGAGAAAAATAAAAATGTTTCTCACAAACCTGTCATAGTTTTTTTTTCTTTCATGCACACGCAAACGTACATACACAAAAACATACCAAACAACACATATAGAAAACACAAACGCGCGTACGTCACATAGACACACGCATATACATTTTCCGCATTTACATATGCGCACACAGAGAAAAAAAAACTTGTCATGTTTTTTTTTTCCTTCACCAGGTAACTCGACGCTATACATCCACAAAAAAAAAAAAACCTTAAAAGAACAAATACAAAAAACAGAAAAAAATCTCCATAATGACGCATTTTTTTCCTCTCGTTTTCCCGCCAATATTTTCCCCGCCTTCAGTTAACAATTCTGACCCGTTGACGCCATTTCTTTCGGGTGCGACAATTAGCCATAAAATCATGGCGTACGTTTTCGAAACAAATCGCCAGTAAATTGACATTCACTTTTGTTTATTAATAACGCGGGAATCGACGAATCATTTCCGATGTGAGTTACGCATGCGCGTTAATACGGAGGGATTGAATGAACCAGATTGGAGATTTTATGGTCCAACTTCCGATTACAGGTCGTACGGTCTGTAAGCAATATTTAAATACTAATCTCCACCCGAGATTAACTATTTCTAGACGATCCGTGAGCCCAATTGGTTCCGTTGTAAAGATGCTTCAGTGAATAGACAAGATTTCTTTTTAGTGACAATGACTTTTATATGTACATTGTGGACTAGCCTGGCGTACCTGCGTAGAGAGTGAATACGCTGATCCAGGACTATTTATACAGCGCTATGATAGCAGCGAATGATTGGCTGAGCCTAAATTCGGAGTGCTTCAGCCTCTGGAGCGGCTAATAAATTAACAACGTTATACCAGGCGCTTCCCCCAGGCAATACCACCCCCTTGATTAAAGGATTAGCCTGGGTTTATTGCCAGTGCATGAGTTTACCCCCTCTTGAGTGGGAATGCCGACGGTATAAAATGCATTTTTGCCTACCACCTATAAAGCTTCGGCTTGTGGTGGGCCCACATAAAATGTTTTGTGTCACGCGCCTCATAAGTGGGTGGAGGGCAAATATCCCCAGACTGCAAGGATTACGGAACCAATTACGCGATCTGTCTACCGCGAGGTTTTAGCATTCTGTGCGAGTTACTCTATGTCTGGCGCACATGCAGTTTGAATGTACCATATACTGAGAATACTATATGATCCAGTATGAACAATATGTATATTTGATATATGCATTTCTTCAAATTGAGAAATTCGGACAAGTATCCACATAGGCAACTTAATAAAGGTTCACATTTTAACCGTCACCGGTAACTTTCGGCTTTCCAAATTTTGTAAACAAATGATTTTAATCAGAAGTTTATAGAGATGTTAAATAGATAAATTAAATAAAATAGATGGTTGATACCGTAATCAAATTTAAATTCAATAGCAAAATCTTTTTTTAAATATAAATACTTTTAATCAGAACTTTGTGAATATTTTTCAACACTTACGATAAATTAATAAAAAAAGAGTGAAAGACGTTTTTATACTAAAAGTTTTTTTACTTAATCAGAAGAGAATGTAATTATGTTTATGTAAATAAAAATAACAGTTTTTATTTACAAATATTTTATGTTATTTAAATAAAAAGGATGCTGTTCAGGAAATAGTACTGACAAAATTTGTAAAATTTGTTTTATGTCAGATACAAATATAAGTTCAAAAAAATCATCTGTTCGTTTATTTTCAAATATTTTGAAAGTCGAAGTACCGGTGTGATTAAAATATGAACCTTTTACTAAGTTGATGATTTGGATGCCTATTGGATACTTGGTTCAGAAATTCTATTGTATGGAGTTATCTTCTCTTTCTTTTTTTGTTACGATTGCCGTTAGGTGTGTTTTTGTTACGATTCGTGTAGCCATTTTAGGGCTGTATAGTTAAAAGACGTTTTACAGTGGAGATTCTTGTGTTTAATAAGGTTTGACCTTTTTTTTTAAGTTGAAAGATGTAGTATCAGTTTTCAATCCTTGTCCACTGGATCCGTCCTTAGAGAGTTGTGATATCCTCGTCTTTGTTTTTTCTTCTGCAGCGAATAATTCTAGGACAACTTTCCATGAACGGCCTTGAAATATATAAATAGATATCATGTAGGGCGTTTTTTGATTGGCTGATACAGCACCGCTGATTTTGGAACTGTTATCAATATCATTTGTGATCTTTATATAAAAAATAATCCAACAGTTGTTTGCTAATTTACTGCAAAAAGGTTCATTGTTAGCTTCAAAATTTAGTTGGTTTGGCTGGGCTGGTTGGTTAGTTAGTGGATTTTAACGGCATATAACTCGTCTTACGATTATTTTGTAGGTAGAGGTAAGAGGAATATATATAATTATATATATATATATATATATATACTATATTAATACTATATATATATATAAAATGTTGTTCTGGTTCCAACGGGAGCAAAATTCAATATTTTATAAAAAACAAGGAAGGTCCGCAAAATGTATTTTGTCTCAGAAAAAAAAATTTTAAATTTCTTTTTGTTTTACATATGCAACTCGTGTTTCAGATCTTCTGGTATCTTCTTCAGGCTTTGATTGATAATATATATATATATATATACTATATATATATATATATATATATATATATATATTAATATACCAACTCCCCAACCACAAGGTCAATTTCTTAAACAAAGTTTAACAGCTTTCAGTTCGCTTTTCTTCTCCTCGACTGGTTACCAATCTAAGGTTAAAGAGCCCAGTCTGTCCTACTATTTACCGCTAGCTGGATTATGAATTATATGGATGCATAACTTCCCCATTGGTATTTTAGTGCCTATGTGAAATGCAAACACCTTGTCCAGGATTTGAACTCGGGTTGGAGAATGATAATATACCTTTTAACCCATTGATAGGATCTAAACGATATGCCACTCCGGCTCAGTGTAAATCTGGAAGTAATGGCAATAAGTGACTACCCAGAACTCCAGAATTAGAACTTCACAGCTAGATACAGCTTAAACTAACTCTCCAAGTTAGAATGGAGCTGGGAATAATGGAGATTGAGGAGTACCCCCACAACCCCAGAGGTCCAGAATTTAAACTCCACCATTTGATGCAGGTTTAACGTTATACCCATTACACTAAGACCCTCATCCACCGCCTTCTAGCACATATATGATAAAAAGGGCTCAGGTTTATCATAAGGACAATGTATATGTTGGCATTCCTTCCGTCTACTAAAGACGAAGGCATAGTGTCCATTTTTTTCTATCTGCACACAGACCAATTTTTTGAATTGGCAATCCCTGGTGCAGTGATTGCAAACCAACAAGTGATGCTTGCTGGAGTTGCTGTTGTCTCTCCTTTCTTCTGGCTCTCTTTTCTTGGCGGCTTTTTTTCCTCTCTTTTTCACCCTTTTTGTCCTTCTTTGACTAGGGAGGCGCCAGGTCGCTCAGTTTTCTGCAGAAAGCCTCCCATGTGTTGGTGTTGATGTGGCATATCCTTCTTACAGACGTCTTTAAAGCGCAGGGTGTCACCCTACCGGTCATTGTCCATCCTCCTAACGTGACCGAGCCATCGTTATCATAAGGGCTGTTAAATTTCTGACCGCCATCTTTGGCCAGTTGTAAGAAACTTAAAGTAAGTAAGTCCTTTGAAATCTAAATCCTTTGGTGAGTGAATAAGTCCCGCAATACAGAATCCTTTGGTAAGTCCTATGCAGGTCCAGTGAATAATCACAATGAGGTCTGTACTCCACGAGTGGTCCAAAGTGCAAATGCCTAGGTGTTCTCAGAACCTTCAGTATATATTAATGATATCAGCAGCAGAGCCTGTCAGTGACTGGTTAATGGGTTGGTCACGTGACACTCGGCAGTCTATATGTAGCACATGCCTTATATTAAAAAAAATCCAACAAGGGCCAATAGGGTTGGGAAATTCTATAGATAGGAATTAACGTGACCAGTCGATTTATTGTAGAGGCTTGCGCAGAGGCCCTTCAGGAGAGATTGCCGATAGGGACGAGTGGCAGGAAGAGACATGTAGATCGTGCTGTCTGTTCGACTTGATGATAATTCTCCAATTTTCTATAAATGACATGAAAGGAATAAACATCTCTTACTTTATTGTTAACAACCTTTTATGTTCAAATTTAGTCTTCAAAAAAGGCATTCTTTAAGTATTGGCATAAATATCCAATTCTTTTTAATATAAAAGCCTCTTAAAGAGATGAAAGCTCGCTCTCATTAATGTTTCACACAATCCATCTGCATTTGTATAAGTTTTGTTCCTAATTTCATCAGTACATTATAGATGAATGAATAGAGTAATTTATTTTGGTAAAACAATTAGTACATAGTTTCTTAGATATTCTCCCACTGATAGATTGATAGATATGGACAGAGTGAGTATATATATATACTATATATTATATATAATATATATATATATATAGAGAGAGAGAGAGAGAGAGAGAGAGAGAAAGAGAGAGATAAAATAGATAGATAGATAGATAGATAGGAATTAGTACTTAGTTTCTTAGGAATATACACCACTGATAGATTGAAAGAATGAACTGAGAATAGATAGATAGATAGATAGATATAAGATAGAAAATTAGTAGTTAGTTTCTTAGGAATATACACCACTGATAGATTCATAGATATGAACAGATTGAGATAGATAGATAGATAGGAATTAGTACTTAGTTTTCTTAGGAATATACACATGATAGATTGAAAGATATGAACTGAGTGAGATAGATAGATAGATAGATAGATAGATAGGAATTAGTTCTTAGTTTCTTAGGAATATACACCACTCATAGATTGATAGATATGAACAGAGTGAGATAGATAGATAGATAGATAGGAATTAGTACTTAGTTTCTAAGGAATATACACCACTGATTAGATTCATAGATATGAACAGACTGAGGTAGATAGGAGTTTAGTTGGTTATTTTTTTTTTATTGTGTTTACGATATATCAACCCCTCTTTGTGTCATTTAATGCCGAATCAATTCTATGGTGAAGTTCCAATTCTAGAACTCTGGGGAGTATGGAGTACCCTTTATTAGATTACTTCCCAGGTCCACCCTGACCCGGAGTGGTAGTATCTGTTAGGGTCCATCTATGGATTAAATAGATAAAAAAGGAGTATTAAAAGTTGAGTTTGAAAAAAAATGGATACTCAACAAGAATGAATAAACAAAAGGTCTTCTGTTCTTCTTGTCTTGTTCTTCTTCAACTTGTTCTTGGTTTTGTTTGTTGTTGTTGTTCTTCTAACTTGCTCTTCTTCTCTCTTCTTCTTCTTCTTCTTCTTCTTCTTCTTTTCTTCTTCTTCTTCTTCTATACCTCCTTTCCGCTTTCTCCTCGTCTCAGAATTCTACCCTATCTTTTCTCATTTCCCACTACTTTTTATAATCTTCAGTCCCCTTCCCGATAACAAATCCCTCTCCTCCTCCTCCTCCTCTTTCTACTTTTTCCCTCCACTTCCCTTTATCTTCTCCCCTTTTTCCCACCTTTGCTTCTACTTATATTACTTCGTCCCCTACACTTGGACCCACCCATTTAATACTTTTCATGAAATAAACTACATAGAGGCTTTTAGCTAATTGAATCTTAGTTGCAATTTTCTTTCTGAATTCCTTTGAGTTTTTCTGAAAACCCTTAATACAGCCACTCGCAGGTAAATCCCAATGGTCACAGTGAAATACGAAAATTAGATGGCGTAGCCTCCACTCACGAGTCAATTCAAGGACAATTTTTATAGCCACGCCATTAACTCAACACAAATTAAATCCTATCTACAAAATCTATCAAACAATTTGTCAAAATCTTTTATAATGAGATTCGGTGTAAGTCTGTCTTTAACCGAAACTACCTCATTACTTATGTAACAATAGCCTCAGATATTACGTAAGTTTACCAATGAATAATTTATTTCGAGTCAAAATTATTAATATTAATAAGTAAAGTCGTTGGGGCGGCCTAATATCGGTATCAGCCAATCAGCGAGCGAGTCTATCCCCTTTTCACTAGTGTTAGACCAAGGAGATTGTTTTTGCGTCTGAGGTGGAGAGACACACCTACCGTCAGCTTCTTACTTACCGCACAGATTCCTGTGCTACTCATACGCTGAGTTGGCGAGGCCCGGTATCGAACTAGGAACCTTGTGGTTTCTAGCCGAACGATTACCGACTGAGCTAACCCGGCCCCCGAATAAAATCTTTATTTATAACGATGTCTTTCTCCATTCCTTCGATTATTTTTCTGATAGTCCTTAATACAGCCGCTTGCAGGGGTGAGAGCGAAATACGAAAATTAGATGGCGTAGCTCCACCAACCAGAGTCAATTCAAGGAAAGATTGTATAGCCACAGCATTAAATCAACACAAATGAAATCCTATACAGAATCTATCAAAAAATTCGTCAAATTCTTGTAAAATTCACAAGAATGGAACCCTTGTGACACGCAGTCCATGACACGCAACACTCCCCTTTGGCCTTTACTTAGGCTTGAACGGCGGTCGAAGATGCTCCTCTAATCCAATCGGCCGGTCACATCAAGCCCTAGCACCTATAATGATTGTCCCAACCTATTACCCTTTATGGCAAAAACCACCAACCCCTTTAACATATATGTGCTAGAAGGCGGTGTCTAAGATAATTATTTTCCTGTGTATGGCGTTAACACTGAATCTAGTGGTGAAGTTCAATTTTGGGTCTCAGGGAGTGTGGGAGTACCCATTCATCGTCATATAAAATCTTTCAACCTTTTATAGCAGTGGTTCCCAATGTGTAGTGTAGGTGTGGGGATTAAAATAAAAAATTTTTAAAATTTTTAAAAAGTCACAAACTCCCATGGGCCTTCACCAGAAGAAACCTCCAAGCATATGCAGGAGAAAGGACCGACTTCCGACTTCCAAGAGACCTTCAGCCATTCGAGTTTAGCCTAACTGGGGCAAGATACTAATACTGGCCAGGGATAAATTTCTTGCCACATGGTGGCTATGACCCATGAATAAACCTAAATCATAAAACTACCTTTCATCTTTGTCTCTTTCTCTATTCTTCCCGAATTCCTTCCTTTTCAGAAACGACCACTAAATAAAATGGGGTTAAATGCAAACCCTAGGAACACACACCAAAACATAACAAGATACCTTTTAAACCTAAATGTAAACCTCTTGCTACCCCACAAAGGGGTCAATTTACTACTGAAAACAGAAATCAACTGAATATCACAAGAGAAGATTTAAAAACTCCTTCTCCCCTCCCTTCTCATCATCATCATCATCATCATGGTGTTCCGACAGCACGGATCCTTTCACTCTCTCTCTCTCTCGCTATCATATCCATCATCACGCTTGGTAAGTCCTCTATACAGCACCCAGTCTCCGTACAGAGCTAATGAAATATATATAAATATATTTACCAACCCCCCACACGAGCAGCGTGCGACACTAGGTCAATTTCTTAAGCGGAGTTTAACAGGTTTAAATTCAGAGTTTTCCTTCTACTAGACAGGTTGCCTTACCAAGTTTGAAGAACCCGTCTGTCCTACTATTTACCCATAGCTGGAGGGGTATATTGGATTCATACCTCTCCCGAGGGTATTAGCGCGATGTGAAATGAAACAGTTTCGTCTAGGATTTGAACTCGGGTCGACGAGTCCAGTTTCTATGACTTTAACCATATGCCACGCGCCTCCATAAAGCTGATGAATATAAGTTTTTTTGAAGGTCGGCCAATACTGGTGTGTCTATGTGTTAGAACCTTGTAACTAGTAAAACCTGTCACATGTTATTGTAATGCAATAAGAACAACCAGGTTTACTCGTATTGCCCTGAGAGATGCTAGGAAAGCGAATCACTCAATGTCGTCCCGTCAAAACTGATAGGTCTTTGAGCCAACACATTTACAGGAATTGTCATTTAATAACGACGCAAAAGAACAGGATCAAGAAAATGCTAGCACCAATTCTGTGACCATTTTTGGACTTGAACAAAATAAAAACTTGTTATAATCTCTACGCTGACAGAAACTAACGAAAACAAGAAAAAGGATGAAAGGGAGTAGCAAATGAAATGCGATAACAAAAAATAACACCCACCCACACACAAACCGGATAAAAAAAAACTCACACCAGTTCTCAGATATGACGTCATCATATGAATTTCTCGATCCCTTCCCCATGGTCACTCCATTCTTACATAGGTCAAAAAGTCATCAACAGCAGACGTTATCATATTAAACTTCACGGCCCACCCTCATGGTCCACCCTCATGCTCCACCCATTTCTAACATCGGTGTTGCAGCGCTTGGATCTTTGAGACCTTTCATTTACAGGGATTGTCATTAATACAACAGAAACCAGGATCAAGAAAATGCTAGCATCCTGGCCCTGGATGTAGGATTGGGTAAATATATTGTTTAATATCGGAGTTTCAACAGGTTGAATTCACAGTTTCCTTCTCCTAGACTGGTTGTTAACAAGGTTAAATAGTACCGTCTGTCCACTAATTACCCATACCTGGAGGGAGAATGGTTGGATGCATTCCAAGGAAGTCGAGGTCAAGCTATGGTTATTAACTGTCAATCAAATCCACAAAGAGTCTAAGTCGAATTCAAATCATCATTTGAATTCAAATCTATTTTCTACACTAACCGTCCCAAACCAATGGTGCGCCATCAATATGTAACAGTTTGATCCACCCTTGGATGAAATTTATCCTTTAGTGTTGCTATCATTCTCTTGTGGATTGGATGAACTGGATGCATTGAAACTTGAAGAAGGTAGGAGAGTTCAGTAGCCAATAACGTTTGTGAGTACTAGCATCCAAGAATGAGTACATATTAACCAACCCCTCAAACGAGCAGGATGTGGCACAAGGTTATTTTTAGGCAAAGTTTAACAGGTTTGAATTCAGAGTTTTCCTTCTCCTAGACCGGTTGCCGTACCAAGATTAAAGAACCCAGAAACTCCATGACAATTTTTGGACTTAACCAAAAACAAACTTTTTAGATCCGACGTTGACAGAAACCAACGTTAACAGAAAAAATGATGAAAGAAGTAGAAAAAGAAATAATATAAAAAAAATAAACACCCATTTGTAGACTTATTGGCGTCCTAAAATATTTATGTAAAAAGATTGTATATGGAAAAGTATCAGATAAGGAATTGTTTGCTTTGTTTCTTACTGTTATGGTAATTTACAACGCACGCATGAACTCTTCCAACTATAAATAGCATCAGGTTCTGCACTTAAGCGAGAGTTAATATTTCAGTGGATAAGTGATAAAGACCACCTCGCGAGAGTTAATATTTCGTGGATAGTTGATAAGGGCACTCGCGAGGTGGTCTTATCAACTATCCACTGAAATATTAACTCTCGCGAGGTGGTCTTATCAACTATCCACTGAAATATTAACTCTCGCTTAAGTGCAGAACCTGATGCTATTTATAGTTGGAAGAGTTCATGCGTGCGTGTAAATTACCATAACAGTAAGAAACAAAAGCAAACAATTCCTTATCTGATACTTTTCCATATACAATCTTTTTACATAAATATTTTAGGACCCAATAAGTCTACAAAAGTGGGTGTTATTTATTTTTTTTATTATTATTTCTTTTTCTACTTCCTTTCATCATTTTTCTTGTTAACGTTGGTTCTGTCAACGTCGAGATCTAAAAAAAGTTTTGTTTTTGGTTAAGTCCAAAAATTGTCATGGAGTTTCTGGGTTCTTTAATCTTTGGTACGGCACAACCGGTCTAGGAGAAGAAAACTCTGAATTCAAACCTGTTAAACTTTGCCTAAAAATAACCTTTGTGCCACATCCTGCTCGTTTGAGGGGTTGATTAATTGTACTCATCTGGATGGCTATACTCACAACGTATTGGCTACTGAACTCTCCTACCTTCTTCAAGTTTCAATGCAAATCCATTCAATCCAATCCACAAGAGAATGATAGCAACACTAAAGGATAAATTTCATCCAAGGGTGGATCAAACTGTTACATATTGATGGGCGCACCATTGGTTTTGGACGGTTAGTGTAGAAAATAGATTTGAATTCAAATATTATTTGAATCGGACTTAGACTCTTGTGGATTTGATTGACAGTTAATAACCATAGCTTGACCTCGACTTCCTTGGAATGCATCCAACCATTCTCCCTCCAGCTATGGGTAAATAGTAGGACAGACGGTACTATTTAACCTTGTTAGACAACCAGTCTAGGAGAAGGAAAACTGTGAATTCAAACCTGTTAAACTCCATATTAAACAATATATTTACCCAATCCCTACACCCAGGGCCAGGATGCTAGCATTTTCTTGGATCCTGGTTTCTGTTGTATTTAAATGACAATCCCTGTAAATGAAGGTCTCAAAGATCCAAGCGCTGCAACACCGATGTTTAGAAATGGGTGGAGCATGAGGGTGGACCATGAGGGTGGGCCGTGAAGTTTATATGATAACGTCTGCTGTTGATGACTTTTGACCTATGTAAGAAATGAGTGAACCATGGGAAGGGATCGAGAAATTCATATGATGACGTCATATCTGAGAACTGGTGTGATTTTTTTTCTTATCCGGTTTGTGTGTGGGTGGGTGTTATTTTTTGTTATCGCATTTCATTTGCTACTCCCTTTCATCCTTTTTCTTGTTTTCGTTAGTTTTCTGTCAGCGTAGAGATTATAACAAGTTTTTATTTGTTCAAGTCCAAAAATGGTCACAGAATTGGTGCTAGCATTTTCTTGGATCCTGTTCTTTTTGCGTCGTATTAAATGACAATTCCTGTAAATGTGTTGGCTCAAAGACTATCAGTTTGACGGACGACATTGAGTGATTCGCTTTCCTAGCATCTCTCAGGGCAATACGAGTAACCTGGTTGTTCTTATTGCATTTACAAATAACATGTGACAGGTTTACTAGGTTACAAGGTTCCTACACATAGACACACCAGTATTGGCCGACCTTTCAAAAACTTATATTCATCAGCTTTATGGAGGCGCGTGGCATAATGGTTAAAGTCATAGAAACTGGACTCGTCGACCCGAGTTCAAATCCTAGACGAAACTGTTTACATTCACATCGCGCTAATACCCTCGGGAGAGGTATGAATCCAACTATACCCCCCTCCAGCTATGGGTAAATAGTAGGACAGACAGGGTTCTTCAAACTTGGTAAGGCAACCTGTCTAGTAGAAGGAAAACTCTGAATTTAAAACCTGTTAAACTCCGCTTAAGAAATTGACCTAGTGTCGCACGCTGCTCATGTGGGGGTTGGTAAATATATTATATATATTCATTAGCTCTGTACGGAGACTGGGTGCTGTATAGAGGACTTACCCAAGCGTGATGATGGATATGATAGCGAGAGAGAGAGAGTGAAAGGAATCCGTGCTGTCGGAACACCATGATGATGATGATGATGATGAGAAGGAGAGGAGAAGGAAGTTTTAAATCTTCTCTTGTGATATTCAGTTGATTTCTTGTTTTCAGTAGTAAATTGACCCCCTTTTGTGGGTAGCAAGAGGTTTAACATTTTAGGTTAAAAGGTATCTTGTTATGTTTGGTTGTGTTCCTAGGGTTTGCATTTAACCCCATTTTATTTAGTGGTCGTTCTGAAAAGAAGGAATTCAAGGAAGAAAAGAAAGAGACAAAGATGAAAGGTAGTTTTATGATTTAGGTTTTATTCATGGGTCATAGCCACCATGGCAAGGAAATTTATCCCTGGCCAGTATTAGTATCTTGCCCCAGTTAAGCCTAAACTCGAATGGCTGAAAGGTTCTCTTGGAAGTCGGAAGTCGGTCCTTTCTCCTGCATATGCTTGGGGTTTCTTCTGGTGAAGGCCCATGGAGTTTGTGACTTTTTAAAAATTTTAAAATTTTATTTTAATCCCCACACCTACACTACACATTGGGAACCACTGCTATAAAAGGTTAGAAAGATTTTATATGACGATGAATGGGTACTCCACACTCCCTGAGACCCAAAATTGGAACTTCACCACTAGATTCAGTTTAACGCCATACACAGGAAAATAATTATCTTAGACACCGCCTTCTAGCACATATATGTTAAAAGGGTTGGTGGTTTGCCATAAAGGTAATAGGGTTGGGACAATCATATAGGTGCTAGGGCTTGATGTGACCGGCCGATTGATTAGAGGGCATCTTCGACCGCCGTTCAAGCCTAAGTAAAGGCCAAAGGGAGTGTTGCGTGTCATGGACTGCGTGTCACAAGGGTTCCATTCTTGTGAATTTTACAAGAATTTGACGAATTTTTTTGATAGATTCTGTTAATAGGATTTCATTTGTGTTGATTTAATGCTGTGGCTATACAATCTTTCCTTGAATTGACTCGGTTGGTGGAAGCTACGCCATCTAATTTTCGTATTTCGCTCTCACCCCTGCAAGCGGCTGTATTAAGGACTATCAGAAAAATAATCGAAGGAATGGAGAAAGACATCGTTAATAAATAAGATTTATTCGGGGGCCGGGTTAGCTCAGTCGGTAGATCGTTCGGCTAGAAACCACAAGGTTCCTAGTTCGATACCGGGCCTCGCCAACTCAGCGTATGAGTAGCACAGGAATCTGTGCGGTAAAGTAAGAAGCTGACGGTAGGTGTGTCTCTCCACCTCAGACGCAAAAACAATCTCCTTGGTCTAACACTAGTGAAAAGGGGATAGACTCGCTCGCTGATTGGCTGATACCGATATTAGGCCGCCCCAACGACTTTACTTATTAATATTAATAATTTTGACTCGAAATAAATTATTCATTGGTAAACTTACGTAATATCTGAGGCTATTGTTACATAAGTAATGAGGTAGTTTCGGTTAAAGACAGACTTACACCGAATCTCCATTATAATAAGATTTGACAAATTGTTTGATAGATTTTGTAGATAGGATTTAATTTGTGTTGAGTTAATGGCGTGGCTATAAAAATGTCCTTGAATTGACTCGGTGAGTGGAGGCTACGCCATCTAATTTTCGTATTTCACTGTGACCATTGGGATTTACCTGCGAGTGGCTGTATTAAGGGTTTATCAGAAAAACTCAAAGGAATTCAGAAAGAAAATTGCAACTAGATTCAATTAGCTAAAAGCCTCTATGTAGTTTATTTCATGAAAAGTATTAAATGGGTGGGTCCAAGTGTAGGGGACGAAGTAATATAAGTAGAAGCAAAGGTGGAAAAAGGGGAGGAGATAAAGGGAAGAGGGAAAAAAGTAGAAAGAGGAGGAGGAGAGGAGAGGGATTTGTTATCGGGAAGGGGACTGAAGAATTGATAAAAAGTAGGGAATGAGAAAAGATAGGGTAGAATTACTGAGACGAGGAGAAAGCGGAAAGGAGTATAGAAGAAGAAGAAGAAGAAGAAGAAGAAGAAGAAGAAGAAGAAGAAGAAGAAGAAGAAGAAGAGCAAGTTAGAAGAACAACAACAACAAAAACAAAACCAAGAACAAGTTGGAAGAAGAACAAGAACAAGAAGAACAAGAAGACCTTTTGTTTTATTCATTCTTGTTGAGTATCCATTTTTTTTCAAACTCAACTTTTAATACTCCTTTTTTATCTATTTAATCCATAGATGGACCCTAACAGATACTACCACTCCGGGTCAGGGTGGACCTGGGAGTAATCTAATAAAGGGGTACTCCATACTCCCCAGAGTTCTAGAATTGGAACTTCACCATTAGAATTGATTCGGCATTAAATGACACAAAAGAGGGTTGATATATCGTAAAACAAAATAACCAACTAACTCCTATCTACCTCAGTCTGTTCATATCTATGAATCTATCAGTGGTGTATATTCCTTAGAAACTAAGTACTAATTCCTATCTATCTATCTATCTATCTCACTCTGTTCATATCTATCAATCTATGAGTGGTGTATATTCCTAAGAAACTAAGAACTAATTCCTATCTATCTATCTATCTATCTATCTATCTCACTCAGTTCATATCTTTCAATCTATCAGTGTGTATATTCCTAAGAAACTAAGTACTAATTCCTATCTATCTATCTATCTCAATCTGTTCATATCTATGAATCTATCAGTGGTGTATATTCCTAAGAAACTAACTACTAATTTCTATCTATATATCTATCTATCTATCTATCTATCTCAGTTCATATCTTTCAATCTATCAGTGTGTATATTCCTAAGAAACTAAGTACTAATTCCTATCTATCTATCTATCTATCTATTTATCTCTCTCTTTCTCTCTCTCTCTCTCTCTCTCTCTCTCTATATATATATATATATAATATATATATATATATATATATATCACTCTGTCCATATCTATCAATCTATCAGTGGAGAATATTCCTAAGAAACTATGTACTAATTGTTTACCCAAAATAAATTACTCTATTCATTCATCTAATAATGATCTGATGAAATATTAGGAACAAAACTTATACAAATGCAGATGGATTGTGTGAAACATTAATGAGAGCGAGCTTTCATCTCTTTAAGAGGCTTTTATAATTAAAAAGAATTGGATATATGCCAATACCTTACAAGAAATGCCTTTTTTGAAGACTAAATTGAACATAAAAGGTTGTTAACAACAGTAAAGATGTTATTCCTTTCATGTCATTTATAGAAAATTGGAGAATTATCATCAAGTCGAACAGACAGCACGGATCTACATGTCTCTTCCTCGCCACTCGTCCCTATCGGCAATCTCTCCTGGAAGGGCCTCTGCGCAGAGCCTCTACAATAAATCGACTGGTCACGTTAATTCCTATCTATAGAATTTTCCCAACCCTATTGCCCTTGTTGGAATTTTTTTATATAAGGCATGTGCTACATATAGACTCGCCGAGTGTCACGTGACCAACCCATTAACCAGTCACTGACAGCGCTCTGCTGCTGATATCATTATATATACTGAAGGTCTGAGAACACCTAGGCATTGCACTTTGGACACTCGTGGAGTACAGACCTCATGTGATTATCTCACTGGACCTCATAGGACTTACCAAAGGATTCTGTATTGCGGGACTTATTCACTCACCAAAGGATTCTAGATTTCAGGACTTACTTACTTTAAGTTCTTACAACTGGCCAAGAATGGCGGTCAGAAATTTAACAGCCCTTATGATAAACGATGGCTCGGTCACGTTAGGAGGATGGACAATGACCGGTAGGGTGACCACACCTGCGCTTTAAAGACGTCTGTAAGAAGGATATGCCACATCAACACCAACACATGGGAGGCTTCTGCAGAAAACTGAGCGACCTGGCGCCTCCTAGTCAAAGAAGGGACAAAAAGGAGTGAAAAAGAGAGGAAAAAAGCCGCCACAGAAAAGAGAGCCAGAAGAAAGGAGAGACAACAGCAACTCCAGCAAGCATCACTTGTTGGTTTGCAATCACTGCACCAGGGATTGCCATTCAAAAATTGGTCTGTTGCAGATAGAAAAAAATGGACACTATGCCTTCGTCTTTAGTAGACGGAAGGATGCCAACATATACATTGTCCTTATGATAAACTCTGAGCCCTTTTTATCATATATGTGCTAGAAGGCGGTGGATGAGGGTCTTAGTGTAATGGGTATAACGTTAAACTGCATCAAATGGTGGAGTTTAAATTCTGGACCTCTGGGGTATGTGGGGTACTCCTCATCTCCATTATTCCCAGCTCCATTCTAACTTGGAGTGTTAGTTAAGCTGTATCTAGCTGTGAAGTTCTAATTCTGGAGTTCTGGGGTACTCACTTATTGCCATTACTTCCAGATTTACACTGACCCGGAGTGGCAGTATCGTTTAGGATCCTATCAATGGGTTAAAAAGGTATATTATTCTCCAACCCGAGTTCAAATCCTGGACAAGGCTGTTTGCATTTCACATAGCACTAATACCATGGGGAAAGTTATGCATCCATATATTCATCATCCAGCTACGGGTAAATAGTAGGACAGACTGGGCTCTTTAACCTTAGATTGGTAACCAGTCGAGGAGAAGAAAAAGCGAACTGAAAGCTGTTAAACTTTGTTTAAGAAATTGACCTTGTGTTGCGGAGGAGTTGGTAATATATATATATATATATATATAATATATATATATATATATATTATATATATATATATTATCAATCAAAGCCTGAAGAAGATACCAGAAGATCTGAAACACGAGTTGCATATGTAAAACAAAAAGAATTTAAAAATTTTTTTCTGAGAACAAAATACATTTTGCGGACCTTCCTTTTTTTTATAAATATTGAATTTTCTCCCGTTGGAACCAGAACAACATTATATATATAATATATATATATATATATATATATATATATATATATAATATATATTATATTCTCTTACCTCTACATACAAAATAATCGTAGACGAGTTAATATGCCGTTAAAATCCACTAACTAACCAACCAGCCCAGCCAACCAACTAAATTTTGAAGCTAACAATGAACCTTTTTGCAGTAAATTAGCAAACACTGTTGGATTATTTTTTATATAAAGATCACAAATGATATTTATAAACCGTTCCAAAACAGCGGTGACTGTATCAGCCAATCAAAAACGCCCTAACATATATCTAATTTACTATTTCAAGGCGTTCATAAATTGTCCTAGAATTATTCGCTGCAGAAGAAAAAAAACAACAGACGAGGATTATACAACTCTCTAAGGACGGATCAGTGGACAAGGATTAAAACTGATACTACATCTTTCAACTTAAAAAAAAGGTCAAACTTTATACACAAGGAATCTCCACTGTAAAACTGCTTTTAACTACAGCCCTAAAATGGCTACACGAATCGTAACAAACACACACCTAACGGCAATCGTAGCAAGAAAGGGAAGATAATCCCTATAATAGAATTTCTGGACCAAGTATCCAATAGGCATCCCAAATCATCAACTTAGTAAAAGGTTCATATTTTAACTCATCACCGGTTACTTCGACTTTAAATATTTGAAAATAAACGAAAGATGATTTTGAACTATATTGTATCTGACAAAAACATTTTACAAATTTTGTGACATATTTCTGAACAGCATCCTTTTATTTAAATAAACATAAAAAATCTTGTAAATAAAAACTGTATTTTTATTTAAATAAACATAATTACATTTCTCTTCTGATTAAGTAAAAACTATTTAAGTATAAAAACGTCTTTTTTTTTTTTAAATTTATCGTAAGTGTTGAAAAATATTCACAAAGTTCTGATTAAAAAGTATTTATTTAAAAAAAGATTTTGCTATTGAATTTAAATTTGATTACGTGTATCAACCATCTATTTATTTAATTTATCTATTTAACATCTCTATAAACTTCTGATTAAAATCATTTGTTTACAAAAATTTGGAAGCGAAGTTACCGGTGACGAGTTAAAATGTGAACCTTTTATTAAGTTGCCTATTGGATACTTGGTCCGAATTTCTCAATTTAAAGAAAATTGCATATATAAAATAACATATTGTTCTATACTGGATCATATAGTATTCAGTATATTGGTACATTCAAACTGCATGTGCGCCAGACATAGAGTAACTCGCAACAGAATGCTAAAACCTCGCGGTAGACAGATCGCGTAATGGTTCCGTAATCCTTGCAGTCTGGGGATATTTGCCTCTCATCCCACTTATGAGGGCGTGACACAAAACATTTTATGTGGGCCCACCCACAAGCCGAAGCTTATAGGTGGTAGGCAAAAAATGCATTGATACCCGTCGGCATTCCCACTCAAGAGGGGGTAACTCATGCACTGGGCAATAAACCCAGGCCTAATCCTTTAAATCAAGGGGGCAGGTATTGCCTGGGGGGATATTCCCTGGTATTAACGTTGTTAATTTTACTTAGCCGCTCCAGAGGCTGAAGCACTCCGAATTAGACTCAGCAATCACTTCGCTGCTATCATAGCCGTGTATAAATAGTCCTGGATCAGCGTATTCACTCTCTACGCGAGGTACGCCAGGCTAGTCCACAATGTACATATAAAAGTCATTGTCACTAAAAAGAAATCTTGTCTATTCACTGAAATGCACTCTTTACAACGGGAACCAATTGGGCTCACGGATCGTCTAGAAAATAGTTAATCTCGGGTGAGATTAGTAATTTAAATATTGCTTACAGACCGTACGAACCTGTAATCGGAAGTTGGACCATAAAATCTCCAAATCTGGTTCATTCAATCCCTCCGTATTAACGCGCATGCGTAACTCACATCGGAAATGATTCGTCGATTCCCGCGTTATTAATAAACAAAGGTGAATGTCAGATTTACTGGCGATTTGTTTCGAAAACGTGACGCCATGATTTATGGCTAATTGTCCACCCGAAAGAAATGGCGTCAACGGGTCAGAATTGTTAACTGGAAAGGCGGGAAAATATTTGGCGGGAAAACGAGAGGAAAAAAATGCGTCATTATGGAGATTTTTTTCTGTTTTTTGTATTTGTTCTTTTAAGGTTTTTTTTTTTTTTGTGGATGTATAGCGTCGAGTTACCTGGTGAAGGAAAAAAAAACATGACAAGTTTTTTCTCTCGTGTGCGCATATGTAAATGCGGAAAATGTATATGCGTGTGTCTATGTGGGTACGCGCGTTTGTGTTTTTCTATATGTGTGTGTTCCGTATGTTTTTGTGTATGTACGTTTGCGTGTGCATGAAAGAAAAAAAACTATGACAGGTTTGTGAGAAACATTTTTTCTTTTTCTCTCGTGTGCGTGTGTATGTCGGTGCGTATGTATATACGTGCGTCTGTGAGTGTATGTGCGTTTGTGTTTTTCTATATGTGCGTGTGAGGTGTTTTTTTGTGTATGTGTGTATGTTTACGTGTACGTGAAAGAAAAAAAACTATGATAGGTTTGTAAGAATCATTTTTTGTCTTTTTCTCACGTGTGCGTGTGTGTATACGTATGTATATATGTACGTCTGTGTGTGTACGTGCATTTTTGTTCTATGTTTGCGTGTGAGTGAGTTTGTATGCATGTATATATGTTTGTGTGAGCGTGGCCGTGGGTGTTTGCGGATGTGTGCGAATGCGAATGTGTGTGCATATGTGCGTCCGTTTCTATACGTGCGTTTGTGATTTTCAATGTGTGCATGTAAGTGTGTATGAGTGGATGTGCGCATACGCATGTGCGTGAGTACGCATGTGTGTGCGTGCGTGTGAGTTTGTGCATATGCGCGCATGCGTTTGCGAGTGTTTACGTATGTTACAATCTTATGGTAATAAACCACGTGACTTAGGCTAGTCTATAAATCCAGGTGGGCAATTGAAGCACACCTTATATACAATATCATTCCAACAACGTATGTGCCTGCGTGAGTATATGCGTGGATGTGTTTGTGTGTACGTGTGTTTATCTATGTGACTCTGAGTGCGTTTGTGTATATGTGTGTGTGTATTTGAGCATGTGCGTGCATGTGTATACGTGTATGTTTGCGTGTGTGCACATATGTGCGTGCGTTCGTGCTTGTGTGCGTCTATTGCGTGCGTGCATGTGTGTACTTCATAATTTTTTTAGTGTATAACGATTGAATGTGTGTAGTGTGTATGTGCCTAGTGCATGTGTAAGTGCCTGTGTGTTTTTGCGTGCGTGGTGCATGTGTGTACTTGCATAATTTTTTTAGTGTACGTTAACGATTGAATGCACACAGATGCTTTCATAGGTTAGTGCATGTATGTATGCATAGTGCATGTGTGTATGTATGTAGTGCATGTGTATAGTGCCTGTGTGAATGTGTGTGCAGTGTATGTGTGTATTCCTGTGCGGTGCATGTGTGCACGTCTATAGTTCATGTGAGTGTAGTGCATGTCTGCATGTGTGTAGAGTTAATATATATATATATATATATATATATATATATATATATACCAACCCCTCCGCACGAGAAGGATGCGACACAAGGTCAATTTTTTAAGCGGGTTAACAGGTTTGAATTCAGAGTTTTTTCTTTCTCGTAGACGGGTTACCAAGCCATGATTAAAGATCCCCTGTCTGTCTTGCTATTTACCCATAGCTGGAGGGAGAATTAGATTCATACCTTTCCCAAGAGTATTAGCGCTATGGTAAATGTAAACAGCTTCGTCCAGGAATTGAACTCGGGATCGACGGGCCCATTTGCTACAACTGTAACCATTAGATCACGCGCTTCCAATGTATGTATATGTGCACAGTGCATTATAGTGCGTGTGTATATGACCCCACGAATTTGTTTATGATATAAAACTTACATAGGTGAGTGCACCTGTGTATGTGTGCATACTTCACGTGTGTGTGTATAACATATGTGCATGTGTGTGTAGTATGTATGTGTGTTGTGCATGTGTATATGTGTCAAATTACATCGCCCAAAAATAAGCACACCCACCAATTTTTTTTAATATTAAATTTCCATTGGTTAGTGTATACATGTATGTGTGCATAGTGCATGCGTACATATTGCATGCGTGCATGTATGAGCATAGTAAATATGTGCATATGTGTATAGTATACGTGTGTATGTGTGCACGATGCACGCTGCATAATGTACGCATGCACTGATGCACCACATACATGTATACACTAACCAATGGAAATTAATATTGAAAAAAAAATGGTAGGGTGTGCTTATTTGATGGGCGATGTAATTTGACACATATACACATGCACAACACACATACATACTACACACACATGCACATATTACTATGCACATGCACACGTGAAGTTGCACACATACACAGGTGTACTCATCTATGTAACTTTTATATCTAAACAAATTCGTTTAGGGTCATACTATAATGCACTGGGTGCACATATACATACATTGAAGCGCGTGTCTAATGGTTACAGTGTAGGAAATGGGCCGTCGATCCGAGTTCAATTCCTGGACGAAGCTGTTTACATTTACATAGCGCAATACTCTTGGGAAAGGATGAAATCTAATTCTCCTCCAGCTATGGTAAATAGCAAGACAGACAGGGATCTTTAATCATGGCTTGGTTAACCCGTCTTACGATAAAGAAAAACTCTGAATTCAAACCTGTTAAACCCCGCCTAAAAAATTGACCTTGTGTCGCTTCCTTGCTCGTGCGGAGGGGGTATATATATATATATAATATATAATACTATATATAAATAATATATATATATATTACATGCTTACACCACATGCAGGACATCACTACACTCACATGAAACTATAGACGTGCGACACATGCACCGCACAGGAATACACACATACACTGCACACACAGTCACACAGGGCACTAGTACACATGCACTACATACATACACACAGCCTATGCATACATACATGCACTTAACCTATGAAAGCATCTGTGTGCATTCAATCGTTAACGTACACTAAAAAATTATGCAAGTACACACATGCACCCACGCACGCAAATTACACAAGCACTATACACATGCACACATACATTACACACATGCACTATGCATACATACATGCACTAACCTATGAAAGCATCTGTGTGCATTCAATCGTTAACGTACACTAAAAAAATATGCCAAGTACACACATGCACCCACGCACGCAAAAAACACACAAGTAGACGCACACAAGCACACACACATATATGAACGCACGCACATATGTGCACACACGCAAACATACACGTATACACATGCACGCACATGCTCAAAATACACACACAATATAACACAAACGCACTCAGAGTCACATAGATAAACACACGTACACACAAACACATCCACGCATATACTTCCGCAGGCACATTACGTGTGTGGAATGAATTGTATATAAGGTGTGCTTCAATTGCCCACCTGGATTATAGACTAGCCTAAGTCACGTCTGGTCTTATTCCATAAGATTGTAACATACGTAAACACTCGCAAACGCATGCGCGCATATGCACAAAACTCACACTGCACGCACACACATGCGTTACTCACGCACATGCGTATGCGCACATCCACTCAAACACACTTACATGCACACATTGAAAATCACAAACGCACGTATAGAAACGGACGCACATATGCACACACATTCGCATTCGCATACATCCACAAACACCCACTGCCGCACTCACCCACGCAACTCAGACACACACGCACACGAATGCACTCACATACACATATGCGCACCTACGCACGCTCACACAAACATATATACATGCATACAAACCCACTCACACGCAAACATAGAACAAAAATGCACGTACACACACAGACGTACGTATATACATACGCATACACACACGCACACGTGAGAAAAAGACAAAAAAATGATTCTTACAAACCTATCATAGTTTTTTCTTCTTTCACGTACACGTAAACATACACACATACACAAAAAAACACACTCACACGCACATATAGAAAAACACAAACGCACATACACTCACAGACGCACGCATATACATACGCACCGACATACACACGCACACGAGAGAAAAAAAAAAATGTTTCTCACAAACCTGTCATAGTTTTTTCTTTCATGCACACGCAAACGTACATACACAAAAACATACGGACACACACATATAGAAAAACACAAACGCGCGTACCCACATAGACACACGCATATACATTTTCCGCATTTACATATGCGCACACGAGAGAAAAAACTTGTCATGTTTTTTTTTTCCTTCACCAGGTAACTCGACGCTATACATCCACAAAAAAAAATAAAACCTTAAAAGAACAAATACAAAAACAGAAAAAAATCTCCATAATGACGCATTTTTTTCCTCTCGTTTTCCCGCCAAATATTTTCCCGCCTTTCCAGTTAACAATTCTGACCCGTTGACGCCATTTCTTTCGGTGGACAATTAGCCATAAATCATGGCGTCACGTTTCGAAACAAATCGCCAGTAAATCTGACATTCACCTTTGTTATTAATAACGCGGGAATCGACGAATCATTTCCGATGTGAGTTACGCATGCGCGTTAATACGAGGGATTGAATGAACCAGATTTGGAGATTTATGGTCCAACTTCCGATTACAGTTCGTACGGTCTGTAAGCAATATTTAAATTACTAATCTCACCCGAGATTAACTATTTCTAGACGATCCGTGAGCCCAATTGGTTCCGTTGTAAAGAGTGCGTTTCAGTGAATAGACAAGATTTCTTTTTAGTGACAATGACTTTTATATGTACATTGTGACTAGCCTGGCGTACCTCGCGTAGAGAGTGAATACGCTCCCAGGACTATTTATACACGGCTATGATAGCAGCAAGTGATTGCTGAGTCTAATTCGGAGTGCTTCAGCTCTGGAGCGGCTAAGTAAATTAACAACGTTGATACCAGGGAATATCCCCCCAGGCAATACCTGCCCCCTTGATTTAAAGGATTAGGCCTGGGTTATTGCCCAGTGCATGAGTTACCCCCTCTTGAGTGGGAATGCCGACGGGTATCAATGCATTTTTTGCCTACCACCTATAAGCTTCGGCTTGTGGGTGGGCCACATAAAATGTTTTTGTGTCACGCCCTCATAAGTGGGATGAGAGGCAAATATCCCCAGACTGCAAGATATGGAACCATTACGCGATCTGTCTACCGCGAGGTTTAGCATTCTGTTACGAGTTACTCTATGTCTGGCGCACATGCAGTTTGAATTACCAATATACTGAATTACTATATGATCCAGTATAGAACAATATTTATTTTATATATGCAATTTTCTTTTAAATTGAGAAATTCGGACCAAGTATCCAATAGGCAACTTAATAAAAGTTCACATTTTAACTCGTCACCGTAACTTTCGCTTCCAAATTTTTGTAAACAAATGATTTTAATCAGAAGTTTATAGAGATGTTAAATAGATAAAATTAAATAAATAGATGTGTTGATACACGTAATCAAATTTAAATTCAATAGCAAAATCTTTTTTAAATAAATACTTTTAATCAGAACTTTGTGAATATTTTTCAACACTTACGATAAATTTAAAAAAAAATGAAAGACGTTTTTATACTAAAAAAGTTTTTACTTAATCAGAAGAGAAATGTAATTATGTTTATTTAAATAAAAATACAGTTTTTATTTACAAGATGTTTTTATGTTTATTTAAATAAAAGGATGCTGTTCAGAAATACTGTCACAAAATTTGTAAAATGTGTTTTTGTCAGATACAATATAAGTTCAAAAAATCATCTGTTCGTTTATTTTCAAATATTTGAAAGTCGAAGTAACCGGTGATGAGTTAAAATATGAACCTTTTACTAAGTTGATGATTTGGGATGCCTATTGGATACTTGGTCCAGAAATTCTATTATAGGGATTATCTTCCCTTTCTTGCTACGATTGCCGTTAGGTGTGTGTTTTACGATTCGTGTAGCCATTTTAGGCTGTAGTTAAAAGCAGTTTTACAGTGGAGATTCCTTGGTATAAAGTTTGACCTTTTTTTTAAGTTGAAAGATGTAGTATCAGTTTTAATCCTTGCCACATCCGTCCTTAGAGAGTTGTATAATCCTCGTCTGTTGTTTTTTCTTCTGCAGCGAATAATTCTAGGACAATTTATGAACGCCTTGAAATAGTAAATTAGATATATGTTAGGGCGTTTTTGATTGGCTGATACAGTCACCGCTGTTTTGGAACTGTTTATAAATATCATTGTGATCTTTATATAAAAAATAATCCAACAGTGTTGCTAATTTACTGCAAAAAAGGTTCATTGTTAGCTTCAAAATTTAGTTGGTTGGCTGGCTGGTTGGTTAGTTAGTGGATTTTAACGGCATATTAACTCGTCTACGATTATTTTGTATGTAGAGTAAAGAATATATATATATATATATATATATATATATATATATATATATATATATATATATATATAAAATGTTGTTCTGGTTCCAACGGGAGAAAATTCAATATTTTATAAAAAAAGGAAGGTCCGCAAAATGTATTTTGTTCTCAGAAAAAAATTTTTAAATTCTTTTTGTTTTACATATGCAACTCGTGTTTCAGATCTTCTGGTATCTTCTTCAGGCTTTGATTGATAATATATATATATATATATATATATATATATATATATATATATATATATATATATATATATACCAACCTCCGCAAACAAGGTCAATTTCTTAAACAAAGTTTAACAGCTTTCAGTTCGCTTTTCTTCTCCTCGACTGGTTACCAATCTAAGGTTAAAGAGCCCAGTCTGTCCTACTATTTACCCGTAGCTGGAATGAATATATGGATGCATAACTTTCCCCATGGTATTAGTGCTATGTGAAATGCAAACAGCCTTGTCCAGGATTTGAACTCGGGTTGGAGAATAATATACCTTTTTAACCCATTGATAGGATCCTAAACGATACTGCCACTCCGGTCAGTGTAAATCTGGAAGTAATGGCAATAAGTGAGTACCCCAGAACTCCAGAATTAGAACTTCACAGCTAGATACAGCTTAACTAACACTCAAGTTAGAATGGAGCTGGGAATAATGGAGATGAGGAGTACCCCACATACCCCAGAGGTCCAGAATTTAAACTCCACCATTTGATGCAGTTTAACGTTATACCCATTACACTAAGACCCTCATCCACCGCCTTCTAGCACATATATGATAAAAAGGGCTCAGAGTTTATCATAAGACAATGTATATGTTGGCATCCTTCCGTCTACTAAAGACGAAGGCATAGTGTCCATTTTTTTCTATCTGCAACAGACCAATTTTTGAATGGCAATCCCTGGGGCAGTGATTGCAAACCAACAAGTGATGCTTGCTGGAGTTGCTGTTGTCTCTCCTTTCTTCTGCTCTCTTTTCGTGGCGGCTTTTTTCCTCTCTTTTTCACTCCTTTTTGTCCCTTCTTTGACTAGGAGCGCCAGGTCGCTCAGTTTTCTGCAGAAGCCTCCCATGTGTTGTGTTTGATGTGGCATATCCTTCTTACAGACGTCTTTAAAGCGCAGTGTGGTCACCCTACCGGTCATTGTCCATCCTCCTAACGTGACCGAGCCATCGTTTATCATAAGGGCTGTTAAATTTCTGACCGCCATTCTTGGCCAGTTGTAAGAACTTAAAGTAAGTAAGTCCTGAAATCTAGAATCCTTTGGTGAGTGAATAAGTCCCGCAATACAGAATCCTTTGGTAAGTCCTATGAGGTCCAGTGAGATAATCACATGAGGTCTGTACTCCACGAGTGTCCAAAGTGCAATGCCTAGGTGTTCTCAGACCTTCAGTATATATAATGATATCAGCAGCAGAGCGCTGTCAGTGACTGGTTAATGGGTTGGTCACGTGACACTCGGCGAGTCTATATGTAGCACATGCCTTATATAAAAAAAATTCCAACAAGGGCAATAGGGTTGGGAAAATTCTATAGATAGGAATTAACGTGACCAGTCGATTTATTGTAGGGCTCTGCGCAGAGGCCCTTCCAGGAGAGATTGCCGATAGGGACGAGTGGCGAGGAAGAGACATGTAGATCCGTGCTGTCTGTTCGACTTGATGATAATTCTCCAATTTTCTATAAATGACATGAAAGGAATAACATCTTTACTGTTGTTAACAACCTTTTATGTTCAATTTAGTCTTCAAAAAAGGCATTTCTTGTAAGGTATTGGCATATATCCAATTCTTTTTAATTATAAAAGCCTCTTAAAGAGATGAAAGCTCGCTCTCATTAATGTTTCACACAATCCATCTGCATTTGTATAAGTTTTGTTCCTAATATTTCATCAGATCATTATTAGATGAATGAATAGAGTAATTTATTTGGGTAAACAATTAGTACATAGTTTCTTAGGAATATTCTCACTGATAGATTGATAGATATGGACAGAGTGATATATATATATATATATATATATATATATATATATATATATAGAGAGAGAGAGAGAGGAGGAGAGAAAGAGAGAGATAAATAGATAGATAGATAGATAGATAGGAATTAGTACTTAGTTTCTTAGGAATATACACACTGATAGATTGAAAGATATGAACTGAGATAGATAGATAGATAGATAGATATATAGATAGAAATTAGTAGTTAGTTTCTTAGGAATATACACCACTGATAGATTCATAGATATGAACAGATTGAGATAGATAGATAGATAGGAATTAGTACTTAGTTTCTTAGGAAATTACACACTGATAGATTGAAAGATATGAACTGAGAGATAGATAGATAGATAGATAGATAGATAGGAATTATTCTTAGTTTCTTAGGAATATACACCACTCATAGATTGATAGATATGAACAGAGTGAGATAGATAGATAGATAGATAGGAATTAGTACTTAGTTTCTAAGGAATATACACCACTGATAGATTCATAGATATGAACAGACTGAGGTAGATAGGAGTTAGTTGGTTATTTGTTTTACGATATATCAACCCTCTGTGAAAATGCCGAATCCCTCTCTGGTATCCAATTCTAATCTAGATAAAAAAGGAGTATTAAAAAAGTTGAGTTTTTAAATACAAAAATGAATAAAAAAAGGTGTCTTGTTCTTCTTGTTCTTCTTCCAACTTGTTCTTGTTTTGTTCTTTGTTCTTCTCTTCTTCTTCTTCTCTTCTTCTTCTTCTTCTTCTTCTTCTTCTTCTTCTTCTTCTTCTTCTTCTATACCTCCTTTCCGCTTTCTCCTCGTCTCAGTAATTCTACCCTATCTTTTCTCATTCCCACTACTTTTTATCAATTCTTCAGTCCCCTTCCCGATAACAAATCCCTCTCCTCCTCCTCCTCCTCTTTCTACTTTTTTCCCTCCACTTCCCTTTATCTTCCTCCCCTTTTTCCCACCTTTGCTTCTACTTATATTACTTCGTCCCCTACACTTGGACCCACCCATTTAATACTTTTCATGAAATAAACTACATAGAGGCTTTTAGCTAATTGAATCTAGTTGCAATTTTCTTTCTGAATTCCTTTGAGTTTTTCTGATAAACCCTTAATACAGCCACTCGCAGGTAAATCCCAATGGTCACAGTGAAATACGAAAATTAGATGGCGTAGCCTCCACTCACCGAGTCAATTCAAGGACAATTTTTATAGCCACGCCATTAACTCAACACAAATTAAATCCTATCTACAAAATCTATCAAACAATTTGTCAAATCTTATTATAATGGAGATTCGGTGTAAGTCTGTCTTTAACCGAAACTACCTCATTACTTATGTAACAATAGCCTCAGATATTACGTAAGTTTACCAATGAATAATTTATTTCGAGTCAAAATTATTAATATTAATAAGTAAAGTCGTTGGGGCGGCCTAATATCGGTATCAGCCAATCAGCGAGCGAGTCTATCCCCTTTTCACTAGTGTTAGACCAAGGAGATTGTTTTTGCGTCTGAGGTGGAGAGACACACCTACCGTCAGCTTCTTACTTTACCGCACAGATTCCTGTGCTACTCATACGCTGAGTTGGCGAGGCCCGGTATCGAACTAGGAACCTTGTGGTTTCTAGCCGAACGATCTACCGACTGAGCTAACCCGGCCCCGAATAAATCTTATTTATTAACGATGTCTTTCTCCATTCCTTCGATTATTTTTCTGATAGTCCTTAATACAGCCGCTTGCAGGGGTGAGAGCGAAATACGAAAATTAGATGGCGTAGCTTCCACCAACCGAGTCAATTCAAGGAAAGATTGTATAGCCACAGCATTAAATCAACACAAATGAAATCCTATTAACAAATCTATCAAAAAATTCGTCAAATTCTTGTAAAATTCACAAGAATGGAACCCTTGTGACACGCAGTCCATGACACGCAACACTCCCCTTTGGCCTTTACTTAGGCTTGAACGGCGGTCGAAGATGCTCCTCTAATCAATCGGCCGGTCACATCAAGCCCTAGCACCTATATGATTGTCCCAACCCTATTACCTTTATGGCAAACCACCAACCCTTTTAACATATATGTGCTAGAAGGCGGTGTCTAAGATAATTATTTTCCTGTGTATGGCGTTAAACTGAATCTAGTGGTGAAGTTCCAATTTTGGGTCTCAGGGGAGTGTGGAGTACCCATTCATCGTCATATAAAATCTTTCTAACCTTTTATAGCAGTGGTTCCCAATGTGTAGTGTAGGTGTGGGGATTAAAATAAAAATTTAAAATTTTTAAAAAGTCACAAACTCCCATGGGCCTTCACCAGAAGAAACCTCCAAGCATATGCAGGAGAAAGGACCGACTTCCGACTTCCAAGAGAACCTTTCAGCCATTCGAGTTTAGGCCTTAACTGGGGC
Organism: Doryteuthis pealeii; assembly: GCA_023376005.1. Taxonomy (NCBI): domain Eukaryota; kingdom Metazoa; phylum Mollusca; class Cephalopoda; order Myopsida; family Loliginidae; genus Doryteuthis; species Doryteuthis pealeii. The sequence continues at coordinate 14,891,041 of CM042162.1, forward strand.
AAGATACTAATACTGGCCAGGGATAAATTTCCTTGCCACATGGTGGCTATGACCCATGAATAAAACCTAAATCATAAAACTACCTTTCATCTTTGTCTCTTTCTTATTCTTCCCTTGAATTCCTTCCTTTTCAGAACGACCACTAAATAAAATGGGGTTAAATGCAAACCCTAGGAACACACACCAAACATAACAAGATACCTTTTAAACCTAAAATGTTAAACCTCTTGCTACCCCACAAAAGGGGGTCAATTTACTACTGAAAACAAGAAATCAACTGAATATCACAAGAGAAGATTTAAAACTTCCTTCTCCTCCTCCTTCTCATCATCATCATCATCATCATGGTGTTCCGACAGCACGGATTCCTTTCACTCTCTCTCTCTCTCGCTATCATATCCATCATCACGCTTGGTAAGTCCTCTATACAGCACCCAGTCTCCGTACAGAGCTAATGAATATATATAAATATATTTACCAACCCCCCACACGAGCAGCGTGCGACACTAGGTCAATTTCTTAAGCGGAGTTTAACAGGTTTAAATTCAGAGTTTTCCTTCTACTAGACAGGTTGCCTTACCAAGTTTGAAGAACCCTGTCTGTCCTACTATTTACCCATAGCTGGAGGGGGTATAGTTGGATTCATACCTCTCCCGAGGGTATTAGCGCGATGTGAAATGTAAACAGTTTCGTCTAGGATTTGAACTCGGGTCGACGAGTCCAGTTTCTATGACTTTAACCATTATGCCACGCGCCTCCATAAAGCTGATGAATATAAGTTTTTGAAGGTCGGCCAATACTGGTGTGTCTATGTGTAGGAACCTTGTAACCTAGTAAAACCTGTCACATGTTATTTGTAAATGCAATAAGAACAACCAGGTTACTCGTATTGCCCTGAGAGATGCTAGGAAAGCGAATCACTCAATGTCGTCCCGTCAAACTGATAGTCTTTGAGCCAACACATTTACAGGAATTGTCATTTAATACGACGCAAAAAGAACAGGATCCAAGAAAATGCTAGCACCAATTCTGTGACCATTTTTGGACTTGAACAAAATAAAAACTTGTTATAATCTCTACGCTGACAGAAACTAACGAAAACAAGAAAAAGGATGAAAGGGAGTAGCAAAATGAAATGCGATAACAAAAAATAACACCCACCCACACACAAACCGGATAAGAAAAAAAAATCACACCAGTTCTCAGATATGACGTCATCATATGAATTTCTCGATCCCTTCCCCATGGTTCACTCATTTCTTACATAGGTCAAAAAGTCATCAACAGCAGACGTTATCATATAAACTTCACGGCCCACCCTCATGGTCCACCCTCATGCTCCACCCATTTCTAACATCGGTGTTGCAGCGCTTGGATCTTTGAGACCTTTCATTTACAGGGATTGTCATTTAATACAACAGAAACCAGGATCCAAGAAAATGCTAGCATCCTGGCCCTGGTGTAGGGATTGGGTAAATATATTTGTTTAATATCGGAGTTTAACAGGTTTGAATTCACAGTTTTCCTTCTCCTAGACTGGTTGTCTAACAAGGTTAAATAGTACCGTCTGTCCTACTATTTACCCATAGCTGGAGGGAGAATGGTTGGATGCATTCCAAGGAAGTCGAGGTCAAGCTATGGTTATTAACTGTCAATCAAATCCACAAGAGTCTAAGTCCGAATTCAAATAATATTTGAATTCAAATCTATTTTCTACACTAACCGTCCAAAACCAATGGTGCGCCCATCAATATGTAACAGTTTGATCCACCCTTGGATGAAATTTATCCTTTAGTGTTGCTATCATTCTCTTGTGGATTGGATTGAATGGATTTGCATTGAAACTTGAAGAAGGTAGGAGAGTTCAGTAGCCAATACGTTGTGAGTATAGCATCCAAGATGAGTACATATTAACCAACCCCTCAAACGAGCAGGATGTGGCACAAGGTTATTTTTAGGCAAAGTTTAACAGGTTTGAATTCAGAGTTTTCCTTCTCCTAGACCGGTTGCCGTACCAAGATTAAAGAACCCAGAAACTCCATGACAATTTTTGGACTTAACCAAAAACAAACTTTTTAGATCTCGACGTTGACAGAAACCAACGTTAACAAGAAAAATGATGAAAGGAAGTAGAAAAAGAAATAATATAAAAAAATAATAACACCCACTTTTGTAGACTTATTGGGTCCTAAAATATTTATGTAAAAAGATTGTATATGGAAAAGTATCAGATAAGGAATTGTTTGCTTTTGTTTCTTACTGTTATGGTAATTTACAACGCACGCATGAACTCTTCCAACTATAAATAGCATCAGGTTCTGCACTTAAGCGAGAGTTAATATTTCAGTGGATAGTTGATAAGACCACCTCGCGAGAGTTAATATTTCAGTGGATAGTTGATAAGACCACCTCGCGAGTGCCCTTCTCATTTGTATATGTTTGTACTACTGTTTTTGTTAATATATTTGTATAACTCATTCCCTCTCTTGCGTCTTTATTCTGGTCCCTAACCAGGCCACAACACTTAGTTTAATGGCATATCAATCATCATGGATTATTTAACACCAAATTCATTTTTGTACAGAGTGACCCATAAAAGACTGACATACAGCAAAATTAATCATTTAGTCTTTTGAGTCATAAAACATAGTCTAAGAAATTATAACTTTAGCTATTTGAGA
>CM042162.1:14898721-14919412 GCA_023376005.1 Doryteuthis pealeii
GGGGGGATAGCCCCCTGGGATCAACGCTGATAATTGTAGCCACGGTTCTCCGCCCCGAGATACTGTTGTTCCTTAATCTTCCGACCGTTATCATCTTGAAAAACTCTCTGGTTAAAAATGAGACCGTCCAAATCGTCCAAGTGGCAATTCAACAATAAAAACCCTAAGTATCTGGAGTCGCTTATCCACCTAATTCTTATTTCTTATGAGAACCGTCACCACAGCTAAATAATAGAGGATTCCGTTTTTATTATAAAGGTCGAGGCATTCCATAAGGATCGAACTCGCTATCAAGTAGCAATGGATCTGCGAGACTAGTTTGCTAACCAATTAGACCATGATTGAATGCCTTCTGTATTTACCGAACCCATTCACTATGGATCGAATGTGAAACAAGAACACAAGTATAGGGCATTCAGCGAGGACCGAACTCGCTATTAAGTAGTAATGGATCTGCGAGACTAGCATTACACCATGACGGGACACCTAACCTTGTAAATCCCCGCTTAGTGAAGAATCCCTAATCGGAGGGACATAGAATAAGCTAGAAGAGTCACCCCCGCCCAAAGCAGGGTGTGACACAAGGTCAATATTTAAACAGAGTATAGTTGATTTTCCTTCTCCCATACTGGTTGCCATACCAAGGCTAAGTAAACTTAGTAATAAGTCCCCTTACTATTTCCACATAGCTGATTGGAGGGGTGGGGGACACGGAAGAAATGGATTCATGTTTTTTTCACAAGGCCACTGGCGCGAAGTGAAGGGCAAGCAGCTTTGTACCAGCGTTTGAACTCTTGTCGCCGATTCCATATCCTGTAATGATAACCGTTACGCACTGAGCGCATCTTAGGAAGAAGTAGATCCATGCCTTTTCTCAGCAGTATCAATGAACGCAAATGGGCCAGACTGAAACTCGAACTCGGTTCACTGGTTCCACTTTCCGGGTCGATGACCGTTACGCTACTCTGCACTTTCTAGAATATTCACAAACAAAACGGAAATATTCGTCTACCCACAAGTACATTCCGATACACATCCACTTTTACACACCTCTCTTCCTATCGATAAGATTTTATTTCTTTTCTGACGCTTCTACATCTTTTTATTTTGTATCATCATTTTTTTCAGAGTGCGCAGAAATGTTAGACAAAAAGCTTTGATGTTTTTCTTGCACACACACACACACACACACACACACACACATATATATATATATATATATATATATATATATATACACACAAGTGAGAATAAAGGAACTAGGTGCGCATCTTCAAAAGAAAACCTGGTAAACAGCCACAAATACGTATATACCCACCCACCCCCGCGTTCTATCCCTACCCCCCCAAAAAACCAACACTCTTTCTCCATCCTCTGCGAAGGCACCCACACTAATGCCATGGATTCACCGAAAATACTGCGAGTATTCGCGCAAAAGTCGAAAACCTAATTAAATTAACTCTTTGTCTATCTTAAAGCGCTCAAAGTGGCTCCCCCACCACTGCGATCCTATCGTAAACCGCTGGCAGCGGCTATCGCACGTATCACTTGTTCACACTGAAAATCACAACGTGAACACACATGCCAGAACTTTATTTCAATAGAATGAGTTCAAGTAGAATGCGACACAAGGTCAATTTTTAAGCGGAGCTTAACAGGTTTCAATTCAGAACTTTCCTTCTCCTATATTGGTTGTTTTACTTTTCCCGGTGCGTGTTTGAAAAAAAGCAAGATAATTTTTTTCCATAAACGTAAACTCGGCATTTTTTTAGATAGGTTTATATATATATAATATATGCACGAGCAGGATGTGACGCATGATCAATTTTTGAGCGGAGTTGAAGTAAGACCTTTCATCCTACTAGACCGGTTACCATACCAATATTAAAGAGCCCAGTCTGCCCTACTATTTATTCATAGCTGAAGGGTGAATTATTGGATAGATACTTTTACCAATACAAACGTCCACGTCCAAGATTTGAACTCTGTTCGACGTGTCCAATTTCTACGACGATACAATTTTAATTAACGTATATATATATATATATATATATATATATATATATATACCAACCCCTCCACACGAGCAGCATGTGACACAAGGTAATTTTTAAGCGGAGTTTAACTGGTTTGAATTCAGAGTTTTCCTTGACTGGTTGCCAAACCAAGGTTAAAAAACCCGGTCTATCCAACTATTTACTCCAAGCTGGAAAGAGAAGTTGGATTTATATCTTTCCTTCGGGTATTATCGCCATGTGAAATGCAAACAGCCTCGTCCAGTATTTGTACTCGGGTCACCGTGCCCAATTCCTACGCCGGGAACCATTGCACCACGTGCCTCCATATATATATATACGTGGATGTATTAATTAACGAAAATTCTCGAAAACCGATTGCGTTCACGAAATTTCGATCTGAACACTTATTTTTAATCTATCGGGTTCGACTTTTCTCATTCAGTTAATCATGGCCGGGTACAAGTGTTAAGCTATGTTAAATATTCCATATTATTATAACTCGTGGTCAGGATTAAACCTGCAACCTACAGAGGATTATCATTTAGAACTGTATTACCTTAACCCTATATATCCGTTAAATCCACGTGTCCAACTAAACAACATGGAATACTTAACATAGCTTAACACTTGTACTCAGTCATGTTTAATGTGAACAGTCTACCCCGGTGGATTAAATAAGGGGTTCGGTTCGAAGTTCCGTGAAAGATCTCGATTACGACATCAAGACTCCCAACTTCGACAAGAAAGTTCACGCGTTCGAGAAGGTTACCGTTTTCGACAAGAAACACCTGAATAAGTCCGGAGGGTACATCGTCCGAAACGTTGAATATATAACAATAAAGATGAGGACAGCACTCCAGAGAAGCCAAATAATACAAACTGTTAAACTCCGTTTAAAAATTGATATTGTGTCACATCCTGATCGTGCGGAAGTTTTGGGTTAAGCCCATACGCATTAACAACCTCTTCCAGGAATATAAAGAATCTAAAAATGTTTATATTTTTCGGTTGCCATAAGTAAAATTGGTTTATTTAATATGTCTTATATCAAAAACAAATTACTTTGCCTACAATCATTCATACAAATTATATGCTGAGTCTATAATTTTAAGTGGTGGACTTCAGCACACCTTACATACAAAAAACTCCAACAGTTAGGATCGGTTAGAATACTCAGAAGAGTCCTGGAGACTCGAGGAGATTTGATGTCACTTAGAATTCAGTGAAAAACCACCATCTCAGGCTAGTGTACAAAACTCACAATAAATAATATTGGAAAAGAGTCTAGATCAATGGTTCTCAACCTTTTTTTTTACCCATGAACCCCTTTTAACCCTATTTTACTCTGGTGGACTCTCCCATAGGCGTTCGATTTTTAAAAATCCCTTTGTAATTTTATAGTTAAATACATTTTGCTTGCCTGGGTCCCAAAAATGTTTATATGGCCCCGGGGGTCCACATGGACCCTGGTTGAGAACCACTGCTCTAGATGAATTAGTATCGCTATATAGTAATGCTGCTGTTGATAAATACTCTACTTGCTCAACCAGCGGGCAAACCTGAATAATTAATATCAGTATTTATCTGGATGAAATATTTTGACAGAATAAATGATGGTACTATTTGCATAGAACTAATATTAGATCGTGCAAAGCACACCAAAAACTAATATGGGAACGTCCATGGCACACTGGCATGACCCCAGAGGCGAGGGGATATAATCTGTAATAGGGGATATAATTTTTTATGGTAAAAGAGAAATTGCCAGTCATGAGAGGTAGGATAGAGTGGGGTAGGGCAGGGTAAGCTAGTTTTAAGATTCTCATTCATAAACCACCGTGAAAATCTCGCGAGGTGAACGTTAGATTAATGAGAGTTAGCACACGCAAATATATGTATCACTGTTTTTTATTTGTTTGTTTTTACATGCTAAGGTATAAACGAGATTCTCAAGAAATGATACTTTTAGGTACAAACTGTATTTAAAAAAATTAATAAATAGATCACTAATTAGGACAGCCTATTCTAGTAGTGATCACCCTAAGCGGAGTTTAACAGGTTTGAATTCAGTGTTTTCTTTCTCCTAGACTGGTTGCCTAACCAAGGTTAGAGCCCAGTCTGTCCAATTAATTACCCATAGGTGGAGGGAGAGTAGTTGGATTCGTTCCTTTTCCAAGGGTATTAGCGCTATGTGAACTGTAGATTTGTCCAGGATTTGAACTTTGGTTCACGGGCCCATTTTCTACGACTCTAACCATTTGACTACGCGCCTCCAAATTATTGGTGAGGCTTATAATATGCTGATCGTACCCCATGCAAAGAGATAAAACTCCAACCGCTAAAAAGGAGTGTCGTAAGTATTGTAGCGTTGTGGGCTCTATTTGAAAGGCATGATGAAATGTTAATAGTAATTATAATATAATTATCTTCTATTCCTGTTCTACTTATTGAGGCTGGATCAGATTTTATGTTATTTTTGGATAGATTGTTGGGCTGAATAACATTCTCGCTGTTTGAGTCTGGAACAAATTGGGATTCTCTTGAGGATATTTGGTCTTGTGCCGTTCATAGTTTGTAATAACAACACAAGACGTTCTTGTTTTTTTTTATTTTTTAATTTTTTCATGAGATGATTTATTTCATCCCCAAGTCAAAATTCCTTGGGGAACAGACATGCATCTTGCGTCTCTTCCCTTCAACAACTTCGCCCAGACTTATCTTTCATCTGTCTTTCTTTCTCTTACCCTCTTTCTTGACTTGTTCTGACCAATAAAAAATCGACAGGTAGTGTTCTGCTGACCAGTTACTCTCCACTATTAACTACACGTAAATTCTTGGATTTTTTGTCATTAATTGCATCTGATGCTGTGACTTCAATTTTGGAGATCTGAAGAGTGTGGAGTCACCCTTTCATTCACATTATTCCCAGGTCCATTGTGGCCTGGAATAATAGTAACTGTGAGGGTTCGAATTGATCCGTCTAAAACTTTTTTTATTTGATGCTATATATCTGTAATGTTTTTGTGCCTCTACCTCAGGCCATAATGGTTCTTTTGAGTCCTCCAGTTTGAGACATCTGATCTATAGTTATATTATAAAAGTATTTAGTAAAAATTCATCTAACCAGAAATAGGTGCTATAAAATCAGCCAGAAAAAAATATTCTTAGTGAAAAATGACGAATAAGGGATGAAGACAAAGGTTTTGACGTAGCCATGGGGACTCTAGACTCCGCGCAAATCTCGGACCTAGTTGGTCTGATACTACTCTACAACTTAACAAAAAAACTGGACATTCGGGATGTTGAGATTCAACATGATGACGGTTTATAGGACGTTAAAAACGCGTCGGGAAAAATGCCTTTCATGAAACCAAACACACACATATATATATATATATATATATATATATATATATATATATATTGTGTGTGTGTGTGTGTGTGTGTGTGTGTGTATTTGTGTGCGTGTCACTCTGCATCTATTCCACCTCTCTCTCCCTCTCTGCCTCTTTCTTTGTCTTGTCTTTCTTTTTCTATCACCTTTCTTCCTCATTATAGTATTTTCTTTCCTTCTTATCTATTCTTTCTTGCTTTCTTTTCTTACCACTTTCTTTCTTGTTATAGTCCTTTCTCTCTCTCTCTCTCTCTCTCTCTCTCTCTCTCTCCCTCTCTTTCTTTCTTTCTTTTCCTATTATATTTCTACAGTGTTATTATTACCTCTTTCTTTCTGTCTTTCTTTCTCTATTTCTTATCGTGATATCTTCTCGTTTGTTCTACTTCTTTCTTTCTTTCTTTCTTGTTATAGTTCTTTCTTTCTTTCTTTCTTTCATTTTTCTTTTCTTTCTTTCTTCTTTCACAAATCTCTTATCTCTCTCTCTCTCTCTCTCTCTCTCTCTCTCTCTCTCTCTCTCTCTCTCTCTCTCTCTTTACTGATTGACCTAAACAATGAAGCAATATAAATTAAATAGCAAATAAAAACAAACATAAACGATTAAAAAAAGCCTACAAAAACCATTAAAACGCCCCCCCCCGACACCTACAGAGACAAACCGACCAATCAGAATCGACCGAGCGGTGATAGAAATGTTCTTCTTTTTTGTGAAAAGAAACACTTAGCAAATTAACGCAAACCCCCACCCGCCATTTTTGTTTAATACAATCTGTGAAAAGAGAAACAAAAAAAAATGTTTGATGCGTTCACTTCTATCGGCGCCATTTTGTTTGCATTAATTTTCAGATAAGTCACGACCAATAAGGACAACATTTTTCCAGCCATTCTCATCCAAAATTATTAGATTTTAGTCGACATTTGACCACAACCACCACTACCAGCACCACTACTACAAAGAACAACAACAACAACAAAAGCAACAACAACAACAACAAATAATAATAATAATAATAATAAGAAGAAGAAGAAGAAGAAGAGAATTTTATGCGTTTCGTTCTCAAGAACAGATTCTGGTTTATGCATATACCATTTTGTTGTATGGTCAAAATTAAATTTTTGGCATAATTCCCAGTGGATCACCTTCCCAACCCAGTCGCGTCTAGTTTTGTATTCTCGTTGTGCTAGTTTGCTACATTCGCATAGTATATGGTTTACAGTGGGTCTTTGAAATAAAAACGGATCACCTTATCCCAGCAAGAAGACCAGACCTAGTGTTGATAAACAAAAAAGAAAGAACTTGTCAACTGGTGGATTTTGCAGTGCCAGCAGATCACAGGGTGAAGCTGAAGGAAAATGAAAAAATGGACAAATATCTGGACCTTGCCAGAGAACTGAAAAAATATGGAATATGAAAGTGAAAGTAATACCAATTGTAGTTGGTTCACTTGGAACAGTCCCAAAGGCTCTGGAAAGTTTGGGAATCAGAGGAAGGATTGAAACCATTTAGAACACTGCACTGCTGCAATCTGCCAGAATACCCAGAAGAGTCCTGGAGACCTGAGGAGACTTGCTGTCACTCAGCCTCCAGTGAAAGACCATCAGCTAAATGCTGATGTGAAAAACTCAAAAGGAGTAAATTAAATAATAATAATAATATAATAATAATAATAATAATAATAATAATAATAAGAAAACTCTTAGAAACCAAGCTCAACAGCAGAAATCTTATCAAAGGAATAAATACCTGTGCCGTCCCCCTTATAAAATACTCTGGGCCATTCTTAAAATGGACAAAAGAAGAACCCAGACAGATCGACCAAAGGACTAGGAAATTAATGACAATGCACAAAGCTCTACACCATAGAGATGATAGAGATAGGCTATATGTATCAAGAAAGGAAGGTGGAAGAGGCCTTGTCAACATACAGGATTGCGTAGAGGCCACAATCCAACAACTCGAAGAATACACGATAAAGAGCAAAGACAGATTACTTATGGTAGCCAACAACAGCAGATGTAATATATGAACAAACAGAAACACAACGAAAACTAGAAAACAAAGATGGGAAAAAAAATGAAAAAAAATTATCTGGACACTTTGGTAATTTTGATCTCATGTCGTCCAGGCCTCCTGCCCTAATTTACGCTATGTTTTAGCGAGCCAACGTCAGGGGAATTTCCAGCCCAACTATTTTTTCAGAGTCGTATTTTTGTCACTTTTATTTTTGTATTATTCACTGCAAGGAAAACAGCAGGATTTATACGTACAAGAATTAAACTGGTTTTAGCTTTCGTGGCTATCACCACTTCTTATAATGCGTGGAATTTCTACGAAACGAAACATATCGTTTCATAGAAATTCAACGGTTTCCGCTAATAATAATAATAATAATAATAATAATAATAATAAGGATTAGAAAAGGGTTTGGAAATTTGGATATCAAAGAAAGGATTGAAACCATTTAGAACACTGCACTGCTGCAATCTGCCAGAATACTCAGAAGAGTCCTGGAGACCTGAGGAGACTTGCTGTCACTCAGACTCCAGTGAAAGACCATCAGCTAATGCTGATGTGAAAACTCAAAAGGAGATAATAATAATAATAATAATAATAATAATAATAATAATAATAGACCTAGTATTGATTAACAAAAAAAAAGAGAACGTGTCAACCGGTGAACTTTGCGGTCCCAGCAGATCACAGGGTGAAGCTGAAGCAAAATGAATAGATGGATAAATACCTGGACCTTGCCAGAGAATTGAAAAGCTGTGGAATATGAGAGTGAAAGTGATACCAATTGTAGTTGGTGCACTTGGAACGGTACCAATAAACTTGGAAAAAAGACTGGAGGATCTAGAAATCAGAGGAAGAATAGAGACCATCCAGACTACTGCACTGCTGCAATCGGCTAGAATACTCATAAGAGTCCTGAAGACCTGAGGAGACTTGCTGTCACTCAGACTCCAGTGAAAGACCATCAGCCAATGCTGATGTGAAAACTCAAAGGGAATAATAATAATAATAATAATAATAATAATAATAATAATAATGCTGGAATGGATTGTGACGGTCCTGGCCTTAGCATTGAAGGATATTGGAGAGTTGACTTACTGTTAATCGGACTTGAGTGAAAGTCAGCAGTTACTACTAATATAAATAAAAAATACAAAAAACAAAAAAAACAACATGCAAACTGTCCAAGATGAAAAAACAAAAATGTAAATCCTGATTATCTGGTGTTGCTTTCTCCACCGAATTCTTATTTCTTATGTGTGTCGTCACCTCAGCTAAATAATGGATCATTCTGTTTTTATTATAGAAAAAAAGAAAAAGGTAGAAAAAGTGCATGCTACACAGAAAAATATAATAAAAAAGAAAGAAAGAATGAAAAAAAGAAAGAAAAAGTGTGTAAAGGAAAGTAGGGTTAATCTGTTTCAATCGAAAATAATGAAAAGAAGGAAAGAAAGAAACAAAGAAACAAAGAGAGTAGAGAAAAAAGCGCATGGAAGCTATAACGCTAATCTGTTTCAATCAAAGATAGTTAAAAGATTAAAAGAAGGAAAGAAAGAAGAAAAAAGACGCGGGCGCGCGCGCGCGCGCGTGTGTGTATGAGAGAGAGAGACAGAAGAACAGAGAGAGGGAGAGAGTGTGGTGTGTGAGAGAGATAGAGAGAGAGTGAAAGAGAGAGAGAGGAGAAGAGGAGAGAAAGTTACACATCAGATTTATACTTTATACATATTGAATTATTGCAATAGCTCTTAAGTATATATTATCAACTTTGGTTCAAGGATTCTTATCTTCTTTAGAGATCTGCAATACGAGAGAATCATCTATCTATTTAGTCTAAAATCAAAGAAATAGTAAATTCTTATCCTATCTATCTATCTATCTATCTAGTTTATTTTTTCTATTCAATCAACTAATCTAATACTATATCTATCTACTATCAATCACGTGTTAGCTCTATTCTATCTATCTATTCTTCTATCTAGTCTTCATATATCTATCTATCTATCTAATCATCCAGTCTAATTCTTATAGTATCTATCTATCTATCTATCTCTCTTTTCATATTTAAATGGCCAACACGTAGCACCCAACCCATGACTTTTTTGAAAAGCCAGAGGATAATCTGACACGAGATGAAATCCTAAACCCCTTTTTGCAGCTATTTACCGTTTTTCTTGAAATATGGCAGCAACTCTGTTAACCCCGCTTTCAGAAGAATCAACGAGGCTTCCCATTCTAGATAAACGGATTTTTACGGAAGCCATGCACGCACCACCAAAAGAAGAAGGAAGAAGAGAAGAAGAAGAAGAAGAAGAAGACCAGAAGAAAGGGCAAGTTGGAAGAAGAAGAAGAAGGAAGAAGAAGAAGAAGAAGAAGAAGAAGAAGAGATACCTTCGTTGAATTAAACCCCCCCCAAAAAAAAAACAAACAAACCCACATTGACATTAAACTCAATTCTTCTTTTTAGAATACAATATTAATCCACACAATGGAGTAATGATTATAATATGTTTTTCGTTTTTACCTTTAAGAATTTTATTGTTTTTAGAGGGTGTTGTCTTTGATTGCTGCAAAATTCCTGTTGCATTTTTGCATGCTGCATATTTTGATTTCAACTTAACATTTTCTATGAATTGCATTTAACACGTTATTGTCTAATTAAGAAGAACCCCCCAAAAAAAAAAAAAAAAAAAAAAAAAAATTTGAAAAATTGAATATGTTTATCGAAATTCTCTCGGCAATATCATAACTGGTAACATTATACTGAAAAGTATTTTCCATTTGAAGTCATCCCATTAATGTGGAATCGCATGAGAGAGAGAGAGAAGAGAGAGAAGAGAGAGAGAGAAGAGAGAGAGAGAGAGAGAGAAGAGAGAGAGAAAAGAGAGAGATAGATCAAGATTATTATACTTTATACATATTGAAGTTATTTCAATAGCTCTTAAGTATATATATCAAACATTGGTTTATCAGTTTCTATGTCTTTATTTGGCCTTACTTGTTGCCAAGATTTGATTGTACTTAAGTTAAAGAATTACTAGTAAACGTTTCTTCATACGTTTTTGCTACCAAGATACCGATCGCCTTGTTAACTACGGCCTTCTTTAATGAGAAAATATTTTTGTTATCAATTCTATTATTATCTATCTATCTAATCTTATCTATCAATCTGCAGTTTGTTCATATCTATCTACTATCTATCTATCATTGTTCATATCTATCCATACTTGCAAACCTCGTATTACATTGTATCCGTGGCAAACGGGTTAGGTAAATACCAATCTATCTATCTATCTATCTATCTATCTATCTATCTATCCTAAACTGTTCATATCTATCTATCTATCTATCTATATATATATATCCCAGAATGTCCCGTATCTATCTATCAATCTATGATTGAAAAGAGATAGGAAAACCAAATGTTCATAGTACGCTGACAGATATCTGTTTCGACCTTTATAAAAAAACGGTCTTCTTTATGAGCAACTATATTGATGAATATTCTTTTAAAGAAGACTATTTTTGTAAAGGTCGAAACAGATATATTATACTGAAAAGTATTTTCGAGTTTGAAGTCATCCCATTAATGGAATCGCAAGTTTCCATGTTCGATGCCGGCCCTCGTCATCTACCGCATGAGTAGCACAGATTTCGTAATCAGCAACAAAGTGGGGAGCTGACGGTAGGTGTGGCGCTCCACCTAAGCAAGACAATCTCCCTGGTTTAGCGCTAGCGAAAGGAGGATAGATTCCCTCGCTTGTCTGGCTGATACGGACAATAAGGCTACTGTGTCAACATTACTTTGCTTTGCTTAAGCCATCCACTATAGAGAAATATACACAGTTCTAATCCTGGACGAGATTGTTTGCATTTCCTAGAGCGCTATTCCCCTTGGGAAACGTCAGCAACAAACTATTATTCCTTCCGGCTATGGTTAAATAGTAGGACAGACTGGGCTTTTTAACCTTAGTCAGGTAACCAGTCTAGAAGTAGGAAACCTCTGAATTCAACCCCGTTAACGAAATTGACCATGTGTCGCATCCTGCTCATGCGGAGGGGGTTGGTAAATATATACAGAGAAATTAACACCTGCTCAAGCCGAATCACTGCCGCATAGCGAGAAGCAGCCAGTAAGAGGCATTGGTCTCCGCGTGAACTTAGATAAAATACAGGAACTGTTTTTTTTTAAACAAGATGGTGCTAAGACGGAAATTCTAACAAGATGTAGCAGTGTCAATACTACTGTATGTTTGCACCGCATGGGTTTTAACCCGGGGATTATTATTATGAAGAACATGTAGAACACTTGTGATTCATCATTCTTTTGTTATCAACTTATCCCGAAATTATAGCTTGTCCCCATTCAAAACCTTCATCGTTATAATGTAATTTGTAAAATCATCGAGTGACCACTCATACGCCGTACGGAACGGGTAAGCTAATATATGTATATATATATATAATATATATAATATATATAATATAGATAGATAGATAGATAGATAGATAGATATTTTTTAAAAAAATGTTGAGATGAAACAAAGAATCACAGTGCTCAACCACAAATTTGTAGGAGCTTTATTTATTTATTTGTTGAATTTATTTAAAATAATATGTTTTCCATAGGCAACTACCCATATATATATATATATTATATATATATATATATATATGTATGTGTGTGTGGTGTGTGTGTGGTGTGTGTGTTGGAGAAAAGTAGACAAACACGGGATGTTATGGAAACTTGATGTTTATTGTCGACGATGCAACGTTTCGGTCTCTTATTAGACCATCTTCAGGACTAGGATATAGTTCTTACTCCAATGATGGAAATTCTCAAAAATGCGAAAACGGAAGGTCGTCAGTAGGGGTGTTGTGTGGTTGGGGGTGGTTAGTGTATTCTTCTTCTCTCTGGAATGTGGGAGTGCCGAAATGGTGAATGGTGTACCACAGGTGTTAGATTGTGGGGATTGGTTAGCTTAAATAATGTGTATGTGTGTGTGTGTGTGTCCTGTCTGTTTTAATTGTTTTTTTTGATTATGTTGATTGGGAACTGGATTTGTCGTTAAGTTATATATGTGGTTGTTGATATGTTGGTTGATTTTTTATTCTTTTATTTTTTGTAAGGGTAAGATTTGTTAAAATTGTTAAGTGATATAATGTTATATACTATTATTGTTTATATTATTATAAGAAGAAGAATCCCCTAACCACCCCCAACCACACCTCCCCTACCTGACGACCTTCCGTTTTCAGCGTTTGAGAATTTCCATCATTGGAGTAAGAACTATATCCTAGTCCTGAGGTTGGTCTAATAAGAGACCAAACGTTGCAACGTCGACCATTAACATCAAGTTCCATAACATCCCGTGTTTTGTCTACTTTTCTCCACATACTGTCGGATTAACCCCCTCACATTTCTACCCATATATATATATATATCATATAAATGTATGTGTCTGTGTGTGTCTGTGTGCTCCCAAAACTCGGTTAGAGCTCTCTAGGGGCGTCTTTAATTAACTTTTTCACTGTCAGCATAAAGCAATGATCGTCTGTTGTTTACAGACTGATCTATCTGGTGATCGTAAAATATATAAACAAATGTAATGTAATTTAATAGTTTAAAGAAACACCGCCCCTTATCGGCAATTGTCAAATGTCAAATGGCCGAGAGGTTTAACGAAATCGGGTTTCGCTCCTAGGTAGTTGCTGTGTTTAGCCACATTGAAGAGACCTGAAACGTCGAAACACCGTGGTCTGTGGATAATATTATAATATACTATATAATTATAGATATATATATATATAGAATTATGATATATATGAAGTGTATAAAAAAGTATCGACATTTTCGGTACTTTTTTGACACGTTGTATTGGTGAAAAATTAACGTTCCATTCCTTTTTTCATTTCTATCTTGGTAAATACAGCTGTAAAATCTGTAAAATTTTGACACCCGTAAAACAAAGTTGTCGGGTGGCATAAAGTCGGTATCAGCCAGATATCGAGGAGTCTATACCCTTTTCAACAAGCGCTATAGGCAAAAGATTATTTTGGCGCCTGAGGTGGAGCGCCACACCTACCATCAGCTCCTCACTTTACCGCACAGATCCCTGTGCCTACTCAGACGCTGAGTTTGGCGGGGGCCGGTGCCGAACCCAGAACCTTGTGGTTTCTAGTCGGACGCTCCAGTGACCGAGCTAAAACCGATTATAATATATATATATATATATATATATATATATATATAATATATATAGATAGATAGATAGATATTTTTTATATTTTTATTTATTTTTACTTTTTTGCAACATCAAGGTTTTTGTTTTGAACTCATATGACTTTTGTCTCCGCTCTTAACAACACGGAGTATAAAACAAGCTCTGATGATGATTTTCATAAAATCGAAATATTGTTCAATATCCAGCTATGTTATAAAATGTTTTCACTTTAACAGCATGTTGGGTGTTTTTCATATCTTTTTCATATAATAATATATATAATATATAATATATATAATATATACATATATATATATATATATATATATATAAGGACAATAACCCATAAAAAGTTCCAAGTTAGACAAGTGTAAGGAACATTCGATCTGTAAGTAAATACTCCACCTTAAATACACGCACTTATTATAATATCATACGTGGAACATCCGGTAAGTAAAGCCGATTGAAATTAATTCCATGAAAATCATTCTATTGTAGCATATCCGACCGACACGGTGAGATGATTTAGCAGAGTTTTTACTTATTCGTTTATCTATTTATCTATTTATCTGTTTATGTACCATCGACATTGTTTGTATTTATCTAACCCCTTTCACACAAGCAGCATCCGACACTTTATGGCTGAATCAATCAATTAAAAACATTGAAAACTCTGAAAAGGTTGATTGCTTTTTGTACATGAATATAAATAACTGAATCAACGCGCAGTTCTCCAACAGTATGACTAGCTACTCGATTAGTAGTAACTCGACTACGAATACTACTACATCACTCGACTATGAATAACATCACGTATTTGTATCGGTATATGTGTTCCGTTAGACGAGTCCAACTATCTTGTAAGGGAAATGTGGATGTAATGAAAATGACATACCTCGAGTCTCAAAGCGTGCGTGGACGAGTCTAGCTAGCAGGGTCATCGCGGGAAGGAAATATGGCTGCTGTAAGCACTATATTTAACGAAGGGCGATCTCGAACCAGCGAGAGTGGGATTGCACGTATGCAAATTCTCTCGAGATCGGGCGTGCATATAAGCATACGGCAACGGCTAGAGGGGTATGACAATATTACCGTCTCGAGAAAATTGTAATAGCTAGCAGTAATAGTTTGGCTCTTGCGACGGCTGGACGATTCAGTTGGGAGAACGTTATTACAAGAGGAAATATATTCCTTTACAACATAATGTGTTATTTTTTTTCTAATCATCTTGGGTATCTTATGTAGCTGGGATCTTCTCCCAAGGTCTGGAACTTTCATTTGGAGATTTCGTGTCTGTCTTCCATTAGGGATTTGTCGTCTATCAGAAGACCTGGGTCATTAGTAGTTTTTGGATAAATAAACGACTTAGATTTTCGTTATATCTTATATTTTATTTTAGAAATCCCCATCCAGACTAACTGCGCGCAGAGTGTGAGCACCGGGAGGGCGCTGGTCACGACTTTTCTATCTCCGTGGTTTGCCCAGTATGACTTACTACTCTTTCCATCAAAAAACCGAAGAGCCTTCCTTCCTCATTTCTCTCTCTAATTCCCACAACGGTATCTACCGGAAAAGGGGGTTAACACGAGGCTAACATGTGCCAAAATCAATCTTCCCATGAATGATGTTTCACATACTCCACTCAAGAAAACCTGCTAAGCAGTATTCTCTAATTCAGGCCATATTGATTTTTGATCCTAACTCTACACAATATGTTAGGGTAACTAACATTTAATGTAACAGAAAAGAGGGTTTTTAAAAACAGTTTTTGATATTCGGAGTTTTTTCATAGAATTAGGTTGCCCATAAAATAATCAACGATTTTTTTTTTTTTAAGAATCCAGTCTGCCCTAATATTTAACCCATAGCTAGAGGGAGAACAAAGTGGATACATATCTTTCCCCAAGAATAACCCTATTGTGAAGTGCTATCAGTGCCGTCAGGATTTGAACTCGTGTCACCATGTCTATTTTAAAATGAAGGGTAAAACAATTACAGGTTTGAAATAAGAATTTTCCTTCTCCTGGGTCAGGTTGCCTTGCTTAGTTAAGAATCCTCCAGATTCTTCCCTATCTAGTTTACCTTAGCCCTGAGGGCAAATAGTTGTATGCATACCGTTCTCTAATGGTAATTAAGTTTTATGAGAAATGCCTATCAGCCTCAATCAGGGATTTGAACTCATGTCACAAATGTATTTTTGAGGATAATATTATAGATTTGAAAATCAGACTTCTCTCCTCGTCTGGTTACGTAACGAGGTTAAAGAATCCAGTCTGAACTTTATATTTACCGATTACTTGCATACCTTTCTCAATGGTAAAGAATTAAGAACATGTGAAATGCAACAGCCTTGACCAGGCGACAAATATAGAAATATATTATATTTTTTCTAATCTGGAGAAAAATACAATCCCAGTCGCAGTTTTTTCAAAACCATCTTATTAATATGGTTGTTCCCTAAATCGTCCGTCCGTTATAATCATGCAAAACCTCTGAATAAAAATAGACATTCCAAATCAATCAAAAAGATGCATGCAAAAACATGAATACATATTATCTGGTGTCACTTATCCAGTTTTTCTTATTTGTACATTATATTCCACCCAAATTTTTAAAATGAAAACATTCCAAAATGGTCTTGTCCGCTATAAGCCCTAACGAAAAATTAAGTAAAAATGAAGTTTACATAGTTTGTTTTTAAAATGTTGTAATATTGAATTGTGGAGATACTTTTGGTAATTTTGATCTATGTCTCCATGTGGCCTCCTAACCACTAATTTACTAATAATTAAATAGCTCTCTGGCTTATTGTTTCATTTCGTGGAAATTCTTCTTCTTCTTACTTCCTTGACTTTGATCTGATGTGCGAACGGGTTTCTTCTCTTTCTTCTCCTTCCAAACATGCCCCTCCTTCCTTCTTCTTTCTTATATCTTCTTCTTCTTCCAACTTGCCCCCTCGTTCTTCTTTCCTTTTCTACTCTTCTTCTTCTTCACTTGCCCCTCTTCTCTCTCTTCTTCTCTTTCTTCTTCTTCTTCGCAACTTGCCCCCTCTCCTTCTTGCTCTTCTTCTTCTTCTTCTTCTTTCCTTCTTCTTCCAACTGCCCCCTCTTCTTCTCCTCCTTCTTTCTCTTCTTCTTCTCTCCAACTTGGGAAGAAGAAGAAGAAGAAGAAAGAAGAAAGACGGGGCAAGTTGGAAGAAGAGACAGAGAACGAAGAAGAAGAAGAAGAAGAAAAAGAATTTTCCCACGAAAAATGAAAAAAAGCAGAGGAGCTATTAAATTATTAGTAAATTAGGGTAGAGGCATGGACCGGACATAAGATCAAAAATTACCAAAAAATAATATTCCCAACTTCAATATTACAAAATAAAACAAACATGTAAACTTCATTTTCTTTAATTTTTCGTTGGGCCATTTAAGCGACGCAAGACCATTTGGATGTTTCATTTTTAAAATTGGGTGAATATAATGGTACAAATAAGAAAATGGGATTAAGTGACCCAGATAATATGTATTCATGTTTTGCATTGGCATCTTTGATGATTTGGAATGTCTCATTTTTATTCAGAGGGTGTTGCATCGATTTAACGGACGGACGAATTTAGGCAACTAACCATATTAATATAAGTAGATGGTTTGAAAACTGCGGACTGGATTGATTTTCCAGAATTAGAAAATATATAATTTCTATATTTGTCGCCTGGTCAAGCTGTTTTGCCATTTACATTGTTTCTAATTCGCTTACCACTTGGAATAGGTATGCAGTAATCGGTAAGAGATAAGATCAGACGCTGGATTCTTTAGGACCTCGGTTACGTAATTTTCAGACGAGGAAGAAGGAAACATTGTCTGATTTCAAATCTATAATATTTATCCTCAACAAAAAATAACATTTGGTGGACATGAGTTCAAATCCTGGGATGAGGCTGAATAGCATTTCTCATAAAACTAATACCATTGAGAACGTATGCAAAACAACTATTTTGCCCTTCAGCTAAGGGTAAATAGTAGGGAAGATTGGATTCTTTAACTTAAGCAAGGCAACCTGAACCAGGAGAAAGGACAATTCTTACTTTCAAACCTGTAAATTGTTTACCCTCATAAAAATAACATGGTGACACGAGTTCCAATCCTGGACGGACCCACTGATAGCAATTCACATAGGTTTAAATATCCTTGGGAAAACGATATGTATCCATTTGTTCTCCCTCTAGCTATGGGGTAAATATTAGGGCAGACTGATTTTCTATTAACGTTGATATGGCAACCTATCTATGAAACTCCGAATTCAAAACCTGTTAAAACCCTACTTTTGTTTAACATAAATTGTTAAGTACCCCTACATTGTGTAGAGTTAGATAAAAATCAATATGGCTGTTAGAAATTACTGCTTAGCAGTTTTCTTGAGTGGGAAAGTAATGTGAACATATCATGGAAGAATGATATGGCACATGTAGCCTCGTGTTAACCCCTTTTCCGGTAAGATACCGTGAGAATTAGTAAGAAGAAATGAGAAAGAAAAGGCTCTTCCGGTTTTTGATTGGAAAGAAGTTAGTGTAAGTCGTTACTGGGCAAACCACGGGATAGAAAGTCGTGACAGCGCCCTCCGGTGCTCACCACTCTTGCGCAGTTAGTCTGATGGGGGATTTCTAATAAATATATATAACGAAAATTAAGTCGTGGGTTATTTATCAAAACTATAATGACCGCAAGGGTCTTCTGATAGACCGACAAATCCCTAATTGAGGACCAGAACAATCTCCAAATGAAAGTTTCCCAGACTTGGGAAAGAACTCCAGCTACATAAAGAATAACCCAAGATGATTAGAAAAAAAATAACACATTATGTTGTAAAGGAATATATTTCCTCTTGTATACGTTCTCCAAACTGAATCGTTCCACCGTCGCAAGAGCCAAACTATTACTGCTAGCTATTACAATTTCCTCGAGACGGTAATATTCGTATCACCCCTCTAGCCGTTGCCGTATCTTATAATGGCACGCCCGATCTCGAGAGAAATTTGCATACGTCATCCCGACTCTGCTGTTCGAGATCGCCCTTCGTTAAATACTAGTGCTTACAGCAGCTATTTTCCTTCGACGCGATTGAACCCTGCCTAGCTAGACTCGTCCACAGCACGCTTTTGAGACTCGAGGATATGTCATTTTCATTACAATCCACATTTCCCTTACAAGAATAGTTGACTCGTCTTAACGGAACACATATCCCGATTCACAAATACGTGAATGTTATTCATAGTCGAGTGATGTAGTAAGTATCGTAAGTCGAGTTACTACTAACGAGTAGCCTAGTCATACTGTTGGAGAAACTGCGCGTTGATCAGTTATTTATATTCCATGTAACAAAAGCAATCAACCTTTTCCAGAGTTTCAATGTTTTTAAATTGATTGATCCAGCCATAAAGTGTCGGAGCTGCTTGTGTGAAAGGGGTTAGACTAATACAACAATGTCGATGTGACATAAACAGATAAATAGATAAATAGATAACCGAATAAGTAAAAAACTTGCTAGAATCATCTCAACGTGTCGGTCGATATGCTAACAATAGAATGGATTTTCATGGAATTAGATTTTCAATCGGCTTTTACTTACCGGAGGTTCCGATGGATTTATAATAAGTTGCGGTGATTTCAAGGTGGAGTATTAACTTACAGATCGAATGTTCGCCTTAACACCTTGGGGTCTAAACTTGGAACTTTTTTGGGTTATTGTCCTATAATATATATAATATATATATATATTATATATATATATATATTATATTTAATATATAATATATATATGAAAAAGATATGAAAAACCCAAACATTGCTGTTAAGTGAAAACATTTTTTATAACATAGCTGATATGAACAATATTCGATTTTTATGAAAATCAAATCAAAATCAGAGCTTGTTATATACTCCGTGTTGTTAAGAGCGGAGACAAAAGTCATAATGAGTTCAAAACAAAAACCTTGATGTTGCAAAAAAGTAAAAAATATAGAAAAAATATAAAATATCTATCTATCATCTATATATATAGTATATATATAATTATATATCATATATATATATATAAATATATCGGTTAGCTCGGTCCCACTGGAGCGTCCGCTAGAAACCACAAAGGTTCCGGGTTCGGCACCGGGCCCCGCAACTCCAGCGTCTGAGTAGCACAGGGATCTGTGCGGTAAAGTGAGGAGCTGATGGTAGGTGTGGCGCTCCACCTCAAGGCGCCAAAAATAATCTCTTTGGCCCTATAGCGCTTGTGAAAAAGGGTATAGACCCCTCCGATATCTGGCTGATACCGACTTTATGCCACCCCGACAACTTGTTTTTTACGGTGTTGTCAAAATTTACAGATTTTTACAGCTGTAATTTACCATAGATAGAAATGAAAAGGAATGGAACGTTAATTTTCACAAACAACGTGTCCCAAAAAAGTACGCGAAAATGTTCAGAACTTTTTCTTATACACTTCATATATATCTACAGTACTTAATATATTATATATATTATATATATATATAATCAATCCACCGGAGCACGGTGGGTTTCGCGTTCAGGTCTCTTCAATGTGGCGCCTAACACAGCAACTACTAGGGCGAAACCCGATTCGGTTAACCTCTCGGCCAATTTGGACAATTTAGGACAAATAGCCGATAAGGGGCGGTGTTTAAACTATTAAATACCACTCAATTTGTTATATATTAGCATCACCAGAATAGATCCAGTCCTGTAAACACAACGATCATTGCCGTTTATGCTGACAGTGAAAGTTAATTAAAGCCCCCTTAGAGAGCTCCTAAACCGAAGTTTTTGGGAGCACACAGACACACACAGACACATACATTTATATATATAATATATATATAATGGTGAAATGTAAAGGAGGGTTAATCGACAACGTATGTGGAGGAAAGTAGACAAACACGGATGTTATGGAAAACTTGATGTTAATGGTCGACGTTGCAACGTTTTGGGTCTCTTATAAATTAAGAAAAAGGCCAAACCTCAGGACTAGGATATAGTTTCTTACTCCATG
>CM042162.1:14919512-14932012 GCA_023376005.1 Doryteuthis pealeii
AGATAGTTATTTTGCGTACCTGAGGTGAGCGCCACACCTACCGTCAGCTCCTTACTTTACCGCACAGATTCCTGTGCTACTCATACGCTGAGTTGGCGAGGCCCGGTATCGAACTAGAACCTTTGGTTTCTAGCCGAACGATCTACCGACTGAGCTAACCCGGCCCGAATAAATCTTATTTATCAACGATGTCTTTCTCCATTCCTTCGATTATTTTTCTGATAGTCCTTAATACAGCCGCTTGCAGGGGTGAGAGCGAAATACGAAAATTAGATGGCGTAGCTTCCACCAACCGAGTCAATTCAAGGAAAGATTGTATAGCCACACCATTAACTCAACACAAATGAAATCCTATCAACAAAATCTATCAAACAATTCGTCAAATTCTTGTAAAATTCACAAAAATGGAACCCTTGCGACACGCAGTCCATGACACGCAACACACCCCTTTGGCCTTTACTTAGGCTTAACCAGCGGTCGAAGAGGCCCCCTCTAATCAATCAGCAGGTCACATCAAGCCCTAGCACCTATATGATTGTCCCGACCCTATTACCTTTATGGCAAACCACCAACCCTTTTAACATATATGTGCTAGAAGGCGGTGTCTAAGATAATTATTTTCCTGTGTATGGCGTTAAACTGAATCTAGTGGTGAAGTTCCAATTTTGGGCTCAGGGAGTTGTGAGTACCCATTCATCGTCATATAAAATCTTTCTAACCTTTTAGAGCAGTGGTTCCCAATGTGTAGTGTAGGTGTGGGGATTAAAATAAAATTTAAAATTTAAAAAAAGTGACAAACTCCCATGGGCCTTCACCAGAAGAAACCTCCAAGCATATGCAGGAGAAAGGAGCGACTTCCGACTTCCAAGAGAACCTTTCAGCCATTCAGCTTAACTGGGGCAAGATACTACTACTGGCCAGGGATAAATTTCCTTGCCACATGGTGGCTATGACCCATGAATAAAGCCTAAATCATAAAACTGTTAAGTATCTGGCAGCCATCCTTAGTTCCAGATGTAGTGAATAAGTAAGCAAGCCAATAAGAATCCGGTGTTAAAGTATTCCTTGTAAGTCCTTCGTCCAAGAGAATCCAAATGTCAATGAAATAAGCTCAGAATGGGGTCTCTATTAATACAGCAGAAGCAGCAGCAGCAGCAGTGCCAGTGATTGGACAATAAGAATCCTTCTCAGGTCACGTGTTTATAGGCGAGTCTATAAGTAGAAGTGACCATTTACCTTATGCCTTATATCAAAATAAATCCAACAAAAACTACCTTTCATCTTTGTCTCTTTCTTTTTCTTCCCTTGAATTCCTTCCTTTTCAGAACGACCACCAAATAAAATGGGGTTAAATGCAAACCCTAGGAACACACATCAAACATAACAAGATACCTTTTAAACCTAAAATGTTAAACCTCTTGCTACCCCACAAAAGGGGGTCAATTTACTACTGAAAACAAGAAATCAACTGAATATCACAAGAGAAGATTTAAAACTTCCTTCTCCTCCTCCTTCTCATCATCATCATCATCATCATCATGGTGTTCCGACAGCACGGATTCCTTTCACTCTCTCTCTCGCTATCATATCCGTCATCACGCTTGGTAAGTCCTCTATACAGCACCCAGTCTCCGTACAGAGCTAATGAATATATATAAATATATTTACCAACCCCCACATGAGCAGCGTGCGACACTAGGTCAATTTCTTAAGCGGAGTTTAACAGGTTTACATTCAGAGTTTTCCTTCTCCTAGACAGGTTGCCTTACCAAGTTTGAAGAGCCTGTCTGTCCTACTATTTACCCATAGCTGGAGGGGTATAATTGGATTCATACCTCTCCCGAGGGTATTAGCGCGATGTGAAATGTAAACAGTTTCGTCTAGGATTTGAACTCGGGTCGACGAGTCCAGTTTCTATGACTTTAATCATTATGCCACGCGCCTCCATAAAGCTGATGAATATAAGTTTTTGAAGGTCGGCCAACACTGGTGTGTCTATGTGTAGGAACCGTGTAACCTAGTAAAACCTGTCACATGTTATTTGTAAATGCAATAAGAACAACCAGGTTACTCGTATTGCACTGAGAGATGCTAGGAAAGTGAATCACTCAATGTCGTCCCGTCAAACTGATAGTCTTTGAGCCAACACATTTACAGGAATTGTCATTTAATACGACGCAAAAAAAAACAGGATCCAAGAAAATGCTAGCATCAATTCTGTGACCATTTTTGGACTTGAACAAAATAAAAACTTGTTATAATCTCTACGTTGACAGAAACTAACGTTAACAAGAAAAAGGATGAAAGGGAGTAGCAAAATGAAATGCGATAAAAAAAATAACACCCACCCACACACAAACCGGATAAGAAAAAAAATCACACCAGTTCTCGGATATGACGTCATCATATGAATTTCTCGATCCCTTCCCCATGGTTCACTCATTTCTTACATAGGTCAAAAAGTCATCAACAGCAGACATGACGTTATCATATAAACTTCACGGCCCACCCTCATGGTCCACCCATTTCTAACATCGGTGTTGCAGCGCTTGGATCTTTGAGACCGTTCATTTACAGGGATTGTCATTTAATACAACAGAAACCAGGATCCAAGAAAATGCTAGCATCCTGACCCTGGTGTAGGGATTGGGTAAATATATTTGTTTAATATCGGAGTTTAACAGGTTTGAATTCACAGTTTTCCTTCTCCTAGACTGGTTGTCTAATCAAGGTTAAAGAGTACAGTCTGTCCTGCTATTTACCCATAGCTGTAGGGAGAATGGTTGGATGCATTCCAAGGAAATCGAGGTCAAGCTATGGTTATTAACTGTCAATCAAATCCACAAGAGTCTAAGTCCGAATTCAAATGATATTTGAATTCAAATCTATTTTCTACACTAACCGTCCAAAACCAATGGTGCGCCCATCAATATGTAACAGTTTGATCAACCCTTGGATGAAATTTATCCTTTAGTGTTGCTATCATTCTCTTGTGGATTAGATTGAATGGATTTGCATTGAAACTTGAAGAAGGTAGGAGAATTCAGAAGCCAATACGTTGTGAGTATAGCATCCAAGATGAGTACATATTAATCAACCCCTCAGACGAGCAGGATGTGGCACAAGGTTATTTTTAGGCAAAGTTTAACAGGTTTGAATTCAGAGTTGTCCTTCTCCTAGACTGATTGCCGTACCAAGATTAAAGAACCCAGAAACTCCATGACAATTTTTGGATTTAACCAAAAACAAACTTTTTAGATCTCTACGTTGACAGAAACCAACGTTAACAAGAAAAATGATGAAAGGAAGTAGAAAAAGAAATAATATAAAAAATAATAACACCCACTTTTGTAGACTTATTGGTCCTAAAATACTTATGTAAAAAGATTTTATATGGAAAAGTATCAGATAAGGAATTGTTTGCTTTTGTTCTTAACTGTTATGTATTACAACGCACGCATGAACTCTTCCAACTATAAATAGCAGCAGGTTCTGCACTTAAGCGAGAGTTATATTTCAGTGGATAGTTGATAAGACCACCTCGCGAGAGTTAATATTTCAGTGGATAGTTGATAAGACCACCTCGCAGTGCCTTCTCATTTGTATATTTGTACTACTGTTTTGTTAATATATTTGTATAACTCATTCCCTCAATTGCGTCTTTATTCTGGTCCCTAACCAGGCCACAACACTTAGTTTAATGGCATATCAATCATCATGGATTATTTAAACACCAAATTCATTTTTTACAGAGTGGCCCATAAAAGACTGACATACAGCAAAATTAATCATTTAGTCTTTTGAGTCATAAAACATAGTCTAAGAAATTATCATTTTAACTATTTGCGAAAAATGATATCTTGTAGATTTCTTCTATTTTCATGGGTACAAAATTGGGTAATTTTCACCTTTAGTTGTCAAAACTCCTAGCAAGTAAGGCAATTAGAGTAACCTCCCTTGACTTTCACTTTGAACTAAGTCGGTAGCTAGTTTGAAAGTTTCCGTGCGAAATAAACAAATCTTAGAATCTTTTTTGAAAACAATACAACTGCACGCTTTAACACAAACATATCATAAACTGTGTTCTTAATAACAATTAAGTTTATTTCAGATAATGCACACGCCCAATATCATGCTAGGAATTTTGACAACTAAAGGTGAAAATTACCCAAAACTGCACCTTAATTTGAACACTTAGCATGACTTTGCTCAAGGTTTCAAGTATCTCGTAGTGCCCTGAGAGATGTTTGGAAAAGGAATCACTCAATCTGTCGCTACGTCAAACTGATAGTCTTTGAGCCCACACATTTACAGGAATTGTCATCTGATACGACAAAAAAAAAAAAAAAAACAGAATCCAAGAAAATGCAAGCACTGATTCTATGACCATTTTTGGACTTAACCAAAACAAACTTTTTCTAAAAATCTTTCTGTTGACAGAAACCAACGTTAACAAGAAAAAGGATGAAAGGGAGAAGGAAAAAAAAAAAGATGATAAAGAATAACACCCACCCACCCACACAAACCGGATAAGAAAAAAAATTATATCAGTTCTCAGATTCGACCACAACGCTAAAAGAAAAATAAATTAATAAATAAATAATGTATTTTTCAACACTTAAAACAAAAAAACAGGTCAACGACTTTGGCGATCTGATCCCATCAACCAGAAGAACTTGATGAAATCAATCCAAAACAATCACAAAAAAATAATTAACCCTTTCTCTGTGGCCACTTAAAAAGAACACGAAACTTTTAAAAGCTGGTTATAAATCAAGTAATTAATATATATATATATATATATATATATATATATATATTATATATATATATATATATAGAGAGAGAGAGAGATACATAAGGAAGATAGATAGATAGATAGATAGATATTAGTTATAAATTAGGTATTTTTTCGAATATCTAAGATCAGGCATTATCTATAATACTAATACTCGTTTTCCTTTATTGTACGACCGTTATTGTCTTGCAACACCCTCTGGTTAAAAATGAAACTGTCCAAATCATGAAATGCAAAAATTCAAATCGTGATTATCTAGTGTGTTTATCCGCCTACTTCTTATTCTTATAAGTAGCATCATCTCAGTTAAATAATAGACCATTCCGTTTTTATTAGAAAGAAAGTATGAAAAAGACATGCTACATAGAATATGATATGAAAAAAGAAAGAAAGGGTGTAGGGAAACATAGAGAGAGGGCTGAGCGAGTGGAAGCGTTAAAGCTAGTATGTTTCAATAGATGAATCAATCGATAGATAGATAATGAACTGAGATAGATAGACATATAGATATGAATATACTATATATATATATAATATATATATATATTATATATATATATATATAACTTTCAAAGAAAGAAAAAACTTAACAAACCGCATTCCGTAATAAATTTATTTCGACCAAAAGCTCAAAAAGCTTTTAAAAATTTTTAAATTAAAAAAAAAAATCCTTAAGAGACTGCCTCTTCGGACGGAGATTACAATATATATATATATAATATATAATATATATTATATATATATAAGAGAGAGAAGAGAGAGAGAGAGAGAGAGAGAGAGAGAGAGAGAGAGAGAGAGAGAGAGAGGAGATATTATCCATAAAATGTTTATATCTTTAAAATTTCCTTAGATTTGTACAATTATATACAATTTGAAAACCAATGGAAAATTATTGTGCTAAAAGTAAAGTCGCATTTTAAATTCTCCAAAACTTTACCGTTATAAAGAAATTTATTAGAAATCTTTGATCTCTGAGTTTAATCGTGAAAACATTGGTGTAAAAAATTGAATAGACATACGTTTACGGAAGTATACCACCATAATTCTAATTTTATCACATCTCAATAAATGTAACTTAAAAGTGTTTACATACTAAAATATAAATATAATGTATGTTTACCGTAAACTAAGACATTTAATCTTTTAGGTTAAAAGCTTAAAAAATATATATACATACACACACTCACACACCAACACACACACACACACACACACATATATATATAATATATATATATATATATATATATATATATTATTCATTGTTCATTTCTATCTTGGTAAATACAGCTTTAAACTTAAAAGTAATCGAGATTTTTCTTACTTTTGATACACCTTGTATTCGGAAAAGATTAATGAATGGATATTACTTTTTTCAGAATACAAGGTGTGTCAAAAAGTACAGAAAATCTCGATACTTTTTTGACACACCTTGTATATATATATAATATATATATACTATATATGTGTGTGTGTGTGTGTGTGTGTGTGTGTGTATGTGTGTGCGTGTGTGTATGTGGAAAGAACAACGACTGGAAGTTGGTTGGTGGATTGGTTGGTTTGATTTTATGACATATCAACCCCGAAGAATTTTGTTTTATCATCTTGAATGGTATTCAATTTTTTTTTTTTTTTACTTTGTCAACACATTTTTTAAACTCATTTTTTCTATTTAAGCCATAGATGGGACCCTAACCGGTAATAAATCCCCGGGTCAGAGTCGACCTGGGAGTAATATTTGATGGGGAGGGCTTCTGCATTAAAAAAACATGTATTTCAAATTCTAGACATTGCTTCTTGGCCTTTTGGCACAGGAGTCCATAAAATATTTAACAGCTTAGTTCATGAGATGTTAAGAACAACCTACGTTGCACCTCAATTCAAAAAATTGATTCACACCTACAAAAAAAAAAAACTTTTAAAAATTATTTCAATGTATTAATCTATTTTAAAGTCAAGCCGGGTTCCAGTGAACTTTGCTGTTGGACCTACAGAGTAAATTAACATCGTTGCTCCCAGAGTGCCCCCCCCCAGGCAACACCTGCCCCCTCGGTTTAAAGGGCAGGGATGGTTTATTGCCCGGTGCCTGAGGCGTCCACCGTGAGGGGAATGCCGACGGGATCAACGCATTTTTTGCACCCGCAAAAAAACCCCCAACAACAATAGGCTGGAAAGTCAGAATGACCATTTCACTTAAGACTAAAACTACAGGCACAGAATCTTTGATCAGCTCAGTGTGGACACTGGCCCGTCTATAGACATACAAAGGTGATGATCGATAGACACTGGTAGTGAGAGAGAGAAAGAAAGAGAAAGGCGAAGAGAGAGAGAGAGAGAGAGAGAGAGAGAGAGAGAGAGAGAGAGAGAGAGGGGAGAGAGTATTTACTTAACTCGTTCGCCACAAGTAGGATGTGAGACAACGTCGCAAATATGGGCATTCAACGTGGATCGAACTCGCTATTCGGTAGTAATTGATCTTCGCGACCTAACTTGATAACCATTACAGCACGATTAGACGCCAGGGACATATTGTGTTTGTGTATATGTGTGTGTGGTGCGTGAAAGAGAAAGGGAGAAAGAGAGAGTGTGAGATATATATATATATATATATATATATATAATATATATAAGAGAGAGAGAGAGAGAGAGAGAGTCAAAAGAACCCGTGCTCTCGACACGCCATGATGATGATAATGATGATGATGATAGTCTGGCCACTTTAGTTATAGGTGTTTTTCTTTATTTCTTTATTTTTTTAAATAAGTCATTGTCGTATAACTATACCGATTAAATTTGCAAGTATTGGTGATAGGAATCTTAGCCAAAATAACAACAACAATATCAGCCATTTCTTTCCAGCCCCTAAGATAAAAGTCGAGGGGGGGATGGTATAGGAAAGAAAAAAAATAGAAAAAAATTAACGAACAAAATAGAACGATTAAATATTACAGAATATAAAATGAATAAATAAATAAACACTTGAATTTCTATCGCTGAAAACAACATGAATAGATTTTTAAAGATTTTTTATTCTTATTTTTATTTTTACAAGAAAATTTTTTGTTTTTTTTAGATGCTTTTTCTTAATTCTTTCTTATTTTTTATTTGACAGAAAAGAACAGAGTTTTTATTTTTAATTTTATTTTTTAATAAAACAAAAATAAAAGACTAAAAAAAAAAAAAAAGAAAAAAAAAAAAAAAAAAAATTGAGACAACAACGAAACAAAAAAAAAAGAATACAGATTGCTTTTCCCGCTCCCAGTGATCACGTGATTGGACTACGACGGCGGCCATGTTTTAACTTTTAACGTTTGCTTATCGCTTGTCAACATTAGTTAGTGAGTGGGTGTATGCTTTGATTTTTTTACTTATAGAAGAGGAATTAGTGAAAGAACCGCCCCACCCCCCCAAAAAATAAAAAAATTCAGCTGTTTAGTATCTGTACCCACAAGACAGGAATAAACAACTAAACAACGAAGTTAAAGTCTTTTACCAAAAAAAATCGCCACCCTCTTCCCACCACTCACGGTCACAACTACACCACCGCCTCGTACGTTTCAGATATCCCATACACGCAAACTCATACAACTAGCTTCAAAGCTATGTACATGTTTTAAGATATACACACGCATATAGATATACACATAAAAAACACACACACAGACCGTTTAGATGTGTACACACTTAACCACACACATTCAATGGAAAGTCAGTATATTGCTACTATATTTACCACTTACCGCACGTGTACGGGTTAGGCACAAGGTCCTATTAATGTAGGATCACCCACAAGCCGAGACTTATGGGTGGCGGGTGCAAAAAATGCGTTGATCCCGTCGGCATTCCCCCTCAAGAGAGGCGCCTCAGACACTGGGCAATAAACCCAGCACTGCCCCTTTAAATCGAGGGGCAGGTATTGCCTGGGGTGATAGCCCCCTGGGATCAACGCTGATAATTGAAGCCACGGTCCTCCGCCCCGAGATACTGTTGTTCCTTAATCTTCCGACCGTTATCATCTTGAAAAACTCTCTGGTTAAAAATGAGACCGTCCAAATCGTCCAAGGGGCAATTCAACAATAAAACCCCTAATTATCTGGAGTCGCTTACCCACCGAATTCTTATTTCTTATGAGAGCCGTCACCTCAGCTAAATAATAGAGGATTCCGTTTTTATTATAAAAGTCGAGGCATTCAACAAGGATCGAACTCGCTATCAAGTAGCAATGGATCTGTGAGACTAGTTTGCTAACCAATTAGACCATGATTGAATGCCTTCTGTATTTACCCAACCCATTCACTATGGATCGAATGTGAAACAAGGGCACAAGTATGGGGCATTCAGTGAGGACCGAACTCGGTAATGAATCTGCGAGACTAGCATTAAACCATGACGGGACACCTAACCTTGTAAATCCCCGCTTAGTGAAGAATCCCTAATCGGAGGGACATAGAATAAGATAGAAGAGTAACCCCCGCCCAAAGCAGGGTGTGGCACAAGGTCAATATTTAAACAGAGTATAGTTGATTTTCCTTCTCCCATACTGGTTGCCATACCAAGGCTAAGTAAACTTAGTAATAAGTCCCCTTACTATTTCCACATAGCTGATTGGAGGGGTGGGGGACACGGAAGAAATGGATTCATGTTTTTTTCACAAGGCCACTGGCGCGAAGTGAAGGGCAAGCAGCTTCGTACCAGCGTTTGAACTCTGGTCGCCGATTCCATATCCTGTAACGATAACCGTTACGCACTGAGCGCATCTTAGGAAGAAGTAGATCCATGCCTTTTCTCAGCAGTATCAATGAACGCAAATGGGCCAGACTGAAACTCGAACTCGGTTCACTGGTTCCACTTTCCGGGTCGATGACCGTTACGCTACTCTGCACTATCTAGAATATTCACAAACAAAACGGAAATATTCGTCTACCCACAAGTACATTCCGATACACATCCACTTTTACACACCTCTCTTCCTATCGATAAGATTTTATTTCTTTTCTGACGCTTCTACATCTTTTTATTTTGTATCATCATTTTTTTTCAGAGTGCGGAGAAATGTTAGACAAAAGCTTTGATGTTTTTCTTGCACACACACACACAACACACAACACACACATATATATATATATATATATATATATATATATATATATATATATATATACAAGTGAGAATAAAGGAACTAGGTGCGCATCTTCAAAGAAAACCTGGTAAACAGCCACAAATACGTATATACCCGCCCCACCCCCGCGTTCTATCCCTACCCCACCAAAAAAAAAACAAAAAAACAACACTCTTTCCCATCCTCTGCGAAGGCACCCACACTAATGCCATGGATTCACCGAAAACACTGCGAGTATTCGCGCAAAAGTCGAAAACCTAATTAAATTAACTCTTTGTCTACCGCTCCCCCACCACTGCGATCCTATCGTAAACCGCTGGCAGCGGCTATCGCACGTATCACTTGTTCACACTGAAAATCACAACGTGAACACACATACCAGGACTTCATTTCAATAGAATGAGTTCAAGTAGAATGCGACACAAGGTCAAGTTTTAAGCGGAGCTTAACAGGTTTGAATTCAGAACTTTCCTTCTCCTATATTGGTTGTTTTACTTTTCCCGGTGCGTGTTTGAAAAAAAGCAAGATCATTTTTTTCCATAAAGGTAAACTCGGCATTTTTTTTTAGATAGGTTTATATATATATAATATATGCACGAGCAGGATGTGACGCATGATCAATTTTTGAGCGAAGTTGAAGTAAGACCTTTCATCCTACTAGACCGGTTACCATACCAATATTAAAGAGCCCAGTCTGCCCTACTATTTATTCATAGCTGAAGGGTGAATTATTGGATAGATACTTTTACCAATACAAACGTCCACGTCCAAGATTTGAACTCTGTTCGACGTGTCCAATTTCTACGACGATACAATTTTAATTAACGTATATATATATATATATATATATATATATATATATATATATACCAACCCCTCCACACGAGCAGCATGTGACACAAGGTAATTTTTAAGCGGAGTTTAACTGGTTTGAATTCAGAGTTTTCCTTGACTGGTTGCCAAACCAAGGTTAAAAAACTATTTACTCCAAGCTGGAAAGAGAAGTTGGATTTATATCTTTCCTACGGTATTATCGCCATGTGAAATGCAAACAGCCTCGTCCCAGTATTTGTTACTCGGGTCACCGTGCCCAATTCCTACGCCGAAACATTGACCACGTGCTCCATATATATTATTAACGTGGATGTATTAATTAACGAAAATTCTCGAAAACCGATTGCGTTCACAAAATTTCGATCTGAACACTTATTTTTAATCCATCGGGGTAGACTTTCTCATTCAGTTAATCATGGCCGGGTACAAGTGTTAAGCTATGTTAAATATTCCATATTATTATAACTCGTGGTCAGGATTAAACCTGCAACCTACAGAGGATTATCATTTAGAACTGTATTACCTTAACCCTATATATCCGTTAAATCTGCGTGTCCAACTAAACAACATGGAATACTTAACATAGCTTAACACTTGTACTCAGTCATGTTTAATGTGAACAGTCTACCCCGGTGGATTGAATAAAGGGTTCGGTTCGAAGTTCCGTGAAAGTTCTCGGTTACGACATCAAGGCTCCAAAGTTCGACAAGAAAGTTCACGCGTTCGAGAAGGTTACCGTTTTCGACAAGAAACACCCGAAGAAGTCCGGAGGGTACATCGGTCGAAACGTTGAATATATAACATTAAAGATGAGGACTGCACTCCAGAGAAGCCAAATAATACAAACTGTTAAACTCCGTTTAAAAATTGATATTGTGTCACATCCTGATCGTGCGGAAGTTTTGGGTTAAGTCCATACGCATTAACAACATCTTCCAGGAATATAAAGAATCTAAAAATGTTTATATTTTTCGGTTGCCATAAGTAAAATTGGTTTATTTAATATGTCTTATATCAAAAACAAATTTCTTTGCCTACAATCATTCATACAAATTATATGCTGAGTCTATAATTTTAAGTGGTGGACTTCAGCACACCTTACATACAAAAACTCCAACAGTTAGGATAGGTTAGAATACTCAGAAGAGTCCTGGAGACTCGAGGAGATTTGATGTCACTCAGAATTCAGTGAAAAACCACCATCTCAGGCTAGTGTACAAAACTCACAATAAATAATATTGGAAAAGAGTCTAGATCAATGGTTCTCAACCTTTTTTTTTTTTTTACCCTTGGACCCCTTTTAACCCTATTTTACTCTGGTGGACTCTCCCATAGCCATTCGATAAAAAAATACCATTGTAATTTTATAGTTAAATACATTTTGCTTGCCTGGGTCTCAAATTTTTTTATATGGTCCCCGGGGGTCCACTGGTTGAGAACCACAGCTCTAGATGAATTAGTATCGCTATATAGTAATGCTGCTGTTGATAAATACTCTACTTGCTCAACCAGCGGGCAAACCTGAATAATTAATATCAGTATTTATCTGGATGAAATATTTTGACAGAATAAATGATGGTACTATTTGCATAGAACTAATATTAGATCGTGCAAAGCACACCAAAAACTAATATGGGAACGTCCATGGTACACTGGCATGACCCAGAGGCGAGGGTACATAATCTGTAATAGGGGATATAATTTTTTATGGTAAAAGAGAAATTGCCAGTCATGAGAGGTAGGATAGAG
>CM042162.1:14937012-14962012 GCA_023376005.1 Doryteuthis pealeii
ATGTGAAAACTCAAAATGAGAATAATAATAATGATAATAATAATAATAATAATAATAATAATGCTGGAATGGATTGTGACGGTCCTGGCCTTAGCATTGAAGGATATTGGAGAGTTAACTTACTGTTAATCGGACTTGAGTGAAAGTCAGCAGTTACTACTAATATAAATAAAAAATAACACAAAAAAAAACCAAGATGCAAACTGTCCAAGATGAAAAACAAAAATGTAAATCCTGATTATTTGGTGTTGCTTATCCACCGAATTCTTATTTCTTATGTGTGTCGTCACCTCAGCTAAATAATGGATCATTCTGTTTTTATTATAAAAAAGAAAAAAATAGAAAAAGTGCATGCTACACAGAAAAAAATATAATAAAAAAGAAAGAAAGAATGAAAAAAAGAAAGAAAAAGAGTGTAGAGGAAAGTAGGGTTAATCTGTTTCAATCGAAAATAATGAAAAGAAGGAAAGAAAGAAAGAAAGAAAGAAAGTAGAGAAGAAAGCGCACGGAAGCTATAACGCTAATCTTTTTCAATCAAAGATAGTTAAAAGATGAAAAGAAGGAAAGAAAGAAAAGAAAAAGCGTGCGTGTGCGTGTGAGAGAGAGAGGGAGTATGTGTGTGTGAGAGAGAGAGAGAGAGAGAGAGAAAGAGAGAGAGAGAGTTACATTAAGATTATTATACTTTATACATATTGAAGTTAACTGCAATAGCTCTTAAGTATATATATCAAACGTTGGTTATCAGTTTCTATGTCTTTATTTGGCATTCGTTGTTCAAAAGATTTGATATTCTTAAAGAAATTACTAGTAAATTCTTCACGTACGTTGCTGTTTTACCAAGATACCGGTCCCTTGTAACTACGGCCTTCTTTAATGAGAAAATATTTTTGTTATCAATTCTATTATCTATCTATCTATCTATCTATCTATCTATCAATTGCAGTTTGTTCATATCTACCTATCTATCATTGTTCATATCTATCCATACTTGCAACCTCGTATTACATTGTAACCGTGGCAAACGGGTTAGGTAAATACCAATCTATCTATCTATCTATCTATCTATCTATCTATCTATCTATCTTTCTATCTATCTATTTATCTATCTATCCTAAACTGTTCATATCTATCTATCTATCTATCTATCTATCTATCGATCTATCTATCTATCCCAGTATGTTGTGTATCTATCTATCAATCCATGATTGAAAAAAGATAGGAAAACCAAATGTTCATAGTACGCTGACAGATATCTGTTTCGACCTTTATAAAAAACGGTCTTCTTCAAGAGCAACTATATTGATGAATATTATTTTAAAGAAGACTATTTTTATAAAGGTCGAAACAGATATCTGTCAGCGTACTATGAACATTTGGTTTTCCTATCTCTTTTCAATTATACTGTCGGATTTATTTTCATTTATTATCTATCTATACCAGTCTGGTCATATCTATCTATCTATCTATCTATCTATCTATCTTTGTTGATATCTATCTATCTATTTATCTGCCTATCTATCTCAATCTCGTCTATCTCAGTACATTTTTATCTACTTATCTATCTATTTATTTATCTATCTAACTTTGTTTGTTAATATCTATCTATCTATCTAATCACGTCTCAGTAAATTCCCACCGATCAATCTATTTTGTCTGTTAATATCTATCTATATATCTATCTATCTATCTATCTATCTTAATCACCTCTATCTCAGTAAATTCTTATCTATCTATCTATCTTTGTTTGTTAATATCTATCTATCTATCTCAATCACGTCTCAGTAAATTCTTATCTATCTATCTATCTATCTATCTATCTATCTATCTATCTATCTTTGTTTGTTTGTTTGTTTGTTATTATCTATCTATCTCAATCACGTTTCAGTAAATTCTTATCTATCTATCTATCTATCTATCTATCTATGTAATTTTTTTTTGTTAATATCTAACTATCTATCTCAATCACGTCTCGGTAAATTCTTATCTATCTATCTATCTATCTATCTATTTTTGTCTGTTAATATCTATCTATCTATTTTTGTCTGTTAATATCTATCTATCTTTGTTTGTTAATATCTATCTATCTCAATCACGTCTATCTCAGTAAATTCTTATCTATCTATCTATCTATCTATCTATCTATCTATCTATCTTTGTTTGTTAATATCTATCTATCTATCTCAATCATGTCTCGGTAAATCCTTATCTATCTATCTATCTATCTATTTGTCTGTTAATCTATCTATCTATCTATATATATATCTATCTCAATCAAGTCTATCTCAGTAAATTCTTATCTCTCTCTCTCTCTCTCTCTCTCTCTCTCTCTCTCCATCTATCTATCTATCTATCTATCTCTCTATTCATATTTAAATGGCCAACACGTAGCACCCAACCCATGACTATTTTGAAAAGCCAGAGGATAATCTGACACGAGATGAAATCCTAAACCCTTTTTGCAGCTATTTACCGTTTTTCTTGAAATATGGCAGCAACTCTGTTAACCCCGCTTTCAGAAGAATCAACGAGGCTTCCCATTCTAGATAAACGGATTTTTACGGAAGCCATGCACGCACCACACAAAGAAGAAGAAGAAGAAGAAGAAGAAGAAGAAGAAGAAGAAGAAGAAGAAGAAGAAGGGCAAGTTGGAAGAAGAAGAAGAAGAAGAAGAAGAAGAAGAAGAAGAAGATCCTTCGTTGAATTAACCCCCCCCAAAAAAAACCGCATTGACATTAAACTCAATTCTCTTTTTAGAATACAATATTAATCCACACAATGGAGCAATGATATAATATGTTTTTCGTTTTTACCTTTAAGAATTTTATTGTTTTTAGAGGGTGTTGTCTTTGTTGCTGCAAATTCCTGTTGCATTTTTGCATGCTGCATATTTTGATTTCAACTTAACATTTCTATGAATTGCATTTAACACGTTATTGTCTAATTAAGAACCGCCCCCCCCAAAAAAAAAAAAAATTTGAAAATTGAATATGTTTATCGAAATTCTCTCGGCAATATCATAACTGGTAACATTATACTGAAAAGTATTTTCCATTTTGAAGTCATCCCATTAATGGAATCGCATGAGAGAGAGAGAGAGAGAGAGAGAGAGAGAGAGAGAGAGAGAGAGAGAGAGAGAGAGAGAGAGTTACATCAAGATTATTATACTATACATATTGAAGTTATTTGCAATAGCTCTTAAGTATATATATCAAACGTTGGTTATCAGTTTCTATGTTTTTATTTGGCCTTTCTTGTGCAAAAGATTTGATATTCTTAAAGAAATTACTAGTAAATTCTTCACGTATGTTGCTGTTTTACCAAGATACCGGTCGCTTGTAACTACGGCGTTCTTTAATGAGAAAATATTTTTGTTATCAATTCTATTATCTATCTATCTATCTATCAATTGCCGTTTGTTCATATCTATCTATCTATCTATCTATCTATCATTGTTCATATCTATCCATACTTGCAACCTCGTATTACATTGTATCCGTGGCAAACGGGTTAGGTAAATACCAATCTATCTATCTATCTATCTATCTATCCTAAACTGTTCATATCTATCTATCTATCTATCTATCTATCTATCTATTCCAGTATGTCCCGTATCTATCTATCAATCTATGATTGAAAAGAGATAGGAAAACCAAATGTTCATAGTACGCTGACAGATATCTGTTTCGACCTTTATAAAAAAAACGGTCTTCTTTAAGAGCAACTTTAATATTCTTTTAAAGAAGACTATTTTTATAAAGGTCGAAACAGATATATTATACTGAAAAGTATTTTCGAGTTTGAAGTCACCCCATTAATGGTATCGCAAGGTTCCATGTTCGATGCCGGCCCTCGTCACCTAGCGTATGAGTAGCACAGATTTGGTAATCAGCAACAAAGTGGGGAGCTGACGGTAGGTGTCGCGCTCCATCTAAGCAAGACAATCTCCCTGGTTTAGCGAAAGGGGGATAGATTCCCTCGCTGTCTGGCTGATACGGACAATAAGGCTACTGCGCCAACATTACTTTGCTTTGCTCAAGCCATCCACTATAGAGAAATATACACAGTTCTAATCCCGGACGAGATTGTTTGCATTTCTTAGAGCGCTATTCCCCTGGGGAAACGTCAGCAACAAACTATTATTCCTTCCGGCTATGGTTAAATAGTAGGACAGACTGGGCTTTTTAACCTTAGTCAGGTAACCAGTCTAGAAGTAGGAAAACTCTGAATTCAACCCCGTTAACGAAATTGACCATGTGTCGCATCCTGCTCATGCGGAGGGGGTTGGTAAATAAATACAGAGAAATGAACACCTGCTCAAGCCGAATCACTGCCGCATAGCGAGAAGCAGCCAGTAAGAGGCATTGGTCTCCGCGTGAACTTAGATAAAATACAGGAACTGTTTTTTTTAAAACAAGATGGTGCTAAGACGGGAATTCTAACAAGATGTAGCAGTGCCAGTACTACTGTATGTCTGCACCACATAGGTTTTAACCTGGGGATTATTATTATGAAGAACATGTAGAACACTTGTGAT
Source organism: Doryteuthis pealeii (assembly GCA_023376005.1). Classification (NCBI taxonomy): domain Eukaryota; kingdom Metazoa; phylum Mollusca; class Cephalopoda; order Myopsida; family Loliginidae; genus Doryteuthis; species Doryteuthis pealeii. Next base: position 14,941,547 of record CM042162.1, read on the forward strand.
TCATTCTTTTGTTATCAACTTATCCCGAAATTATAGCTTGTCCCATTCAAGCCTTCATCGTTATAGATGTAATCTGTGTAAATCATTGAGTGACCACTCATACGCCGTACGGAACGGGTAAGCTAATATATAATATATATATATATTATATATAATATATATATATATATAGATATAGATAGATATATAGATAGATAGATATTTAAAAAAAATTTGAGATGAAACAAAGAATCACTGTGCTCAACCACAAATTTGTAGGAGCTTTATTTATTTATTTGTTGAATTTTTTAAATATAATTGTTTTCCATAGGCAACTACCCAGATATATATATATATATATATATATATATATATATATATATAATATATGTGTGTGTGTGTGTGTGTGTGTGTGTGTGTGTGTGTGTGTGTGGAGAAAAGTAGACAAACACGGGATGTTATGGAAACTTGATGTTTATTGTCGACGGCGGCAACGTTTCGGTCTCTTATTAGACCATCTTCAGGACTAGGATATAGTTCTTACTCCAATGATGGAAATTCTCAAAATGCTGAAAACGGAAGGTCGTCAGTAGGGGGAGGTGTGGTTGGGGGTGGTTAGTGTATTCTTCTTCTCTCTGGAATGGGGAGTGCCGAAATGGTGAATGGTGGTACCACAGGTGTTAGATTGTGGGGATTGGTTAGCTAAATATGTGTATGTGTGTGTGTGTGTGTCTGTTTAATTGTTTTTTTGCTTATGTGTGATTGGGAACTGGATTTGTCGTTAAGTTATATATGTGTTGTTGGTATGTTGGTGTGATTTTTTATTCTTTTATTTTTTGTAAGGGTAAGATTTGTTAAAATTGTAAGTGATATAATGTTATATACTATTATTATTATTATTATTATTATAAGAAGAAGAATCCCCTAACCACCCCCAACCACACCTCCCCCTATTGACGACCTTCCGTTTTCAGCATTTTGAGAATTTCCATCATTGGAGTAAGAACTATATCCTAGTCCTGAGGTTGGTCTAATAAGAGACCGAAACGTTGCAACGTCGACAATAAACATCAAGTTTCCATAACATCCCGTGTTTGTCTACTTTTCTCCACATACTGTCGGATTAACCTCCTCACATTTCTACCATATATATATATATATATAAATGTATGTGTCTGTGTGTGTCTGTGTGCTCCCAAAACTCGGTAGAGCTCTCTAGGGGCGTCTTTAATTAACTTTCACTGTCAGCATAAAGCAATGATCGTCTGTTGTTTACAGACTGGATCTATCTGGTGATCGTAAAATATATAAACAAATGTATGTATTTAATAGTTTAAACACCGCCCCTTATCGGCAATTGTCAAATGTCAAATGGCCGAGAGGTTAACGAATCGGGTTTCGCTCCTAGGTAGTTGCTGTGTTTAGCCACATTGAAGAGACCTGAAACGTCGAAACACCGTGTCTGTGGATGATATATATTATATATATATATATATATATATAATATATCCGCCACACCTAACATGCGATTGCGCTAACATTATAACTATTTATACTGCACACAATGTAGAAATAGTGGATATGTGGGAGAACCCTTTAGACTAAGACTAAATAACCACAAACCACTATTAATCTCAAATCCCCGCATAGTACAATAGCACTTCATTTTAACACTTATCACACAACCTTACACACCTCAAATGCATCTTATTAGAACACGCATTTTCCAACAACGCAATCTAGAAAACAATCAGAATCTAAATGGATTCTAAAATTACAAACGCACGTGAAGGGATTAAACGCAGATATCGGAATTCTCCGTTATTACAAATATTTTACAAACGCTGCCACTGTCGATAACAACAGAGACAAAGAAACCGTTGAACAGTAACATTTGACAAAGGGTATCTAACGAATTTATGTAAAAAATAATTAAAAAGTAAGTGAATCCAATACTCCATAATATCGAGTTCATTCATTTATTTATTTTTAATGCTTCACAATAACGCCTAATTTAAAAAAAACATTTAAAAAAAAAATATACCGAGAGAAGCATACGGAGACCACCTAAAATACAATATATATATATATATATATGAAGTGTATAAAAAAAGTATCGACATTTTCGGTACTTTTTGACACGTTGTATTGTGAAAAATTAACGTTCCATTCCTTTTTCATTTCTATCTTGGTAAATACAGCTGTAAAATCTTTAAATTTTGACACACCGTAAAAACAAAGTTGTCGGGGTGGCATAAAGTCGGTATCAGCCAGACATCGAGGGAGTCTATACCCTTTTCACTAGCGCTATAGGCCAAAGAGATTATTTTGGCGTCTGAGGTGGAGCGCCACACCTACCATCAGCTCCTCACTTTACCGCACAGATCCCTGTGCTACTCAGACGCTGAGTTGGCGGGGGCCGGTGTCGAACCCAGAACCTTGTGGTTTCTAGTCGGACGCTCCAGTGACCGAGCTAAACCGATATATATATATATATATATATATATATATATAGATAGATAGGATAGATAGATAGATAGATAGATATTTTATATTTTTATTTATATTTTTTACTTTTTTGCAACATCAAGGTTTTTGTTTTGAACTCATATGACTTTTGTCTCCGCTCTTAACAACACGGAGTATAAACAAGCTCTGATGATGATTTTCATAAAATCGAAATATTGTTCAATATCAGCTATGTTATAAAATGTTTTCACTTTAACAGCATGTTGGGGTGTTTTCATATCTTTTTCATATATATATATATATATAAGGACAATAACCCATAAAAAGTTCAAAGTTAGACAAGTGTAAGACACATTCGATCTGTAAATAATACTCCACCTTAAATACACGCACTTATTATAATATCATGTGAACATCCTGTAAGTAAAGCCGATTGAAAATAATTCCATGAAAATCATTCTATTGTAGCATATCCGACCGACACGGTGAGATGATTAAGCAGAGTTTTTACTTATTCGTTTATCTATTTATCTATTTATCTGTTTATGTACCATCGACATTGTTTGTATTTATCTAACCCCTTTCACACAAGCAGGATCCGACACTTTATGGCTGAATCAATCAATTAACAACATTGAAAACTCTGAAAAGGTTTATATCATTTTGTACATGAATATAAATAACTGAATCAACGCGCAGTTCTCCAACAGTATGACTAGCAACTCGATTAGTAGTAACTCGATTACGAATACTACTACATCACTATGAATAACATCACATATTCGTATCGGTATATTTGTTCCGTTAGACGAGTCCAACTATCTTGTAAGGGAAATGTGGATATAATCAAAATGACATACCTCGATGCTCAAAGCGTGCGCGGGCGAGTCTGGCTTGCAGGGTCATCGCGGGAAGGAAATATGGCTGTTGTAAGCACTATATTTAACGAAGGGCGATCTCGAACCAGCGAGAGTGGGATTACACGTATGCAAATTCTCTCGAGATCGGGCGTGCATATAAGCATACGGCAACGGCTAGAGGGGTATGACAATATTACCGTCTCGAGAAAATTGTAACAGCTAGCAGTAATATTTTGGCTCTTGCGACGGGTGGACGACTCAGTTGGGAGAACGTTATTACAAGAGGAAATATATTCCTTTACAACATAATGTGTTATTTTTTTTCTAATCATCTTGGTATCTTATGTAGCTGGGAGTTCTTCTCCTAAGGTCTGGAACTTTCATTTGGAGATTTCGTGTCTGGTCTTCCATTTGGGATTTCTCGTCTATCAGAAGACCTGGGTCATTAGTAGTTTTTGGATAAATAACCCACGACTTAGATTTTCGTTATATCATATTTTATTTAGAAATCCCCATCCAGACTAACTACGCAGAATGTGAGCACCGGGAGGGCGCTGGTCACGACTTTCTATCTCCGTGGTTTGCCCAGTACTGACTTAACTAACTCTTTCCAATCAAAACCGGAAGAGCCTTTCTTTCTCATGTCTCTACTAATTCTCACGGTATCTACCGGAAAAGGGGTTAACACGAGGCTAACATGTGCCAATCAATCTTCCATGATATATTCACATACTCCCACTCAAGAAAACTGCTAGCAGTAATTTCTAACAGCCATATTGATTTTTACTCTAACTCTACACAATTGTTAGGGTACTAACAATTATGTAACAAAAGTAGGGTTTAACAGTTTTGAATTCGGAGTTTTCATAGATAGGTTGCCATATCAATGTTAAAGAATCCAGTCTGCCCTAATATTTACCTATAGCTAGAGGGAGAACAAATGGATACATATCTTTCCCAAGGATATTATCCCTATGTGAAATGCTATCAGTGTCATCCAGGATTTGAACTCGTGTCACCATGTCTATTTTTTATGAGGGTAACAATTACAGGTTTGAAATAAGAATTTTCCTTCTCCTGGTCAGGTTGCCTTGCTTAAGTTAAAGAATCCAATCTTCCCTACTATTTACCCTTAGCTGAAGGGCAAATAGTTGTATGCATACCGTTCTCAATGGTATTAGTTTTATGAGAAATGCTATCAGCCTCATCCAGGATTTGAACTCGTGTCACCAAATGTATTTTTTGTGGATAAATATTACAGATTTGAAATCAGAATTTTCCTTCTCCACGTCTGGTTACCTAACCGAGGTTAAAGAATCCAGTCTGACTTTATATTTACCGATTACTGCATACCTTTTCCAATGGTATTAGAACAATGTGAAATGCAAACAGCCTTGACCAGGCGACAAATATAGAAATATATATTTTTTTAATCTGGAAAAATACAATCCAGTCGCAGTTTCAAAACCATCTATATATTAATATGGTTGTTCCTAAATCGTTCGTCCGTTATCATCATTCAACACCCTCTGGTTAAAAATGAGACATTCAAATCATCAAAGATGCAATGCAAAAACATGAATACATATTATCTGGTGTCACTCAATCCCAGTTTTCTTATTTGTACCATTATATTTCACCCAATTTTAAAAATGAAACATTCCAAATGGTCTTGCGTCGCTTAAATGCCCAACGAAAAATTAAGTAAAATGAAGTTACATGTTTGTTTTTTGTAATATTGAAATTGTGGAAGATATTTTGGTAATTTTGATCTTATGTCGTCCATGCCTCCTACCCTAATTTACTAATAATTTAATAGCTCCTCTGGCTTTTTGTTTCATTTCGTGGAAATTCTTCTTCTTCTTCTTTCTTCTTCTTCTTCTTCTTCTTCTTCCAACTTGACCCTTTTCTTTTCTTCTTCTTCTTCTTCTTCTTCTTCTTCTTCTTCTTCTTCTTCTTCTTCTTCTTCCCAACTTGCCCTTTTTCTTCTTCTTCTTCTTCTTCTTCTTCCAACTTGAACTTCTTTCTTCTTCTTCTTCTTCTTCTTCTTCTTTCTTCTTTCTTTTCTTCTTCTTCCAACTTCTCTTCTTCTTCTTCTTCTTCTCTTCTTCTTCTTCTTCCAACTTCTTCTTCTTCTTCTTCTTCTTTCTTCTTCTTCTTCTTCTTCTTCTTCTTCTTCTTCTTCTTCTTCTTCTTCTTCTTCTTTCCATTTATCGATATTACCAAATGCCTTGCAAAAAACTTTCGACAATTCATGTTATCTTTTCGTCATGTCGTTCGATTCAGACAAGCAGACGACACATTCAAACTGTAAATAATACGCAAACTCAAACTAAAACACACACTTATTTTAATGGCATGTGCAAGTCCCGGGGGAGGGGAAGTCGATTGAAAATAATTCCTTGGAAATGATTCTCCTGGACCATATCATATTCCGACCGATATGAGATGGTTCAGCGAATCTTTCAGGATTTTTTTTCTTTTTCTTTTTTTTTTCAGTTCTCGGTTCACTGAGAAGAGAGAAAACTAGCAGGGGTAAATTTGGTTTTGGGCGGGAAAACTGCTCCGGGCATGACAAAAAAAAAAGAAGAGAAAGACAAGATGGCCGACATTCATTGAATGATGACGAGGCAAGCGGAAAGAACGAAGACAGACATACCGGATGTTTTAGATTGATGAATAAGCAAACTGTGTGACAAATTGATTTATCGCTATACAATCAGTCATTTCATTGACGACGGTGTACACAGATCAGGTGACAAGGTAGACTGATGCAGGGGGCGACTGTCAGGATGCAGTTAGTAGGAAAAGTTGTTTTATCGTATTATAATGGAGATTATGTAACAGTAACCGAAAGGACGTCAGGATTTCCTTATTTAAGTTACATTCACAACAATTATAAAATAGTCATTATTTAATCTTAATTAGTGTAGAATAATGATAATCAATCATCATCATCATCATGTCGCGCATGCAGCACGGGTATCCATGACAATCTTTCGCCAACCTTCCCTATCATTCATTGCACCTGGGAGCTCCTCTGCGGAGTAGCCAGCATCTTCACATAACTGGTCAATGTAGGTCCTTGCTGGGCGCCCCACACTTGCACGTCCATGTGTTGGCTTCCACAGGAGAACGTCGCTTATGAGTTCATCCTTGTTTCTCCAGCAGTGTCCTGCATGTCTTGTCCGTCTCACTCGGATAGTTTGTGAATCATACTAGTTCCAATGACCGTCGAATTGGTAAGACAAGGCAGTAAGTAGTCGTAACTGAATACGAACCTATCTTGCCACTGCAAAATGCCAGGTTATTTATGAAGCATCTTAACATCATAGAAACCAAGCAGCCAATCAGGATTCAGGGAATGGAATCACCCAAATGCAAGAATGGACTATTCTTGATTTCAATAAGTACCGACTGTCTTAGCACTGGTTAAGTTGTGATTAGCTAGTTGCTGTTGTTCAAACCAGCAGTACACTAGCTCACTTCAACAATTAGCATCTTACTTTTTCTCTGAATATTTGAGATGAGGCTTGATAATTAGTATTATTTGTATTATTGGCACTATTGGGAACATCGGCCGTACAGATAACATTGAAGATGAGGACAATAGTCCGAATAATGGAAATAATACTAAGCATCTTATTTATCAGCTATGTCAGTATTAAAGTCTAGTTGAGTTAGATTTTCCACAAAACTGCCAATATTATTAATGCGTTAAAAATCCTGAAATATATGTTATATATATATATATATATATATCTAAGAAATAAAGATATGTCTCAGTCTGTCAATTTCCCTATCTATCTGTCTCTCACTGTCTGATCATGGCTCTTTCCCTCTGTCAGTTTCGCTGTCCGTCTGTCTCTGTCTCTCTCTGTCTCCGCCTGTGACTGTTTCTGTATCTATGTCTATGTCTGTCTGTTTCGCTCTCTACCTGTGTATGTATCTCTATCCCGCTCTCTGTTTCGCTTTTTTGTCTGTCTATCTCTCTCTATCTCTCTGTTTCGTTCCCTGTCTGTCTCTCTGTCTCTGTCGCTCTGTCTCGCTCTCTATTTATTTCGATCCAGTCTCTCTGTTTCATTCCTAGTCTGTTTCTGTTTCTTTAACTGTTTCTAGTCTCTACCTACGTATGTATTTCTACCTCGCTCTCTGTCCGTTTCGCTCTATGCCTGACTGTGTCTGTCTGTCTGTCTGTCTTTCTCTTTCGCACAATCTCTTTCTCTCTCTCACACAATCTATTTCTCACACAATGTCTCTCTCACACAATCTCTTTCTCTCTCTCACCAATCTCTCTCACAATCTCTCAATCTTTTCTCACACAATCTCTCTCTCACACAATCGCTTTCTCCTTTACACAATCTCTTTCTCTCTCTCACACAATCTCCTTCTCTCTCTCACACAATCTCTTTCGCACACAATCTCTCTCTCTCTCACACACAATCTCTTTCGCACACAATCTCTCTCTCTCTCACACAATCTCTTTTTCTCTCTCACACAATCTCTTTCTCTCCACACACAATCTCTTTCTCACACACAATCTCTCGCACAATCTCTTTCTCACACAATCTCTCTCTCACACAATCTCTTTCTCACACAATCGCTTTCTCCTTACACACAATCTCTTTCTCTCTCACACACAATTTCTTTCTCACACAATCTCTCTGTCTCTCTCCCTGTCTGTCTGTCTGTCTTCTCCCTCTCTGTGCGCATTTTCTGTAATGACTGACCGTTTTGGCTATGCAAACCCGCAAAAATATTTCTTCAGCATCCATTCACATAAACAGAAAACATTCAAATAATTATTTATGATTTCAAAACTTCTGTAATGCAGTCAAAATCAATACAATACTATAGATAAACAATATAGTCAAGACCTTCATATTTACTTTAGTTAAGACTAGAAGCGGCTACTCAGCATCGCCTAGGTAGGGGAGCGAAAATCGATTTATTCAATTTTGAGATTTAAAAATGCTGAACATTTTTAAGTAGAAATTTAATGCTATTTCTATGGATATTTTAATTTCTAAATATCTTCGAATATAAATCAAAGCTACATAATGTTTACACAAGAAGCAAGAACCATTGATATTTAATGTTTATATATATTTACTTTGTCGTTAATTATTTTGTTTTCGTTGTTTCATCTGGAACATACATACATACATACATACAGAGCAACTACCCTTTATATATACATATAGATAATTACATTTTACGTAACTTTCTTAAGTATTTATAATACTTGTACATGTGCTTGTACATTCCCCCTCTCTCTCTCTCTCTCTCTCTCGCATGCTCGCTCGCCCACTCGCTCGCCCATTCCCTTGTTCTCTGTGCGAGCGGGCCCGGACGTATGTGTTTGAGCTTATTTGTATTTCCAAGCTATTATTTGGTCTGGCACCGATCCCACATTGGTCTAAGAGCCAATTGGGCTTCTGTCTACAGTTTTGGGAGAGGGTCATTAACATTCAAAGAATTCCTTGGACAATTAAACCCGAACCGAAGCGGGAACGGTGCACACACATCAAGAAATGAGCGGGAATGGACGCATCAGACCAGCACCGAATTGCAACTCGTTGCAGCTTCCGTCATTCAACAGAAAGCAAAGAATGCGAAAATGGAACTTTGTGAAGAATGATTCCATATCAAAAATAGTTCCGTTTGATGCCATTTTGGGTTTGCGCTTCGAAGAGAAATCGCCAGAACTATGGCTTATATTCATGTATATTGTACCCAAAAAAGGTCGGAGAATGTATCGTTGAAAACGTCGTGTAAACAGAAAACAAAAACAAACTGTGGTAAAAATGTCATTACTCACATATTGGAAACTGAGCGTATAGTCGAGGGTTCGCTGGCATACTGACAAATGAAGAAGCCAAAGGGGAGTGCTTTCTTATATTTACCAACTCCTCTGTGTGAGCAGGATGTGATACAAGGTCAATTTCTTATACGGAGTTTAACATATTTGAATTCAGAGTTTTCCTTCTCCTAGACTGGTTACATAGCCAAGGTTAAAGAGCCCATTCTATCCAACTATTTACCCTTATCTTTCTTTATAGTCATGTATATTGTACTCGAAAAAAGTCGGAGAATCTATCGTTGTAAACAGAATAAAAAACAAACGACAAAAAAGACAAAAACAAACTATGGTAAAAAAATGTACTTACCTACATGCTGGAAACTGTACGTTTAGTTGAGGAGTGTTCACTGGTATGCTGATAAATCAAGGAGCCATAGGGTGGAAAGGTGCCTTTTTATATGGAGGCACGTGGTGTAATGGTTAGAGTTGTATGAAATCGACTCGAAGACCCGAGTTCAAATCCTGGACGAGACTATTTGCATTTCACATAGCGCTTATACCCTTTCACTCAAACTATGAATAAATAGTAGGGCAGAATGGGCTATTTAATCATGGCTTGGTAGCCAGTCTAGGAGAAGGAAAATCTAAATTAAAATCTGTTAAACTCCGCTTAAGAAATTGACCTTCGTACTTATGCGGAGGTTGGTTGGTAAATATATATATAGGTGAGTACAGATGCATTGTGGGTGGGGATAAAAGACATCCGCTTACCTGAAGAAGCGACGGGTCATTCAGTGAACATGCGTCAGTGAGTGAAGAAAGAAGTGGATAGAAAAGAAGGAGAGAGCGAGGGAAGAGAAAGGAGCAACTGGAGGAGGGGGCAAGGAAAGGATTGGGAGGAGAAAAGGAGATACATAGATCAAGATTTTTTTCTTGCTAAAGAGTGACACTCAAGAGAAAGACCTGAGAAACGACACAAACAGAACCCCCACCCCCTCAAAAAGGGGGGTATTTTGTCTGAAGAGTTCTTGAAAGTCTATTGGGCTAATTAGTTCGCTAATGAAAATAGGCATTAGATTTTCTGGCAGACATTCAGGATCGAATACTACTTTCTGGCGGGAAAAGATGTCACTAGCCCAACTAGGTTAATATATGTTGAGAAAGAGAGAAAGAGAAAAAGTAAGAGACAGAGACAGGGTGGGATGAAACAAAGAGAGAGGAGAGAGAGAGAGAGAGAGGAGAGAGAGAGAGAGAGAGAGAGAGAGAGAGAGAAGGGGAGTGAGAGAAAGGGAAAGAAAGTGAAGGAGAGAGAGAGAGGGTGTGTGAGAGAGAAAGTAAAGATGGAGAGAGAGAGAGAGAGAGAGAGAGAGAGAGAGAGAGAGAGAGAGAGAGAAAAGATGGAACAAAGAGAGCGGAACATCACTCTACTCAAGGAACTCCGGCTCCTGGTTTTTATGTCTTCTGGACCAGGGTGAACACACTTTTTTAAAAATATAGAATTATTTTGAAATGTTTACTTACGTTAGAATAAAATTATATTTGACGTTCACGAGGCCGAGAAGATCCATATGTTTTGAATTAGTCATGGGTTGGTTGGTTGGTTGGATTTTACGGTATATCAACCCTTGTTGAGTTATTTCATACAGAAGATGTTTTGTTTTATTCATTATTATTGGGTATTCAATTTTTTAGAACCCAACTTTTTTTGAACACATTTTGAACTATTTATTGCATTTTTGATCTATTTAACGAATTGACGAGGCTTTAACAGGTACTACCATTCAGGAGTAGAGTGGGCCTGGGAGTAATTGGGATAAAGGGGTACTTTACAATCCCCAGAGCTCCAGAATTAGAACTTCACAACTAGATGTAGTTTAACATTATACTCAGGACACTAAGACCTTCAGGCACAGCCTTCTAGCAAATATATGATAAAAGGGCTTGGATTTGCCATGAAGACAATAGGTTTGGGACAATCATATAGGTGCTTGAGCTTGAATTGACCAGCCGAATTTAGGTCCGTTAAGTTCGATTTAACCAAATGTTATATGGCGGTTGCTAAAGAATAAAGAAAAAAGCTTATATGTAGGTTGCTAGGCCACCTCACGTGGTGTAATGGTTATAGCAAGCTCAATTGGAGGGGATCTCTATGACGACTCATCTGCAGTGTATAGATTACTAGCGGCTAAATAAGTGGTGTGTCATCTGCAGGATTCCGTCCTTAAGTATCACGGGTCGACAGGTAGCACCATTGGGGGGGGATTTTACCCTTCTGCAAATATTCAGTCGGTATATTCTTCTGACCCAGTCGACAAGCGCTGTTCAGCACGCCATTACCTCACGGGGGACTCGCCATATTTGTTAGACGATAACCATTACGTCGCATACGGCTCCATTGAAGCCTAATGATCATAAAAATCATTGTCTATGCCATGTCTCCATTCTTCTTTTAAAAGTCTGAGTTCACTAAGTAAATCGTCGAAATAAAATTAGGTCAAACGTCCCCACAAAGGAAAGAAACGTTTCTGGATTTTACTGTCTAGAAAAACGTCGATTATTTAAAGTCGATAAATTAGCAAGACTCGCGGAAGAAATAGAGACATTACCCCAACAAACAAATCAATCAATCGATGAATTCAAGGTGAGCCAATCATAGGAGCGGTTTATTGTGTTCGATTCAGCATTTTTATAATCATTAATATTTATGCCAACAATCGATTTTGCTTGTCTAAAATTAAAGAAACCGTTTATTTTATTTTTTTGGTTGGTGGGAGTGATAGCATAGTGGTAACTAGGATCGATGACTTAAGACCGGATATTAAACTTTTCTTGCTCGGTCATTATTTATACGAAAAAGGATATTATTATTATTATTATTATTATTATTATTATTATTATTATTAGTTTATCAGGTCTGTCGTAGCTGGTGGTTCACTGGAGGCTGAGTGACTGCAAGTCTCCTCAGGTCTCCAGGACTCTTCTGAGTATTCTGGCAGGTTGCAGCAGTGCAGTGTTCTGAATGGTATCAATCCTTCCTCTGATTTCCAAACTTTCCAAACCCTTTTCCAATCCTTTTGGGACCGTTCCAAGTGCACCAACTATAATAGACTTTGACTTTCATATTCCATAACTTTTCAGCTCTCTGGCAAGGTCCAGATTATTATTATTATTATTATTATTATTATTATTATTATTATTATAATTATTATTAGTTTTTCACACCTGCCGTAGCTGGTGGTTCACTGGAGGCTGAGTGACTGCAAGTCTCTTCAGGCCTCCAGGACTCTTCTGAGTATTTTTAGCCGATCCCAACAGTGCTGTAGTTTGGATGGTCTCGGTTCTTCTTCTGATTTCCAATTCACCCAAATTCTTTCCCAGAGCTTTGGGGATCGTTCCAAAGGTATCAATTACAATTGGTATGACCTTCACCTTCATGGTCTTCTGGCTGGGATAAGGCGATCTGTCTTCATCTCAAAGTCTGAGAGAATTTCATGCGTTTCATTCTCAAGAACAGATTCTGGTTTATGCATTCACTCCCTGCAAGTTTTTCACACCAGTGTTATCTGGTGGCCTGGGGACTGAGTGAGAGCAAGTCTCCTCAGATCTCCAGGACTATTCTGACTATTCTAGCCGATCTTAATGCCGTTGTCTGTATGGTCTCGATTCGTCCTCTGATTTCTTATTCCTCTAGTCTATTTTCTAAACTTTTGGGAACCGTTCCAAGTTCACCGATTACAATTTGTTGCTGCTTCTTCAGCTGTGTGTGTACAAGATTAAAAATATCTTTATTTATTAAATTTCACGTATTATTTTCTATTTCAATTTTATGATAAAGTATTTGAAACAGACTCGGTGGATTCATTTCTATTGTAATGTACACGTGGAATTGGTTTGCAGACATTCGTCTCTGTAATATCCGCCCCCCTCTGATACGCAAAATTCAATTTGCTGTAATCTGTTTCCACAATAAAATGATATGACACGTATTATTTTGTAATATCATTTTATTGGATGCTATTTAAGCTGAATTCTGAATAAACATATGGAAAATTATTCGAATTTCGTGTTAAAATAACGAGAAAATTATCTGCAAAATTCTCCAGCAAGTAGAAAAATACGGAGCCGCAAATAGAAAGATATTTGACTAGAGTCGCATACGGTAGTTAATTAAAAAAAATCTTATATAGAGTTTTTCTAAATATTCTTTATAAAAATGTTCGGTTAAATCGAACTTAACGGACCTAAATTCCACCATCGTATGTCACCCCGTCGAAAGAAAAAAATACCAAAAATCAGGGAATTAACCGAATTTAATGAAAGTTTCAGTGCTGATATATTAATGAATAAAAGATGCAATGAACCAGCTTTATTTATTTATAAAATTTTACATTTTTTCAGGTCACTTAATTTGAACCACGTATCTTTGAGGCGTAACACAGATTCTCAAAGATAGGTGGCTCAAAGTTGACGAACCTGAAAAAAGTTTTAAAAGAAAATTATATCTTTTATTCATTAATATATCAGCACTGAAACTTTCATTAAATTCGGTTAATTTCCTTGATTTTTGGTATTTTTTCTTTCAGTGGGGTGACATACGATGGTGGAATTTAGGTCCGTTAAGTTCGATTTAACCAAATGTTATATGGCGGTTGCTAAAGAATAAAAAAAAGCATATATGTAGGTTGCTAGGCCACCTCACGTGGTGTAATGGTTATAGCAAGCTCGATTTGCTGACCATTGGTAGTGAGCTCGATTCTCATTGGGTGCCCCATACATCTGACCTTGTGCCACATCTAAGCTTAATAAATAACTATATGTAGTTTGGGTACCCCACGTGGTGTCTACACATTCTTCAATGCTGGTGAGACCTCTCGCTTGCAAGCTCGATTGGCACACCATTGGTAGTGAGTTCGATTCTCATTGGGTGCCCCATACTTCTTAACTTCTGCCACATCTAAGCCACGACGTCATGGGACTCACCATATTTTTAGACGGTAACCATTACGTCACATACGTCTCCATTGAAACCATAAAAATCATTATCTAGTAGATAATTATATGTATAAAAACGATCTTATATGAAGGTTGGATAAAAAAGATCTTATATGGAGGTTGATAAAAAACGATCTTATATGGAGGTTGATAAAAAAACGATCTTATATGGAGGTTGGTAAAAAAGATCTTATATGGAGGTTGAAAAGATCTTATATGGAGGTTGGTAAAAAACGATCTTATATGGAGATTGGTAAAAAAGATCTTATATGGAGGTTGATAAAAAAGATCTCATATGGATAAAAGAGATCTTATATGGAGGTTGCTAAAAAAAGATCTTATCTGGAGGTTGTAAAAAAGATTTTTATAGAGGCTAGTAAAAAAGATCTTATATGTAGGTTGGTAAAAAACGATCTTATATGGAGGTTGGTAAAAAAAGATCTTATATGGAGGTTGGCAAAAAACGATCTTATATGGAGGTTGGTAAAAAAAGATTTCATATGGAGGTTGGTAAAAGAGATCTTATATGGAGGTTGCTAAAAAAAGATCTTATCTGGAGGTTGGTAAAAAAGATTTTATATAGAGGCTAGTAAAAAAGATTTTATATGTAGGTTGGTAAAAAAAGATCTTATATGTAGGTTGGTAAAAAAGATCTTATATGTAGGTTGGTAAAAAACGATTTATATGGAGGTTGGTAAAAAACGATCTTATATGGAGGTTGGTAAAAAAGATTTCATATGGAGGTTGGTAAAAGAGATCTTATATGGAGGTTGCTAAAAAAGATCTTATCTGGAGGTTGGTAAAAAAGATTTTATATAGAGGCTAGTAAAAAAGATCTTATATGTAGGTTGGTAAAAAACGATCTTATATGGAATTCATATGGAGGTAAAAGAGATCTTATATGAGGTTGGTTGGTAAAAAAAGATCTTATATGGAGGTTGGTAAAAAAGATTTTATATTTGGTAAAAAAAGATCTTATATGGAGGTTGGTAAAAAAACGATCTTATATGGAGGTTGGTAAAAAACGATCTTATATGGAGGTTTGTAAAAAGATCTTATATGGAGATTGGTAAAAAAGATATTTTATGTAGGTTGGTAAAAGATCTTATATGGAGCTTAGTAAAGGATTAACAAATTGGGTTTTGCAAAAACATTTTAAAAAAGTTTTATATAGTGTTTGCTAAAAAATCTTATACATAGGTTGCTAAAAACTAAATATATATATATGTGAGTGTGTGTGTGTTTTTTTGTGTGTGTTGTGTGTGTGTGTGTGTGTGTGATAAAAAACAATCTCAATATATATGTAGGTTTTCATAATTTGAAAAATATCTTATATAAAATTTGCTGAAGAATAAAAAGAAACATTGTATATATGTATTTACCAACTCCTCCACACGAGCAGGATGTGACACAAAGTCAATATTTTTAAGCGGAGTTTACCAGGTTTGAATTCAGAGTTTTCTTTCTCTTAGATCAGTTGCCGTACCAAGTTTGAAGAATCAAGTCCGCCCTACTATTTACCCATAGCTGGAGGGAAGATAGTTGGATTCATACGACAACCATCACAACATGGGAACTTGTATATTTGTTGCTAAAATGATATTATATGTATCTTATATATCACTACGAAATAATGGTTTACATAATATATATTGTGGTTAATTTTTATACTGGTTTTAACAAAACTGGATTTCATAAATAACTACTTGGTATTATTGATCTCTAATGTTATTTTTTTATTCTCCAACCTATTAAAATCAATCCTATGAATGATTTTATATAAAAAAATTTAGAATATAATTAAAATAAGTGTACTCTTTTTATATATTTCATTTTGGTTGTCTTTCTAATTTAATAGATTCCATCACATTAAAACTTAAATACTTATGTTACATAATATATGCGGTTGCATAAGATTATTGTCAATACCCTGTATTTCTAAAGGGATGGCTCTCTTCATATCATGGACGGGACTTTCCATGGAATAGTTCAGAAAGCCCGCGAAATATGTGAAGTCACGTGGGACCTGGCTGGATCCTCAGTTTTCAGTTGGACGTCAGGCAGTGAAGATGTCCGCCTTAACTGTAACTCACTCTGCATACGCGCGCTATGTTAATCAGATATTTAGTTACATGAAATGTTTAGTTAAGGAAATAACAGTTTAAGAAAAATAACACGGTCTTGTGATTAATGAATGTCTTGGTAACAAGACTGATCTAGAAGAAGAAACGAGTTAAGTGCGACGGACCACCAAGACTAAGTCCCTAGATGAGATCTCAAAGATGCTAGAAGAGACGACCGAAGAACAGAAGAAGAAGAAGTAAGAAGTAAGCAACGAGAAGGGTATATAACACTTACACCCAGAAGGTGCATATTATTGCTAGTATATACCTATATGATTTTCCCAACCCTATTGCCCTTATGGCAAGCCCCAACCCCTTTTTATCATATGGGTGCTAGAAGGCGGTGACTGCGGGTTTACATGTCCTGGGAATGACGTTAAACTCTATCTGATGGTGAGGTTCCAGTTCTGGAGGTTTGGGGAATGTGGAGCACCCCTTCATCACCATTGCTCCCTGGTCCACTCTGACCCGGAGTGGTAGTACCTGTTAGGGTCCCATCTATGGGTTAAATAGAAAAACATGAGTTTATAACAAAATTGTATTATCCATTAAGAATTGATTTATTTCAAAACTTTATCGGCATTAAATGACCCACTGAGGTTGATATGCCGTAAAACAAAACAAACCAAACCAAACCTTGCTAGTATATATATAAAGCTCCAATCTAGATAATTTTTGATCACACCTTGTATGCGTATATTTGTGCATTCAAGTGAATTTCAGGAAGAGAAAAAACAAGAGTGCAACGTCGACATTGGTTTAAGCCAAGTTTTCTTAAACGAACAACAACAAAAGGAAAAGCCAAGAAGAGGCACACAATCTCGTCGGAGCAGGTGTTCAAAGCTTTACAAAGAAAAAAAAGAACTTGGAGACACTTTAGTCAATAAAGATCGCAATATAAAAGCGATTATATCTGTGTAGTCACTCTCCAACGAAAACTGTTGTTCTCTTGTAGCGTTAGCAAAACAATTTCTAAATGTCTTCAATGTGTTTTATTTTGCAAAGACCTCGCTTGACCTATATTTGCTTTTCTGTTCGCTACCCTAACGCCAAAAAAAAAAACAAAAAAAAAACATTAAAAAAACAAAGAAAGAAAAAAACTCAAAAAAAAACAAAGAAAAACAGACCGATTCTTTCGTTTACAATTTATCATAGAATAATAAACACAGCTTAACACTTCTACCCTCAGTATACCCTCGCGGATTGAATAAAGGGTTGGGTTCAAAGTTCCGTGATGGCTCCCGATTACGACAAGACGGTTTTCGAGTTTGAAATGGCTACCGAGTCCGACAATAAATACCTGAAGAAGGCCGGTAGCTACATCGACTGAAATGTTGTACAGAGTTATAGAGACAGGGAACTGCTTTGTGTGTGTCGTAACTCTGCTGATGAGGCATAGTATGCCGAAATGTATACAGAGATCAATTTTCTCGATTTGTTTACGCCTTACATTTGAACAGATATATTCGCCTAATTCATATTTGCTTTTCTATTCGGTACCCTAACGCTAAAAAAAACCAAAAACAAAGAAAAACAGACCGATTCTTTCGTTTACCATTTATCTTTTTGGTGCAAGTAATCTAAGTGGAATTCGAAGAGTCGTGCTCGAATTCCAACTGAGGTTAAATCGAACTTAACGGACCTAAATTCCACTATCGTATGTCACCTCACCGAAAGAAAAAAAAATACCATAAATCAGGGAATTAACAATTTAATGAAATTTTCAGTGTTGATACATTAATGAATAAAATATATTATGCACCAGTTATTTTATTTAAAAACGTTTACATTTTTTCAGGTCAGTTAACTTGGAACCAGATATCTTTGAGATTCTGTGTTACGCCTCAAAGATATGTGGCTCAAATTAAGTGACGCGAAAATATGTAAAAGTTTTTAAATGAAATAACTGGTGCATTATATCTTTTATTCATTAATATATCAACATTGAAAATGGCATTAAATTCGTTTATTGACTGCTTTTTGGTATTTTTTTTCTTTCGTGGGTGGAATCCTGATTGCTAAGCAGTCCATGACATGCAACCTTCCACTTTGTCCCGCCGTCTAACACATAAATGATAAAAAAGGGTTGAGGGTTTGCGGTAGGACAATAATATAGGTTCTAGGGCTTGGCGTGCCCAGCCGATTAACCGCCCGTCTAGCCTAAGTAGAGGCCAAAGTGGTGTGTTGCATGTCATGGATTGCTCAGCCAGCAGAATTCCGTCCTTAAGCATCACAGGCCACCACCCACGGCTAACAAGTGGACACATTGGTGATAATTCTACCCCTCTGCAGGGTGCAGTCGGTGTATTCTACGGGAGAGGTGTAAACTAACTCCCTTCCCTATTTAAAAAATCTCATGATTTATTTCTGAATCCTTATTTTTACAAAAATTATATGAGAAGAATACACTTATTTAAAATTCTATATGGGCACCAGCATTCACCTCCAGCCTCTCAAGCCGCTCGGGAATCACATCAACTGGTCTTCCCATAAACTCTTGTGGAATGGCAAAGATGAATTCTTGTAATTCGTCCTTCAAGTTCTTCCAAAATCGTTGGTTTCGTATAGTAGCTATGCTCCTGTAACCCCCCGCCCCCCAAAAAAAGGTCGCAGGGTGTTAAAACAAGGCTTATGACCGACCACTCATGCGGACCACGTCTACCCATCCATCTCCCAGGAAAATGATGATTCAGCCACTAATAAACAACAAAATGTGGAGGATTTACTTAACTACTTAACTGCAGCTCATCATTTGAAAAGGTAAGACACGTTTCTTTTATTTTAATTAATAAAATTCAATAAAAAATTCTATTTCATTTTTAAAGAGATTTTTGATTTTAAAAATAAAAAGGGGAAAAAGAACTAAGTAAATAAAATAGAAAACTTTGTGTTTAACTTTGAAAAAACAAAACGAAAACCTTAATTTTCTAATAAACCGCAACCGTGTAACTGCACTTTGGATATCTGCTCTTTCTTTCCCTAAAGTAAAGTTTATGTATTTATTGTAAAAACTTTACGAACTGTCAGATACTGTCAGTATAATATTTTAGATCCTTTAATTTTATATTAGAAAACCACTGATGATTAATAACATTTTTGGCTATTATTCATCAAACTGAAACATCAGCCACTCATAAAAAAACAAAATGTGGAGGAGCACCACCAACAACAACAACACATGTCATATATCAATGAACATACATTAGAAAATTGAGAAAAATCATATAAAAATAATTATTATGCGAAATACGCTTAAATTGCAAGGCTCTCCTATAAAACGGATGGCACTCTCTGGCAGCCTTTACATATATACATATTTATCAGCTAAATTCTTCCTCTCGCTTGTAGGTATGCTGATGACCCAGTGGTTAACAGATGAATAGTCGGTCGGGTTTCGTTCTCGACTGGAGGTAACCTGCTAAGTCTAGCCACCCTGAGGAGACGTTATACGTGGAAACACAGTGTGTATAAAAAATATAAATAGTTTAAAATATGGTGTTATTTTTCAATCAACCTGTACTCCCCCAGCTAACAGGGCAGAGGTTTTGAATGTTAACATATTGAACTAACAAAAAGAGAAAATAATGGTTCATATTTTATGAAACACAACATGCTTCTCAGCATGGGCATTAATATATTTCCCATTGGCGCCACTGATAAACTTCAAGTTTATTAGATAGGGCGTAGTTATGCATCATTATAATGAAGATATTGGAAGGGTTTCTGTTTTTCTTCTTCTAAATAATGGCGTATCTTATGAAAAGGCAATATTGAAAATACAACACAATCAAATTCATTTATGAAGAAAATAATTGTCCCTATTAACAATAATAAAACCCCAGTGTGAAATAAAATCTTTTCTTCGTTTCTTAAAAGGAACAGAAATTTTGAATGGCAAACCCATGTCAATACTTGTGATTAAATTATTATTAAAATAAGAATTGAATGTTTTTATCTTTATTTTCGTATTGTGTTGTGTTCATATTAATTTTTGCTTTAAATACTGTCAATTTTGAAACAGCTTTTCACTGCGTATTAGAAATCTGATCTTTCTGTTGCAAATTAACCGAGATGTCACAAAGCTAATCTAAATAGTTAGGTAATTGGATACAGAAAACGGAGGTTTCACTTGTACAAGGCATTCAGTTGTTGGTTGGTTGGTTGGTTGGGTATTATGGCATGTCAACCCTTGTTGGGTTATTTTATGTTGAAGATGTTTTGTTTTACTTTTTCTTGATGT
>CM042162.1:14967012-14977012 GCA_023376005.1 Doryteuthis pealeii
CCGAATAACGCAGATAATACTAATCTTCAAGCCTCATCTCAAACATTCAGAGAAATAATATATGAAGAAAATAACAGATTAGGAAAAATACGACAATTTGTGAGGAAAAGTTAAGCAAAAAGTGAATAACAAACACAATCAATTACATTCAATTAATATTTCGCCTTCGGTGATTGAATCATTCTGATGAAGCTTACTATGACTTGATGATTTGTTCATAAAATCTCTTCTCATTAGTGTAGTTGGATAGAAGTAAATCTTTTGAACCAGAATCCATGTATGCCATCATGGCCTGGTGTTTTCCAATTTGCTACTTTCTTGAGTACTCATTTAAGCGTAATTATATGAACACTTGCTTCAGGCCCTTCCTCAATTTCCATCAGTTCATTCTTAATATCACTTATCCATTTTGACTGTTTATTATGTTCTTTCCTCTCCATATATCACTCCAAACTTTTCTGCTTCTGTTGCATTTAGGTGTTCACTAATGTTTATTTTTGATCCATTAATTTGTTCATAAAATTTCTTTTCATTGTTTTGGAAGGTCCTATTTTGTTTGTACTGTTTGGTTCTTTCTCGATATCTTTTGAGTCTTCCTTCTATAGCCGATATCTTTTGATTTACTTCTTCCATCTTAATTTGCTGTTGTCTTTTAACCTTTTTAGCTAAGTGTGTGTTTGTGTTTTTGTTTAAAGTATTTGTTTGTTGTCGTAGTTTTTTAATTTGTTCTTCCAATCTGAACTCCCATCCAGCTTTTGTATTTCTCTTTGGTTCTCTGTTTGTGTTTCGTATGGTTCACCAATTCTATCTCAGACTAACTTTGCTCCTGCATAGATAAGGTTGTTTAGGTCTGTGATATTGTTTGTTGGGATGTTCATTAGTATTTTGTTTATCCTTTCAGTTTCTTTCTTGACTTTTTTCCATTCTATGTTTCTTAGGGATGGTAATGTACTCTTATCAGCCATGATTTATTGTATAAGTTCTATATCCATTCTCTGTTCTTGTGTTAGTTCCTGTGTTGTTAAGGTAGGTTGTACAAGGTTTTGATTGCAAGCATGTTGTTCATTTTGTTTTGTTGTTTTTTGGTGGATTTTTATTCCTTGATTTTCCTGTCCACATATCTCTATTATCTCCTGTGTGTCCTGAGCTGGTGGCTCAAAGTTACAGTTTCGGTCCTTCATTCTGTCTTCGCTGGTTTGATCTCAAATGGTTGAGATCGTGGTATACACTGCTAAGGGGAGATCAAATAAGGTAAAAACAGCCGTCCAG
The DNA here is from genome assembly GCA_023376005.1 of Doryteuthis pealeii. NCBI lineage: Eukaryota > Metazoa > Mollusca > Cephalopoda > Myopsida > Loliginidae > Doryteuthis > Doryteuthis pealeii. Next base: position 14,968,282 of record CM042162.1, read on the forward strand.
TGTTTCCTTATGTCGCACACGGTGTCTGCCAAATTTTCTGGTCGTGGTAAGTAAGTAAAGTAGTCGGGGTGGCCTGGCAACGAAGGAATTTATCCCCTTTTCACTAGCGCTAGACAAAGGAGAGTGTTTTGGCATCTGAAGTGGAGCACCACACCTACTATCAGTTCCTCGGTTTACTGCACAGATTCCTGTGATACTCATATGCTGAGTTGGCGAGGGCCAATATCGAACTGGAACCTGGTGGTAACTAGGCGGACACTCTTACCGACTGAGCCTCCTCTATCTACACATTCTATGTTCAGTTTTTCCTTAAGTTTTTCCTCTCTCTCTCTCTCTCTCTCTCTCTCTCTCTCACACACACACACACACACACACATATATATATATATATATATATATATATATATATATATATATATATATATCAATTACAATATCAATTTACTATATCAATTCGAACACAACTGGTAAGTTATCCAAATTTCCTGAATATTGGTCTATTTTGAACACCGACACTCACATTTATTCATGCTTAAAAAGAAAACAGTACTTTGGTTATATATATATATATATATATATATATTATATATAGTATGTGTGTGCGTGTGTCTTGTGTGTGTGTGTGTGTGTGTGTGTGTGTGTGTACATTGGTGCCCATCTACACACCACAGATGTCTGAGTTGACTGTTGAAAATTCTGTACAGCATTGTCTCGCCATTCCACGCCCCCTGCTAACCCCTTCCCTACCTCGCCCCCAGACTCCCCACCCAGAGAGTGTCGGATCCTTCTGTGCACAGGAACAATCAATGTCACTTGTCATTTCTTCAATTGACGATATGAAAATAAGAAACTTTATGCAATAAAACTTTTGATAGATTTCGCATCTTTTTTCTTCTTTTTTTGTTTTTGTTTTTTTGGTAGACACAAGACTCTAGACAAAGAGAGAATAACGGACAAGAATTTTAAGAATAGATTTCGTATCCAATTTCTCTCCTTTTTTTTATTTTCCCCAATTTGATATATTTTTGTTATTTTTTTAGGGACGGGGTGGGGTGGGTGGGGACGTGGATTTATTTTATTCTATTTTTTGCATATATTTCTTTTTTTTTTTTTGAAAATAAAGTCCATTTTTATAGAAAATAAAACAAAAAGAGAAACCTTTCCAATAACGTAATATGATTTCATTTTCTGTTCCCTTTCAATATATCATCATCATTATCATCATCATCATCATTATCATCATCATCATCATCATCATCATTATCATCATCATCATCATTATCATTATCATCTTCATCATAATTATCATCATTATCAACATCATCTTCAAGTCGTGCCAACCGACCGCCTCCGGCAGTAGAATACACAGACTGCACCTCAGCAGGTGGGTAAAATCCTCTCCCCCCCCCACACACACTGCGGGTCACTTGCCGCCATGTCGAATAAAACAAAATGTCTTCGACATAAAATAAGCCAACAAGGGTTGAAATGCCGTAAAATCCAACCAACCAACCAACCATATAACTGAGTGAAAGTGAATTGTTATCATTAAATGGGAAGAGTTAATTGAAAATTAATTAGTTAAAATCAATTAGTTAAAATTAATTAGTTAAAACCATAAAACTGCTGGCAAAAATAACCTGCCAGTCATGTAAAGTCACGTGACTAGAAAACAATTTTGCTAAAATTGAGATGTCACCTTAACTCAAACACCGAGTGGGAAATAAATTTGTGTTTGTTAGTTGGTTGGATGGTTGGGTGGTTGGTTTTGTAGCATGTCAACACTTGCTGGGTTATTTCACGCTGAGGTCAGATTAACATTTATGATCTCTAATTATGTATATTCACAAGCATTTTAACACTTTGCCTACTTTAAACCGCTCACAACGGCTCTCCCACTACTGTGAATATCACACCACAGCAAGGGGCAAAACTGATGGCTGTTCATTATAATTTAATAAAAGGACTCAGATTACAATAATAACAGGAATTTATATGAATAGAATGAGTTCTGAGGTGAATAGATATACTGAACTTTGAAAAATTCCATCTTTCAGATAAAAAATACCAAGAAAATTTGGTATAGCTGTAGGGGAAGTTTTGTAGGCAAAGAGAAGACGTCTCAATTAAAAAATAGAACATTTTCAACATTTCTAAAAATGCAAAATTCCTTCATGTTATTTTGTGCAAACAATATAGAATAATGGATTTTTTTAGTTCATAAAGCCTACTTTAAGCCGCTCACAGGTTAGTTCATTATAATTGAGCAGAAGGACTCAGATGAAAATAGTTATAGGCTATAGGAATAGAATGAGTTCTGAAATAAATAGATTGTGAACTTTGAACTATCCCATCATACAGGTAAAAAATACCAAGAAAATTTGGTATAACCATTGAGGAAATTTGGCTGATAAAAGGTTACACTGATAAAAACTTCATAATTGGGCAACAGTGAGGCAGAAATGGGGATTTATTCACCAGAATTTAGAATCTTGGTATATATAATATTACTTAATGCCATAAATAACGGCAAAATGCACTGGGCCATAGCGTAGATGTAAGAGCACATATTATTGGCTGTATTGTCACAAGGGAATTGCGACGTATATGTACTTCTAGAATGTTTGCATTTCACATAGCGCTAATACTCTTGGGAAAGGTATACATCCAATTACTATCTATCTCCCCCTCTCACTCTAGGGGTAAATAGTAAGCCAGACTGAGGTCTTCAGCCTTGGCTAAGTAACCAGTCTAGTTATTAATTTATTTTCTAGCACCCTACTATGCAGGTCAGACACAAGGTCCATTAATGTGGGGGCCACCCACGAACCGAAGCTCATAGGGTGGCAGTACTAAAAACGTGGATGCCCTAGGCTTTACCCAAATTGGGGCACCTCAGGCACCGGACAATAAACCCAGCCCTGCCCCTTTAAATCAAGGGGGAAGAGAGCCGTTATTTAATACTTCACCGGTCCAGTGAAAAACCGGTTCCGAAGAACCGCCGGGATAACCAGTTTAAGTCTCTGAATTCACACATGTCAAACTCCGCTTAAGAAATTGACCTTGTGTCACATCCCGCTCGTGGGAAAGGATTGGTATATACATATATATATATATATATATATGCGCTTGGCCCTGACTCATATGTAGGAGCATATTTTATTAGCTGTATTGTTGTAAGGCAATTACGATGTATAATTACGAATTCCATGGATGAATTCAAGTCGCTCGGGTGAATGTACTACAAGGTATCGGTACAAATACTTTCCGAATGCGCTGGACCATGGCTCAGATGTAAGAGCTCTTATTATTGGTTGCATTTTCGTTAGGCAATAACTATGTAGAAATGGGTATTGCTCGTCCAGAATTCCGGATCCTCAGAGCCCTGTTGGCTAGGGCTTTAGAATACACCAACTGCACATCTGCAGAGTGGTAAGACCCACCAATGAGGCCTTGGGTGGCGACCCGTGATGCTTAAGGACGGAATCCTGCTGGATGAGCAGTCCATAACATGCAACACTCCACTTAGACCCTTACTTAGGCTAGACGGGCGGTCGGACACGCCCCCACCAATCAATCGGCTAGTCACGTCAAGCCCTAGTACTTATATGATTGCTTCAACCCTATTGCCCTTATGGCCAGCCCCAAGTAGTTAGTTTAGAGAATTAGATGGAACCGGACTTTGAAGCAGAGAGGACGTGCTACTCTCTGCTGGGGTTGATATCTCTTTCGCACCGAAAAAAAAAAATGGGCTACATAAAAAGCTTGATCAAGAAATAAAATGTCTTGTTAATTTAATTAATTGCAATGGCTAAAATCAGCCCAGGAAAAAGAAGCCCTTAGTTAAAAAGAAGAAGCAGTTAAAAAAAAAAAAAAACAATTTATCGATTATTGGTACCTATGCAGGTTTGCACAGCTAATATTTGACAACTGACCATTCGACAAAAAGTAAAACGATATTTTCTCTTTGTTTTATTTTTCCAAAAATAACTTTAGCCCAGGATACGTACCAGTCTCAGTCACCTCTAGAATCTTTAATTTTGACTGCCCAATGTCTGGGAGAGCGGAACAGATCCAAGACCCACATGTGCATACAGTCACAAATAGACACACACACGCATGCACAGAAATGAGATGGAGCTAGGATATTTTGGATACAATGTCGTATAATTAAATTTCCATGATATGATAAAAAGAAAAAAATATCTATAGTTAAATCTTAGAAAAACGGAAGGTAAAACACATTTGAGATTTTTAAAGATCATTTTAATTACTAGCAACAGAAAACACCCTCCGGGCGTCGTAAAAATTAATTTTTGAAAGATATTGCCTGAGAGGATGGGAGTTTCTTTCTTTCTTTCTTTCTTTCTTTCTCTTTTCTCTTTCTCTTTCTCTTTCTTTCTTTCTTTCTTTCTTTATTTATTTATTTCTAGTTCTTTTTCACTTCCATTATTAAATCAACCATTTTTTCTCCATTCAGTCTTTTTTTTTCGTTGTGTGTATGTTTGTTTTTTTTTTCTTCCTGTTTCTCGTTTTCTTCTCCTCTATTTTCTTTCTTTCTCTTTTATCTTAGATGCTTTTCTTTCTGTCTCTTTCTCTCTCTCTCTCTCTCTCTCTCTCTCTCCCTCTCTCTCTCTCTCTTTCTTTCTTTCTTTCTTATCTTATCTTAGATGTCTTTGTTTCCCTCTTTGTTTCCCTCTTTGTTTCTTTGTTTCTTATCTTAGATGTCTTTCTTTCTTTCTTTCTTCTTTTTCTTTCTCTTTCTCTTTCTCTCTCTCTCTCCCTCTCTCTCTCTCTTTCTTTCTTTCTTTCTTTCTTTATGTTGTTTCTAGACAAGATGACAACCAGACAAAATAGCAAGAAGTTAGCAGGAGCAGTAAAGCAGAAATGAAGCAAGCAAGTAAGTCTCTAATCTCTCTCTCTCTCTCTCTCCTCTCTCTCCTCTCTCTCTCTCTCTCTCTCGTTGAAGAACTCACTTTGAACTCTCTCTATTGTATACCCGACGATGGGGTATATAACACTACAAGTGTTGACATGCCGTAAAACCCAACCAACTCCTCTCTCTTCTCTCCCCATTTTATACCCAGAAGTGGACGGGTATATAACAGTGTAACGTACACAGAGTCAACGGCGCTTGATGACTCTAAGTGTCTTGACAATGGGATCATTGGTCATATGGGTGAGAAACTAACAGGCATTAAGAGTTGTTGACTCTCTGTCTACATTATACTAACTTATATATATATATGTTCTTTCGCCTATAATGAGCACTAATTATTTATAAATATAGCAGACTATATATATATATATATATATATATATATATATGATAAGTTGTAAACACGGTTTGTTTTTGGAATGGCTTTTTGCCGATAATTTTTGGGAGAATAAGTGCTTAATTGGAGTCGTACCTAATTTTGAAAATTAATTAATTAATATCTCGATTTGTTTAGCCATACATTTAATAGGTATTCCCGCCTAATTCATTATTAATTAATTAATTTTCAAAATTAGGTACGACTCCAATTAAGCACTTATTCTCCCAATATATATATATATATATATATATATATATATATATATATATATATATATATATATATATATATATATCAGTGTGTCTGGTTAGCACTATTATACTTAAAGAGGCAGTAGTAATCCAACGTACATTCTGATCTCTCTCTCTCTCTCTCTCTCTCTCTCTCTCGTCGAAGAACTCACTCTGAACTCTCTCTATTGTATACCCGGCGATGGGGGTATATAACACTACAAGGGTTGACATGCCGTAAAACCCAACCAACTAACGTCCACTTCACAATACCTCATATTCCAAGTGTTAGAAAAGAGGTACATTGTTGATTCAAACTAAGGTAAAATGAATTGGCGTGAAATTGCCTTGTAATTGGAATTTCCCTTTAAAATTGCGGAACCCATAATCGAACAAATCAATAACGAAGGAAGGGAAACTCATTGTGTGTATCGTTCGGATCGATCAGGCTCATTATGAAGACCTTTTACGTGCAATGAGACGGGAAATTAAAACTTGAAATTACCCATTGTAACATTGGTACATCTAGAATATGTCTCACTCAACCCTCAGAACAATGTTTTCATTTAGTTATTACAAGAGAGTGGCTAAAAAAAAAAGAGATTTCTTAACCTAGGCACTGCACAAAAGTGGACAATATCGATCCCGTGGGATTACCAAAAAGATCGATAAATACCAGTTTCATGTGTTTCATAATTTGGAAGTAATCTACAAACTATATCTGTAAGTGTAGTTTAAATTAGTACATAATTTTCATTATTTCCGTAACCTTAATTTAAAAAAAAAATCATCAGATAGTTTGCTGTTTCTTCTTTTGAATGGAAAAAGTTTTTTCAAGATAATATTAATTTTTATAAAAGTTTCATTTTGTTAAATATGGGGGGCGGGGGTAAATTTCACAGGGAAAATTGGTGGTACCTAAATAAGTCCTTTTATCTTAACGGTTTTTAGAAAAAAATGGAAGTGGTGACTTAATTAAAAAAAAAAATCTGTCTATTTATTTATTATTAGAATTATATTTTCAAGTTACATACATTAGAATCATATTTATTTTATGTTTGTTTAATGCTTTATGTTTACACACTAAACTTCATATAAGTTATTCAACTACCTCGTATTTTTACTTTTAAAATTTTATCATCGTTTTATACATTTACTTATTATTGTAATTTTAAAAACAATTATATAAAAAGATGTTTGTTTATTATTAAAACATCGTAACAATTGTAGTAGATTGTATTTTACATTTAAATGTTAAGCTAGGTATACCAAATAATCGTTTGTTACGTTTTTAAAAACGAATTAAAATTAATTGAATCTATTATTTAAGGTCAAACTTTTGTCTAAATCGATAAGTAGTAACATAATGACCATAATTAAAAAGAAAAATATCATTACATATGCAGTTTATTTTTAATACATTTAAAAAGGATTTGTTTTGGTCAATTTTGACGCGATCCACCATCCTGTCTCTTTTTCAAGGATTTTAAGCACTTGTTTACAATTTTAATGTAACGTTCAGGATTGCAAAAAAAAAAATTACCAAAAAATCAGGTAATTATCCGATTTTAATGAAATTTTCCGTATTGATTTATCAATTAATAAATTTTTAGTGCATCAGTGATTTTATTTCAAAACTTTAATTTAGTATTTTTGCTATGAAAAATTAATATATAAAATTCACTTAAAATATGAAAAGCCTGATGTTAAGTTTAAAATGTTATATTTTTAGATTCGAGAAATAAATATCTACTTAATGCAAACCTTATTTTAGTACTTCAAAGTATACGTTTTGAAGAAAAACTCTATTGAAAATGTACCCCCCTTTTTAAGCAGAAAAAATATCGATGTATAATTTTTTCTTTAATATGATAATAGCCAATTAAATAATTATAGAAATGAGTAAAAAATGAAATCTACAAAAAATTAATTATTATTTTCTTACATTCTATTTTTCGATTTTCGGAACTTATTTTCTAATAGAAAAGCCACCGTAATTTTTATTTCTATTTATCTTTTATCTCATTATTTATACTGTAATTAGTAAACTATAAGACCAACTCAAAAAAATCTTACGCCCCCAAAATTAAGTGACCTGAAAAAATGAGAAAGTTTTGAAATAAAATAAGTAATGTATTATAAAGATCATTCATTGATAAATAAACATTGAAAAATTAGTTAAAATCCGATAATTCCCTGATTTTTGGTAAATTATTTTCTGGAGTGTGTGTGTGTGTGTGTGTGGAGGGCTGAAGTCATTTTGTCAAAAAGGCAATTTAGGCCCATTTTGGGTCTACCTATATTAAGCTAAATGTTACTAAAAAACTTTCGACAACTATATGTATGTATTTATTTAGATATTTCTTTATCATTCTTTTACGGTTTGACAAAAAAGAATTTCGTAAATAACTTACGAAATTCACACAAACACTATTTACTTATTTAAATAAGTTCGTAATTTTGAAGATAATATTTATTCAAGTTTCATTGTGTTAAATATCCCCCCCCCTTTTAAGCGCTAATAATTTGCGATTTTTTTTGTTTGTTTGTTTAAAACATTGAGAATAATGTTCTAACTTTTTCGTACGTAAGACAATTTTAAATTCAGCTTTTAATTGCTTGTTTGAGTTAGAAATAAAATGTAACATTGTAATTTATTTATTTGATTTATTCATTTGAGCAACAAAAATAACAAAGACAACTAAATATTATATTTCGCGTTTGAATTTTGTTATTCTTCTTTCAAAAATGTTTTGAGTTTCACTGGATATATTTAATCATATTATATTCTAAGAAATATGAAAATAATAGTATGTGGGTATCCACTTTTATATCAGCAGGAGCAGCTATGCGATAGCTTTCGAAAAATCGTTTAATTTTTGTTTGATTAATTAATTATATCCCTTAGTCAGTAAAAATCAATAACCAAATTTGGAGTGTTTCTCAGTTAGAACGATATCAATGTGTATGCAAGATTTTGAATCTGAGTGACCTTCCGTTTTGGAGTTATACGTCGACACGTACATACCAACATCCCCTCCTATATATATATATATATATATATATATATATATATATATATATATAGAGAGAGAGAGGAGAGAGATTAACAATAATAATAAATAAATATATACTTTTTGTATATATTCATTTGTATGGAAAGAAATCTGCTACCATATTGAT
>CM042162.1:14982012-14997012 GCA_023376005.1 Doryteuthis pealeii
AGTGAGAGAGACAGAGACAGAGACAGAGAGAGTCTGAAATAAAATGATCTAAGGAAGCTCAGTGGGTCTCAGATACACACGAGTGGAAATGGACCATAATCGCTATAGCCCCGGTATTTAAGGCTTTTTTCTTTACAAATTACTTTCCTCTATCTATTAAAATCAAACATTGAGCTCTCAAACGTGACCTGAACTCTGAAGCAACATACTGTTGGAGAAAAGGACCAGCTTATAATCATCATAATACCAAGAAACTTGGTACCCCAACATATATATATATATATATATATATATATATATATATATATATATATATATATATATATATATCAAAAGTTGCTACAAACGTTTTCTTGTAGTAGCATTATTAGTTAATTAAAAGACAGAAAGGGTAATAAAAATAATTCAAAACCAGACAAGTATATATAAAATGTAGCCACCTATGATTTTTAGATTTCCTGAAAGAGTTGTACATTAAAGACCGAAACCGTGGTAGAGAGAAATTTTTTTACAACTATATATATATATATATATATATATATATATATATATATTATATATATATATATATATATATATATATATATATATATATATATATATATATGGTATATGTTAAGGAAGAAAGAGAAACTTTTTACTTGTTATAAATGAAATTCAAACTCAGTTCCAGTAGAACGTGATATTTACCTTTAAAGCAGACTTTCTGCCCAATCCTTCAAGAAGGAAGAATTACAAAAAGATACAAAAATAACCAGAAACAAAAATTACCAGAAAAAAAAAATACCAGTAAAATCCCTGCAAGATACTTCAGTAGCTTTATGAAATTATAGTTTTACTGTGTAAGACAACATACTAATATATATATATATATATATATATATATATATATATATATATATATATATATATATATAAATATATATATATATATTAGAATTATATATATATATGTATATTAGAATTATATAAATATATATATGAAAATTATATATATATATAGAGAGAGAGAGAATTATATATAAGAATCAGCTTGGCAGTCGAGGTTTCGAGTCACACACGGAGCAGTCTCCTATGTCTATAACCTTGTTGATGAGACCTAATAGGTCGAAATATACATACAGGGATTGACATTTGCTCGATTTGTTTAGCCTTATATTGAACATATATGCCCACCTAAATTCATTAATTATTAACTAATTAATTTTCAAAATTAGGTATGACTTCATATATATATATATATATATATATATATATATATATATATATATAACTGTTCCAAAACGAAATCATCCTGAACTATCCTATTTTTTTGTCTGTCTACCTATATATTTTTTGCTGAGTATTTAAATTTTAACCTTTTTTATTGGTAGTTGCCAAAGATTTTTTCTTTCATCTTTTTAATTGCTTTTTTTAAAAGTGTATTTCTTTCTTTCTTTCTTTCTTTCCAATAACTTTTTTTGCTTCTTTCCACAACATGTTTTAGCTTTTTTCTTTCTGTCCGTCTTTCTTTTCTTTCTTTCTTTTTGTATTTCATTTGTAAAGATGTTCCTTTTTCCTCTATTAATTGGTATTTCTTTCTTTCTTTCTTTCTTTCTTTCTTTCTTTCCTTTTGCAGGTCAAATATTTTACCTTTCAATTTTTAAAAGTTCTAAGCTTCTTTCTTTCTTTCTTTTTTCTTTCTTTCTTTCTTTCTTTCTTCATTCATTCTTTTTCTTTCCAATAACTTTTTTACTTCTTTCTTCCACAACATGTTTTAGCTTTTTCTTTCTCTCCGTCTTTCTTTCTTTCTTTTTTTCTTTTTCTTTTTTATTTCATTTGTAAAAATGTTCCTTTTTCCTCTATCAATTGGTATTTCTTTCTTTCTTTCTTTCTTTCTTTCTTTTGCAGGTCAAATATTTTACCTTTTAATTTTTAATAGCTCTAAGCATCTTTCTTTCTTTCTTTCTTTCTTTCTTCTTTCTTTACCATTTCATCTTTTTAATTGGTCTAATCATCTTTCTTTCTTTCTTCGCATTTCTTTCATTTTCCTTCTTCCTTGCTGTCTCTTCGCAATTTGTAATATCTATTCTGGTTTCTTTTCCCCATCCCCCTCCTTTCCACATTCCCCCCCTTTCTTCATTTCTTCCTTCCCTCGTCCCTTCCTTCCTAGTCACCAATTCAACTTCCTTGGCCAATTTGTTTGTGAAAATTCCCCACCTGTTCGGACCTGTGACGTTTCTTTTTTTCTTCTTCTTGTTAATGTAATCGATTTACTAAAAAAATATATATATGGATGTACAGAAGAGACACAATCACCATGGTTTCCCCAAAAGACCGTCTGAAATTGTCAAGTCAATGTTCTTGGATTTTGCCGGCGACTGTAAAATCAGAAATGGCTGACGATGAGTCCAAGTGAAAATAATAATGCCCAACAATCGGAGACAAATGAATAAACGAAACGATAAAGAGTAAAGAAGGACATTTTGCCATTCGATGCTTTCTAGTTTATCTGCTTTAATGGTTTATTTCTGGCGATTAAATGGATTTAGAAGAAGAAAAAAAAGTATGAATAAAGAAAATCACAAGAATAAAGGAAAAAAAAAGGAAAGAAGAAAAAAAAAAAAAAAGATAAAAAGAAAAATGGAAAAAAAAAAAATAGGAAAAAGAAAAAAAAAAAAAAAAGGAAAAATAAAAAAAATTGAAAAAAAGGAAAAAGGAAAAAGAAAAAAAAGAAGAAAAAGAAAAGACGAAAAAGAGAAAAAAAGAAAAAATGACAAAGAAAAAAAAAAAGAAAAAAATGAAAAAAGAAAGAAAAAAAAAAAGCGAAAGACCCCCCCCAAAAAAAAGCAAATTTGGAAAAAAAAAAGAAAAACAAAGAAAAAAGAAAAACAAAGAAAAATAAAAAATAAAAAATCACAACTACTCACAAATACAATTTACAAAACTTAGCATAATACCATTTTTTGCACCTTTCCGTCCACTAGGACGATAGCGTAGTGTCCAATAAATAAGATAAAAATAAGTTATCTGCGCAAGTGACTCTGCTGGCCAATTCCTGTAGGACAGTCTTTGGTGCACTGAATGCACACAAACCTTTAGCTAATACTGTGTTGGGACTCTCTGTGGTGTAGTGGATAAAGTACTTGACTGCGACGTTGTAGTGACCGAGTTCGTTCTCCAGTTACGTTCATCTTTATACTAATACTCTTAGGAAAGGTATTAAATTATTTTTGTAAGGATGACATTGGCATTAAATAACCCACGAAGGTTGATATGCTGTTAAATAAATACACCAAACATACCTAATTTTCTTTACTAATATTTCTTTAATCTTACTTCTTTTGCTATCTATCCATCTATCAAGAGGAAGAATGCTAGACTGTGAAATCGTAAGAAGCGGGTTCGAACTCCAGTCACGCTATTACGTTCATTCAGACTACGATGTAAATAGTCTAACTACTGATCTTCTACAAGGATTGCTTTGGCATTAAATAACCCACGAAGGTTGATATGACATTAAATAAAGAAACCAAACCTGATAATGGATAGGCATTATGGATAAGTGCGACATGTAATGGTTATCGATGTAGAAATTTGGCACGAAGACCCTGTACTAATCCTGAACGAGGCTCTTTGCATTTCACGTATCACTATTAACTCCTGAACGAGGCTCTTTGCATTTCACGTATCTCTTACTCCTGAACGAGGCTCTTTGCATTTCACGTATCACTATTACTCCTGAACAAGGGCTGAACGACTTTGCATTTCACGTATCACTATTACTCCTGAACGAGGCTCTTGCATTTCACGTATCACTATTACTCCTGAACGATTTCCACGTATCACTATTACTCCTGAACGAGGCTCTTTGCATTTCACGTATCACTATTACTCCTGAACGAGGCTCTTTGAATAGAAGAAGAGAGAGTACATAGGGAATTGAAAGAGATAGAGAAGAAGAGAAGAAGAAGAAGAAGAGAAGAAGAAGAAGAAGAAGAAGAAGAAGAAGAAGAAGAAAGCGTACAGAGGAAGAGATATAGATAGATAAAGAAGGATAGAGATAGGGGGCTTGTTTTATTTGGTTGTTTTGCTTTATGGCATATCAACTGTTTCGGGTCATTTAGTGCCTTGCGAGTCATTTTGATATCAATTTGTTAAGAGTACTTGCTGCTGTTTAAATTGTCACCCATCTAAGTATTGAATAGGCTCATCACTGCTTAACTTTCGACCTGACTTATCGGCAACGACAGAGAGAGAGAGAGAGAGAGAGAGAGAGAGAGAGAGAGAGAGAGAGAGAGAGCAGCATATAGATGTATGTATTTCATAGAACCTGTTTTTGCTTAAATAGTCACCCATTTAAGTAATGAACAAGTACATCACTGCCTTAACCTTCAACCTGATTTGACGGTAAGTAGAGAGATATAGATTAGATAGATAGATAGATAGAGAGAGAGAGAGAGAGAGAGAAGGGGGAGAGAGCAACATATAGATTTGTGTAATTCATAGGAACGGTTCTGTCATTTTTGATGGGTATTAAACTAGTCATATCTAATCTCATTTACTGCTTATCAGTTTTTATATTTCCCTCATCGACTTCATCGCCGCCATCGTTTATATTCCAGGGTTTAATTATATATTTCAGTTATAGAGTAACTCGATAGCTTTTCTGGCAGGGGAGACCTTCATAACACCCATCTACAGGTTTCCTCTCCAGGAAAATTCTTTAGTTTCTACCTTGGTTGACACATATTTGCCAATATCCCCCCATTTTCCTGCTACACACAAAATCACGTCTGTCAACTTCTATTAGCCTGTCGCGTCCGCTTTTGTCATCGACCTGTCATATCATGTTTATTATCGTGATAACGTTGGGAAACATCACAATAATTGATACTGTGTATCAATTTAATCCAGTGCCTATCACGTTCAAGATTTAATGATTATTACTGAAACTAGTAAAAATATGTGCCCTCTGAGGGCAAATATTTAAGTTTTTGATATAATTAGATAATTACTAGCAGGACCTGTGGATACACGATCGTATAATAATCTAATTATTAAAATGTTTGATATGTTTACTTAAGAGCTATTACATGTTCAATATATAAAAAGTATAATAATCTTTGTTTAACTCTCACACACTTTAAAAAAAATTATTTCCTTCTTTTCATCTTTTCATTATGTTCGATTGAAACAGATTAACGTTATCGCTTCCACGCGTTCACACCTTCTCTCTATCTTCCACCTACCCTCTTTCTTTCTTATTATATTTTTTCTGTGTAGCATGTCCTTTTTCTCCCATTTCTTTATAATAAAAACGGAATTGTCCATTATTAAGCTGAGGTGACGACGCACAAAAGAAATGAGAATTCAGCGGATAAGTAACACCAGAGTATCAGGATTATCTCTCTCTCAAAAATATAAATATAAATGTACAATATTCGCAACTCTCTTATCTCTAATCTATATATCAATATTCGTGTTCCTTTATTGCACGACAGTTATCACCTTGAAACACCCTCTGGTTAAGAATGAGACCGTCCAAATCATCGAAGATGAAATGCAAAAATGTAAATCCTGATTATCTGGTGTTGCTTATCCGCCAAATTCTTATTTCTTGTAAGTGTCGTCACCTCAGCAAATAATGGCCCATTCCGTTTCATTATAAAGAAAGGTAAGAAAAACGACATGCCACAGAAAAATATCATAAGAAAAAAAAATATAATAATGGAGAGATAGGCGCGTGCAAGCGATAACGCTAAAATGTTTCAATTGAACATAATGAACAGATGGAAAAGAAGGAAAGAAAGAAAAAAGTGAGAAAGAGTTAAATAAAAATATTTTTTTTACATATTGACTATTTAGCAATAGCTCTTAAGTAAACATCAAACGTTGTAATAATTAAATTATCATACTGTGGTATAATCACAGGTCCTGTTAGTCAGAATAATGTATCACCTTATTTCGGTGCCTATCACATTATCTTTCACTCTCTAACTCAAGATATAATGATTATTACTGAAATTTCAGGGCCCTTCTATCTAAATTAGCTCGTTGATAATATTGTGATTTTAAAGTAACTCCTTATTTCAAAAATCTTATAATGTATTTTTGATCGTTGGCATTCTTCCGTCTACTAAAGACGATGGCGTAGTGTCACTTTTTTTCCTTTCTATCTGCAACTGCGTGGGTGGCTGAACGGAAAATGTTTTGAATGGCAATCTCTGGTGCAGTGACTGCAAACAAACAGTGACACTTGCTGGAGTTGCTGTTGTCCTCCTTCCTTTGGCTCTCTTTTCTGTGGCGGCCTCTTTCCTCTCTTTTTCACTCCTTTTCATCTCTTGTTTTCTTTCTGATATGCCATTAAAACCCAACCACCAACCAACCAACCAGCATTACTGAATACCCAATTGCCAACAACCATCATCTGAAATACTATTAAAAATAACCATCATCTGAAATACTATTTTAAAAAGTGCGTGGTGTAATGGTTAAAGTCGTCGCCCCGAGTTCAAATCCTGGACGTGGTAATTGCATTTTTACTTAGCACTAATATCCTTGGGAAAGGTATGAATCCTACTCTCCCTCCTAGCTATGGGTAAATAGTAAGGGCAGACTGGGTTCTTTAACCTTGGTTAGGCAACCAGTCTAGGAGAAAGAAAACTTTGAATTCAAACCTGCTTAACTCCACTTAAGAAATTGACCTTGTGTCGCATCGTGCTCGTGCGGAGGGGTTGGTAAATATATATTAAAAAATGACTGTACAATTAACAATCGTAAAACACAAAGAATTGATAAAACAAAAACATCTTCGGATTAAAATACCCAACAGGATATCCCCGTGGACTGAGTAAAGGGTTAGGTTCAAAGTTCGGTGATGGCTCCCGATTACGACAAGAAGGTTCCCGATTACGACAAGAAGGTTGCCGATTCCGAAAAGAAGGTCCCCGAGTCCGAGAAGGTTCCAGATTCCGAGAAGGTTTCAGAGTCCGACAATAGAATAATAATTAACACAGCTTAACGCCTCTACCCCAGCTATGGTTAGCGGAATGAGAACAGGATACCCCCATGGACTGAATAAAGGGTTAGGTTCAAAGTTCTGTGATGGCTCCCGATTACGACAAGAAGGTTCCCGAGTTCGAAAAGAAGGTTCCCGAGTCCGAAAAGAAAGTTCCCGAGTCCGAGAAGTTCCCGTTTCCAAGAAGGTTCCCGAGTCCGACAAGAAATACCTGAAGAAGGTCGGAGCGCACATCGGCCGAAACGTTGTACATATAACAATGATAATGAGGACAATAGTCCAAATAATACCAATAATACTAAAATACCCAAGTTTTGACATATCATCTCAAATCCGCCAAACCAACCAACCAACCAACCCAACCAACCAAACCCATCTCCTACGAAAATAACCACCATGCTAAGCGAGCGTCAACCTTAGTTATCTATGAATACTGATTTAAAATGTCACCGGGGTCGATCAGATTCCAATCCAGCGTAAAAGAAAAAGTCAACCTTTCTTTTGAAGGATGCGCTCTCCAGGACACGAGACCCTCAAGCTGTGAATTCTAATAAATATATCAGACCCACGCAGCATGTTGTCATCATTATATGCATCGATTGAACAAGTCTTTGGCTCCCCCACCCCCACCACTGACGTGCTATAATCAAGGGACACAAGATGTGTTCTTTGTTCTGACAGAGCCCCTTTCCGCCATCTTTCTTCTTAACTCTTTGCTTACCAAATTTTCCCCCACGGCTGTAACAAATTATTCTATTCAAATGGTTCCCGATTGCAAAAAGGTTCAAGTGCAAGTCTCAGGGTTGGTTCATAGAAAAGACGATAGATGACAGGAGTGTTCGCGTAGTTATTTTTCAGTGTAAAACAAGTGAAGCGTGCGAAAGTCGCTGCTAGTGGCTTACGGTAGGAAGAGCCACCGTGCGCGTCTTAAAGTAGGAAAAGGGCTGTGTGTTGGCTGTTCTGGTCATACCTACTCATAGCTACTTGGATTTTCGTGGACGACGGAACATAGGATTATATCACAGGACTTATTCACTTACCAAAGGATTCTATAACTCTGGACTTACTTACTTATTTACTTTAAGTTCTTTACAACTGGCCAAGGATGGCGGCCAGATACTTAATACTGTGGTTTTACAGTGTAAACAAGTGACACGTGCGAAATCCGTCAGCAGTTTACGGTAGGATCACAGTGGGAGAGCCGCTGTGAGAGTTTTTTTTCCGTAGGTAAATAGCTAAAGACTTCTTGGAGTGTTGAAGGTTTGGGAGAGCAGTTTACGATAGAATCGCCGAGGTGTGTGGAGAGAAGATGTGAGAAGATGTGAGCGGTTTAAAGTAGGCAAAGATCAAGGACTTGTTAGGGTATTCACGAAGCGATTTTTCAGTGTAAACAAGTGTCACGTGCGACAGCCGCTGCCAGTGGCTTACAGAAGGATCGCAGTGGTGGGATAGCCGCTGTGAGCGGCTTAAAGAGCAACTAGCAAAGAGCTAAAAGCTTCTTGAGGAATGCAGCAAGGGCTGATACTAACGTTTGTAGAATCAAAATGTTTTCCTTACTCTTCAGCCGTTAAGATTGACACAAGAAAAGTAACCATGACAACCAGGTATTTCGGCCCATTATTGCCGGTTGTTTGGTTGGTTGGTTGTATCTTATGGGCATGTCAACCCTTGTTGGGTTTTTTATGCCGAAATAAATAGAGAAGTCGGTTATTTTAAGTGTCATACACGTTTTTAATGTAAATATCGCGAGCTACACACTCAAAAATCGTTCATGCTAAAAAGAGAGAAAGAGAGATTGCGATAGGGCATACTTTATTTACTAACAACTACATACATACATACATACACACACACACAGAGAGAGAGAGAGAGAGAGAGAGAGAGAGAGAGAGAGAGAGAGAGAGAGAGAGAGAGAGAGAGAGACTTTCATTTATGATAATAATAAAAGAGAAAAGAAAACATCAAAGAGACAGTGTGGCGTCACATTCAATATATATGCCGAAGACATTTTTTTTATTCATTCTTTATGGGTGCTATGTCTATTTTTTAAACACATTTTTAAAACTCTATTTAACTCATAGATGAGACCTTAACAAGTACTAGTACTATGTTCCAAAGTGGACCTGGAGTAATGGGAATGTAGGGGTACACCACATTCCCCAGAGCTCCAGAATTGGAACTTCAACATCATATAGAGTATAACGTCATACCCAGGACATTAAGACCCTCAGTCACAGCCTTCTAGCACATATATGATAAAAAAGGTTAGAGCATTAAGGTTGGGACAATCATATAGGTGCTAGGGTTTGATGTGACCAGCTGATTTACAAACAGTGGATCTGGGAGTAATGGTGATGAAGGGGTACTCCACATTCCCCAGAGCTCCAGTTTGGCAGATAGAGTTTAACTCATACCCAGAACATTAAGACCCTCAGCCACGGCCTACAGGCACATATATGATGAAAAGGGTTGGGTGTTTATCATATATATGCTAGGAATAAAAAATGACAAGTAATTTGGGTAGTTTTGTAGAGTTTTAACATTTTTCAAAATGGACATAAATTGACTATAAAACGAATCGGCCAGTTAGAATTCTGACTGGTTGGTGACAGTTGGGGCCGTATATTTTAATGGGCCGTGGGGACAAGAATAGAAAAACAAAAAAAAGTTAGACATATGCCAAAGATACGGAAACGAGATAAACCCCATGAGATCAATTTACAGCGTATTTGAAAACGTGATAATGACGAATGTTGAGATATCGAAGTAATAAACCAATAATTATTCCTATTGCTCCCCAAAATACACCAACCGTTTGACTAGGTGATTATAACAGTACAATGGTGCAATGGTTGCATCTAAGCGTATTCCAGCTAAGGATCACGATCTCACTTCTGATTTAGATCAGAAAATTAAAACGGAAAGATTTTTGGTGGTATCCAATGACAGTTTAACTATAGTCTATGAATTAACATTTTGCGAATTGGGTTACGGTTTTAGGGGATTAAGGTTGTTTTTAATTACGTATTGCTTTAAAAAAACCAAAACCCCAAATTACTATACATTTAATTAACCATTGAAATTATTTATGGAATCTATTATTGAGACAGTTGTTTGTGTTAGTATTGCAGTGTATAATTTCAATTAAACTTAGTTTTAAAAAATTTGCGAATTGGATTACGGTTTTAGGGGATTAAGGTTGTTTTTAATTACGTATTGCTTAAAAAAATAAACAAAATTACTATACATTTAATTAACCATTGAAATTAATTATTGAATCTATTATTGAGACAGTTGTTTGTGTTAGTATTGCAATGTATAATTTCAATTAACCTTAGTTTAAAAAAATATTTTTCAACATTAAATGTATAGTAATTTGGGTTTTTTGTTGTTTATTTTTTTTAAGCAATACGTAATTAAAAACAACCTTAATCCCCTAAAACGTAACACAATTCGCAAAATGTTAATTCATAGACTGTAGTTAAACTGTCATTGGCGATCACCAAAAAAGATTCCGTTTTAATTTTCCGACCTAAATCAGAAGTCAGCCGGATCACGAAAGGTAATAAGAATAACTAGCAGAACATGTGGATATACTACAATATGATAATCTAATCATTGCAACGTTCAGTTTCAGTATGTTTACTTAGGAGCTATTTCAATAACTGTTTGGTTTGGTTTGGTTTGATTTGTTTTACAGCATATCAACCTCAGTGGGTCATTTAATGCCGATAAAGTTTTGAAATAAATTAATTCTTAATGGATACACAATTTTTTTTTAAAATACATTTTTCTAGTTAACCCATAGATGGGACCCTAACAGGTACTACCACTCCGGTCAGAGTGACCATGGAGCAATGGTGATGAAGGGGTGCTCCACATTCCCCAGACATCCAAAACTGGAACCTCACCACCAGATAGAGGTTAACGTCATTCCCAGGACATGTAGACCCGCAGCCACCGCCTTCTAGCACCCATATGATAAAAAGGGAAATAAGGTTGGGGCAATCATATGCTAGACCAACCGATTGATCGTGGGGGGAGTTTTACCTCTCTGTAGAGGTGCAGTCGGTGTATTCTAATGACCCAGTCGACAATTAAGAAATGTGAGTATTGATATATAGATAATAATATCACCATTGTAAATGCGACCGAGTATTAATCCTCGGTTACATCGGGTCGTGATTGTAAAGAATGTCATTTAGGAAAAACATTCATGATTGATAAATAAGGTCTCCAAAACGAGAAGAATATGTTTAGAACAGATAGAATAATGAAACGGGTCTCAAAACAAACTGCAAGGGTTGATTTATGAATACAATCTTCAAGAGAGAAGGAGTGGGAGAGAGAGAAAGAAAGGGAGAGAGATAGAGAGAGAGAGTGAGTGAGCGAGAGAGAGAAAGGAGAGAGAGAGAGAGAGAGAGAGGTGGGGGAGGAAGAAGATAAGGAGTAAGAAATAAAGAGAGGGATATATACATAGACAAAGACGATCAGTGGCTGAAACAAAGGAGGGGAGAGAGAGAGAGAGAGAGAGAGAGAGAGGGGGGGAGAGATATAAAATAGATAGATAGAGAGATAGATAGATAGAGAAGGGGGATTTTTCGTTTCTCTCTCTCTCTCTCTCTCTCTCTCTCTCTCTCTCTCTCTCTCTCTCTCTTCCCGTTTCAGCCACAGATTGTAACCGGGCAAGTAAATACCGTTTTATACTCCCAACAAAAAAAAAAAAAATGATCGAGCAGTCAATCTGTTTTGACTACAAAAAGACAAAAAACAAACAAATAACCCCAACACAAAACAATGTAACAAAAAAGATGGCGGACAAGGGAGCAGGATAGACACTTCTCGATTAGTTCGATTTGCCTACTACCAGATGTCACTTATTGTTGTTGATTGAATTAAGAATGAATGAAACTTAAAGAGAAGGGGTGTTTTTTTGCGAGGGAGTGGGGTCGTCTAGTGGACATTTTTCGGAGATAACTTTGATAATCGGACAGCTTTTCTTCTTTTTTTCTTCACTTCCTGTTTACACAGAAAAAAAAAACAACAACAACAAAAAAACGCTTGTCTTACAGAACCTGAAGAGACGTCTTTTTGATAAAAGATATCGGCAAAAAGGTATCAAAGCTTTTCTAGATACAATGAAGTGCTTTAATGCAGTCAAAGGCAATTAAAATTGATGTCTATCTTTATATCTATCTTTCTAACTAAATATCCATCTATTTCAGTGTGCTTCAATTTATCAATCTATCTATCTATCAATATACCTATATATCAATTTATCTATCTCAGTCTGTTCATATCTATCTATTTATGAGAGAAATAAGAGGAAATTAATCCGACAGTATGTGGAGAAAGATAGACAAACACAGGATGTTGTAGCAAATGGATGTTTATTGTGCTGATGTCGACGTTGTAACGTTTCGGTCTATTAAATCTTCGGACTTTGGATTGAGTTCTTGCTTCAGTGGTGAACATTTTCATACTGGTGAATTAGGAGGTTGTGAATAAGGAGAGGGTGGTCAGTTGTTGTGTTAGCAGAGGTTGTAGTAGGAGATTTTCCATTTCTAACAGATAGGGTGTATAGCAATGGGGTTCTGATAATAATGCCACAGGTGTTAGGTGTTTGGGGTGGATGGGTATTGTATATTGCAGCGGTCCCCAACCTTTTTTGCGCCATGGACCGGTTTCATCTAAGGTAATATTTCCACGGACAGGCCTTCATATGCTACGGCCTACATTTGCTCGATAATCGTTAATGACGTAATCTAATAATAAATCATCCCGAGTGTTCTTATGTCAAATGCAAAACATCAACAGACAATAAACAACCTTTTGTTCATAAATTAATAATCAACAACATCTCTGTAAACGAAAATATTTATTTTAGAACGAATAAGACTGATTTAGACTGATAATCAGTAAAAAAAAAATCAAACGTTCTGTGCGGCCCGGTACCTAATGGCCCGCGGCCCGTTACCGGGTCGTGACCCGGTGGTTGGGGACCGCTGGTATATTGGATTTGAAGATGTAGTGATTCATGTATATATGTTAAATGGCATATATGTTGGTTATCAGCGTGTGCGTGTATTTTATTCTTTTTAATTTTTTCTCTCATCTTGCTGTCTTTGTTATCTATCTATCTATCTATCTCTATCTATTTGTCTCTCATATCAGTTTCTTCCTATCTATCTTTCGGTATGTTCCTATTTTCTTAACTCTTTTCATTTATAGGTAAATGACAGCAGAGATTGGAAACGAGACTCGGAACATTCTGAATTTAAACCTGTTAAACTCCGATTTAAAGATTGATCTTATGTCATAACCTATTCGTGTGGAGAGGTTCGTAAATACATATCAAAATTCATGCATAATATATATTATATATATATATATATATATATATATATATATATACATACCGCGTGTAAGGTCTTCAAATCAACAAGGATTGGACTGAAGAGACAAAGAAATGCTGAAATTAATTTAATTTATATCTACACCAAGGTATCTATTGAATTATTTATAATACTCCATATAAGTAAAAATCTATACGCCAATCTTTATATGAATGTTTGATTTCTCAATTTTGGTTGAATCCTATCAAGAAAACATTTGATATCACACACACACATACATACATACACACACACACATACATACACACACACACACACACACACATATATATATATATATATATATATATTTCATGTCACAAGCTCCTCTGCGTATGCTGGAGTGAAGGGGTTATCCCACAAGACACGAGGAATGCCACCATCGTAACACTGTATAAGAACAAGGGAGACAGGAGTGATTGTAATAACTACCGTGGTATCTCTTTACTCAGCATTACAGGTAAACTCTTTGCTAGAGTTACACTAAATAGACTCCGGATCCTCGCAGAAAAGACTTACCCTGAATCACAGGCCGGTTTCAGAGTAGGAAGTTCCACTACTGACATGATCTTCTCTCTGAGGCAACTTCAGGAGAAATGTAGAGAACAGAGAAGATCACTCTACATAGCATTTATTGACCTACAAACGCTTTCACCTTGTAAGCAGGAAGGTCTCTTCCAGTTGATAGAACGAATAGGCTGCCCCAAAACTTCTCCGCTTTATTCAGTCCTTTCACACGACATGCAAGGCCCATCCAGTTTGATGGGTCCATCTCAGACCCTTTCAGGATCCATCGAGGTGTCAAGCAGGGATGCGTGTTGGCACCCACTCTGTTTGGGATCTTTTTTTCCCTCCTTCTGTGCCAAGCTTTTGGTAAAACAACAGAAGGAGTCTTACCTTCACACAAGGACAGATGGTAATCTTGTTCAATTCAGCCGTCTAAAGCCAAAACAAAGGTCAGGCAATTTTCATTCGGGACATGCTATTTGCTGATGACGCAGCAGTGTAGCACACTCTCAGAGCGCCTGCCAACACTCATGACCAGTTCACCCAAGCCCTGTCAGGACTTCAGCCTGACCATTAGTATAAAGAAAACCAAAGACGAGGTCAGGGAACTGTAAATCCTCCCTCCATCACCATCAACAGCTACACCCTGGAAGCCGCAAACACCTTCACCTACATGAACTGGTCCATATATATATGTGTGTGTGTATCTGTGGGATTGATTATTTCTGATCGATACAGGTTTTGATATACACACACACACACACACACACACATATATATATATATATATAAAGTAGTCGTCGGGGCGGCCTAATGTCGGTATCAGCCTGACAGCGAGGGATTCTATCCCCTTTTCACTAGCACTAGACCAAGGAGATTATTTTAGCGTCTGAGGTGGAGCTTCACATCTAGCATCAGCTCCTCACTTTACGACACAGATCCCTGTGCTATTCATACGCTGAGTTGGCGAGGACCGGTATCAAACAAGCAGCCTTGTGATTCATAGCCGAACGCTCTACTGACTAAGCTAAGTATATTTATTCATTTTCATTATGAAGAGGGGGGTTGATTGATATATAAGGTTTTTAATTCTAAAAA
>CM042162.1:14999512-15002012 GCA_023376005.1 Doryteuthis pealeii
TCTCTCTCTCTCTCTCTCTCTCTATATATATATATATATATATATATATTATATATATATATATACATGTGTGTGTGTGTGTGTTGTGTGTGTGTGTGTGTGTGTGTGTGTGAGTATTTCATTATTCCTTGTTCCTTCTATTTGCATCTCTGCATCACTGGATAATCTACATATATTTCAGATAGTACTGACATCTGAGCATCTAGTGACAATTACGCAGTCATTCAGTTCCGCCGGAAGTGTTCGTTACATCCTCACTTTCGGACACGGATTTTCAAATGATGACAAGATGGGGGGTCGGGACGTCGTCAATGGGTCCTGATAATTGTGGCAATTTGTCTCTTTCTTGTCGACTTCCATGATTAAGCATCGCTCATTCGCCAGCAGACGATGAGCGCGATCATTTCTCTTTCATTGTTAATTTAAATAAATGATTGATATTTTGTTCAATGTTAACATAATTACAGATTAGGTCTTTAATCAAAGTCCATATAACTCCATTTGAAATGGTGTAGCTTATATTCAGTTGGAGGCGTGGTGTAATGTTTATCGTCGTTGGCGGTGACGTAGTTTCGATTACAGACAGACACATAATCTCCATTATAATAAGATATCATTTTGAGCGAAACAAAGATATGTATGTGTAATGACGACCAACTACAGTGATGCTAAAATACTATTGTTTGTAAGGTGATTGATGTCTGCGATTTGTTGGGGTTCAAACCAAGTAAAAGGCAGAATATGGAGGCGCCTGGTCTAATGGTTATGGTCGCTGGAAATGGACTCGTCGACTAGAGTTCAAATCCTGGACGAACGGTTCACATAGCGCTAATACCCTTTGGAGAGGTATGGATCCAACTACTCTCCCTCCAGCTATAGGCTAAAATAGTAGTAGGGCAGAGTTTGTTCTTTAACCATGGTTAGGCAACCAGTCTAGAAGAATGAAAACTCTGGATTCAAACCTGTTAAACTCCGCTTGGGGTGATGACTACTAGTTCTAATTAGTGAACTATTTCACTAAAAAGGAATCGGTGACCCCGATTCAAATCCAGGACGAGATTTTCCCATTTCATACACACACACACACACACACACACATTTGCTGGTCTCTATCAATTTGCCTTTATAAAAGGTCATGCTTGTTTGTTTTACAAACCCACATATTAGGGGTACTGGAAAGTTCTGTCCGCTTTTCTTTAACCAAACTAAAACACCAGATTAAGTCTAGACAGTTGTTTTCAAGGTCAAATCAGATGCCAGATACTCAGTTAAACTTCATATTTAGTTAAATCTACTGTTGGTGATAGTTTAAAAACATCTATAGCCCATGGAAGACAAAAGTTTCAAAGTGAATCTTATGCGCCATTGCATGTTGTATGAATTCTACAAAGGTAGCAATCCAACAACTGCAATGCAAAACATAACCGCGGTCTATCCAGAAGGTGTGAGTCTTAGAAACTGTCGTAGATGGTTTTTGAAATTTAAAGAAAGCAATTTCGACCTTATTGATGAGCCTCGATCGGGGAGACCCAGTCTTTTGGATGATGAACTTTTGAAAGCTGCAGTGGAAGAAGATCCTCGACAAACAATCAGAACATTATCCCAAAGACTTGATGCACCTTGGTCTGCTGTTCAGGAGCATCTGACAAAAATTGAAAAGATGTATAGAGAGGGTAGGTAGGTCCCTCGAGAACTCTCCCCAGCCAACAAAGCAATGTGGGCAACAATCTGCAATAGTCTCCTTTTAACGCTAGACCTCATTCTGCCAAACAAACTCCAGAAAAAATAAAGTCCTTATGTTGGGAAGTTTTTCCTCACCTTCCACACTCGCCAGACCTTGCTCCATCAGATTTTTACTTATTCCGTTCTTTAGATCATTTCATCAGTGGAAAAAATTCATAAATGTTCATGAGGTTGAATCGGAGTTGAATTCCTTTATTTTTTACAAAGATGTTAATTCTTTTGAAAGAGGGATTAAAAAGCTCCCAAATAGATGGACAAAGGTTATATCTAATGATGGGGACTATATTGTTGAGCAATAAAGATTTGTCAGTAATATTTCTTTCAATTATTATTCCTAACAAAATTCGGGACAGGACTTTCCGGTACACCTAATACATACATATTGACATACAATATATATGTATGTATGTATGTATGTTTTAAAGTAAACCTGACCATTGAAACCTGACCATATATGTAATATGTGTGGCAGGGGTTGCCTGTCACGGGCTGGTCTCTTGGGTTATATCCGGTCCCATGGTGACAGACGACCACTGTGTACGAGCGAAAGTCAGGGGTCTCAGGTGTCTTTTTATGCGACAGGATGTGTAAAAGCAAAGCCGAACTTCTGAGCCACTCGCGTGCTCACAACCGAACTTTGTAGAAATGGCCTTCTTCTGTGAATAAGTGGCAATCACCATATCAACATGTTTTAAAGTAAACAATTCAAAATGGGAAGAAGTTGATGTTTGGAATTCTTAAGGAAGAAAATATTCTT
>CM042162.1:15007012-15052012 GCA_023376005.1 Doryteuthis pealeii
GAAGAGTATCAGAAAGAGACGA
Source organism: Doryteuthis pealeii (assembly GCA_023376005.1). Taxonomy (NCBI): domain Eukaryota; kingdom Metazoa; phylum Mollusca; class Cephalopoda; order Myopsida; family Loliginidae; genus Doryteuthis; species Doryteuthis pealeii. The sequence continues at coordinate 15,007,035 of CM042162.1, forward strand.
GAAGAATTGTGTGTGTCGCCTTGGTTCATCTTCGTTGGTGTCAACACAGAATTCAAAATGGCGGTTAATGGACACATTTTACGCTCGTTAGAAAAGCCCAGCAGGTTTGGGGGTTTTGTGCTATTTTATCTGGAGCTGGCGTTTCAGAATGGAGAAAAAAGCGCCAGACGCAGCGGTACAAGAAGGAGAACAAAAAGAATGAAAATAAGGAGGGAAAAAAGAAGGAGGAGAAGAAAAAGGGGAACGAGACGGAGGAGAACGAGAACAAGAGAACAAAACAAGGAGAACAAGGAGAAGAATTAGAAGGAAAATAAGAAGAATGAAAACAAGAAGGAGAAAAAGCGTCAGACGTAGCGGTAAGGAGTAGAAAAATAGAAGAAGAAGAAGAAAGAGAACAAGAAGAAGGGAAACAAGACAAAGGAAAAAGAAGAGGGAAAAAGAAGTAAAACAAGAGAAGGAGGAAAAAGAAGAAGGAAAAAAGAAGGAAAAAAGAAGAAATAACAAGAAGAAGAAAATAAGAAGAAGGAAAACAGAAGGAAAAAAAGAAGAAGGAAAAAAAGAAGGAAAACAAGAAAAAGGAAAACAAAAGAAAGAAAACAAGAAAAAATAAGAAGGAAAAAAAGAAGAAGGAAAAAAGAAGGAAAACAAGAAAAGGAAGCAAGAAGAAAGAAAACAAGAAGGAAAAAAAGAAGGAAAACAAGAAAAAGGAAAACAAGAAGAAAGAAAAAAAGAAGGAAAAAAGAAGGAAAATAAGAGAAGGAAAAAAGAAGAGAAAACAAGAAGAAGGGAAACAAGTAAAGAAAAAAAGAAGAAGGGAAACAAGAAGAAGGAAAAAAGAAGAAAAAGGAAAACAAGTAAAAGGAAAACAAGAAGAAGGAAAACAAGAAAGAAAACAAGAAGAAAGAAAAACAACAGAAGAAGAACAAGAAGAAGGACAAGATGAAGAAAAAAAGAACAAGAAGAAGGCGAGAAAGTCTAAGTTGAGACGGAAGTTTTAAATAAATAAATAAAAAAAAGACAAGGAAATGTCACTAGGAGAATTCTTATTTTGTTTAATTAGTCATGGAACTGTAAGGAAAAATATATTAAGCGTACTTTTGACAAGAAAACATCGACCAAAATTGTTTGAAAGGAATGGAAAACATTGAATAAAATGGGTGAGGGTTCGATCCCAATTAGGGAATTTAATTTTCAGGTTATTTTTGCCTGAAATAGGATAGTAACACACCATCACGTCTAGTCAACCCTTTGGCGTAACGAATTAATGAACTCAACGACGCATAGTAACTGAAAAATTTAGTTTGAAAATAGGGAGGGGAGAAATGGGTATCGAACTCACTTACTACGATGTCGCAGTCCAGAACGTTAGCCACAACGCCACGCTTGCTAGTCATTCCCACTCTTTTATGAGCCCCCCCCCCAAGCAATCATAAAGCATCTACGGTGAACAAGAGACGAATTAAATGAAACCATAATTGCTAATACTTTTATGGTACGTTATCATGTTACATAATTCATAGATAGACAATGAATTATGTACGTATATATTTACCAACCCCTCCGCACGAGCAGGATGTGGCACAAGGTCAATTTATTACGCGAAGTTTAATAGGTTTCAATTCAGAGTTTTCCTTCTCCTAGACCAGTTGCCTACTATTTATTATTATAAAGGGCCCAGTCTGCCCTACTATTTATCCATAGCTGGAGGGGAGAGTATGATTCCTACCTTTCCCAAGGGTATTAACTTTAAGTGAAAATGCAATTTCCACGTCCAGGATTTGAACTCGTGGCGACGAGCCCATTTCCCAGGACCTTAACCATTACACAACGCGCTTCCATTATTGAATTATGTAAGTACTGTAGCTAGTCAGGGGTCACCAAGCTACGGCCTGCAAAGGCATTTTATCAGGCCCACAGACGGTATTTGAATGTTGCGTTCTTTGATAATGTTTTGAAAATAAATCTGTTGGTTAAATTTGTTTTTGTGTATGTTACGCCACTCATCGATGGAAAGATAAATTTTGTTTTTACATCTTTTTCTCAGAGTTTTCGTTCAAGCTAGCAAGTATTGAACACAATAATAATGTGGAACGCGCTCGTTATTTTTTCAATTATCCGGCCCACCGTGAAAAATGTTCGATGATCCCTGAGCTAGATGTTTTTGAATCAGAGTTCGTCAGATGCAAAATAACGGGGGTTGAGTGGAAAATTACCTTAACCGTTATAGTTATGATTGAGTTGTGATGACATCCGCTTGACCCCCACCCCGGAAATACGCGTCAGTAAGGTGCGGGATACAGAATTTTTAGTTTTTAGTTTTTAGATTAGATTTAGTTGCGGCCAGAGATTCAGAGTGAGTGGACGCAAAAGTTTGTCTCATCGAGATGTCGCTTCTCAATCCGCGCGGTTATTGGGCTGGGGTTGTTCAATAAAAGCAAAAAGCAAAACAACACAGTGTAGGAATAGCTGTTCTTCAAGCTATGAGGAATAAAACGTAGCGGCACAGATATAAAATGACAAAGGGAAAGCACACGTATCTTTAACCTATTTTATTAGCATTAATACAAAATAAAAAACGCCTTCCGGGCGATGTAAAAATCGATTTTTGAAATATATTGCCTGAGGAGTGGGAGTTTGTACCCTAAGTAAGTAAAATCATCAAATTCATTAAAGGATTAAAAAATAAAACAATTTGAAATGTAAACGATTTAACATCTTTAAATATGTATCAAAATAAAACAAACTATATATAGATATATAATACCAGTCATGTATTTATTAAAACTTGTTTTAAAAAACAATGAGGACTGTCTAATATTGCATGTTCAAATTTGAGTGGATTTATTCTATGTTATGACGATTTTGGTAATGTGATGTAAGCAGTGACGTAATTTTTATTACGGACAAAAACCGGAAGCGAATCTCCATTATTAATAGAAATGTAAATACAACAGATAACAATATAAAAAAATACTTAGAGACAGTACTTACAGTTCTTTAATCTTCCTCGTTGAGGTAGGGGGTGCTAAGGTTGAGTCACCGGCTGTTACTGCCTCACTGAGGGGATTTCCTTCAGTCACAGGGGATTGAGACAATAGCTCGCTTCTACGATGCTCACTGGTTGGTACCGAACCGATAAAGAGGGTCCTTCACCCAAACTGACAAGGGACGTTACTTTCCCTGCTTCCTGTCCCCAGGGAACATGAGAAATCTATCCCCTTTAAACGCCTTGTTAATTCATTCAAAATAAGAGATGACCAGCCCGAACAAGAAAGAAGGCAACCCACAGGATCAGCCCTGTGAAGATGGCGGCTGACAAGTTAGCAAGCGAAAGAGAAAACGAAGTAAGGAACCGTCATCTCTCATACTCTGTCTCTGTTAGTCTGTCTGTCTGTCTCTCGCTATTATATACTCGAGATGTGGGTTGTTATATACTGGTCTTTTCACAGTACCAAATCTATATAACGTTATATACCTTTCTTTAATTCTTACTCTGGTCGTCTATTCTTCTGGCCGGCTTTGCTTCTGATCGTCTATCATCTATCTTGGTCTGGCATATCTTCTAATGGTCTGGTCTTTCTTGTGTGGGGATTTCGGGTCTGGTTTCTGTTGGGGATCATTCCTTATCAGAAGCCTTGTGTCATTGTTAGTTTTTAGTAATAAACACAAGACTTCGATTTATGTTGATGTTACTTTATTCCAAATCCCCACCAAGACAATCTGCCCAGATGAGGCTTACATGTTGCTAGCTCGGCTTCTAAGTTCTAACTGACTAACTGAGTTGCTTACTCCTTAAACCGGAAGAGGGCTTTCTATCGGGGTTCCGGTTCTCACTGTCTATCCCCAGAAAGCAAGGTCAGAGTGGGGTCAAACGCTGTCACTCACCCTCAAGGCCATCAGCTGTACTAATCGCTATTATGATTTCTACAATACTTATAAAAGCATTAGGGATCCCATAATTATGTAACAGGGTAAGTAACATACTAAATGTAGCCTTGGGCAGCATACATAGCACGTTATAACAGACACCATGATGCATATCATTCTATACTTTGGTTGATTGGCACACAAGAATTTACTGAATCATACATCGAATTGTGGAGGCGCGTGGTGTAATGGTTAACATCATAGTTAATGGACTCGTCAACCAGAGTTCAAATTCTGGATGAGTCTGTTTGCATTTCACATAGTGCTAATACCCTTGGGAAATGTATGAATCTAACTACTCTCCATTCAGTTTTGGGTGAATAGTAGGACAGACAGGGCTTGTTAACTTTGGCTAGGTAACCAGTCTAGGAGAAGGAAAAACTTTAAATTCAAACCTGTTAAACTCCACTTAAAAATTGACCATGAGTCGCATCCTGCTCCCTGCTCGTGGTGAGTGGTTATATATATATATGTATGTATATATATAAAGAATGAAGAGAGAGGGAGAGAGAGAGAGAGAGAGAGAGAGAGAGAGTGAAGAAAGAGGTAGTGGAAGGGTATATGCAAAATCGAGTTTGTTTTGTAGATACATAAATAGATAGTCAGATAAATAGATAAAACGAAAGAAGTAGATTGAGATAGATATGAGTAGACAGAGATAGATAGGAATGCACTGACATAGATAAATAGATAGATACAAAACAGAAAGAAGAAAGAAAGAAAGAAAGGAAGGAAGGAAGGAAGGAGGGGCTGAGGTAGATATGAATAAACAGAGTTAGAATATGAATAGATATATAGATAGATGAAAGACCGAAAGAGACCCTTTGTGTGAAAGGTAGTCGCTGAAAACGAAACATTTTTGCTCGAGGCATCATTTCAATCGAAATCAATAAACACAAGGACAAACGAAAAAAAAAAATGAATAAAAATAAAACAAAAAACACTCAACAACACAACAACAACAACAACAAATGTGTTGAACATTACTAAAACTTTCGTCTTGGGATTTTCACAAAACTGATTTTCTTTTTCTTTTTACTTTTTACCGTATTTCTATCAGTGGAGTGGCCTGAGGTGAAAAGATGTCGCCCACAAAATGTTTTTGTCCTGTGAAGGTTGGAGTACGGCGGGAATCAGCTGTTTTTCCCATGTCTGGTGTACAGAGTCTCTAAAGACTCGACATGACACGACGGGGGCGACCAAAATTCCTGTTGTTATTTACTCAGTTTTGTAGTAAGTGTCGTAGAATCTTAGTGATTTTTTTAAAATTTAAAATATTTCCATGCATTCAATATTTCTGAAATTTTGTATGTAGGGCAAATGAGGACTGTAGAATCCAAATATCCAACTATTTTAACCCTATATCTGATGGAAAATTTTATTCTGCCCACCCAAATGCATGACTCCAAAATCAACAACTTTTTACCTATGTAGTTTACGGTCAGTCTATCGAAAATGTATCCTCTTCAATTTTCATAATATTTTTTCCTAATATCTACTATGCTTGCCTAAATTCACCAAATAATTCTGTGGGGGATTAAAGTCTACTTTAGAAGATATGAACCTACCAGTTCAGAGTTTTTTTTTCCTATGTTTGGTTTGTTTTGTTTTGTGGCATATCAACCTCAGTGGGTCATTTAATGCCGATAAAGTTTTGAAATAAATCAATTCTTAATGGATAATACAATTTTTTTTTTATAAATACATTTTTCTAGTTAACCCATAGATGGGACCCTAACAGGTACTACCAGTCCGGGTCAGAGTGGACCAGGGAGCAATGGTGATGAAGGGGTGCTCCACATTCCCCAAACCCCCAAAACTGGAACCTCACCATCAGATAGAGTTTACGTCATTCCCAGGACATGTAGACCCGCAGCCACCGCCTTCTAGCACCCATATGATCAAAAGGGATTGGGGCTTGCCATAAGGGCAATAGGGTTGGGAAAATCATATAGGTGCTAGGGCTTGACGTGACTAGCCGATTGATCGGAGGGGGCCTCTCCGACCGCCCGTCTAGCCCAAGATAGGGCCAAAGTGGATTATTGCAAGTCATGAACTGCTCATCCACCTGGGCTCTATCCTTAAGCATCACGGGTCGCCACCTATGGCTAATAGGTGCCCCATTGGGGGAGTCCTACCCCTCTGCAGAGGTGCAGTCGGTGCATTCTAACGCCCCAGCCGACAGGGCGGTTTTTCCTATGTACATGCAGGATTTCAGTGAAAGATTATAATTAAAGACAATCATCCATGAACTCTCAAATGTTGATATTGTGCTCAGAGACTTCTTAAACTATTCAATAATATTGTTTTTATTAATTTAAAAAAATACGAGGTTGATTGAAAAAGTAATATCATTTTGTTTAGGACAGGTATAATTACCGACACAGGAACATGTATCATACATCAAAATGAAGCTGGTCCTTTGAGGCTCCCATCCCTACTTTCCCTCAGACACTGTTTCTCTCAATAAAGCCCCACCCTGACACCATATATAGTTGGTTGGTTGGTTGGTTGATTAGATTTTACGGTTGATTGGTTGGTTGGTTTTTACGGCATGTCGACCCATTGGGTCATTTTAGGGCGAAGATGTTTCGTTTTATTCATTCTTGATGGGTATTCAATTTTGTAAAACACGTTTTAGAGTTCATTTTATTCTATTTAACTTATAGATGGGACCCTGGTTTAGTTTGGTTTGGTTTGGTTTATTTTGTTTTACGGCATATCAACCTTGGTGGGACATTTAATGCCGACACATTTTTGAAATAAATCAATTCTTAATGGATATTTAATTTCTTGTACAAATACTTTTTTCTAGTTAACCCATAGATGGGACCCTAACAGGTACTACCACTCCAGATCAGGGTGAACCTGGGAGCAATAGTGATAGATGGATGCTCCACATTCCCCAAAACTCCAAAAGTGGAACCTCACCATCAGAGTTTAACGTCATTTCCAGGACATGTAAACCCTCAGCTACTGCCTTCTAGCACCCATGTGATAAAAAAGGTTGGGGGTTGCCATAAGGGCCATTGAGGCAATCATATAGGTGCTAGGGCTTGAGGTAACCAGCCGATTCATCGGTGGAGGCCTCTCCGACCGCCCGTCTAGCCTAAGACAGGGCCAAAGTGGAGTATTGCAAGTCATGGACTGCTCAACCACCAGGGTTCTATCCTTAAGCATCACGGGTCGCCACCCACGGCCAACAGGTAGTCCCATTGGGGGAGTCTTACCCCTCTGCAGAGGTGCAGTCGGTGCATTCTAGCGCCGCAGCCGACATGGCGGGATAAGGTCCTGACAGGTAGTACCACTCTGGGTAGTAAGAGTCATCATCATCATCATGTCGCGCATACAACACGGGTATCCATGACATTCTTTCGCCAACCTTCCCTATCATTCATTGCACCTGGGAGCTCCTCTGTGGAGCAACCAACATCCTCACATAGCTAGTCAATGTAGGTCCTTGCTGGGTGCCCCACACTTGCATGTCCAAGTGTTGGCTTCCACAGGAGAACGTCGCTTATGAGTTCATGCTTGTTTCTCCAGCAGTGTCCTGCATGTCTTGTCCGTCTCACTCAGATAGTTTGTGAGATGGGGGGCAGGTGACCGTACAGCTGTTTCCTTGTGGGGTGCTGTTTCCATGACTTGTTCAAGACTGCGCGCAGCATTCTTGTGCAGCTCCCATCTATCTTATTCTCAAGACGCTTTGTTAGGGTCCAGGTGGTGCAACCATATAGCAGCACCGACACAACCACAGCCTGGAAGGTAATGAAGGGGTACTCCACATTCTCCGAATTCCAGAAATGGAACTTCACCATAAGATGCAGTTTAATGTTATAGACCCTCAGCCAGCGCCTTCTAGCACATGGTAATAATGGTTGGGGGCTTGCCATAAGAACAATAGTCTTTCGGTTGGATTTACGGTTAGTCAATCCTTGTTCTAGAAAATGAGGCACAGCCTCTTGGCATAAAATAACCATAGACAGATTGACATGCCATTAAAATCAACCAATCAATTGATGTAATATGATACAAATATAGTTAGGTTTAGTTTGCTCGATTTTACGGCATGTCAACCCATGTTGAGTTATTTTATGTCAAATACGTTTTGTTTTATTCATTCTTGTTGGGTATTCAATTTTATAAAGTTCAATTTAAAAAACAACAACAACATTTATTCTATTTAACCCATAGATGGGACCCTAATAGGTACTATCACTCCGGGCCAGAGTGGACCTGAGAGTAATGGTGATTAAGAGGTACTCCGAATTCTCCAGCGCTTCAGAATTGGAACTTCACCATCAGATGGAGTATTTTGTAATATTCAAGACCACACGATAGGCCACATCAGGGTATAGACTACATTGTTTATTTCTAGCTGGGGTGACGACACTCATAAGAAATAAGAATTCGGCGAATAAGCAACACCAGATAATCAGGGTGTATCTCTTTGCATTTCCTCTTAGACGATTTGGACGGTCTCATTTTTTGTTGTAAAATGATAACGGTCGTACTTTTAAGAAACATGAGCATTAATATATAGATTGGTTGGAATTTGTCTGGACGTCAAGATAATAGGCTGGACGTGTAGACATCATCTCTTTTTTTTATAAAATATGTACAACTATGAAGTGTGCATGTCTCCATTTGTTACATAATTATTAGATTTTTAATATTTATGTACAGTAGTGTAGGAATCAAAATGGCTGTTATAAGTTGCAGCCAGTGGCCTTGAAGGATGAGTGACAAGGCTTGACCTCATCCTGATCCTTCCGATGGATAGCGTGAGAATCGGTGGAGGAGGCCCTCTTCCGGTTTAGATTAGAAAGAGATTTTAGTCAGTCGGTAAGAAACCACGACGGTGGTGAGTCGTGTATTGCACGCTGCCGACTCGATCTGCGCAGGTAGTCTGGTGGGGATTTCGAAATAAATATGATCTAAGTTAAATCGAAGTCTTGTGTTATTATCTAAGAACTACCAATGACACAGGGCTTCTGATAAAGAGAAATCCCCAATGGAAGACCAGACACGAAGTCCAGATGCTAGAAGAGATGTTAGAAGAAGACGTAAGATAGAAAAGACGTCAGAAGAAGAATAGAAGTAAGTAAAGAAAAGGGTATACAATACATTTAGATTTTAACTATTAGAATAAAAATAAAAATGTAAAGTTAGAATCTGGATAATTTTTTAATCACACCTCCAATGTGTAAAGATAATCTCAATTGAGTGGAAAAATAATCCAAAAGTCCAAATGATGTTAAAATAATTAGGAATGGATTCAGAAATTGTAAAACATTTTTGATTTTTCAGTTTATGTTTGACGAAATCTAAAGAGAATTTCTCTTCTTCAATATCTTTTTAAATACTGTTATATATATATATATATATATATATATATATAATATATATATATAAAAAGATAATCTACTGAGTCAGACGAACCTACTATTAGTTTCGCATAAAGCTCTTCAGGGCTAAAATCTGACTCAGAGTCAGATTTTAGCCCTGAAGGGCTTTATTGCGAAACTAATAGTAGGTTCGTCTGACTCAGTAGATTATCTTTATTACTTGGCTCTACTTAGGTATCGAGCACTTTTTACAAATTAGCTTCTCGTAGCGGTTATATGAATATATATATATCTTATATACATATATATACATATAAATTGTTTTTTCTTTTGGCCAAATACTGTACCAATAGATTATTTTTTGTTGGTACGAATATCTTGGTCTTTTCTTTTTTTCAAAAATTTTTTTCTTCCTGGTTGATGTTTGGTAGTATATTTTTACAATCAAACTCTCTGCCGGGTTTTTTTCTCTCCGCAAGGATCTACCAACACGCTTGGTATATTAAATTATATATATATATATATATATATATATATATATATATATATATATATTATGATAATGGTACACGGTAATAACCTACTCGAATTTCACCATAAGGATCTTCGGGGCTAAATCCACTGAATTAATCAAGATATTGATTAATTGCAGTTGATTGCACTTGTGTATTTTTTTGCGATCAACTAACCATTGTGACCTGTTTCACCGGTAAGTCACCTTTTCCACAAATACCATATATATATATATATATATATATATATATATTATTGTGTGTACAGAAATAACCTGCTCGAGTTTCACCATAGGGATCTTCAGGGTTAAATCCACTGAATTAATCAATATATTGATTAATTACAGCTAACTGTGGGAGTTCATGTTATAATTATGTTCGTATTGAGCACTTTATAATTGTTATAACGCTAACTTATCCGAGTAACACATATACCAACCAAATATTGAGACCAACCCAATATTTTTATCAGCAATTCATTCCCTTTACACACACACACACACACACACACACACACACACACACACACATATGTCGCATGTGAAGGCTGTCCCTGAAGATGTTGATGTGCCAATGCTTTGTTGTCGCCACTTTCTTCTGGACCTATTGACTTCATGGTGTTGCGCCAGGTTGACTTCAGACATGAACAGTACGCTTCGGAGAGCATAGTACCACCGAGGGCGGCCGAGAGCCAAATTCTCCCAACTGGAAGTGGTAATGCCAAAGCAACTGAGATCACTCTTGCAGCCATCCTTAAAACGTAGCTGGGTGCGACCAATCTGTCTCTAACCAGACGAAAGCTCTGCATTGAGGATGTTCTTCGGGATTCTTCCATCATCCATTATATATATATATATATATATATATATATATATATATATATATATATATATAACACATCACTTAATAAGTCCCGGGCCTGTCAGATACATATTAGTCGCACCGACTAATAAAAAGACCATATGATTTTATAAACTGCTAAACTTCAAATGACACGTGTCAAAATTTGAGCCCAATCGGATTATTATTTTACAAATTACAGTTATTTAAGTGAAGCTACTGTTGCAAATTTTCAAAGCAATGGAAAATCTGAATTTCGTGAATTGATAAATCATTGCTTTCTGGTGGGAAAATACTATTCAAGCAAAGCAATGGCTTGATAAGTGTTATTCGGACTCTGATCCGTCGGAAACAACGGTTAAGATTTGCTATTCGACTTTAAACGCGGTCGGAGAGACAGAAATGATGCTGAACGCTCAGGTCGCTCAAATTCGGCAGTTGTCTCGGAAAATACACACACACACACACACACACACATAAAAGAAACAACTCCAAAAACTCGTTTTAGACGATTGTAAATTGAAGTTGTTGTGAGATAGCAGAGGAGTTGAAGATATCAGAAGGCAGTGTATTCACCATTTTACATGAATATTTGTCAATGAGAAAGCTGTGTTCAAAGTGGGTACCGCGTTTGCTCACAATCGATCAAAAACAACAACGCGTCGACGATTCAGAGCATTGTTTGCAACTGTTTCAACGCAACAAAAGGAGTTTTTGTGTAAATATGTGACAATGAATGAAACATGGATCCACCACTTCACTCCGGAGTCAAATGAGCAGTCAGCTGAGTGGACAGCAGCAGGCGAAAGCCGTCCAAAGCGACCAAAGACGCAAACATCAGCAGGCCAGGTTTTGGCCTCCGCATTTTAGGATGCACAAGGTATTTTGTTCAACGATTACCTTGAGAAAGGAAGAATCATCAATAGCGAATATTATATAGCATTATTGGTGCGTTTCAAGGAAGAAATCGCTAGAAAAACAGCCACAAATGAAGAAGAAAAAAGTGCTCTTTTACCAAGACAATGCACCGTGTCACAAGTCGATCGCAACGATAGAAATACTACATGAATTGCACTTCGAATTGCTTCTGCACCGCATTCTACTCTCCAGATATGGCCCTCAGCGACTACTGGCTCTTTGCAGACCTCAGAAGAATGCTCCAGGGAAAGAGCTTTGGTTTCAATGAAGAAGTGGTATAGGAAACTGAAGCGTATTTTGAGGCCGAAGACAAATCGTTCTTAATATATATATATATATATATATATATATATATATATATATAAAGAAAGAACGATTTGTCTTATATATATATATATATATATATATATATAATATGTGTGTGTTTTAATTGGAGTCGTACCTAATTTTGAAAATTAATTAATTAATAAGGAATTAGGCGGGAATAACTATTAAATGTATGGCTAAACAAATCGAGAAAAATCAATCTCTGTATGTACATTTCGGCCTATTAGGCTTCATCAGCAGAGCTATAGATCGGAAGACCGCCCTGTGCGTGATTTGAAACCGGACTGCCAAGCTGACAGGCCGATCCCATAACCCTTACACTAAGCGGACTTCTTAGATTTTATGATTTGTTTAGAGTAGGTTAATATTCCTCTTCAAGTGACTTTTTATTACACGACGATATGATAAGTTGTAAACAAGGTTTGTTTAGAATGGCTTTTTGCCGATAATTTTTTGGAGAATAAGTGTTTAATTGGAGTCGTACCTAATTTTGAAAATTAATTAATTAATAATGAATTAGGCGGGAATACCTATTAAATGTATGGCTAAACAAATCGAGAAAAATCAATCTCTGTATGTACATTTCGGCCTATTAGGCTTCATCAGCAGAGATCGGCTGTCAGCTTGGCAGTCCGGTTTCAAATCACGCACAGGGCGGTCTTCCGATCTATAGCTCTGCTGATGAAGCCTAATAGGCCGAAATGTACATACAGAGATTGATTTTTCTCGATTTGTTTAGCCATACATTTAATAGGTATTCCCGCCTAATTCATTATTAATTAATTAATTTTCAAAATTAGGTACGACTCCAATTAAACACTTATTCTCCCAAAAATTATCGGCAAAAAGCCATTCTAAAACAAACCTTGTTTATATATATATATATATATATATATATATAGTCATTCACAGACGACCAATATCAACGTATCACCTCTCTTCAGTGTGGCTAGACATTAGCAGGCTACTTCCAGTCGGGATGGAAACCCGATCGATTTGTCTTCAGTCAGTTTTCTTAATCTCTCGGCCATTAGCACACATTGGCACAGGATTTTTAACTACATATATCACACATATATATGTAAAACTCGCCAGAGAATGCTTCATCCGTTTTATAGGACAACGATGCCTTTAAGCTTAGTCAGCGGTCGTCAGCGAAATCCCCTCGAAAATGCTCAATCCACCGGGGGTGGGGAACTAACACACACACACACACACACACACACACATATATATATATGTATATATATATATGTGTGTGTGTGTGTGTGTGTGTGTGTGTAAAGAATGAGACGTGTGATGTAATGGTTAAAGTCGAGTTCAAATCCTGGAATTCACAGAGCGCTCATGCCCTTAGGAAATATATGCATTCAACTACTCTCCCTCCAGCTATGGGTATATATTTGGGAAGACCGGGATTTTAAACTATGATTAGGCAACCATATATATATATATATATATATAATATATATTATATATATATATATGTATATATATATATATATATATATATATATATATATATATATATATATATATATATATTATGATATATGTGTGCGTATATATATATATATATATACATATATATATATATATATATATTATATTATAATAGAAAAGTTGCAGAAACACACACAACCTATCAAATAACGGACATATTCTGCCAGAATAATAACTCAATGCCTGAAGAAGACAACAGAAAAGAAACACGTGTCGCGTATGTAAGTTAAAAAGAATTAAAAAAATTTTCCGAGAACATAATACATTTTGCGGACCTTCTTCTTCTTTTATAAAGAAGGATTTATTTTATAGGATTAAGCTATGTTTGAAAAAAATCCATTTTAATTGGTTCTAATTAGTCGTAATTTGCAATTAAGTCAAAAACTCACCTGTCTCTTAAATTCACATTCATCTGTCACTTTCCCCCTCTCTATGTATTTCTTGATTAACTACTTCCTATATATATTAGCTTTCTTTGTGTGCGTAAAGGGAGAGTTTTCCGACTTTTAGACGCACTAAAAGCTGCATCTGTCGTTTCGAGTTCTCAAAGCTCTTGTTTCTCGCAGAAAGTGAATCGAAAGTTTCGTCTTTCTATAAATAAAAAAAGATCGTTTTCAACTCTTCCGTCAGTTTCATTTATACCACCACCAACCCCCGACCCTAAAGTCGAAACCTTTACCCCCACGTGACACCACACCCTTATTTTACCCCCACCCCAACTCCACCCCTGCTTGTTAACCCAACATTTGACGAAATAATAGCGTCGTGTCAGACTTTCTTAATAAATTTCCAAAGGAAAAATTCTTTATAGAACCTAAAAGATTTTTATGAAAAGACTTCCGACTTTCTTTCATCTTCATTATATTTTAATAATTTGAGCCTTTGTACACCCTCATAGCGTAACGGTTATCGCCGCTGAAAATGAACCCCGGTGACCCGAGTTCAAATACTGGACGACATTATTTGCATTTCAAACATTATTATAATGGAGAATTGGTGTATATCTGTCTGTAACCGAAACTATGCCGTTGTCTACGTCCCAATACTCTCAGGAATTGCGTAAGTTTATCAATAAGTATATAATTTATAGTCAAACACATTATTAATAACATAGATTGGATCTCATTTATTCAGATGTACCTATGAAAGTCTGAATAAGATTTGGCTCAAAACAGCCCATGTTATTAATGCATTTAAAATTCTGCAATGTGTCTTATATATTACTAAGAATAAAGGTTTACATAATATATGGTGTGATTAATTTGCATATTGAATTTAACAAAACTGGGTTTAATAAATAATTTATTTGGTGTTATTAATCTCTAATATTTGTAGTTTATTCTCCAACGTATTAATATTATTTAATCCCTAATGGATTACAATCAATCTATCTATGAATGATTTTATATAGAAACCAATTAAATATAATTAAAATAAGTGTTATCTTTTTATGCGTTCTTATTTACTTTCGTTACTTTCTAATTTAATATATTTCATTACATTAAACTTACATACAAGGGTACCGGGTTATCTCAGTCGGTAGAGCGTTCGGCTAGAAACCACAAGGTTCCTAGTTCGATACCGATCCTCGCCAATCACCGTATGAGTAGCAACAGGGATCTGTGCGGTAAATTTAAGGCTGATGGTAGTGTGGGCTCCACCTCAGATGCCAAAAACAATCTCCTTGGTCTAGCGCTATTGAAAAGGGGATAGATTCCCTCGCTGACTGGCTGATACCGACTTAGGCCGCCCCGACGACTTTACTTTTACTTTTACTTATGCCGTAGTGTTGACTCGTTTGATGATGTGAACTGACTATTCTCTCCAACTATGTGTAAATAGTAGGGCAGATTTTAAATCTTGGTATGGCAATTAGTCTTGGAGAAAAAAAAACTCTGAATTCTAATCCAATTTTATTACTCCGGAGGTACTCTGACCTGGAGTGGCAGTACCTGTTCCGGTTCCATGCATAAAACAATAGATCTTCTTGAGATGATGTTAAAATGATTGTGAACATTGTTAATACACTTGCTCTTATAACATTTATATTGCAACAAATTATGAGGTTGTATTTGGATTATTCGGACTATTGTCCTCATCTTATTGTTATCTATACAACTTTCGGTCGATGCGCCCTCCAGCTTTCTTCAGGTGTTTCTTTTCGAACTCAGGAACCTTCTCAGACTCGAGAACCTTATTGTCGAAGTTCCGTGATGGTTATTATAACATGAAAGCTCCCGAGTTTGACAAGAAGGTTCATTATAGTTCAAAATTGATTTTTAAAGAAAATATTTACAGATAATCAATATTCATAAATCAAACAAACATATTTGTGTGTTATCTTATATCAATTATATCATATCTTGTACAGGGTGAACATAATGATGATGTTGCATAGCGCCTTCTTCACTGGCACTAATCTTATTATAATGGAGATTGTGTGTTTTTCTGTCTGTAACGAACTAAATCACTACTCAAGTCATAATTCCCTTAGTAATTGACGTCACATTCACCATGAATTTATCCTTATTTAACCTCAATTATTGATAAAATTGTTTTATATTATTTATACTGTTAACCATATCTACATAGTATTTACCGCGTACCCCACTTGTACGGGTCAGACACAAGTCCCTATTAACGTGGGACCACCACAAGCCGAAGCTCAGGAGTGGGCAGGTGAAAATTGCCGTCGATCCCGTCGGCATTCCCTCTCAAGGGGGGGCGCTCAGGCGCTGGGCAATAAACCCAGCCCTGCCCTTTAAATCAAGGGGGCAGGTGTTCCTGGGGGATGGCCCCCTGGTATCGACGCCGTTAATTATATCAATGGTCAGAGGCCGAAGCCACTGTTGACCATATCTACAGTAAANGTTGACGACACTAATAAGGAAATAAGAATTCGAAGCGAAATAAGCAACACCAGATAATCAGGGTGTATCTCTTTGCATTTCCTCTTAGACGATTTGGACGGTCTCATTTTTTGTTGTAAAATGATAACGGTCGTACTTTTAAGAAACATGAGCATTAATATATAGATTGGTTGGAATTTGTCTGGACGTCAAGATAATAGGCTGGACGTGTAGACATCATCTCTTTTTTTTAATAGAATATGTGTAACTATGAAGTGTGCATGTCTTCATTTAGATTTTAACTTTTAGAATAAAAATAAAACTGTAAAGTTAGAGTCTGGATAATTTTTTTTAATCACACCTCCAATGTGTAAAGATAATCTCAATTGAGTGGAAAAATAATCGAAAAGTCCAAATAATGTTAAAATAACTAGGAATGGATTCAGAAATTGTAAAACATTTTTGATTTTTCAGTTTATGTTTGACGAAATCTAAAGAGAATTTCTCTTCTTGAATATCTTTTTCAATACTATTATATATATATATATATATGGGAGAATATGTGCTTAATTGAAGTCGGACCTAATTTTATGAAAGTTAATTAATTAATAATTAATTAATTAGGCGGGATTACCTATTAAATTTAAGGCTAAACAAATCGAGAAAAATCAATCTCTGTATGTACATTTCGGCCTATTAGGCCTCATCAGCAGAGCTATAGATACAAAGACCGCCCCGTGTGCGATTCGAAACCTGATTGTCAAGCTGACTGTCAAGCGTCTTTACCACCACACCAAACGGACTTAGCAGATTTCTTCGTTTTGTTAAGGAGTAGGTATTTATATTCCTCTTAAGTGACCTCTACACGAACTTACGAGAAGTAAACAAACAGACGATGTTTGTGATATGGCTATTTTCAGCCGACAATATTTGGGAGAATATGTGCTTAATTGAAGTCGGACCTAATTTTATGAAAGTTAATTAATTAATAATTAATTAATTAGGCGGGATTACCTATTAAATTTAAGGCTAAACAAATCGAGAAAAATCAATCTCTGTATGTACATTTCGGCCTATTAGGCCTCATCAGCAGAGCTATAGATACAAAGACCGCCCCGTGTGCGATTCGAAACCTGATTGTCAAGCTGACTGTCAAGCGTCTTTACCACCACACCAAACGGACTTAGCAGATTTCTTCGTTTTGTTAAGGAGTAGGTATTTATATTCCTCTTAAGTGACCTCTACACGAACTTACGAGAAGTAAACAAACAGACGATGTTTGTGATATGGCTATTTTCAGCCGACAATATTTGGGAGAATATGTGCTTAATTGAAGTCGGACCTAATTTTATGAAAGTTAATTAATTAATAATTAATTAATTAGGCGGGATTACCTATTAAATTTAAGGCTAAACAAATCGAGAAAAATCAATCTCTGTATGTACATTTCGGCCTATTAGGCCTCATCAGCAGAGCTATAAATACAAAGACCGCCCCGTGTGCGATTCGAAACCTGATTGTCAAATATATATATATATATATATATATATATATATATATTATGATAATGGTACACGGTAATAACCTACTCGAGTTTCACCATAAGGATTTCAGGGTTAAATCCACTGGATTAATCAAGATATTGATTAATTGCAGTTGATTGCACTTGTGTATTTTTTTGCGATCAAATAACCATTGTGACCTGTTTCACCGGTAAGTCACCTTTTCAACAAATACCATATATATATATATATATATATATATATATATATATATATTATTGTGTGTACAGAAAAAACCTACTCGAGTTTCACCATAAGGATCCTCAGGGATATCCACTGAATTAATCAATATATTGATTAATTACAGCTAACTGTGGGAGTTCATGTTATAATTATGTCCGTATTGAGCACTTTATAATTGTTATAACGCTAACTTATCCGAGTAACACATATACCAACCAAATATTGAGACCAACCCAATATTTTTATCAGTAATTCATTCCCTTTACACACACACACACACACACACACACACACACACAAACACACACACACACATATGTCGCATGTGAAGGCTGTCCCTGAAGATGTTGATGTGCCAGTGCTTTGTTGTCGCCACTTTCTTCTGGACCTATTGACTTCATGGTGTTGCGCCAGGTTGACTTCAGATATGAACAGTGTGCTTCGGAGAGCCTGGTGCCACCGAAGGCGGTCGTGAGCCAAATTCTCACAACTGGTAGGGGTAATGCCAAAGCACCTGAGATCACTCTTGCATACATCCTTAAAACGTAGCTGGGTGCGACCAATCTGTCTCTAACCAGACGAAAGCTCTGCATTAAGGATGTCCTTCGGGATTCTTCCATCATCCATTATATATATATATATATATATAATATATATATATATATATATATATATATAACACATCACTTAATAAGTCCCGGGCCTGTCAGATACATATTAGTCGCACCGACTAATAAAAAGACCATATGATTTTATAAACTGCTAAACTTCAAATGGCACGTGTCAAAATTTGAGCCCAATCGGATTATTAGTTTACAAATTACAGTTATTTAAGTGAAGCTACTGTTGCAAATTTTCAAAACAATCGAAAATCTGAATTTCGTGTATTGATAAATCATTGCTTTCTGGTGGGAAAATACTGTTCAGCAAAGCAATGGCTTGATATGTGTTATTCGGACTCTGATCCGTCGGAAACAACGGTTAAGATTTGCTATTCTGACTTTAAACGCGGTCGGAGAGACATAAATGATGCTGAACGCTCAGGTCGCCCAAATTCGGCAGTTGTCTCGGAAAATACACACACACACACACACAAAAGAAACAACTCCAAAAACTCGTTTTAGCCAATTGTAAATTGAAGTTGTTGTGAGATATCAGAGGAGTTGAAGATATCAGAAGGCAGTGTATTCACCATTTTGCATGAACATTTGTCAATGAGAAAGCTGTGTTCAAAGTGGGTGTCGCGTTTGCTCACAATCGATCAAAAACAACAACGCGTCGACGATTCAGAGCATTGTTTGCAACTGTTTGAACACAACAAAAAGGAGTTATTGCATAAATATGTGACAATTATTGAAACATGGATCCACCACTTCACCCCGGAGTCAAATGGACAGTCAGCTGAGTGGACAGCAGCAGGCGAAAACCGTACAAAGCGTCTAAAGACGCAAACATCAGCAGGCCAGGTTTTGGCCTCCGCATTTTAGGATGCATAAGGTATATTGAAGGAAGAATCATCAATAGGATTATTGGTGCGTTTCAAGGAAGAAATCGCTAGAAAAACGGTCACAAATGAAGACGAAAAAGTGCTCTTTTACCAAGACAATGCACCGTGTCACAAGTTGTACGCAATGCTGGCAAAACTACATGAATTGCACTTCGAATTGCTTCTGCACCGCACCCTACTCTCCAGATATGGCCCTCAGAGACTACTGGCTCTTTGCATACCTCAAAAGAATGCTCCAAGGAAAGAGATTTGGTTTCAATGAAGAAGTGGTATCGGAAACTGAAGCGTATTTTGAGGCCAAAGACAAATCGTTCTATATATATATATATATATATATATATTATATATATATATATATATATATATATATATATATATATATATATTATAATAGAAAAGTTGCAGAAACACACATAACCTATCAAATATCGGACATATTCTGCCAAAATAATAACTCAATGCCTGAAGAAGACAACAGAAAAGAAACACGTGTCGCGTATGTAAGATAAAAAGAATACAAAATTTTTTCTGAGAACATAATACATTTTGCGGACCTTCTTCTTTTTTTATAAAATATTAAATTTTCTCTCGTTGGAACCAGAACAACATTTATATATATATATATATATATATATATATATATATATATTAAAGCTGAGTGAATCAATAATTGTTTGCTAAATACTTTTTTACCTATTGAGTCTGATGATACAAAATACATCTCAAAATATTCCTTAGTTTTAGGATTAAGCTATGTTTGAAAAAAATTCCATTTTAATTGGTTCTAATTAGTCGTAATTTGCAATTAGGTCAAAAACTCACCTGTCTCTTATTTCACATTCTGTCTATCACTTTCCCCCTCTCTATGTATTTCTTGATTAACTACTTCTTATATATATTAGCTTTCTTTGTGTGTGTAAAGGGAGAGTTTTCCGACTTTTAGACGCACTAAAAGCTGCATCTGTCGTTTTGAGTTCTCAAAGCTCTTGTTTCTCGCAGAAAGTGAATCGAAAGTTTCGTCTTTCTATAAATAAAAAAAGATCGTTTTCAACTCTTCCGTCAGTTTCATTTATACCTCCACCAACCCCCGACCCTAAAGTCGAAACCTTTACCCCCACGTGACACCACACCCTTATTTTACCCCCCCCCAACTCCACCCCTGCTTGTTAACCCAACATTTGACGAAATAATAGCGTCGTGTCAGACTTTCTTAATAAATTTCCAAAGGAAAAATTCTTTATTAGAAACCTAAACGATTTTATGAAAAGACTTCCGACTTTCTTTCATCTTCATTATATTTTAATAATTTGAAGCCTTTGTTACACCCTCATAGCGTAACGGTTATCGCCGTTGAAAATGAACCCCGGTGACCCGAGTTCAAATACTGGACGATATTATTTGCATTTCAAATATTATTATAATGGAGAATTGGTGTCTATCTGTCTGTAACCAAAACTATGCCGTTGTCTACGTCCCAATACTCTCAGGAATTGCGTAAATTTATCAATAAGTATCTAATTTATAGTCAAACTCATTATTAATAATACATAGATTGGATCTCATTTATTAACGATGTACCTATGAAAGGCTGAGTAAGATTTGGCTCAAAACAGCCCATGTTATTAATGCATTTAAAATTCTGCAATGTGTCTTATATATCACTAAGAAATAAAGGTTTACATAATATATGGTGTGATTAATTTGCATATTGAATTTAACAAAACTGGGTTTAATAAATAATTTATGTGGTGTTATTAATCTCTAATATTATAGTTTTATTCTCCAACATATTAATATATTATTTTAATCCCTAATGGATTAAAATCAATCCTATGAATGATTTTATATAGAAACCAATTAAAACATAATTAAAATAAGTGTAATCTTTTTATGCGTTCTTATTTACTTTCGTTAGTCTTTCTAATTTAATATATTTCATTACATTAAACTTGATACAAGGGTACCGGGTTATCTCAGTCTGTAGAGCGTTCGGCTAGAAACCACAAGGTTCCTAGTTCGATACCGATCCTCGCCAACTCAGCGTATGAGTAGCACAAGGATCTGTGCGGTAAATTTAAGAGCTGATGGTAGGTGTGGGGCTCCACCTCAGATGCCAAAAAACAATCTCCTTGGTCTAGCGCTATTGAAAAGGGGATAGATTCCCTCGCTGACTGGCTGATACCGACTTTAGGCCGCCCCAACGACTTTACTTTTACTTTTACTTATGCCCCTAGTGTTAAGACTCGTTTGGATGATGTGAACCTGAATATTCTCTCCCCAACTATGTGTAAATAGTAGGGCAGATTTTAAATCTTGGTATGGCAATTAGTCTTGGAGAAAAATAAACCTCTGAATTCTAATCCAATTTTATTACTCCCGGGGGTACTCTGACCTGGAGTGGCAGTACCTGTTCCGGTTCCATGCATAAATCAAATAGATATTCTTGAGATGATGTTTAAAATGATTGTGAACATTATTAATACACTTGCTCTTATAACATTTATATTGCCACAAATTATGAGGTTGTATTTGGATTATTCGGACTATTGTCCTCATCTTTATTGTTATCTACACAACGTTTCGGTCGATGCGCCCTCCAGCTTTCTTCAGGTGTTTCTTTTCGAACTCAGGAACCTTCTCAGACTCGAGAACCTTCTTGTCGAAGTTCCGTAATGGTTATTATAACATGAAAGCTCCCGAGTTTGACAAGAAGGTTCATTATAGTTCAAAATTGATTTTTAAAGAAAATATTTACAGATAATCAATATTCATAAATCAAACAAACATATTTGTGTGTTATCTTATATCAATTATATCATATCATGTACAGGGTGAACCATAATGATGATGTTGCATAGCGCCTTCTTCACTGGCACTAATCTTATTATAATGGAGATTGTGTGTTTTTCTGTCTGTAACCGAAACTAAATCACTACTCAAGTCATAATTCCCTTAGTAATTGACGTCACATTCACCATGAATTTATCCTTATTTTAACCTCAATTCTTGATAAAATTGTTTTATATTATTTATACTGTTAACCATATCTACATGATATTTTCCACGTACCCCACTTGTACGGGTCAGGCACGAAGGCCCTATTTATGTGGGACCACCCACAAGCCGAAGCTCATGAGATGGCGGGTGAAAAAATTGCGTCGATCCCGTCGGCATTCCCCCTCAAGGGGGCGCCTCAGGCGCTGGGCAATAAACCCAGCCCTGCCCCTTTAAATCAAGGGGCAGGTGTTGCCTGGGGGATGGCCCCCTGGGATCGACGCCGTTAATTATAGCAATGGTCCAGAGGCCGAAGCCACTGTTAACCATATCTACATAGTATTTACCGCGTACCCCACGTGTACGGGTCAGGCACAAAGTCCCTATTAACGTGGACCACCCACAAGCCGAAGCTCATGGAGTGGCAGGTGAAAATTGCGTCGATCCCGTCGGCATTCCCCCTCAAGGGGGCGCCTCAGGCGCTGGGCAATAAACCCAGCCCTGCCCCTTTAAATCGAGGGGCAGGTGTTGCCTGGGGGATGGCCCTGGGATCGACGCTGTTAATTATAGCAATGGTCCAGAGGCCGAAGCCACTGTTAACCATATCTACATGGTATTTACCGCGTACCCCACTTGTACGGGTCAGGCACAAAGTCCCTATTAACGGGACCACCCACAAACCGAAGCTCATGGAGTGGCAGGTGAAAAAATTGCGTCGATCCCGTCGGCATTCCCCCTCAAGGGGCGCCTCAGGCACTGGCAATAAACCCAGCCCTGCCCCTTTAAATCGAGGGGGCAGGTGTTGCCTGGGGGATGGCCCCCTGGGATCGACGCTATTAATTATATCAATGGTCCAGAGGCCGAAGCCACTGTTAACCATATCTACATACTAACAACACGTAATTGTATTTATATATACAACAAAATAGCGGTTTACTGTGTGAACGGAAAGGCTAATTTGCATATCGATATTAAAAATGTAATTTTAATAAATATGTGCTTAGTATTATTGATTTCTAACTGTTTGGTTTTATTTTAATGAATATAAGCAAAAATCTCTTCAATGAATCTTAAATGAAATCCATTAACAAGAAAAGATAAGTGTCATTTTATTCTTTACTTCGTATTTTAACTAAATACTTAAATTAGAAAAAATAACAATGAAAGACGGGAGTGATGGAAGAATAAATTTCAGTTATTCTATTTTTCGATTATATCCCCCTCTGTTTCAAATCTTTTTATTTGCATTCTTATTTAGTTTCATTAGCGTTTCTAATTTAATACGATATTTCATTACATTAAAACTTAAATACTTGCACCCGGAGGGTGCATATATTTGCTAGTAATTATAATGTTGCATACCTCTTCTTCTTTACTTACTTGGACATCTATTCTTCTGCTAGCCGTCTTGGTATGCTTCTGATCGTCTTTGGTATTTCTATCATTTATCTTGACTTGGTCTGGCATCTTCTAAGATCTTGCGTCTGGTGTTGACTTGGGGACCTCGGTCTGGTTTTCTATTACTATGTTCCTGCTGGCTGGTCATCATTTCTTAGTCTTGTTAACAAGACATTCATTAACCACAAGAGCATATTAATTATCCAAACTTTTATTTCCTTAACTATACATAATCCTCTAACTAACATAGCGCGCGTGAGTTCCAGTTTAGACAGAGCATAAATTGGCCGACCGCTCTGCCTGACGCCCAACTGCAAACTGGGGACTCAAAAGGTCCCACGTGACTTCACATATTTGGCGAGCTTCTGTAATTTTCCATGGAAGGACCCGGCCATGATATGAAAAGTGTCATCCCCTCAGAATTACAGGGATTGACAATAATCTTATGCAATCGCATAGATTATGTAACAATAGGACAGATTTTAAATGCTATTTTCTCAGATTATGAAAACGACACTGAGTACTAAATATATCTATTACATAACTGATACAGGAAGTTGTACATGTTCTCTAAGATTTGAATATTACATTAAGTTTTTATTACTTTCAGGTATTGATTCCGGTGATCCTCATAATGCTGTGGAGTCCAATAGAAATTGCATATGTAGTCGAAGAATACTTTGCCAGCCAAAGATCCATCGTTAGGAGTTACCTGAAAGATCGGGTATACGCGGGCAGGCCCCAAACGACAGCGGAACTGAAAGAAAGCATCCGTAGAGAGATAACAGCTATTCCAGTTGATATATTAAACCACACTTTATTTGATTTGAGAAATCGAGCTCCCGAAAGTTTTCGTCATGATGGTGACCATCTTAAGGACATAATATTCAAATTTTAGATTACATGTAAAACTCCCGTGTACCAGTTATGTAATAAATACATTTAGTACTCTGTGTCGTTTTTTAATATGAGAAAATGACATTTATAATGTGTCTCATCAGTATGGTCCATCCTGTATTATCGACATTAGCATGGTTATCTCAAATCAATTAAACTTGGTTTGGTTTGGTTTGTTTTGTTTTACGGCATATCAACCTCAGTGGGTCATTTAATGCCGATAAAGTTTTGAAATAAATCAATTCTTAATGGATAATACAATTTTTTTATAAATACATTTTTCTATTTAACCCATAGATGGGACCCTAACAGGTACTACCACTCCGGGTCAGAGTGGACCAGGGAGCAATGGTGATGAAGGGGTGCTCCACATTCCCCAAACCTCCAGAACTGGAACCTCACCATCAGATAGAGTTTAACGTCATTCCCAGGACATGTCGACCCGCAGCCACCGCCTTCTAGCACCCATATGATAAAAAGGGATTGGGGCTTGCCATAAGGGCAATAGGGTTGGGAAAATCATATAGGTGCTTGACATGACCAGCCGATTGATCGGAGGGGGCCTCTCCGACCGCCCGTCTAGCCCAAGATAGGGCCAAAGTGGAGTATTGCATGTCATGGACTGCTCATCCACCTGGGCTCTATCCTTAAGCATCAGGGGTTACCACCCACGGCCAACAGGTGGCCCCATTGGGGGAGTCTTACCCCTCTGCAGAGGTGCAGTCGGTACATTCTAACGCCCCAGCCGACAGGGCGGTCAATTAAACTTATGAACAATAATATTAGTTTAAATTACTAATTATCAAGAATACATTATCATAAATTAAAAAATCGGCTTTTAAATAACAGGGGCTTAGTGTAAAGGAATCAGTTTGTTTGGTTTGGTTTGGTTTGTTTTACGGCATATCAACTTCAGTGGGTCATTTAATGCTGACGAAGTTTTGAAATAAATTCTTTTTTAATGGATACTCAATTGTTTTTATAAACACATTATTTCTATTTAACCCATAAATGTGACCCTAACAGGTACTACCACTCCGTGTCAGAGGGAACCAGGGAGCAATGGTGATAGATGGGTGCTCCACATTCCCCAAACCTCCCAAACTAACCAATTTGCGCTAGGTTATAAAATGTGTAATGTTTTTCTCTACCTTTATTAAATTAAGTATTTTTCTCCCTCAAACATTTCCTTTTTGTTTAGGCGAAAGGAAAAGAAATTAATTATTGTCCTCATCTTTATTGTTATCTACACAATAATCCAAATAATATTTTTCGGAGTCACATTTATCCTTTAGTTGACTCAAGCTTTTGGTAAAGTTTTAATCAAGTGTAATTTCATTGCCTGTTGAATTTCTTTACAATCCATTACATTTTGTAGTTACCAAGCACTTTTTCTTTTCCTTATGAAACTGTCAAATTTCTCTTGGACACTATATATATATATATATATATATATATATATACTTTGGCGCAGTACCAAGTTTCTTGGTACAAGGTCATTCTAGGCGGGTCCTAATTCTCTACCAGTAGTTTGTTGTAGAGTTCAGGTTCCGTATGAGAGCTCAATGTTTAATTATTGTAAACAGAGCAAAGTCGTTTGGGAGTAAAAGGCGATAAGACAAACAGGAATATTTCTTATATGTTATTTATTCTCAACTAGTTTCGACCGTAGGTCATCGTCAGGAGAAGATTTCTTATTTGAAGAAATTGTTTATAGATTTTTTGAAAGGGAGCATTATAAAATAATTATAGAAATTGAAATATTTTTTGAGGGTTTGACATGCTATTATAATCCGGGTAGAGGAGTGTATTAGTAGTAGCAAGTCCATCTGTTCAGTGAACAAAACCTCTTCGAGGTGGGTTCTTTTTGAATACTCTTATATATGTGAGGAAGGGTTCTTGGGAGTTGTGTATATGGCCATATATGTACACATATAAATGTATGTGCGTGCATACATATGTATGTGTGTGTGTAAGAGAGTGTGTGTATCTCGGTACTGTGTGCGTGACTTTTAGATTTTCAACACTATCTCCCATAACACAGTATTTTAAATAAAAACACATTTTTAATTAAAAAGTTATTTTTTTCGAAACAAAAGATAGCAGGATTCACATAATTGTGTATAAATTATTAGTATCTCATAGGAATAATTAAACGATAGAATTTCCTAAGTTCTCGCATCAATTGACAGAGGCAGGTGTTCGTGTGAACCCTTCAACTAATGATGTCCTTCAGATTTACCTGAGCAATTATCGCTTGGTTTATTCAGAGGTTAACAAGAATAACAAGGACTCACACCAAGAACCGCTGACAGAATCGCTTTCATTTACTTGCTTGGAAATATCATTGATTCGTTAGGAACCAATGATATTTCCAATATGTACAACGCGACTTCTTTAATATTGACATATTTAGAATTTCCGTTCGGCTTATTTTTTTAATGACATATTAACTCTTTATGAATATTTACCAACCTCTCAGACACGAACAGCAAAGAACATTGGTCTCTATGTGAATTCCGATAAAACTGAGTTCATGTGTTTTAAAAAGAAAGGAAACATTTCCACGCTCGACGGCAAGCCTCTGAAACCAGGAGAACAATTCACATACTTAGGTAGCAATATCTCATCCACATAAAGCGATATTAATGCACGAATAGGGAAGGCATGGTCGGCTATAAACACAATATCGATCATACGGAAGTCCGATCTCACTGACAAATTAAATCGACAATTCTTCCAAGCAGTGGACGTGTCAGTGCTGTTGTATGGCTGCACCACTTGGGCCATGACGAGGCGCTTGAAGAATAAGCTAGATTGGGACTGTACAAGAATGCTGCGTACAGTCTTGAACAAGTTGTGGAAACAACATCCGACAAGGAAGCAGCTGTACAACCACCTGCCCCCTCTCTCACAAACAATCCGAGTAAGACGGACAAGACATGCTGGACACTGTTGGTGAAGCAATGAAGAACTCATAAGTGACGTTCCCCTGTAGAATCCAACATATGGACATTCTAGAGTGTGCCGCCCAGCAAGTACCTATATTGACCAGCTTTGCGAGGATACTGGATTCTACGCAGAGGACCTCCCTGGACAATAAATGATAGGGAAGGTTGGTGAGAGATTGTCATGGATATCCGTGCTAATTGCGCAACATGATGATAATAAAGTTGATCACAATTATGATGATGTTTTTCTAATTCTGCTTTGATATTTGTAATCTACTTTTTTAAATTCTAATACATTCAGTTTGGTTTAGTTTGTTTTGTTTTACGACATATCAACCTCAGTGGGTCATTTAATGCCGACAAAGTTTTGAAAGAAATTCATTCTTAATGGATATACAATTTTTTTTATAAATACAATTTTCTATTTAACCCATAGACGGGACCCTAACAGGTACTACCACTCTGGATCACAGTAGACTAGGGAGCAATGGTGATGAAGGGGTGCTCCACATTCCCCAAACCTCCAGAACTGGAAACTCACTATCAGATAGAGTTTAACGTCATTCCCAGGACATGTAGACCCTCAGTCACCGCCTTCTTGTACCCATATGATAAAAAGGGTTGGGGCTTGCCATGAGGGCAATAGGGTTGGGGCAATCATATAGGCGCTTGGGCTTGACGTGATAACTAATACATTCAGGTACTTCATTATACGATACCTTGGATGTGTAGTAACTTGCCTTTGTATGGCAACTAAGTTAAGCTTTAGTAAATAACTATACGATGTCGAGGAATCCAAATGACTTAGAGAAGGAGAATACAATTAAAAATCGACTAATGATTCACAAACCTCCAAAACCAGATTACCAAATTAGTGATTAATAATAAAGAGATAAAGACATTTTATTCTAATTTGTTTTGTTTTATTGGTTTTTCTTGTTGTTTTTTTTATTTCATTTACTTTTTTGTTTTTTGTTTTTGTTTCATTTCATGCAAGGCGGGAATTTTCAGTAAATTAATTGGAAAACATCTGTCTTCACTCCTTTCTTTCTTTCTTTCTTTCTTTCTTTCTTTCTTTCTCAAAATTTCTTTCTCTCTTTCACTACCTCTCTTTCTCTCCCTTTCTCTATCTCTTTCTTTCACTTTCTATCTTCTTTTCTCTCTCTACCCTTCTCTCTTTCTCTCTTTTATTCTCTCTCTTTCTCTCTCTATTTCTTTCTTTCTCTTTTTCTTTCCCTCTTTCTTTCTCGCTCTCTCTCTCTCTCTATTTCTCTCCCTCTACTTTTATCTCTCTCACACTCTCTCTCTCTCTCTCTCTCTCTCTTTCTTTCTCATTCTTTCGCTCTCTCTTTTTCTCTTTCTCAGTCTCTCTCACCCCCTCTCTCTTTCTTCTTTCTTTCTCTCTCTCTCTCTCTCTCTCTTTCTCTCCCTCCAGTTTTATATCTCTCTCGGTCTCGCTCTCCCTTTCTCTCGCTCTTTTCCTTTCTCATTCTTTCCCTCTCTCTTTTTTCTCTTTCTCAGTCTCTCTCCCCTCTCTCTCTCTCACTCCCTTTCTCTTTCTCTCTGTCTCTCTATTTCTCCCCCTCTACTTTTATATCTCTCTCACTCTTTCTCTCCCTCTCTCTCTTTTTATTTCTCATTCTTTCCTTCTCTCTTTTTTCTTCTTTCTAAGTCTCCCCCTCTCTCTATCACTCCTCTCTCTTTCTCTCTCTCTTTCTCTTCCTCTCCTTCTCCACCAATCTCTCTCTCTCTCTCTCTCTCTCTACGCATTGTCCTTTATTTTTTCCTCTTTGTCTCAAGCGACTAATTTCGCGCCAAAACCTGACCAATCTCTCTCTCTCTCCAAGAGATTCCATGCAAAAATGCCGTTGGCACTTGCACTATCGACTTGTCCAAGAATGAAGACATCAGGAGAATGAAGACTCAGCAATTACCCAAGAAATATTCTTTTTAGATGATTTTCACCGATTCCTTCGTCTTAGCAGCTCATTTAACGATTCTCTTCAACTGTCATTGATTGTCGGCAACAGAAAATCGATCGTTATCGATTACCTAATCAATAATGAAGTGATACGAACGCAACAAACGACAAAAAAATAAAAGAAAGAATCGCCGTTGGTCTGATATTAGCTCTTATGTGATCGATAAATTTATATATTGACGAAGTAATCTACGGGTCTGATTTGAGTGAAGGGAATGATTAGCGGACAAGAGACCCTGACTGATTGATTAATTGGTTTTAACGGCATCTAACCCGTCTAAGGTTATTCTATGTGTGTATATATATATATATATATATATATATATATATATATATATCTTATTATAATGGAGATTGTGTGTTTGTCTGTCTGTAACCGAAACTATATTACTATACAAATTACAATTCCCTTCGTTATTTACATCATATTCTCCATGATTTTATTTTTTATTTAAACCTCAATTATTGATAAAATTGTTTTACATCATTATGACTGTTGACCATATCTACATGATATTTTCCACGTACCCCACTTGTACGGGTCAGGCACAAGGCCCTATTTATGTGGGACCATCCACAAGCCGAGACTCATGGGGTGGCGGGTGAAAAATTGCGTCGATCCCGTCGGCATTCCCCCTCAAGGGGGGCGCCTCAGGCACTGGGCAATAAACCCAGCCCTGCCCCTTTAAATCAAGGGGGCAGGTGTTGCCTGGGGGGATGGCCCCCTGGGATCGACGCTGTTAATTATATCAATGGTCCAGAGGCCGAAGCCACTGTTGACCATATCTACATACACAGAACATGCAATTGTATTTATATATACAACAAAATAGCGGATTATAGTGTGAATGGTAAGGCTAATTTGCATATTGATATTAAAAATTTGATTTTAATAAATATATGCTTAGTATTATTGATTTCTAATTATTTGGTTTTATCTTTTTGAATATGAACAAAATTCGGGGATAAATCTTAGAAGAAATCCATTAACAAGAAGGAATAACTAATATTATTCTTTACTTCCTATTTTAACTAAATAGTTAAATTAGGAAAATTTACCAATGAAAGAGGGGAGTAATGGAAAATGATGGAAGAGTTACTTTCAAAGTTGTTCTATTTTTCAATCATACCCCCTCTGTTCCAAATCTTTTTATCTACATTCTTATTCAGTTTCATTAGCCTTTCTAATTTAATATGATATTTTATTATATTAAAACTTAAATACATGCACCCGGAGGGTGCATATATTTGCTAGTGTTAATAATGGATATATTTGGTCTCTATTTGTTTGTAACCGAAACTACGTCACTAATTACGTCACAGTTATTTCAGGAATTAAGTAAGTTTATCAATGAGTATTTAATTCATAGTAAGTATCATGACTACATAAAAATATTAAAATTCTATGAAAAATCAAATAATGGTCAAATTTTCACAAAGATTTCGATACTTATTCACCTTTAGATGAATTTATGTTTAAAATAGTTTTTTTTCCTATAATATCTTAGGGGAAATATTGTTTTACTAGGTCAACCACCCTCCTTTTTTAATTTTATGAAATTCGCACAAATTATATTTTACTCGTACGATTTTTAAATTTATCTCTAAAGATAAGAGTCTAAATAATTGAAGCAGAAATTTTTTGAAAATATTTGAAGGTCCTTACTGTCGTAAAACAAAACAAATATCTCAGACAGTTGAGTGAATATGATGCTTTTTAACTAAGTAATTTTTTTCTTGTTAAATATCAAACGTTTTATTTTATTTATTTAATTTTTCTACCCTCTCAGGCAATATCATTCAAAAACGTTCTTTTACATCGCCTGGATGGGTGTTCTTCTCGTCTATTAATAATGAAGATTCAGTCTCTATTTGTCTGTAACCGAAATTACGTCACTGCTTACGTCACATTACTCAAAATTGTCAATACATAGAATAAAGAACAATTAATATTAATAAAAAAAAATAAAAGCTATTTATTACTATTCCATTGTAATAAAGACAATTTAAATAAATAAACTATACATTACTTAAGTGAATAAACTATATAAACTATAAAATTAACTTAAAAAAATAATATCATTAATTTAGATGGAAAAAAATGGTTATTTTCTAGTTGAATAACATGATATTACACGGTGACCCAGAAAAAACAGAACCCAAATTATTTATTTCCCAATAAACTAATCCTAAACCTAACCCTAACCCTAAACCCTAACCCTACCCCTCCTAGTTGAGTAACATAATATTACAGGGTAACCCAGAAAAAACAGAGCCCACAAATTTTGTAATAAAACTGTTAATTCTAACTAGGGGGTAGGGTTTAGGGTTAGGGTTTGGGTTTGGGTTAGGGTTAGGGTTAGAGTTAGGGTTGGGGTTTAGGGTTAGTTTAATGGGAAAATAAATAAACAAGTTGGGTTTTGTTTGTTCTGGGTCCACCAGTAATATCATGTTACTCAACTAGGAAATAACCGAAAAAAATTATTTGCGAAATCTTATCATAATGGAGATTATGTGTCCTTCTGACTGTAACCGAAACTACATCACTTCTTACATCACATCAATGAGTATTCAATTTATAGTCAAAATCATTAATATAAAAAATAAATCTTATTCATTAAGGATGTCTCTATGAAAATTTGTGTTAGATTTACCTCTAAACAACGCATGCTATTAGTGTGTTTGCAACCCTGCAATGTGTTTTATGTATCACTAAGATATAAAAGTTTACATAATATATGGTGTGGTTAATTTGTATATATGTATATATCTATTAGTAATAGAGATTTGGTTTCCATTTTTCTGTAACCGAAACTACGCCACTGCTTACGTCACAATACCGAAAATACTCAATACGTAGAACAACTAACAACAGTATAATCGGTTTTAAAAATTATACTTTACACTCTCTCTTTTTTTTTCGGTAACGGTTAACTAAAAATTTACAAATAAATACCAACAATTTTGCGTTAAATTTATGTGTAAAATATTCAAAATGATTAATTAATAATTAATAGATGCACGCAACATTTCATTTGAGAGGGAAAGACTAAGTTTCCATTTCAAATGGTTATAATTTTTATCTCCTTTAATAAACACTTTGGCCCTATCTTGGGCTAGACGGGCGGTCGGAGAGGCCCCCTCCGATCAATCGGCTGGTCACGTCAAGCCCTAGCACCTATATGATTTTCTCAACCCTATTGCCCTTATGGCAAGCCCCAACCCCTTTTTATCATATGGGTGCTAGAAGGCGGTGGCTGCGGGTCTACATGTCCTGGGAATGACGTTAAACTCTATCTGATGGTGAGGTTCCAGTTTTGGAGGTTTGGGGAATGTGGAGCACCCCTTCATCACCATTTCCCCCTGGTCCACTCTGACCCGGAGTGGTAGTACCTGTTAGGGTCCCATCTATGGGTTAAATAGAAAAATGTATTTATAAAAAAATTGTATTATCCATTAAGAATTGATTTATTTCAAAACTTTATCGGCATTAAATGACCCACTGAGGTTGATATGCCGTAAAACAAAACAAACCTTTCAAAAAAAAAAACTTTTGATAATTTTACTTATTCGTGATACATTGCATAATATCAAGTATTCCTATTACAGTCCAGTCACGCTAAAAGCACCAGTTCCCGTTAGATCATAAAAGTTAAGCAGCGATCAACCTGTTCAATACTTAATGGGTAGATTCTTCTGATCTTGGGCTGCTGTTTGAATCTTTTTCCTAGGATCTTTTCCTGTCTTGGGATTTCTCTGTTTCTGTTGCTTAATTTTTGATGAACGAACACAAGACGGTGTTAGTTTTCTTTAGAGCTCTTATTTTATTTTATAAATCCCGATCAAGACAGACACGCGTGAAGAATTTGGTCACGAACGGGAAATACGCTACCTTACTTCCGCCCCGTTCAGTACCCAGAAAAAAAACCTTATTTTCTAAACTAACTTTCTGGCGTTGAATCTGGCCAATGAGAGAAGAGGTCAATAGGTCAACAAGATCTGCCAATCAACATACCTATACTTTTCCATCAAACTGTTATTTTACTCTTTGCTACACTATAGTGCATAATTGATAGACGACCGATCAATTATGTAAGAAGTGGACTTTAGAGTAATGGCAATGAAGGGTTACTTATTCTTCAGTCATTTTATTTATTTTATTATCTTTATTTATTTTATTATCTTTATTTATTTAAAAAAAAGTGTTTTTATCACTGGAGAGGGCGCTGGGCTAAGCTTTTGCTCCCACCCCTGGATAACGACGTTAGCATGTCACTATTTTTAAAAAAATTGCTGGCATCTTTAAGAAAGAAAAAATGGCG
Source organism: Doryteuthis pealeii (assembly GCA_023376005.1). Lineage (NCBI taxonomy): Eukaryota > Metazoa > Mollusca > Cephalopoda > Myopsida > Loliginidae > Doryteuthis > Doryteuthis pealeii. The sequence goes on from CM042162.1 coordinate 15,041,051, forward strand.
AAAATTCATCATTTTGACATATAAAGATTTTAACTTGTGAAATTCTTTCGTTTTAAAAGACTGTAAAACAAATGATTTTTATAAGTGATTTTTCGCAATCCTTTCTCTTCATCGTCGTAGTGGCCTAAAGTCGGTATCAGCCAATCAGCGAGTGAGTCTATCCCATTTTTCACTAGCACTAGACAAAGGAGATTGTTTTGCCGTCTGAGGTGAGCGCCACACCTACCATCAGCTCTTAAATTTACCACAGAGATCCCTGTGCTACTCATACGCTGTGTTGGCGAACTAGGAACCTTGCGGTTTCTATCCGAACACTCTACCGACTGAGGGGGGGGTCTCTTCATAATGCAATAAAAATCACGTTAAGTTTCATTCATTTTTTCCGAGTCTTTTAAAATTTTGGACATATTTACCGTTAGCCATGGGTGCATTCAATGGTAGACTGCATTTGAGGAATGAGACTATGTTGAAAACTAGATGTGGAATAATGAATGAACCTGGGAGTAATGGCAATGATGCGTTACTCCACAAACCTCAGATCTCCAGGTTTGGGTTGGTTTCTTTGTTTAATGTATATCAAACTTCGTGGGTTATTTAATGCCAAAGCCATCCTCATAGTACCAATAGCTGGGGAATTTGAAGGTTCATACTTTTCCCAGAGGCGTGTAGTTTAATAGTTACTGTCGTAGGAAATGGACACAGCGAGACGAGTTCCAATCCTGGACGGGGCTGTTTGCATTTTACATAGCACTAATACCCTTGGTAAAAGTACGAATCCAATTATTCCACCTCCAGCTATGGGTAAGCAGCAGGGCAGATTGGGCTCTGTAACTTTGGTGTGGCAACCGGTATAGGAGAAGGAAATCTCTTAATCCAAGCCCGTTAAACTGCGCTTTAAGAATTGACATCGTGTCACCTTGGGTCATATCCTGCTCATGGCGGAAAGGGCTGGGTAAAATAGAAAGATAAATAAATAAATACCTGAATGAATCAATGTGAGGACATGACAAAAGAAAATAAAAACGATATCAATGGACGGAAGGAAGGAAGGAAATGAATTAGTAATGCAAGAAGAAAAAATTGGCGATTACACTGAAAGAAAAAGCTGTGATTGTAGTATTATCAAGTGAAAAGAAAGAATACTGGTAGTAGTAGTCGTAGTAGTAGTAATAATAGAAGAAGATAAGAGGGAAAAAATAAGAAGTTTCATTGCGAATGGATGAAGAAAGAAATGAGAAAAAGGTAAAAAGAAAAGAAAGAAAAAGAAAGGGGCAAAATGAGAGAAGTAAGAAAGAAAGAAAATGAAAATAAATAAAAAAAGGAAGGAAACGAAAATAGAACGAAATGAAAAAAGAAAAGAGAAAAATGAGTAAAGAAAAAAATTAAAATGAATGAAAAAAAAATGAGAAATGAAAGAAAGAAAAAAAAGAAAAATGAAGAAAAGAAAAAAATGGAAAACGAAATAATAAACGAAAGAAAGAAAGAAAGAAAGAAAAAAGAAAGAAAGAAAGAAAGAAAGAAATGTGAAAAAGGAAATAAAGTAAAAAAAAAAATAACAGGCAAAATATGAAAGGAAAAGAATAGGAAAAGGGATAAATACAAAAAGGAAAGCAAAATGAGTAAAGGAAAAAGAAAGAAAGAAAGAAAGAAAGGAAGAAAGAAGAGATCAGAGAATGAAAATAGAATAAGAGAAGAGAGAAAGGTTAAGGTAGAATTACAACAAAAAAGAAGAAAAAAGAACAAAAGAAGAAAAGGAGAAAATGAAAATAAAATAGAGAAAGAATAATTTAAATAACAAAAAAAAAAAAAATGTGAAAGAAAAAAAAGAAAAGGCCAAATTGACAAAAGACTGAAAGGAAGAAAGAAATGAAAGAATAAAGAAGGAAAGAAAAAGAAAAAAGGAAAAAGAAAAAGGAAAGGAATGAGAAATAAAAGGGTAAAATGAGAAAAAATAAGAAAGAAAGAATGAAAAGAAGAAAGTGATATGAAAAATGAGAAAATAAAAAAGGGAAAGAAAATGGAAATATCAAAAGAAAAAAAAGAAAAGTCCAAAGTGAATAAAGAAAGAAAGAAAGAAAAAAAGAAAGAAAGAAAAAGAAAAGGAAAGAAAAAAAGAAGAGAAAAATGAAAGAAAGGAAAATTATAGGAAAGAAATAAGAAAAAAGAAAGGAAAGAAACATTAAAGGGTGATAAAGAGAAAAATAAGAAAGAAAGAAAGAAAGAAAGTGATACGAAAAATGAGAAAAGTAAAAGAAAGTAAAAAGAAAGAAAACGAAAAATACCAAAAGGAAAAATAGAAAAGTACAAAGTGAAGAAAGAAAAACAAAAGAAAGAAAGAAAAGAAAGAAAAAGATCCCAAATTGAAAAAGAATAATAATAAAAACTATGAAATCTGATAAAACTAATCTGAAAAAATGAGAAGAAATCTCTGAGAAAAGAAAAAAAAAAAAAGGACAAAAAATGAATATTCAAAAAAGCTCATTTTAATTTTTTAATTTTAATTTTATCTAATTTTATTTTTTGGAATTAAAAAAATCCAACCCTTTTTCATATAACAACGATTTCCTTCTTTATTAAATTACGCGGAATTTTCTCCTGGAAAAATCCAAATATTCGTGTGTGTAATAATTTTAATATGATTTTTTTATAAATTTCTTTCTTTGTTCGTGCTAGCAAACAAGTTAATTACTCAACCGGGTGAATTCATTGAACGTCACATTTAAGCGTTAACCGAGAGAGTACAAAAATCAGTGCGAATTTAAGAAAAGAAAAATTAAAATTTATCACAAGAAGCCAATAAAAAATACACCGTTAATTCCTTTTCATTTTTTAACTTTATTATACGTTTTTATCTGTGTATACGAGGCAACAGGCAACATTTTATCGTTCGTGCAGTTGGCTAGAGCCATTGTGGGGCCATAACTACCGATACTGTGAGACAGAACAAAACAGTATTTTGATTCCTCCAAATAATCCATGGTAATTAAAAGAAGAAAAAAATGAGTTTAATGTAATTTAAGGCGTTTTCTTTAATTGAGAAAAGCCGTTAAGGTTTTTCTTAATTTTACAAGAGTCACTCAAAAAACGAATGCTCCTTTAGTATTATCTGCGTTATTCGGACTATTGTCCCCATCTTCATTGTTATTTGTACAACGTTTCGGCCGATATGCCCTCTGGCCTTATTCAGGTATTTCTTCTCGGACTCGGAAAGCTTCTCTGACTCGGGATCTCGGGCTCGGAACCTTCTTTTCGAACTCGGGAACTATAGAAGAAATATCTGAAGAAGGCCTGAGGGCATATCGGCCGAAACGTTGTACAAATAACAATGAAGATGGGACAATAGTCCGAATAACGCAGATAATACTAATCTTCAAGCCTCATCTCAAACATTCAGAGAAATAGAATGCCCCTTTAATTGTAATTATTGACAAGTTAAAACGACAATTCTTCCAAACCGTAGTTATATTCGTGCTACTGTATCACTTAGACCCTAACGAACCGTCTAGAGTAGGGTTTCTCAAAATGGTGTACATAACCCCCTGTGGTCTACACAACAACTCAGGTATTTAAGTATTCAGGAGTCTACAAGGGGTTTATGGAAACTACTAAGCCTTCTTAATAATTAGAAGAAATTAATTCTTTAAAAATCCTAGAGAACATGTATTCTGGAGAACATGAATATACTTTCAAAAGCCCAATTTTCATGAAAGTATTATCTGCGTTATTCGGACTATTGTCCTCATTTCATTGTTATCTGTACAACGTTTCGGCCGATGTGCCCTCCGGCCTTCTTCAGGTATTTCTTGTCGGACTCGGAACCTTCTTGACTCGGGAACTTTCTTTTCGGACTCGGGAACCTTCTTCTCGTAATCGGGAGCCATCACGGAACTTTGAACCTAACCCTTTATTCAGTCCACGGGGGTATCCTGTTCTCATTCCGCTAACCATAGCTGTAGTAGAGGCGTTAAGTTGTGTTAATTATTATTATATGTTACCGCTGCCCTTGACCAGGATTGAACCTGCAATCTAGTGATAACTGTCACGTAGAACTATCTTAACCTAACTCCTTTATCCACTAGGCCATGTTGCTGAAACGTTGTACAGATAACAATGAAATGTGGACAATAGTCCGAATAATGCAGATAATACTAATCCTCAAGCCTCATCTCAAACATTTAACATAAACTCAATAGCAAGCTTCGAATTGTCTTGCCTTTTCCCCTGTCAACTAGTGTTTTATGCCCAACTTGACCTCGAAAAGATTTTCATGCGCGCAAATACATTCTCGCCAATTCACCCGGTTCCGAGATCACGTTTCCTCAAATTACAGTGCTATATTTACTTCTTTTTTTTTCGAGCCCCTCACATTTCTTACGCACAAGACAATTTCGTGCTCACTTTAAGCTTCTATGTACGCCATTTCTTTTGCTACACAGGTTTAAATAATTTGAAAATTATCTTGATAATTTTTTTGTTTTATTAAATTCGGATTGTTTGTTTCTTTCTTTTTATCTGTAACCGCCAGGCCCTAGCTATTTTATAATTTTCATATCTATATACCTCAGTCTCTTCGTCTAAATTCTTCCTTTCTTCTTTTCTTTTTTCTAAGTTAGGATCTCTGTCTGTCTGTCGTCTGTCTATATATATATATTAATATGTTCTCATCTATCTACCAATCTATCTCCATCAGTCCCTATTTATTCCATTATTTTCATATCTATCTATCTATCTATCTATCTACTCCGTCTATCTATCTATCTATCTTTCTATCTATCTATCTATAACTACACGTGAAAAGGAAATTCAAAAACATGCAGATGAAAGCCAAACGAATTGAATTATTGTGCGTTAAATTTATGAAGGTGGTTTGTGGACGTATAAAATTGATAAATCTTTCTCACAATGGCGTCCATCACTGTTAGTGACAGCTACGCTCACGAAAACTCCCCTTGAAGTCATTTTTCCTGTCGGCAACACTTGCTATCAAGTGGCTTCTTCTTCGTAGAATGACACTGAACGGCATTTTTTTTTGACACACAGACAGGATATTGCTTTGCAAATTGCATAGATGTGTTGTTGCATTTTTCTCTCTGTTGCATATTTTTTGTTGTTCTTCTTTTCTATAATGGCCGATGATGAGCAGTAAAGGAGGAGGAAGACGAAGAGGAGGAGGAGGAGGAAGACTTCCTTATCTTGCTATTACTTTTTCTCTTCCTCTTTCTCTCTAACACCCCAACCCAACCCTGCTTGTCACAAATAGTCAAAAACATCGATTATTACATTGCATAAGATGTCCGGATGATTAACGTAGTCTTTGTTTGGTATCACAAACCATTCGGCCTATCCATTCTGCGGCTTTCTTAAGATTCTAGAAGAATGATAGCTGGTTGTATATCGTTTTCTTGTTCGGCCAGACAGGCATAACTGAAGCGTTTACATGCATAAAAAGGAAACAAGGAATATTTTATACAGAGTTGTATAGAGACGTGTGGTGTAATGGTTACCGTCATAAGAAATGGAGTCGGAGAGACGAGTTCAAATCCTAGACGTGGCTAGTTGCGTAGGAGCCAGTCAGGTTGTAGTAATATTCGTTAGTAGTAGTCGCCGTCGTTAGTTCAAAGTAACAACACACTAAAGTCGTATAGTCAAAAAAGGTTGTTTATTTCTTCCTCGGCTCGTGGGTTCTTTTTCAGAGAGAAGAGAGAGAGAGTGTAAGGTCAGTCTGTTCTATGGTAAATCACGTTCGTGCGCGCTTTTCGTTGCTACCCTAGACATGTCACGACGGAGCCCCAACAAACATGTCCGACCCTTCTCTGGCCGGCGAAAGGGAGACCAAACTTTCTTTACTTCCGTTTGTGGTCCCGGAGGTGGAGGGGGTGTCACATCCAATTCCGCTCATCTGCAGAAACTGGGACTTCGCTTTTTATTTTAAAATCTAATTCCGGGGTCATTCGTCAGTCAATGGCTGGCATACGTTGAGTGTTTACCCTTCCATTTTAACCTCTTTTGTTCTTATTTATTTTTCTTCTCTTTCTCCAGAAATCCGATTACTGTTTTCCTTTCAATCCCAAAATTCTCCATAGACCATAATAATTACGCTAACACGTCTTCGTTTGTACCGGTCACATTCTTGACTTCCGGAAGTGAGCACTGTGCTGAATTTGGTTATGGGCTTTTCTACGGATACAACTACCTAACTACCATCTTTACTTACACAACATTCTTAGACCTGATGAAGGTTTATTAAAAACCGAAACGTTATAACGCACAATTAAGGAACACGAATATTGATATGTAGATGGAATTGTGATAGAGTGTATCGGAAAGTGAATTAGAAAAACACGAAATTCAATCAAAATTTGTCTCTGTGATTTGCCGCGTAAAAATGTCCGATCAAAAATGGCCGATCAAAAAACTGTAATCCATTAAACACATAGACACACATTTCTTTTTGGCACAGACAGATCAATAATAGAACATCAATTCCTTAACACTTCAATCAAATCTTTAATTAAAAGTTAACACGAAACAGTGTCACCCGATTTGTTCACCCCCTGCCCTCCCCCTCTTTCACTCTTTACACACACACACACACACACACACACACACACACACACACTGTTGAAAACTAAACGTCAACAGACTAATACTCATCCCGTTTTGAATAAGAGAATTCGTCTAGTGTCAAATCTTGTCAATGTATCTTCTTTTCTAAAAACTGTTACAATAAGATATACATAATCTGATGACCGAGAAAAATGCGGCGGAAGGGTTTACATTCGAAATTATTGTATAACTTTTTTCTTTTTTGCAATGTGAAGGTTTTTGTTTTGAACTCATATGACTTTCGTTTCCGCTCTTAACAACACGGAATATAAACAAGCTCTGATGACGATTTTCATAAAATCGAAATATCAGCTAAGTTATAAAATGTTTTCACTTTAACAGCTTTTTGTGGTATTTTCATATCTTTTTATATTTACTCATACCGTCGGATTCATTTCCTTTCTTTTAACTTATATATATATATATATATATATATATATACTAGACAAAATCTGACCATTGGGTCACCATTGGGTCACCCATTGAACTCTGGATAGATAATTTGGATTAAGGAAAGTGAGTTTACAAAGCGAATTAAATTTTTTTAAAGTAACTACTGCCATAGAATTAAAAAACATAAAAATCATTTTGTAAGATTTCTAGGAAAGGGAACCTTTGGCCTAATTTTACGGTCTAGCTTCTGAAACTTAGCATACAAATATAATTCACACTCTCTAAATCAATCTGTTTACACTCACAGAGAAACTAACATATATAACAAAGAGGTAATCAAGATATATATAGAGAGGCGGAAAGTTACAGACAGAATGTGAAGTAAGAGACGGGTCACTTTTTTAATTAATTGCTAATTATGAATAATTAGAAACCAATTAAAATGGATTTTATTAAAACATAACCCAATCCTAGAACTAAGGAATATTTTGATATGAATTTTGTGTCATTAAACTAAATAGAAAAAAAGCCTTTAGCAAACAATCATTGATTCATTTAGCTTTATTATAATAATAATAATAATTCTAGTAAGTAATAAAAAGTCAATAGCAATAATAATCGAACTAATAGCCGAATAATAATAATAATAATAATGATATATATATATATATATATATATATATATATATATATATATATATATATATATTACAGTTATAGCGAAAATTAATTACATAGGTTAAGCGCCCATTCATTCATTAATTCTTTTCCGTTCTGTGACCTTCTCTCCCCCTCCCGGCACTGCCTTCCTGTGTCTATAAAATATGTCATGAGGCCGCTTACGAGTTAGGGGACAAAAGTTAAATAACTCATTCAGTATACCCTTTAGGGCAACCTCAATTATCAAGATTGTACCATTCATTTCTATCTCGTATCTATCTATCTATCTATCTATCTATCTGTTAATATCTATTTCTATCTATCTTATCTATTTCAGTAGTCTTTCTTTTCTTTCTTTCTTTCTTTCTTTCTTTCTTTCTTTCAGTTCTTATCTATCTTCGTCGTGATCTATCTATCTATCTATCTATCTATCTTTGTCAGTATGTTAATATCTATTTCTATTCTTATCTATTTCAGTAGTCTTTCTTTCTTTCTTTCTTTCTTTCTTTCTTTCTTTCTCAGTTCTTATCTATCTTCGTCGATCTATCTATCTATCTATCTATCTTTGTCAGTATGTTAATATCTATTTCTATCTATTCTTATCTATTCAGTATCTATCTATCTATCTTTGTCAGTATGTTAATATCTATTTCTTCTCTATCTATTCAGTAGTCTTTCTTCTTTCTTTCTTTCTTTCTTTCTTTCTTCTAAGTTCTTATCTATCTTCGTCGTGATCTATCTATCTATCTATCTATCTATCTTTGTCAGTATGTTAATATCTATTTCTATTCTTATCTATTTCAGTAGTCTTTCTTTCTTTCTTTCTTTCTTTCTTTCTTTCTTTCTCAGTTCTTATCTATCTTCGTCGGGATCTATCTATCTATCTATCTATCTATCTATCTTTGTCAGTATGTTAATATCTATTTATCTATTCTTATCTATTCAGTAGTCTTCTTTCTTTCTTTCTTTCTTTTCTTTCTTCTTTCTCAGTTCTTATCTATCTTCGTCGGATCTATCTATCTATCTATCTATCTATCTATCTATTATCTATCTTTGTTAGTATGTTAATATCTATTTCTATTTATTCTTATCTATTTCAGTAGTCTTTCTTTCTTTCTTTCTTTCTGGTCTGACTCTATCTATCTATCTATCTATCTATCTATCTACTTATCTACCTAGTGCAACAAAGAGGCATTACCTAGGGTAGATGGTTCTCTGAAGCTGTGCAGGCTATACCCCCTCCGGCAACGAATGGCCGGGGTACAAGGTGGTTATCAATTACCTCCAAACAAACCCAGGATGTGACACAAAGCCATGTTTAACATCTGGGGAAGAGTTTTTATCTTCATCCCAACGCTCGTAATTACGAAATATCTTTACAAAGGGATTACATATATATATATATATATATATATATATATATATATATATATATATATATATGGGTAATTATTTATTCTAGGAAAAGGTTGCCCTATCAAAAATCCCCGAGGGATTGTGAGAAAGACTGCAGGTATTGGAAATCAGAGGGCGGGTCGAGGCCATCAAACAACAGCATTGTTGAGATTACTGGCTAGAATACTCAGAAGAGTCCTGGAGAACTTAAGGGACTTGCTGTCTCTCAGATTCCAATAATAATAATAATAATAATAATAATAATAATAATAATAATCTATTAATAATGAAGATTCGCTTCCGGTTTTTGTCTGTAACAAAAACTACGTCACTGCTTACGTCACATTACCCAAAATCGTCATAACATAGAATAAATACACTCAAAATTTGAACATGCAACATTAGACAGACCTCATTTTTTTAAAAACAAGTTTTAGTAAATACATGACTGGTCTATATATAGTTTGTTTTATTTAATACATATTTAAAGTTTACATTTCAAATTGTTTTATTTTTTAATCCTTTAATGAATTTTGATTTTACTTATTTAGGGTACAAACTCGCTGACATTGAACTTTTAACTCCCACTCCTCAGGCAATATGTTTCAAAAATCTATTTTTAAATCGCCCGGAGGGTGTTTTTTATTTTGCTAATAATAATAATAATAATAATAATAATAATAATAATAACGAGAAGAAGAAGAAGAAGAAGAAGAAGAAGAAGAAGAAGCATTATGACGAAGAGGAGGAAAAGGAGGAGGAGAAAAAAATGGAAACAAGTAACATAAGGATAATGGATGATGATGATAAAATAATGATAAGGATAATAACCATACCAAAAAGGAAATGATATTGATAATAATCCAAATGATTATGATAATGATAACAAAATCATAATGATAAAATAAGGATAAGGATAATGATAACAAAGAGAACATGATAAAGATGACGATGATGCTGGAACCAAGCGAAAAGAAGACGAATGGAACATAGACCACCAACCACCAATAACAACAACAACAAAAATAACAATAGACACTGTAACAACAATAGCAATACTAATATAACAAAACTAAAAATAAAAAAAATAAAAAATAAAAAAAAGGAAAAGAAAGAAAGAAAAAAAATAAAGAAAGAGAAAGAAAGAAAGAAAGAAAGATAAAATAAAAATAAAAAGGAAAGTCTCCATAAATATAATAATTGAAGCAGCCATTTAAAATTGTTTATTGATATTAGCGGCCATAAATAAAAGCATTGTGTCGTTTTAGGGGAAATAAAGAGTCTGGAGACGACAATGATATATTCAACATTCAACATACTGCTGTCTTCTCATGTCACAGTAAAAAAAATATATAAAAAAACACTGTTGAAACGTGTGGGTGCCGATTGTTCGAGAAGTCCATGGTTAGTTTCAAGTCTATTAACAAAGTGCCAACAATTTGAAGAATATTTCGAAAAAAAAAATAATTGGATAACTTTTCAAGAGAAAAGTTTCGTCACAATCCTTGATAGGAAACGTGATGATTTGTTACCTAAGCGTTCAACAGCATAAGTAGCTCTAACTTTAACGCATTAACATGTAAGAAGACTATATATAATTGTCTCAATTAGAGAATGGGCGTGTTCGTTAGGTGGCTCGTGAAATGTCACATGACAGTCTCAGAAAACCTTTCCCACCTTTTTTTAACCTGCGTTTTTACCAGCATGGATGTGGTCTCCTGTCTTGCTACTGAATAGTATTGATGTTGTCTCATGCCTTGCCATTGAACAGTATTGAAGTTGTCGCCTGCCTTGCAATTGAACAGTATGGATGTGGTCCCTTGCCTTGCCATTGAACAGAATTGATGTTGTCTCCTATCTTGCCATTGAACAGTATTGATGCTGTTTCCTGCCTTGCCATTGAACAGA
>CM042162.1:15057012-15059512 GCA_023376005.1 Doryteuthis pealeii
ATTTGCTAATTGTACCTAAGTATATATATATATATATATATATATAGATAGATAGATAGATATTTCAATTTTTTTGTATTAATTCTTACTTGGTTTTATTTTTTCCGCCAAAATCACTATTGTGACTTGTTCTTTATTTTCTTTGTTCTTTTTCCGACGAGTTATTTTTTTTTTTATTATCTATTATTATACTAAAACTGAGGGAATGTATGTTTCTCTCCTAAAGTCTTTTTTACTGTTTAGTTTAATGACACGAAAGTTATACTGAATTATTCCTGAGTTTTAGGATTGAGTTATGTTTGAAAAAATTCCATTTTAATTGGTTCTTAGATTTAAATTAGGTCAAACATTCACTTCTTAGAAATATTTCTAAATGATTTTAATGTTTTTCTTTTTAATTCTTCAGCCGTATTTATTTTTTTAGAATTTAATTCACTTTGCAAACTCAGTTTTCCCAAATCCCAGTTATATATACAGAGCTCAATGTGTGACCCAACGGGTCTAGTATATATATATATATATATATATATAATATATATACATATATATATATATATATATATATATATATATATATATATACATATATATATATATATATATATATATATATATATATATATATATATATATCTTGTTGGGGTTGATTCTAAGCAGGTGCTTTTCTCCAACAGTATTTTGCTACAGAGTTTAGGTCACGTTTGAGAACTCAATGTTTAATTTTTATCATTATTAATAATTTATTTTCTGTTTAGTAAGCCCAGTAAATTGAGTTTATTTGAATAAAGTGATCTGAGGAAGCTCGATGAGTCTCAGATACCCACGAGTGGATATGGACCATAATCGGTATACCCCCGGTATTTAAGGCTTTTTTTCTTTACAAATATATATATATAGATAGGCAGGGTTTGAATCATGCACAAGGGCACTGTCCTGTCTATAACTCTGCTGATGAGGCCTAATAGGCTGAAATGTACAAACAGAGATTGACTTTTTCTCGATTTGTTTATGCCTTACATTTAAACCGATATGCACGCCTAATTTATTTAATTATAACTAATTAATTCTCAAATGAGGTATGACTTTAATTAAGCACATAATCTCCCAAGAATTGTCGGCTATCGCCATCTCAAACACTTCATATATATATATAATATAATATATATATATATATATATATATATATATATAAAGATAATCTACTGAATCAGACGAACCTACTATTAGTTTCGCATAAAGCTCTCCATGGCTAAAATCTGACTCTGAATCTGAGTCAGATTTTAGCCCTGAAGAGCTTTATGCGAAACTAATAGTAGGTTCGTCTGACTGTAGATTATCTTTATTACTTGGCTCTACTTAGGTATCGAGCACTTTTTACAGATTAGCTTCTCCTAGCGGTTATATGAATATATATATATCTTATATACATATATATACATATAAATTGTTTTTTCTTTTGGCCAAATACTATACCAATAGATTATTTTTTGTTGGTACGAATATCTTGGTCTTTTCTTTTTTTCAAAATTTTTTTTCTTCCTGGTTGATGTTTGGTAGTATATTTGTACAATCAAACTCTCTGCTGGGTTTTTTCTCTCCGCAAGGATCTACCAACACGCTTGGTATATTAAATTATATATATATATATATATATATATATAACCTGGTTAGTTAGTGTTATAAATGATTCTTAACGGAGATTTTTTTACCATCAGAATATCAAAAGTAAATCCACCTTTTTATAAAGCATGAAAGAATAGCAAAATGATTGGAGTGAAATTTATTTGTAATTTCTACATTAAATCTTCCCATTTGGACTCTGACTATCAAATTTCGTATGTATACTAATCAAACATCAAAACTGTTGGCTCTTAATAGAAAAGTGATAGCCACTACTCAATTATTAATTCATTATTGGGTAGACACACACACACACACACACACACACACACACACACACACATATATATATATATATATATATATATATATATATATATATATATATATATATATATATATATATATATATATATATATATATATATATATATATATATATATATATATATATATATATATATGGAGGCGCGTGGGCTAGTGGTTAGAGTCGTGGAAAATGGGCTCGTCGATTCGAGTTCGTTGATTGGGTTTGTGGCAACCCTTGATGCACCAATTCTTTCCTATCGACTGTGCCAAAAAGTGTAGATGGTCCAACACAAGCCTTCACCACTATAAACAAATCACTGTGTGGACGTTCATTGTATGAACACTCATACGTCGAAATCGACGGGAGAGTCCATCATATGGTGTTTGTGGAAAAAGGTGACTTACCGGTGAAATTGGTCACAATGGTTAGTTGATTCAAGTTTCACAATGATAAGACAGCGATATAACAAATATAAAGTGATCAATTAAAAGTAAATGCCACCTTTTTGTGATGAATGGAAGAATAGCAAAATGATTGGAGTGAAATTTATTTGTATTTCTTTTACTAAAT
>CM042162.1:15062012-15077012 GCA_023376005.1 Doryteuthis pealeii
ATATATATATATATATATATATATATATATATATATAATAAAAATGATAAAAGTTATGGTAATTACTATACGCATTCATCAAGTTTTTGTTTAACCAGATCCAACGCCACAAGTGCAAAACACACAGTGAGGGTCGAATTCACGAGCGTAACAAAGCTCTGAAAGAACAGCTTGCTAACCGCTGCCCTACGGCGATGCGTAAGAAAGTAACTTTTATTGAGTTGGCGTGTATCATATTAATTTCAGCTGTATCAAGAGTGTTTGCAGTTCCTCATTGTTCGCTAAACAAATTCCATTTCCTATTCATGTTTTTAGCATTCCCGCTTTTAGCTGCTCAAGTGAGCACAATTTTCAATATCTCCACCACCCTCACTCCGACAGAGCAGCAGCAGCAGCAGTGAGCAAGCTCCCTCTCATCTTCATCCGCCGGGCAGTTTTTAATCAAAGATGGTGTCCGTCACCGAACGCGCACGGTTTCCCTTTTATCACCCCTCATTTGTTCAGCCTTGTTCCGCATCCTTCCCTTCACCCTTCCTCTTCGTCGCCCCGTGTTCTTCTAATCACGAACGCTTGTAACTCAGACAACAAACAAACTCCGTAATAACAATCCCTGGCTTTCAACTGGTCCGGGGCGATACGATACGCATGCGTAAACCGTCCAGATAGAGTCCGCCATGTTTACAAGCGTTGCTGATTTGGAAAATCAAATGTTATAAGACTCTGTGTGGTGATGACGTGTGACTTTTATAAAAGAAAGCCAGGGTTACGTCATAGCACCATGTTCAGTCCGACTAAACAAAGATTGCCTACATTTGAAATAATCTTGACATTGTCTTATTACGTCGCAGCTCTCAGCGATACTCGCTGTTTTATTGACTTAGCGAAAGAGCTGGTCCTAACTTGATATCTATTCAAATTTGCATAGTACGACACAAATCTATGTACAAGAATTGTTATGTTGAGAGACTTATTATCAAGGTTGGTTCGTTGATTGGTTGGTTGGTTAGATTTTACGGCATGTCAACACTTGGTGGGTTATTTTATGCTGAAGATTTTGCTTTATTCATTCGGACCATATAACCTTTAGGCACCCCTTTTTCGATCTCAATTCATGAGGACATGTTTTTCATTTACACTGTCAAAATCTGGTTGTTTGTTACAGACGATTTTAGATTTTTAAAAAATTAACCCTAACCCTAACCCCTAACAAACAACCGGATTTTGACGGTGTAAATGAAAAACATGTCCTCATGAATCAAGATCGGAAAAGGGGTGCCTAAAGGTCCATTCATTCTTCTATTTTATTAATTAATTTAAATTTATTTATTAATCTATTTTGATTTTAATTTAAATCTATTTTTTATGTTGATTGGATTTTACGGCACGTTGCACAAGTCTGTAAAAGAATTGTTATAGTGAGAAGACTTATTATCAGGATGGTTGGTTGGTTCATTTTTACGGCATGTCAACCCTTGTGGGTTATTTTATGCCGAAGACGTTTTACTTTATTCATTCTTGTTGGGTATTCAATTTTGTAAAACACATTTTAATATTCATTTTACGTATAAAAAGCGTTACATTTCACAGAAATATCCGAAACCTTTGGGACTAGGGTTAGAGTAAGGGTAAGGGTTAGTGTTAGGGTTTAGGTTAAGGTTAGGGTTAGGCTACTTCGGCTGTTTCTAACACGTAAAATGTGATTCTAATGATATTATCTCTTGCGCACTATGTGTCTTGTGCCAAGTACCATTAAAAGTTTTTGAATAATGTAAGAAGGACCCTTCAAATACAGCATTACTCCTACTTCTATCTCGAAAAATACACAAGAAAGACAGTAACACGTGCTGGAGAACCTCATAAGTGACGTTCTCCTATGAACACCGATAAATGGACTCACTATTATTGGCAACAAGCAAAGACTGACATTTATCAGCTCTGTACCACTATGCCATCTACGGTACTTATCAAGCGCGATCAGAGAGAGAGAGAGAGAGAGAGAGAGAGAGAGAGAGAGAGAGAGAGAGAGAGAGAGAGAGAGATAGTCAGCATGCCTCGATTATGATGATTGTGATGATAATAGTGATGATGATGATGAATTTTAGACACGAAGTAAATTTTATGGAGTGGCCTACCGACGGTATCAGCCGGATAGCAAGAATTCAACTTTTTAATTTAGCGGCTTTCGTACTTGGTATCTTCTGGGTTGTAGCTTTTCTTCTTGGTTGATATCTAGCTGTCTAACGGTTGACCCTCTGCTATCTGGCTGGTCTGTCCCTTATCTTTCTAGTTTCTTCTTCTTAAGATGTTGTTAAATGTACTGGTTGTTAGTTTATTCTTAGTTCACAACTCAAGACATTTTTAGGGAATTCACATACTTATTTATTTTTCTTAGACCCGGAACCTCAACACGCGCGGTGAGAGTCTAGCTAACCGCCAGTCATTGCGTCTTCAGTCTACAGCGACCAAAAGGAGACTGACTTGAATTATCTCGCAAAAAAGGATGCGGGGGTGTCAAACTAAGGTTACGAGACGTCTATCAAAATTTATTTGTCAACCGTTGTTAATGGTTATCTGTTATTTCGAATTCAAAGAATTTCTCTACACTAACCGTGCAAAATTAATAGTACGCCCATCAATTATACAACAGTGTTAATAACTAAATGCTGGATTGCACCGACATGAACAGCATGTTCTCTATTCTCTGTGAGAGTCGCCTTCGCTGGCTTGGACATATCAGGAGAATGGAAAATGGCCGCATCCAAAAAGATCTTTTGTACAGCGAATTAGTAAAAGCTCTCGATCGGTAGGTAGACCACGCCTACGATTCAAAAATGTCTACAGAAAGGACATGAAAATATGACATATTGACACAAACAGGTAGATGCAAAAATAGAGCGGGCTGGCGCCTTAACTTCCAGCAAGGCACGGAGAGGGGTGAGGCGGAGAGGAGAGTAGCCTCGACAGCAAAGAGTGCCAGAAATAGGGAGAAAAGACAGCAGCCCCAGAAAGCATCACATTTTGTGTGCATTCAGTGCACCAAAGACTGTTACTCAGATGCAAATAATTTATTTATTTATTCATTAATTAATCAATTTTTTTGGACACTACGTCATCGTGCTTAGTGGACGGAAATGTGCCAACCATTTAATAATAACCACAATAAAGATAAGGACAACAGTCCGAACAATCAATATTACATCAAACCTCGTCTAAAAAATACAGACAAATAAGTTGTCACAAGTTGAAAAAAATGAATGGTAATAAATTCAGTTCTTATTGATTTAATAAATATTTGAATAAAAAAAAATGCCGAGACTGTCGGCGCTTCACGTTAAAATGTCGTAATAATAAGTTGCAAAAATCTCGTATGAATCGATTTTATGACCCCAAAATTGGCAGTCGACTTCTAAAGACACGCACATATACACACACACGTGCGCGCACACACACACATATATGTATATATGTGTGTATTTGGGCAGCATTCTTTCATTTATACATGTAGAATTAAACAAAAGACACATCTCATGTTTAACAATTTTATTTTTGATCTTTTCGAGTTTTCTGGCCAACTTTTTAATATTTGGGTGGAATTCGTGGAGAAGTCCACCAAAGTTCAGTTCCCGAGTACTTTCGGCACTTTGAAGTGCTATCATTAGGGTTGATGTGTTCTAGTTTTTTTTTAATGATACTAATGTGGAGGCTGGAAGGAGAAGAATTGATGAGAAAGGTGTTATAGGCATTTTAAAATGTGTGTACTGCATTGGAAATTAATTTTGTTTAAGGATGGTTTGTATTGTTTTATATGTGTCTTTTGTTTAATTCTACACACACACACACACACACACACACCACACACACACACACACACATATATATTATATATATAATATATATATATATATATATGAATATTTGTGTTCCTTAATCTTCAGTTCGTTATCATCTTACAACACCCTCTGAGTAAAAATCATTGTTTTTAAAACAAGTTTTAATAAATACATGCCTGGTATTATATATTGATATATATTTTGTTTTATTTGAATATATATTTGAAGTTATCAGAATTAAGTTTCCATTTCAAATTGTTTTATTTTTTACTCCTTTAATAGATTTCTTGATTTTACTTATGATATAAACCGTCTGACACTGAATGTTTAACTCTCATCCCCCTCAGGCAATATCTTTCAAAACTAATTTTACGCCGCCCGGAGGAGGGTTTTATTTTGCTAGTATATATAATATATACATTGAAAATTACTCATATATATAATATATAATATATATATATATATATATATATATATACTTTCAATAAAAAAAATTAAACCGTCATTTGGCTCTTATAAATCTATTTCGACCGGCAATTCAATAAATGAGCCCAGTCTCGTCAGACAGCCTTTAAGGGAGAATGTTCTTCCCATGATGCTCCATTGGGACCAGTTTAGCTTAGTCGGTAGAACACCCGCCTTGGAATCGCAAGCTTCTGAGTTCGATACTGGTCGTCGCCAACTCAGCGCATGAATAGCACAGATTGGGTAATCTGATCCATGTGGAAGGTAGGCAGTTGGCGTGGTGCTCCACCACAGCAAAAAATTACCCTAGTCTTGTGCTAGCGAAAAGAGGATAGATTCCCTCGCTGACCGGCTGTTACCAACAATAAGTATACACGGCTTGAAGGCAATTATAATGCGTATATCGCCTATAATTATAGAAGATAATAATGACAAGTGAATTTCGTCGGTAAATAATTAATCACATCGTACAGACTGTTTCAACTTATTAAGTCTCATCAGCGATGTATACTAACGATTTCCCTCCGACAGAAATCGAAAACTTCAGTCAGAAACCATACACGATACAGCACACACAATGATACTGATACGTCTCTACCACACAAACCCGGGCCTCACGGTGAAGGAAATAAGATTTTTGGATATATTGATCTGTATATAGTTAATTTATTAGTTATTATACATTGAGCTCTCTTAGCGATTTGTAAAAATCCTTATATGAATCTATGTTTGCATCAACATGATTGTATACAGTGAAATTTTGATGATCCCAAATAGAATTACCCCTACATATCAGTCAGTTGGATACCTTTACCTTATATATATATATATATATATATATATATATATATATATATATATATATGAAGGGAATTTGGTAGATCGTCACCGCCTCTGCTTAAAGCAAGTCTCTCCTATTAAACGGATATGATCTCTCTCTGGTGAACTAGTCATATATACCAATGAATGAGTTTATCAGTTAAGTACGTCGAAACAGGGTGTCTGTGGATGACCATATATATTACATATATATAGATGTGTGTGTGCCTGCCCCCACCATATGTGTGCGTGTATCTATTTTATTTTATGAAATATGAAAAAATAAACCCACAAAAAACGATTTTTACTTTTTTTCTATAAAGATAAGGTTCTGAATAATTATATCAGAAGATTTTTATAAGTTTCAATACAGCAGGGTTTTTTTTTAGTTAAAGAACTACGAATAAAGAATTCTGCTAAAAATATCAATAAAGAAATTGATTTTATCGAAAATAAAAACAATCAATATATTATTAAACAAATAGAAAATATTTATATTTACGTGTGTGAGTGTGTGTGTGTGTGTGTGTGTGAGTTGTGTGTGTGTGTGTGTGTGTGTGTTTGAACTTCAAAGTAAAATAAAACATGGTAAAAACTTACTTATACCTTAGACTGTTTTGTATTATCCAAGAAGCTTTTATTTTTCCCCTTCTTTTTAAGAACTAAGCGATATACTGCGGCATCTTCAGGTATGAGAAAAGTCATGGATACTACTTTATGACTTTGCTCATACCTGAAGATGCCACAGTAATGCGGTTGAAATAAATTATTTTAATAAAGCAAATTTAAAGTTTTCCTTTATTTATTGAATATATATATATATATATATATATATATATATATATATATATATATATATATATATGTATATATATGTATGTGTGTGTGTGTGTGTGTGTGTGTGTGTGTGTGAATTTTAGAGTAAATAAAACATGGTAAAAACTCACTTAGACTGTTTCGGTATTTTCCATTTTAGCCCCCTTCCTTTTTAAAGAACTAAGCGATATCCGCGGAAATAAAACAAATCTTCCCATCTCGCTTTTTCTCCAAGCGTTTCGCTTGAAACCATAGAATTGTACTAATTTACAGAAAATGACTTATTATACAATGTTCTCTCAACAGAGATATTCTTATCTTAACAGCATAGATTATCACCACTTCTTTGAATTCTTTGAATTGTTAAACAAATAATGACTGTATTTCAATAAGCTTCTTTTTCTTATTCAATTGAATAGGTACATTAATAGGATTTCGTAATTCCTCACACCTAGAACATCAGAGCATAAAATTACATATATTTTTTCTATCAATTTCTTTATTATAACAACTAGCAAATATATCCACCCTCCGTAGGGTGCAAGTATTTAAGTTTTGATGTAATAAAATTTTATATCAAATTAGAAAGGCCATTGAAACTATATAAGAATGCAGATGGAACAACTGAAACTTGCTCTTCCATCACTCCCGTCTTTCATTGCTAAGTTTTCCTAATTTAACTATATAATTAAAATAGGAAGCAAAGAATAAAATTACAGTTATTTCTTTTTGTTAGTGGATTTCTTTTAAGATTTTGTTATAGGTGACACACCCTATAAGACCAATGGAATGCGCCGACAGCTTACTATAAATAAACAGGGATAATTGTGGCTTAGAAGCAAGCCAATGCGAGTGCCAATAACTCTATTCGTCGGACGTATTTCCACATCTCTCTATTGTATTGTCTACTTTCTGTTAATACATTTTTCTACTTTTCGTTACCCGTTGTTTTGTTCTTATTTGACCCCTTAAAACCTCACAACAGATTTATCGGTGAGATTTTTGCTCATATCCATTCTGTAATACTATGTTTATGACGTATAACCATTATGTTGGATTGAGTGCTGATTCAGCGAATACGCGTGGATAGATTTGATTGGATGATTGGAATGTTGACGTGGCGATGGGGAGAAAGGAAGAGTGAGAGGTGATATCTAGAAGTTAGTAAATTTTTGAGTCTGGTCGTCGACGGGTGAAGACGGAAGCTTGAGCCTGGTCGGCAACGGGTGAAGACGGGCTAAGGCCTGATCTTCCCCATTGAGTGATCATGGATGAAGTTAAAATAAATAATTACTTGACCAAATCAGCCTTAGCTAGAAGCACAATCAAAAGAAGCCGGCACATGGTAGAAGCTCTGCAAGTAAGTCTAATCTCTCTCTAATAAATTTCATAAGTCTCTCTCCCCCTAAAGAAAATTCTTACCAAAGAATACTCACTCTCACCAATTAGCGATGACCAAGTGTGTATGTGACACGTATCACATTTGGTACTATGGACAGCATAGTATCAGTGGGGTACGTATGCGAGACATATAGGGTCACATTCCTCATACGTTCACATTGGGTGCCGTGCCAGGACCTAATAGTGATCACATGGGGTATGTGAACTTATAGATTCACAATTAAGATAAAACCAAACAATTAGAAATCAATAATGTTTATTAAAATCAAATGTTTAATATCAATATGGAAATTAGCCTTCCCTTCACTCTGTAAACTGCTATTTTCTTGTATATATAAATACAATTGCATGTTATTAGTATGCAGATATGGTTAAAAGTATTATTAAAGTTAAATAATTTTTTATTGATAATTTAAATAAAAATAAAATCATGAAGAATGTGACGTAAATTCATTCTTAATGGTCACTCAATTTTTAATAAACACATTTAACCCATAAATGATACCTTAACAGGTTCTACCACTCCCGGTCAGAGTGGACCTGGGAGCAATGGTGATTAAGGGGTTCTCTACAATACCCAATCCTCAAGAACTGGAACCTCACCATCAGATAGAGTTTAATGTCATTCCCAGGACATGAAGACATTCAGCCACCGTCTTGTAGCACATATATGATAAAACGGGTTGGGGCTTGCCATAAAGACAATAGGGTTGGGGCAATCATATAGGTGCTTGGGCTTGACGTGACCAGCTGATTGATCGGAGGGTGCCTCTCTGACCGTCCGTCTAGCCTAAGTAAGGGTCTAAGTGGAGTTTTGAATGTCATGGACTGCTAATCCACCAGAGCTCTCTCCTTAAGCATCACGGGTCGCCACCCACAGCCAACAGGTGGCTCCATTGGGGGAGTCTTACCCCTCTGCAGAGATCCAGTCGGTGTATTCTAAAGCACCAGTCGACAGGTCTTATATATAACAACAGTAGTACCAATTTACAGAAAATTACATTATACAATATACACTCCACATTCTTAGTAGAGATATTCTTATCTTAATAAGCATAGATTATCATCACTTTTTTGAATTCTTTAAATTGTAAAAAACAAATGTGTTTCAATAAGCTTATTTTTCTTATTCAATCAAATAGATACATTTATAGGATTTCGTAGTTCTTTCAACCTAGAAAAGCAGAGCCTACAATGACGTATATTTTTTCTATGAAATTTTTTTTATTATCACAATGAAATAAGTAACGTTAAAAAGAGTGGGGAACGTCAAGAGAGAAAACAAAGGGCAAAAATGCGTCATTTTGCGATACAGATTTTTATTTTTTAGAATTCTGCCGTTTTAAAGACAATAAAACAAATAATTTTAACATGTGATTTCGTTTGAATTCTTCCTCTTCATAATACAGTAAAGACTAAATTAAGTTTCTTCCATTTTTTTTTTCGAGTTTTAGGTAGAGATTAAAATACGTGATATTTTCACCATACACTTAGAATGTTTCTGTATTAGACGAGAAGTTTTATATTCTGGTTTTCCTTTCTTTCTTTTGAAATAACGAAGACATCCGCAGATATAAAACAAATTTCACGTCTCGCATTTTATCAAGCGTTTCGTAAATGTGCCACATACAGTAGTACCAATTTACAGAAAAAAACTTATTATACAATGTTCCCTCCATATTCTTATTAGAGATATTCTTATCTCAATAGACAAAGTTAAGTAGGTGATCTATATCTTATTTATATATATATATATATATATATATATATATATGTGTGTGTGTGTGTGTGTGTGTGTGTGTGTGTGTATAGTTTGGATCTTTCCATGTGTGGTTTAACCAAACTGATGCAGGAAACCGTAATGAGAGCTCAATGTGCCTAGTGCCAGTGAGTGTACGAAAAGAGCAAAATATTCAATAAATGAAGGAAAAACTTTAAATTAGCTTTATTACAATAATTTATTTCAACCGCATTACTGCGGCATCTTCAGGTATGAGCAAAGTCATGGATACTACTTCATGAATTTGCTCATACCTGAAGATGCCGCAGTAATGCGGTTGAAATAAATTATTTAATAAAGCAAATTTAAAGTTTTTTCCTTTATTTATTGATATATATATATATATATATATATATATATATATATATATATATATAAATTAATATGACAAGCAAATTAATACGACAACACTGTGCTGTTTCGACCTAATTTTGGTCTCCTTTTTAGCCTATATTCTTTGCCTAGAAGTAGATGCGTGCCGTAATGAAGACGTTCTTAACGAATTGAAAGTTCATATTATAGTATTGCGCACTTATGATTGACAAGTTGATTTGCGAGTTCAGGCCTAGAGGTAGAGTCTTGAATTTTTAGGTATACACCGCTGATGAGACCAAAATTAGGTTACATCACATTTTCAAATTTGCTTGTCATGATTAATTAATATATAAATATTTTCTCCCAAAAAAAAAAATTACATATATATATATATAATATATATATATATATATGTGTGTGTGTGTGTGTGTTGTTAGAGTAAATAAAACATGGTAAAACTCACTTGTACTTAGACTGTTTCAGTATTATCCATGAAGTCTCTCTTTTTTTTAGCCCCCTTCCTTTTTTAAGAACTAAGCGATATCCGCGGAAATAAAAAAATCTTCCCATCTAGCTTCTTTTCCAAGCGTTTCGCTTGAAACCATAGAATTGTACCAATTTACTGAAAATAACTTATTTCTATAACTTATGTTCTCTCAACAGATATATTCTTATCTTAACAGGCATAGATTATCACCACTTCTTTGAATTCTGGAAATTGTAAAAACCGAAATGTATTTCAATAAGCTTCTTTTTCTTATTCAATCGAATAGATACATTAATAGGATTTCGTAATCCTGCCTCCTAGAATTTTCATCGTATATTTTCGTAATAATGAATAGTAGAAATCGATTCTAAGTTGATATCTTAAGCGAAATCATTTTTAAGAAAATAGCCGATCTACAGGATAAATAAAAAAAAAAACAAAAAAAAACACAAAAAAAAAAACACATTGACACTGGGCGAGTACCGTCTTGTGTTACATAACTAATAGATAGCCAATTAATTGTCTACGATGTGTGTAGTTTAATTTAAAAAATAACGGCTATGGAAAAACGTGGGAAATATGGACAGATTTTGACCCGTAGTTGGCATTTCTTTTGATTAGTCAGAGTTGTTATATAAACAAAAAATAGATATCTCTCGATTCACTAATTCAGCAGCTCAATTCACACACACACAGCAATAAAAAGATACATACACTCGCCAACAAAACAAAACATAAGTTGCTGACGCCAAACGGAAGTTTACTCAATGGTAGCCTAAAAAAAGTGACCAAATTAACACGGCTCTACGCATAGGCTCCAGCAGAACTTCCGGATGGAAAACAAGAATTCCTAAACAATAAAGAAATTAATATTATAAATAAAATTCGCATTTTCATCTAATCGAAACGATTCCCGGCTGAAATAAAAAAAAAAGATCTCAGTTGATCCGATTTTGGGTCCCTACAACCTATACAAATCGACTTTGAAGAACCGACATCACAGACACCAGCAGCGACAGCAGCGAGCACATCACAAGGCGGCCGACCTATATCTTCAACTACCTCTACCCAAAATCTGACCGACCGGCAGTCAACAGACGAACAATTCCACATCATTCAACAACGAGATTACGCTAACTTTCACACAAGATACAACCATCTATCGACTTCAGAATACCAAAACACACAATTCTGCCCACGTCACCACCCCACTACAACTGACTCGGCCACCGGACCCTACACTGACTTCATCACTATACATCACAACTATCACCAAAATCAGACTCTCTCTCTTCCCGGCCTAGCTGGGAGCTCCAGTGAGCTTCGCCGCTGGATTAGGTTTTTGTAAATAATAGCGTCGAACCCAGGGGGCTATGCCCCCAGGCAATACCTGCCCCTTGGAGGCAGGGCTGGGTTAATTGCCCAGTGCCTGAGGCGCCCCGTGACGGAGAATGCCGAAGGGATCGACGCAATTTTTGTTCTTTCCCACCCATGAGCTTCGGTTTGTGGGTGGGCCCACATTAAAACGAGGCCTTGTGCCCAGCCCATACAAGTGGGGTATGGGGCAAATACCCAGACTCTCTCTCTTAAATTCGCTTTCAGCGTTTCGTCGCCTTTCATGTTCCTTTTTCTTAATACAATTTAGAAAACATAAAATCTATGCTACTAACCCTGTTTATAACAGAGTCAGCCGCCTAAAAATTAGTTTAGAAAAGTCAGATATTAGTTGGGCGTGGAACAGAACGGTCGCAATGACAACCTGTGCGTTGAAACTAAATTCTTTCATGTCTCATTTGATCTGGATCTTATAAAATAATAAAGAGCTCAGAGAAAAAAAAACAAAGTCTTGTGTTCATTTACTAAGAACAAACAAACGACCAAGACATAGAAGACTTCCTAGAATAACATATACCAGCCCAGATCCAGAGATAGATCCAGCTAAGAATAATATCTACCAGACCAGATCTACCAGACCAGACCCAGATTTAGATCCAGCTAAGAATAACATCCCAGAGATAGATCCATTAGATCCAGCTAAGATAACATTTACCAGAAGAATAAGATCTACCAGACCAGATCCAGAGATACCAGAAGATCCAGCAGATAAGAATAACATCTACCAGACCAGAGAGATAGATCCAGATAAGAATAATATCTAGATCTACCAGACCAGATCCAGAGATAGATCCAGATAAGAATAACATCTACCAGACCAGATCCAGAGCAGAATAATATCTACCAGACCAGATCCAGAGATAGATCCAGCTAAGAATAATATCTACCAGACAGATCCTGAGATAGATCCAGCTAAGAATAATATCTACCAGACCAGATCCTAGATAGATAGATCTACCAGACCAGATCCTGAGATAGATCCAGCTAAGAATAATATCTACCAGACCAGATCCTGAGATAGATCCAGCTAGAAGATAAGAATAACATCTACCAGACCAGAGAAGAAGACATAATCCAAAGATTATATAACATCCATACAGATAACAGATACAAAAGATCAGATCCGGTTGCGCAGAACAAGATAAGTATCCCCGATAAGTATGTCTGTATACAACCACGGGTATGCAGGTATACACTATAAAATACAATCTAAAATATACGTCTGATATAAAGAATGGTGTATAACAATTGGATTTCACTTCTCTCTCACGGCAGTAGGGGTGCACAGAGATTCTGCAAGTAAAAAAATAAATATTTTGAGTTGATGTAGGTCGGTATTTACCGAACCCATTCCCCACTTGGTACGATGTGAAATAGACTATCTAGTCCCGTCGGTAGGGCTTAGAATACACCAATTGTAATACACGAGAGTGTGGCATTGCTGGGTATGGACGGAGGACGGCGTAGACAGAGACGATATGAAGAGATAACGATAAGTTTACATCAGGATAAAGAAAAAGTCATACATGTGGTCACAGAAAAATACCACTCACTTCATTACTTTATTATTGCCTCTGGACTTGTCTCAAATCAGGAAGACGTGAAGTGGTATTCCTAAATATTAGCCCACCAATAATTTCGTTTGGTTTGTTGGATTTTATGGCACGTCAACCTGTGTATGGTTATTTTATGACGAAGACGTTTTGTTCTATTCCTGCTTGATGGGTATTCAATTTTTTCTAAACTCATTTTTAACACATTTTTTTAAAACTCATTTTTCTATTTAACCGATAGATGGGACCATAACAGGTGCTACCATTCCGGGTCAGGGTGGATCTGGGAGGAATGGTGATGAAGAGGTACTCCACACTCTCCAGAGCTCCCAAATTAAAACTTCACCATTAGATGCAGTTTAACCTACATCTGATAACGAGGCTCAAATTGTGAAGCTCTGGGGTATGTGGAGTACTCATTGTTGTCATTATACCCGAGTTCGAGTAGTAGTTAGTAGCTACAGAGAATTAATTACTGTTGTGGAAACGCTGCGCGTTTGGACTCTATTTCCTTATATCTTTTTGTACTAAAGGGTAATAAACCTATCTTAACCTTTTTACCGGATTTCAATGTTGTTAAGACACAACCTACAGCAACAGCAAAACCAAATATCAAAATGACTTGATTCGGCATTAAATGACCCTAAAAGTGTTAATATGCCATAAAACAAACCAAACTAAACCAGAACATCACTTTTTTTAGGGGAGGTCTTACTGCTTTTCAGGGAGTACAGTCAGCGTGTTTTTTTAGCCCCTGAATTTTCTGAGATGATATCGGAAAAATTATAGTTAGATTATCTGCCCCTGGCACCAGATGGCGCCTAAATCAAATTCCATGACGAAAGTCACTTATCGTGTTGGGCAGTCAACCAGCAAGTCGTGTTTTCAAGCTCTCCCTTTACCTTCACCTTCATCTCAGCAAGATAAGTCTGCAGCAAACGCCATCAAGTTAGCAACCTTTTTGTACTTTTTTGAAAATATGTTTTTTTTTTATCTTCTATTGTTGTTCTCGTCTTCTTTCATCCGAATTTACTTGCTTACTGTGAATTATAAGAGTCTTGCAAATGACTCGTTACTATACAATGTCTCTTCTGAACGAGTATCACCGTTTTTGTTGTTTTCATCAAATTATTTTTACTAATGTTATTTCTGTCTTGTACTTTTCGTCTAGTGTTTCTTTATATCGTCATTTTCCTCACCTCTCTTCACCATTCGTCTTCACACTTCACATTTTTTTTGGTTCGTCACAGATTCCATCTCACTATCTTCATCACCGACTGGAATAGTGTGAAAACAGATAAAGATGCTAGTCTGAAAGTGACGTTGAATATATTTACTTATCGAAATTGAGAAATTCAATGCCTGAATTATTGCCAATAAAAGAACATTATAGAGATTATTCGTGGAAGTTTATTCAAATGAAATTAAATAGCAAAAGGAGACTATGTTGAAAATAAATATTTGCTTTATTTAGTTTGGTTTCTTTGTTTAATGGCTATCAACCTTGTAAAAGCCATCCAACTAAAAGATGAGTAATGGTACTATTTAAACAGGAAACTGAAATATAATATCCACAATCTTATACACACA
The DNA here is from genome assembly GCA_023376005.1 of Doryteuthis pealeii. NCBI lineage: Eukaryota > Metazoa > Mollusca > Cephalopoda > Myopsida > Loliginidae > Doryteuthis > Doryteuthis pealeii. Next base: position 15,076,464 of record CM042162.1, read on the forward strand.
CACACACACACACACGCACACACACACGCACACACATACCCACACATACACGCACACACACACACATACACACACACGCACGCATACACACATACACACATATACACACACATACACACACACACATACACACATATATACACACACACATACACACAAACACACACAAACACACACACAAACACACACAACACATAAACACGCACACACAAACACACACACACACACACACACACACACACACACAAACACACACACACAGTTACAATTTTAGTAGCCGTCCTTTAGGCTTAAAGGAAGAACGTTTGTCCAGCGGAGATCCTTTGTGTTAAGCAGAGCGCGATCCTTAGTGAAGAATCTTTTGGTTGCTCCTTGGTGTCCCTTAATATTGGGTATGATCCTTTGGTTGTTCCTTGGTGCTCCTCAGTCTATCAAGTCCTTCGTTAATGATTGCAAATGGACGTGTGTGTATGTGTGTGTGTGTGTGTGTGTGTGTGTGTGTGTGTGGTTGTAAGTGTGTGTATCAAATTGATACAGTTGTTTACAGAT
>CM042162.1:15082012-15087786 GCA_023376005.1 Doryteuthis pealeii
TATTTTCTTAGTTTTTATCTTACATTTGATTTTCTGATTTCCCGTACTTATTTTCTACCAGGATAATTCCAATAATTCTTTCTTCTATTCACACCTTCGGCATTTTGTCTTTTTATTTATACTGTAATTAGTTTCGAAAGTATATAAGGGACTATTCTCAGAATTGCGTCTTTAAAAACGCTAGGTAGTGATAGCTGAAAAAACAACCCACCTACGAATGAAGCGGTGCCTGCTGAAAAAAAAAAACAACCAGTGCTTATGGCGTTTTTCCCGAACAGTTAATGCGATATTTTACCCTCTCCAGTCTTTTCTTCACAAGTAAATGTAACTATCTCCCCTCTTTAAAATATTTTAAGGGGTGGGACTAAATATTTACATTTACTTGTCGATGAAAAAATGGCTTACTTTTAATGCCTTCAAACCACAAAAAAATAATTTGTCGATAAAAACGCCTACAATCCGCTACAAATTTTTTTTCGGTATTCTCATTTTTTTTTCGACAATCAATTACAAATAAAAAAAAAATAAAAACATTCTTTTCGGTATTTTTATTATATTTTTATATATTTATTTCCAACAATCAATAGAAAAAAAAAAATTTTTTATTTTAACTAAAAACAAGACACCGTTATCTTGAAAAGTAAGTAAAACAGTCCGTTTATTTTACAACTGGGTCAGTTTCTTTATTGATATATTTTAGCAGAATTCTGTATTCATGGTTCTTTAACTAAAAAAAAACAAAACTCCTGTATATAATCTTATAAAAATCTTCTGATAAAATTATTGAGTCTCTTATCTTTACAGAAAAGAAAAATTGAAAATATTTTTTTGTTGGTTCATTTTTTCATATTTCATAAAATAAAATAGTGGGTGTAGACATCGTAAAATATTTCCCCTAATAAATTTTAAGAAAAAACCTTTTTCGAACATATTTTCATTATGTAATTATGGAAATTTTCGTGACAATCGTACAATTAATTGATTTTTCATAGAATTTTTTTTTAAAGCATCATGTCATAGCTTGTATTAGTCTACGTTAAAATTCAATTGATTTAACTGTGCCAAAATGTAGACTTTGTTTTTCGTTCATAATTGTCTTTATTTCCGTACATTGGAAATTTTTAAAAAATCATCAGGATTAAAAAAAATGTTCCTTCTTTCGAATGGACAAAGAATTTTCAAGATAATATTAACTTTTATGCAAGTTTCATTGTGTTAAATATAGGGGGTGGGGTCAGAGGGCAAATTGGTGGTACTTATTGTACAACATAAATTTAGCTGCTACAAAATATTAATTTTTAAGTTACATTGTACAATTGCGAATACCGTATTGCAGTCGCCACATAAACTCGTCCAAATGTGATGGTAGGGTCGATGATAAACAACCATACACTGTGAACAGTTTGGTTACGAGGTTTACCCCCCCCCCTCATATTTCATTCTATGAAATATTAAAAAATGAACCCACGAAAAATGATTTTTTTCTTTTTTTTTTTATAAAGATAAGGGTCTGAATAATTATATCAGAAGATTATTATAAATTTCTATACGGGAGTTTTTTTTTAGTTAAAGAACCATAAATACTGATTTCTGCAAAAAAATATCAATAAAGAAACTGACGCTGTTTTAAAAGAAAAAAAAAATCAAAAAAATAAAACCAAAAAAACACTGACTGTTTTACTTAATTTTCAAGATAACGGTGGGTAATTTCTCCCCAGTCGGATAATGTGATATTTTAATTAACTGTTTTTCTTTGTAACAACTCTTTATGTTCATTATTTCTTTTTTGCAAGATTTTAAAATATAAAGTTTAAAAATATTTACGTTTCTTTTATCAATATGGCCCCTAACTAAATCACATGACGTAATTTGATCGTAGCTACTGTACGATTGCAAAGACTTATTTTTTTAAATTAAAAATGACCTGACATTTTTTTTTAGATATGAAAGAATATCGAAATCTTCAGATATTTTTCTTTATTTTTTCTTTATGCCTGGTATTTAGTTGAAATAAAAAAGAATGTCTAAATATTTTTATTTTTTTTATTTGTAATTGTTAGTTGGAAATAAAGATTTTAAAATAAAATGAGAACACGCAAAAAGAAAGATTTTTGTAGCGGACTGAATTTGTTTTTATGGATAAATTATTTTTTTAGTGATTTGAAGACATTAATTGTAAATCATCTTTTTATCGATAAGTAAATGTAAATATTTAGCCTCCCACAAAAATATTTTAAAGGGGGAGGGGCGGGGTAAAATATTTACATTTACTTGTCGAAAAAGACTGGATGGGGTAAAATATCGCATTAACTTTTCGGCAAAAACGCCTTAAGCACTGTTTGTTTTTCATTCGTAGGTGGGGATGCAATTCGGCGAATATCACCGTATATAACCTTTCCGATATTTTACACCCCCAAAATAGAGGGGGTGCAAAGTTAAATGCCATGAAAAAATCAAAGTACTGAAATAAAATATTTGATGGATTATAAAATTCATTCATTGATAAATCAGTATTGAAAATTTCATTAAAATCGGATAATACCAAGATACTTGGTAATTTTATTCAATCGGTGGTGGTGGGGGGTATATTTTTTTAAATACATATTTTTTGCCACTTTTGGCAGGGCCCAGTATAAAATGTATTAAAAATGAATTACGCGTAATATTATTTAGCTTTTTTTTTTACTCATCCTCATTTCGACTTAGAAAAAAAAAGGTGCATATCTCATAAATGTGCTCTGGCCTCCTACCCTAAAAACATTAAACATTGCCTGCTGAAATTCGACCTGTGCTACTCATGAACTCCCTAGTTGGTTAAAAGAATTTTTCCCGAAACGTTAATGCGATATGAAAGCGATATTTTAAGCCGAAACCCACCAAGTTTTCTTGACAAGAAAATGTAAATATATTACCCTCCTCACTCTTTAAAATATATTTTAGCGTTTTGAAGGCGTTTTTATCGACAAATAACTTTTAGTGGCTTGAAGGCGTTATATTTACCGCGTACCCCACTTGTACGGCTCAGGCACAAAGTCCCTATTAACGTGGGACCACCCACAAGCCGAAGCTCATGGAGTGGCAGGTGAAAAATTGCGTCGATCCCGTCGGCATTCCCCCTCAAGGGGGCGCCTCAGGCACTGGGCAATAAACCCAGCCCTGCCCCTTTAAATCAAGGGGGCAGGTGTTGCCTGGGGGGATGGCCCCCTGGGATCGACGCTATTATTACAACCAAACCGGTCCAGCGACCGAAGCTCGCCGGACCCCCAGTCGAAACCGGGTGGAAGGCGTTAAAAGTAAGCCCCGCCCCCAGTTTTTTATTGACAAGTAAATGCAAATATTTTACCCACCCCTTTTTTTTTGTATTTTCATTTTATTTTGATTCAAGACAACTGTCAAATTTATTTAAATAAATACGACCGAGTTTCGAAAATAAAAATATATTATTAAACAAAAACAAATAGAAATATTTATATTTACTTTCTGAGAAAAGATTGGTGTGGGGTAAATTATCGTTTTCCTATCAAGTTAACTTACTCGGGAAAACACCTAGGGAGTTCATAAGTATCATGGCTCAGATTTTCAACAGGCATGATGCATTTATGCGATATGAACCAAAATGTTGGGTCATTTTCAATTTAAAAATGAATCAAAATTGTTTAAATCCATTATCTAAAATCTGATTTTTGTTTTAGTCGAAAAGTAATAACATAACAGCATCAGTAAAAATAAATAAATAAATAAATAAAATTACATATCTATTTAAAAAAAAAGAAGACTTTTAAACAATTAAATTCGTCCCAAAAGTCGTTTTTACTGTTTAAGTTGATGACCCTAAACTATAGCACAATCCTTTTTAACAAATCATATCTGAAGCTGACAATATATATTTTTTATTTGCCTCTAGTAATTTTTATAGTCTGCTGTAAATAAATGAAAACAGCCGTTACTAAAAAAATAAAAAAATAAAGAATTCAATATGAAAATTCGGAAAACACGTCTGATATACCATGATTTAACTTTTTTCTTTATTTTAATACATTAAATGAATCTTTAAAAAATTTCATGTCGAGTTAATGTATTTTCTAGATATTTAAAAATTATGGAATTTTCTTGAAGTGAGAAAACGTTGACACACTCTCCCTACACGTTTTAAGTGAAAAAGGTTTTCTTCCAAGCCCTAGTTGTATCATTGCTACTGCACCACTCGGAAGTAACATTTTTCTATGGAAACCATCACATAGGCACGCCAGTGTGTACTGCTGAGCAAAGACATACATTGACCAACTTGGATTTTCAGCAGGCACCGCATAGCGTTTTTTTTAGGCAAGAGGCCAGGACACATTTATGTGATATGCACCGACGAAAATAATATATTTAATTAACTTTAGTTCTTTTTTAAAAGGAAAAGGAGACAACATATTGGCAGTCCCGGGAATTATGGAAAAGAGAGTTTGCAAAATGAATTAAATTTAAAAAAAAATAGAGAAGTAAAGTCGTCGGGGGAGGCCTAGAGCCGGTATCAGTCATACAGTGAGAGAGTCTATCCTCTTTCCACTTACGCTATACCAAGGAACGCCACACTCCTCACTTTACTACACAGATCCCAGTTCTACTCATACGCTGAGTTGGCGAGGGCCGGTTAAAAATACAGCCAGAGAGTTAGAAAAAAACCCCCATTAAAATCAGCCTGTTCATATCTATCTATCTATAACAGCATGTTCATCTCTCTCTCTCCCCCCCCTCTCTCTCTTTCTCTCTCTATCCATCTATCTATCTATCACAGCCTGTTCTATCTATCTATATACATCTCTATATATCTATCGCATTCTGTTCATTATCTACCAAACTATTTAACTATCTGTCGATATATATAATATATATATAATATATATATATATATATATATATATTAATATGAAATTAATATTTAGAAAAAAAAACAGACACATTGAAGACCACTTCAATAAAGGGTCGAAACAGATTTCTGTCAGCGAATTTTAACATCATGTGTCTGTTTTTTGCTAAATATTAATTTCATACTGTCGGATATATTTCCATTCACTTTTTTCATATATATATATATATATATATATATGAAAAAAGTGAATGGAAGTAAATCCGACAGTATGAAATCAATATATATATATATATATATATATTATATATATATATATATATATCATCCCTTTCATAGCCATGTATCTATCTATCTATCTATTTCGTTTGTTTCTATCTATATATATTATATATATATATCTCAGTCTGTTCACTATCTATCCATCTATCTATCTTAAACAATCTCTCACTACCCTCTTTTGCTGTCACTTTCTATCATTTATATTTTCTCTCTTTCAATTTCTTCTTTTAAAACACCCCGCCCAGTTCTGTCTTCTTTTTGAATTTAACTATTTCTTCAACTACTTATTCATTTTACTTTATTCATGCCCCCACCCCACCTCTAACGAGCAGTATGTTTTCAATCTTTAGAAATTTGTTGACGGCTAAGTAAATATGTGAAAATCTCTCTAAATCTCTTTCTACTTTGTATCTATAAAATCTGGATTAACTATATATAACAAAATATTGGAAAGAAATAGTAAAAAGAAATGATAGAAAGTGTTTAAGATAGATAGATAAAATGAACAGACTGTCTCTTATAATATACAATGGCTAGTTGAGATGACCTATGCACGGGTAAGGTATATTATACTGCGTGTGTGTGTGTGTGTGTAGTGATAGCGGATATGAAGAGTAGACATTCTCCTCTCTTTTTT
>CM042162.1:15087886-15107886 GCA_023376005.1 Doryteuthis pealeii
AGAGAGAGATACCCACCAAGTTTCTTGACAAGAAAATGTAAATATATTACCGCCCTCACCTCTTTAAATATATGTTTAGCGTTTTGAAGGCGTTTTTATCGACAAATAACTTTTAAGTGGCTGGAAGGGGCGTTATAATTTAACCCGGCGTACGTCCCACTTGTACGGCTCAGGCACAAAGTCGCCCTATTATACGTGGGGACCGACGCCACAAGGCCGAGCTCATGGAGTGGGGCAGGTGAAAAATTGCGTCGATTCCGCGTCGGCATTCCCACCCTCAAGGGGGGCGCCTCAGGCACTGGGCGAATAAAACGCGCGCGCCTGCCCTTTAAATCAAGGGGCAAGGTGTTGCGCGGGGGGATGGCCCCTGGGATGCGACGCTATTAATTACAAACCAAACCGGCGCAGCGAACCGAAGCTCGCCGGACCCCGCCAGATCGAAAGCCGCGGGTGGAAAGGCGTTAAAAGTAAGCCCCGCCCCCAGTGTTTTTAATTGACGAAGTAAATGATGCAAATATTTTTACCGCACCCTTTTTTTTTGTCATTGTTCATTTTATTTTGATTCAAGACACTGTCAAATTTATTTAAGATAAATTACGAACCGGAGTTTCGGAAAATAATATATTATTAAAACAAAACAAATAGAAATATTTTATAGTTTACTTTCTGAGAAGAAGATTGTGTGGGTAAATTAATCGTTTTCGCTATCAAGTAGCTTACTCGGGAAAACACGCGGTAGGGAGTTCAATAAGTATCTGGCTCAGATTTTCAAACAGGCATGATGCATTTATGCGATATGAAGCCGAAAGATGTTGGGTCATTTTCATTTAAAAATGAATCAAAATTGTTTAAATCCATTATCTAAAATCTGATTTTTGTTTTAGTCGAAAAGTTAATGAATAACAGCATCAGTAAAAATAAAATAAATAAATAATAAAATTACAAATATCTAATTTAAAAAAAAAAGAGAACTTTAAACAATTAAATTCGTCCAAAGTCGTTGTTCGTGTTTAAGTTGATAGCCCTAAACTATAGCATCAATCCTTTTTAGACAAATCATATTCTCTGAAGCTGACAATAGTATATTTTTTATTTTTGCTCTAGTAATTTTATAGTCTGGCTGTAAATAAATGAAAACGAGGCCGTTAGCTAAAAATAATAAAAAATAAAGAATTCAATATGAAAATTCAGGAAACACGTCTGATATAGCGCATGATTTAAACTTTTTTCCTTATTTTATAAGCATTAAAATGAAATCTTTTAAAAAAGTTTCAAAAATGTCGAGTTAATGTGATTTTTCTAGATATTTAAAAAATTAATGAATTTTTATTGAGAGTGAGAAAACGTTGACAGCACTCTCCCTAACATCGTTTTAAGTGAAAAAGGTTTTGCTTTCCAGCGCCTAGTTGTATCATTGCTACTGGCACCACTGCGGAAGTAACATTTTTTCTATGGATAACCATCAACAATAGCACGCCAGTGTGTACTGGGCTGAGGCGAAAAGACATACATTGACCGCAACTTGGATTTTCGGCAGGCACCGCATAGCGTTTTTTTAGGCAATAGAGAGGCCAGGACAATTTATGGTGATTATGCAACGCGACGAAAATAATATATTTAATTAACTTTAGTTCTTTTGTAAAAGGAAAAGGAAGACAACATATTGGCAGTCCCGGGAATTATGGAAAAAAGAGAGTTTGCAAAATGAATTAAATTTAAAAAAAAAATAGAGAAGTAAGTCGTCGGGGGAGGCGCAAGGAGCCGGTATCAAGTCATACAGTGAGAGAGTCTATCCTCTTTGCCACTACGCTATACCAAGGAAGCGCCCACAGCTCCTCACTTTACTACACAGATGCCGCAGTTCTACTCATACGCTGGAGTTGGCGAGGGCCGGTTAAAATACATGCCAGAAGAGTTAGAAAAAACCCCGCATTAAGAATCAGCCTGTTCATGATCTATATATCTATAACAGCATGTTCATTCTCTCTTCCCACCCCTCTGCGTCTCTTTCTCTCTCTGTCTCCATTAATTATCTATCACAGCCTGTTCTATCTATTCTATTTTCATCTCTATATCCATGCGGCATTCTGGTTCATATATCTAGCCAAACTATTTAACTATCTGTCGGATATAATATTATAGATATAGTATATATATATATATAGTATAGTATATATATATATGAAATTAATATTTAAGAAAAAAAAACAACACCATTGAAGACCACTTCAAATAAAGGGTCGAAACAGATTTCTGTGCAGCGAATTTTAACGATCAAATGTGTGCTGTTTTTTTCTAAATATTAATTTCATAACTGTCGGATATATTTCCATTTCACTTTTTTCAATATATATATATAGTATAATATATGAAAAAAGTGAATGGATAGTAAATCGCGACTGTAATGAAATCAAATATATATATTATATATATATATATAGTATATAGTAGTATATATAGTCATCGCCTTTCATAGCCATGTTTCCTCGTCTATCTATCTATTGTCGTTGTTTGTTTCTATCTATATATATTTATATATATCTCGTCTGTTCACTATCTATCGCGAAGTCTATCTATCTTAAACAATCTCTCAGCTAACACTCTTTATAGACTGTCACTGTTCTATCATTATATTTTCTTCGTCTTTCAATTTCTCTTTTAAAACACCCGCCCAGTTCTGTCTTCTTTTGAATTTAACTATTTCATTGCAACTACTTATTCATTTTACTTTATTCATGCCCCACCCCACCTCTAACGGCAGTATGGTTTCATCTTTAGAATTTGTTTGACGGCTAAGTAAAGTATGTGAAAATCTCTCTAAATCTCTTCTACTTTGTATCTATAAAATCTGGATTTGAAACTATAAATAAAACAAAGAATAATTGGAAAGAAATAGTTAAAAGAAATGAATGAAAGTGTTTAAGATAGATAGATAATGACAAAGCTATATATATCATATATATAATAGATGAGATGTGTGTGTGTGTGTGTGTAAGTGAGGAGAGGAAAGAGAGAAGAATAGATAGACCATGAAGAGAAATAGGATATAATAGATTGGATAGAAAACAGAATGAGAAAGATAGAGGATATAAGAGAAACAACACACACACACGTACTCACACACACACAGCACACACTTCGTCAGAATAAAATAAAGAACGTTGTCTAACAAAGCTCGTGGACCATATAACCCCACCAGTGAAATGGTCGCATAATGCACGATACCTCATGGTATTTAAGGCCTTTTTTATTCACGAAATATATGATATAAGTATATGTAGTGTGGTGTGTTGTTGTGTGTGTGTGGTTGTGTGTGCGTGTGTGGTGTTGCAAGATCTATCGTTTTTTGGCTCTTATATCTCTATGGCTGGGTCTCATTCTGGTTTCTATCTATCTATCCTATTGCTGTGTCATGATGCGTATCTATCTATCTATCTCTCTCACTAAAGCACACACACACAGGGCACAGCACAGCACACACAACATATAATATAGTATATATATATATAGTATAATATTATATATAATACCTGTTCATATCTATTCTATCTAGTATCTATCACTATGTTATCTAATCTTAAACTTCTTTCTATCATTTCTTTTTACTTTTTTCTTCGCAATATTTTAGCGGGCAACAGTTTCCGTTTCTCATATTATCTCGCAATCCAAAATGTGTCTTTCGGCGCTTCTCCACTTGTCTTTTCTTTCTTTCTTGTCTGTTCCCTCTCTTTTCCCCTTGCCCTTTGCCTTGCGGCTTCCTTCTGTATCTTGATAAAACGTTTTTTTTCCACTTTCTACTTTGTTTTAAAAACATTTTTTAGTTCATTTGCGCATTAAATTAATTGTTTTCTTCCACTTTTTCCATGAGTGGACAAATTTCCAGTTGAAGACGAAGACGCCCCCCGCGTCACGCCGCGAAGCGAAGTATTCATTATGGCTAAAAAAACTTTGAAGTGATGTCTGCAATTTCCATTCATAAAACAGTCGATGGTTTATTTCGACCAGAATCATCAATCCATCATCATCATCATCATCATCATCATAATTGTTGGCATCACGAGAACGTTTCGGTCGATCTTTTCTCCTGCCTTCCTAGTGTTGTCTGAAATTCTGAGACATTGTTTTATGAATTAACTATACTTGTATTAATATTATTTAAATTAAATACGAGCAAAGCGTTATATGTGTAGGCTTCACACCATATCAAAAGAGGAGTTTCAAGGGTGGCTTAGACCAGTAGAAATGCTCGCTGTTGATGACAAGAGGAATATTTTAGGAAAATTAACGTTTCATGGGATTATTCATTTGTATTGTACAGGCTTATTAGCGTGCTTAATGGATAGATGATAGAGTAGAAAGACATGAAGCAAAGTAAGAAAGAAAGAAAGAAAGAAAGAAAGAAGAAAAGAACGGAACGAAACGAACGAAAGAAAAGAGAAATATATAGATATTGAACCTAAAATAAGATAAATCTAAATGAGTCAGATCATTAGATTTATCTTTATATTTTGCTCTACTTAGGTATTGAAACACTTTTTACTTATTAGCTTAGTCTCTGGCGGGGGTTTGTATGAATATATACTATCTTATATATATAGTATATGCATATAAGTTGTTTTTTTTTGGCCAATATATTGTACTGATAGATTATTTTTTGGTTGGGTATGAATTATCTTGGTATTTTCTTTTTTACAACAAATTTTTTTTTTCTTCCCGGTTGATGTTTGGTGTATAGTTTTTACAATCAAACTATTTGCTGTTTTTTTTCTCACCGCTGAGGATTTACGCAACAAGTGTTGGTATATTAGATATGAACTAAAATAGATATATAATATATATCAGCAGGCTAAGAAAGAAAGAAAGTTGGTCTCCCAATTAGGTATTGAACATGCTCATTACTGCTTAACTTCGGTGATCTAGCATTATTAGTACATAATGATTATATTCGCACTTCATGAGGCCAGAATGTAACTGTATTGAAGTTAAACATAGTTGTCTGCCTTTGGATCAGTTCGCTGGAAATCTTCACCTTAAATGAACCCCAGTTTATTAATCTATACATATATATATATACATATATATGCCGCATCGACATAGACACGTGGGAGCTGGTGCACGCTGGCGCCTCCTCGTCAAACAAATGGAACAAAAAGAAGTGAAGAAGAGAGGAAAAAAGGCTGCCACAGAAAAGAAGCTAAAGAAAGGAGAAACAAGCAGCACCGCCCGAACACCTACAGAAAGCATCACCTTTGTTTGCAGCGCATTGTAACAAAGACTGCCATTCGAGGGATTCGGTTGTTTCAGCCACGTCCACAGTAGCTGTAAGTGAGAGAAATACTAAAAAAACAAAAAACTAAGCCATCGTCTAAAATGAGACGGAAGGTGCCAACAACATATAATAGAAGGGCAGTTGTGTGTATAATATAGTGTTCGGAGGAAAATTCAAAAAATAAAACAATTAACGACAAAAGTATAATTATATATATACACACATCCAATATAACTAGGGCTTGGTTTATGAATTTGTTTTTATTTACATTCGTGAAGATATTTAAAAACAAAATTAGATGATAACAGCATGGATTTTTAAATTTAATATTTTAGATAGTAGACATTAACATTTCTTTTCAGAGTAGATGGATCAATGCAAGGTTTTACATAGGTATCTAAATGGGGCATCCCACGAGGAGATCAACTCATGATTCAGTAATAATGGATGTGCGAGACTAACTTAAAAAAATCCCTCTCGACCAGGCGACGCCGGGTAGCTGCTGCTAGTATTGAATAAAATCTGAGTAAAGCAATTTGTTCGTCTTTTATTTCAGTAATACAAATTCCGTTTAAAGGGGGGTGTCCCGCGAGAAGTAAAGATTTCTAAGTTCCGTCGGCATTTCCCCTGAGTGTCGGCTTAGCAGCAGGCCAATCCTTACCTACTACGAGACGGCAACTATGCACAAAGTAATATGGCAGAGTTTCAAATAATAAGGGGACAATTTCAGGAATAATCAAAGATGAATGAATGTTTTAGTAGAGCGAAATAGGATTTCTTGCTTTGTTTGGTAACCAGTTTAGTAGAATGTCATGGGTCACTGTGGCAGAGTAAGGCTTATCACGCCTCCACTTTCTTATATGCTGTATACACTCATGTAAAAGTCGGTATCGTGTACATATCGATTGCTTTTAATGGCATGACAGCCCATCAAGGGTTATTTTATGCCAAGAGGTTAGAGAATAGCATCCATTGTAAGTTTACAATTACATTTTTGAGAGCTTCTTGTTGGATTATTCGTAGTATATACGCCATGCTGCAATCTACCCCTTAGGTTTATAGACTAAGCGAGATCACTTAGTCTAAACCTCAGCCAATTAACAACTTGAATACGTGGCTGGTTAACTAATTAATCGGCTGATATTGACAGATATCCATTTGCACTCATTGACAAAGAACCTGCAAGACTGAAGAACACTAAGGCACAACTAAAGAATTCTTCACTAAGGATCGCTCTCTGCTTAACACAAAGGATCTCCGCTGGACAAGCGCTCTGCTGCTTGAAGCTTAAAGGATGGCCACAAAAATCATAATACTTTCTTCTCAAGAGTTTTCGTTATGCGCATTATCGAATGCGAATAATTTTTAAACAGATGTATTTGACCGATTGATGATATCTTAACATGTACTACCACTCCGAGTCAGAGGGGATGTGGGAGTAATGGCAATGAAGGGTTACTCCACACGCCCCAGAGCTCCAAAATTGGAACCTCACCATTAAATGGAGATTAGCATCATATCCAGAAAATATCATAAAATATATAGATTCTTAAATATTCATATCTTGATGGACTATTCAGGTGGTTTTTGTAATGATGATAATTTCAGGTCAGAGTGAACCTGGGAGTAATGGCAATCAAGGGTTACTCCACACTCCTCAGAGCTCCAAAATTGGAACCACCATTAGATAGGGTTTATCATCATATCCAGGAAATATCATAAAATATATAGATTCTTAAATATTCATATCTTGATGGACTATTCAGGTGGTTTTGTAAGGATAATAATTTCAGGTCAGAGTGGACCTGGGAGTAATGGCAATCAAGGGCTACTCCACACTCCCCAGAGCTCCAGAACTAGAACCTCACTACTAGATGCAGTTTAGCATCATAGCCAGGACACATCAAATCTGGAACCTCACCATCAAATCTAGTTCAGTGTAAAAGACTAAAAGGCAACGAATATTGGTGGGATGACGCGGCATGGGTAACCAAGTGAGCAGTCAAAGAGCTTGTATGCATTTTACGGCATGTCAACCTTGTTGGCTTATTCTATGCGAAAAACGTTTTTGTCTTATTAATTCCTGTTGGGTATTCAATCTTTTATTTTTTTAACTCATTTTTAAATACATTTTAAAAACTCATTTTTAAATAAATATAACCCATAAATCGAACTCATATATATTTATATATATAATATATATATATAATATATATTAATTACCAACTTGTTGGTAAATCCTCGCGGTGAGAAAAAAAAACAGCAATAGTTTATTGTAAAAATATACTACAAACATCAACCAGGAAGAAAAAATGTTTGTAAAAAAGAAAAGACCAGATAATCGTATCAACAACAAATATCTATTAGTACAATATTTTGGCCAAAAGAAAAACAATTTATATGCATATATAATAAGATATATATATACATACAACCCGCCAGGAGACTAAAGCTAATAAGTAAAAGTGCTCAATACTAAGTAGAGCAAATAATAAAGATAAATCTAATGAGTCAGACGAACCTACTAAAAGTTTCGCTTAATGTCTCTCCAGGGCTAAGATCTTAGCCTGAAGAGCATTAAGCGAAACTAATAGTAGGTTCGTCTGACTCATTAGATTTATCTTTATATATTATATATATATATAATATATATATATATAACACTCTCCGGGTCAGAGTGGACCAAGGTGTGATGGCAAGGAAGAGAATACCACACTCCTCAGGGCTCCAGATGCAGTTTCGAAATAAATAAATAAAGAGCAGAAACAAAGGAAGGAAAAAAGAAAGAAAAAAAGGAAGAAAGGAAGAAAGAAAATAAATAAAGAAAATATCATTATGGAAAACTTAGTATTTCCCAATCACATGTGCAGTAGAAATATTAAAAAATAATAAAGCCGAATAAAAAATGCATTAAGATGAATAAATAAGATAAAATGAAATATGAATAAATAAATTAAATAAGAAAAACAGTTGGACGGAAGAATGAAAGAAGAACGAAAGAAGAAAGAGAAGAAGAAAAAGAAAGAAAGAAAGAAAAGGAATAAAGAAAGTAAAAAAGAAAGAAAGGAAAAATGATCACGGGAAAACTTAGTATTTCTTCCAATCACATGAGCAGTAGAAATATTAAAAAATAAAAAATAAAGCTGAATGAAAAGCACATTAAAATAAATAAGATAAAAATGAAATATGAATAAATTAATTAATTAAATAAGAAAAACAGTCGGGCGGAAGAAAGAAAGAAGAACGAAAGAAGAAAGAGAAGAAGAAAAAAGAAAGAAAGAAAGAAAAGGAATAAAGAAAGTAAAAAAGAAAGAAAGGAAATATGATCACGGGAAAACTTAGTATTTCTCCCAATCACATGAGCAGTAGAAATATTAAAAAATAAAAAATAAAGCAGAATAAAAAGCACATTAAAATAAATAAGATAAAATGAAATATGAATAAATAAATTAAATAAAAACCGTCCAAAGGAAGAAAGAATGAAAAATGAAAAAAGAAAAAAAGAAAAAAAAGAAACAAAGAAACAAAGAAAAAGGAAAGAAAGAAAGAAAAGAAGGAAAGAAAATATTTTAGCGGGAAAACTTGGTTATTTCTGAAACTGAAGTTTAGTTGGCGGCAATATCGCACAAGGAAATAAAAGTAACAATCTTGCTCGTAGCGAATAAAGAATATCTTTATTTCACGGTATTCACGCGAGGTTTCCAAGGTAACGGAGAAGCGAATTTTTGTTTTGTTTATTTTTTATTTATTTATTTTTTTTGGTCTTCTTTTTTATTGAACTTAGTTGAATTTTTAAAATAATTATTCTTTTCTTTTCTTTTTTGTTTGAGCATTGATCAAATAATAGAGAACAAGAGGAGGGCTAATTTTTTTCATTTAATTATTTTCATTCCGTTCCCGCTAGCGACATGCAATAATAATGGCAGCTCATTGATATTTGATGCCAGTCGATTAAGAATAAGCAGCAATGACTAACGATTTATTTCAATTCGATATCCAATAATTGACCACCCACGTTAGAATGCACCGACTGCACCGACTGCACCTCTGCAGAGGGGTAAGACTCCCCCAATGGGGGCACCTGTTGGCCGTGGGTGGCGACTCGTGATGCTTAAGGATAGAGACCAGGTGGATGAGCAGTTCATGACATGCAATACTCCACTTTGGCCCTATCTTGGGCTACACGGGCGGTCGGAGAGGCCCCCTCCGATCAATCGGCTGGTCACGTCAAGCCCTAGCACCTATATAATTTTCCCAACCCTATTGCCCTTATGGCAAGCCCCAACCCCTTTTTATAATATGGGTGCTAGAAGGCGGCGGCTGCGGGTCTACATGTCCTGGGAATGACGTTAAACTCTCTGATGGTGAGGTTCCAGTTTTGGAGGCTTGGGGAATGTGGAGCACCCCTTCATCACCATTGCTCACTGGTCCACTCTGACCCGGAGTGGTAGTACCTGTTAGGGTCTCATCTATGGGTTAAATAGAAAAATGTATTTATAAAAAAATTGTATTATCCATTAAAAATTGATTTATTTCAAAACTTTATCGGCATTAAACGACCCACTGAAGTTGATATGCCGTAAAACAAAACAAACCAAACCAATAATTGATTGATTAGTTTAATGACATATCAAATTGTTCGGTAAGATATATAATCTATATATGAATAACTCGTGTTCCTTAATTGTACAACCGTTATCATCTTGCAACACCCTCTGGTTAAAAATGAGACTGTCGAAATCGTCCAAAATGAAATGTAATCTATATATGAATACTCGTGTTCCTTAACTGTTCAACCGTTATCATCTTGCAACACCCTCTGGTTAAAAGTGAGACCGTCCAAATCGTCCTAGATGAAATGCAATCTACATATTAATACACGTGTTCCTTAATTGTACGGCCGTTATCATCTTGAAAAATGGTTAAAAATGAGACCGTTCAAATAATCCAAGATGAAATGCAAAAAAGTAAACCCTGATTATCTGGTATTGCTTATCCCGCGAATTCTTATTTCTTATGAGTGTCGTCAACTTAGCTAAATAATGAACCATTTCGTTTTTATTATAAAGAATGGTAAAAAAAGGACATGCTACACAGAAAAAATAAATTAAGAAAGAAATTAATAAAGAAATAAAGAAATAAAGAAAAGAAAGAAAATAGAGTAGGTGAAATATATATACAGAGATGAATGCGCGGAAATGATAACGCTAATCTGTTTCACTCAAACATAATCAAAAGATTAAAAAAATTTTTTTTTAAAAATAAATACGAGTTAGAATAAGATAATTATACTTTTTACATATTGTTAACTTTAATAAGCAACACCAGATAATCAGGATTTAAATTTTTGCATTTCATCTTGGACAATTAAGACGGTCTCATTTTTAACCAGAGGGTGTTGCAAGATGATAACAGTCGTATTTCCAAGGAACAGGAGTATTAATATATAGATTGAATTCCATCTTGGACGATTTGGACGGTCTCATTTTTAACCAGAGGGTGTTGCAAGATGATAACAGTCGTATTTTTAAGGAACAGGAGTATTAATATATGGATGGAATTCCATCTTGGACGATTTGGACGGTCTCATTTTAAACCAGATGGTGTTGCAAGAAGATAACGGTCGTATTTTTAAGGAACAGGAGCATTAATATATAGATTGAATTCCATGTAGGACGATTTGGATGGTCTCATTTCTAAGCAGAGAGTGTTGCAAGAAGATAACGGTCGTATTTTTAAGTAACAGGCGTATTAATATACAGATTGAATTTCATCTTGGACGATTTGGACGGTCTCATTTTAAACCAGAGGGTGTTGCAAGATGATAACGGTCGTATTTCTAAGGAATAGGAGTATTAATATATAGCTTGCATAGTAGTCTTTTGACTATCGGTGTGGAAAAGGCAGTTTCTTCAAAATCCCGGCGCAACTTTAACTTCTACGAGAATAGAGTCAACGCACGTTTGAAGTTGTCGGATTTACCAGGAAAAGATCTCCATTGTGACAAGTCAATGTAAAACCAAACTGCCTCATGAATCTTGAATGTTTACGATGACACAAAGGATTTTATTGAATAGGATTTGGTTGTGAAAACAAAATCATAATCATTACCACACTTGAGATATATATATATATATATATATATATATATATATATATATATATTTAATATACCAAGCGTGTTGGTAGATCCTTGCGGAGAGAAAAACCCGGCAGAGAGTTTGATTGTAAAAATATACTACCAAACATCAACCAGGAAGAAAAAAAATTTTTGAAAAAAGAAAAGACCAAGATATTCGTACCAACAAAATAATCTATTGTATAGTATTTGGCCAAAAGAAAAACAATTTATATGTATATATATGTATATAAGATATATATATATCATATAACCGCTAGGAGAAGCTAATTTGTAAAAGTGCTTGATACCTAAGTAGAGCCAAGTAATAAAGATAATCTACTGAGTCAGACGAACCTACTATTAGTTTCGCATAAAGCTCTTCAGGGCTAAAATCTGACTCAGATTTTAGCCCTGAAGAGCTTTATGCGAAACTATTAGTAGGTTCGTCTGATTCAGTAGATTATCTTTATATATATATATATATATATATATATATATGAGTCTCAAGAAATCCCACGGTATATACGTGTCGATCTAAAACTCTGATGATATAAGTCATTCAGATTTGAAATCTTGCATATAATTAATAACCGTATAACTAAGAAAAACACAAAATTTAAATTTTGCTAATTAAGTGAGATGATTAGTTAATTAAACAAAAATCTAAAGATTTGTGGAATTCTTCATAAATCTTCATAAGTAAGTACAGAAATACTCACTATAGATTAACCTACCTACCCTATAATTGGACGTGCCCACGTGAATATACATCGCCATAGGATTCTGTTGTCTTTTTACAGCCACCGCCCGGTTTCGACTGGGGGTCCGGCGAGCTTCGGCCGCTGGACCGGTGATGATATAATAATAGCGTCGATCCCAGGGGGCCATCCCCCCAGGCAACACCTGCCCCCTCGATTTAAAGGGGCAGGGCTGGGTTTATTGCCCAGCGACTGAGGCGCCCCCCTTGAGGGGGAATGCCGACGGGATCGACGCAATTTTTCACCCGCCACCCCATGAGTATCGGCTTGTGGGTGGTCCCACATAAATAGGGCCTTTGTGCCTGACCCGTACAAGTAGGGTACTGGGAAAATACAAGCAAGAGCCCGGTCTGGGCGAAGATCAAAATCTATTATCTGAGCCAGAACCGAGAAACGTCAAAGGTTTCTCGCTTGATTCCAGGGGACCGGCAACACCTGCCCCCTCGCCTAAAAACTGATGGACTTAGTTTATTCCCGGTGCCTTAGGCCGCCCCGAAAGACGAATATCAATGGAATTTTATGCGAATTTTAGACCCGATTTGCGGCTCATTCATATAAAACGACCTTGTCCCATTTGGCTTGATGGGTAGTAAAATACTCCAAGATCCTTTACATAATACCGGGTTTGATCATTGCTGGATGCCCTATACTTGTGATACATCCTATTCGTGGTGAACAATTTGGGTAAATACCAAGTTTGCTTTCAGTTTCCGTAAACGAATTTTATCGAGTATAATATTATTACACCCGCTATATCTAAATATAACCCATATTCATGGGTAAAATTTAAATAAAATCCTTTTCCGAAAATTAGTATTTTGTAATTTAGTACTAATTGTAATTTTTTTTTAGTATTTTGGAGAATTAAGACATAGTAACTATGGCAGAGTCTAAGGACAAATCTAGACGATTCGTCGAGTCTTAAATTTAATAGACTATATCCGGCCATTCGTCTGTTATAAAATACTTCGCCTAAGAAAGGATCTCAATATACGAAGCCGATAGCTATGAAATCTTGACGCTTTAGTCTAAAAAAGGGCGATTTGACATTAGATTTCAGTTGAAATAATATTAAAGCAATTAAGTATTTAGTCAACACATTTTTAACGAGTATGGGACATCCATCGTGGATCAAATTAAAATCAAACGGTCTGTGGAACCCTTCAGAGACAAAGTAATTCTTGGTATAATCTCTGACCCTCCCTTTTATTGAAGCTAACTCAACCATTGATACCATCGAACAGCTATTCAACTCCTTACCCGTAGCGAACGGGTTGGGGAAATACTTACTCTGCCTATAAGAAATCTTAATGAATACTTCTTAGAACCGAATATATTCATGTTTAGCACTATCTAATTTGACCTTTCAGGTGATAAAATAATAGAAACAAGTATTTACCCGACCCGTTCACCATGGATAGGATGTGAGACTTTAGTAAGTTTGGGGCATCAAGCTTGGATCTGACTCGCTACTCAGCAGTAATGGATCTTATACTTCAGAAACTGTCATTGAGAAATAAAATCTCAAATGTAATTTAGTGTCTGAGAACAAGTACAAATTTAGTTTCTTTTTACTGATGAAATGATCTAATTTAATAAAAATTAATCGATTTACGAGACTTGCCACAGTTCATCATAAGTAGTAAAAAAAAAAAAAATCTGACACGCGATGTTTAAATATTCCAATTCCAATTCCACATAAAACCAAGTTTGTTTTTTTTCAAAATTAAGTACTAATTGTAAGGATTTTTGTAACAAAAACAAACCATTAAAATCTGTACCTTTTATTTGAAGTACTATTCTAAATGTAACCACCCTTAAAAATATTGAATATCGAAAAAATTCTATTAGTAATATTTATCTTGTGAGATTTTTATTGGATAAAGATAAAATAAATTAAACACATTTAACATTGCAACTCAATAGGAAAAAAAAATTGGTTCAAACTTCCGAGTTAATGGTAATTCAAAAAAATATTTTTAGTGTAGGTATTTACTACCCTGTTCGCCACGGGTAGGATGTGACACAGTCGCAAGTATAAGGCGTCCACTGGGGATCGACCTCGCTATTCAGTAGTAATGTATTTGCGAGACTAGCTTGCTAACAATTATACTATGATGGGACGCTCTTATTCTTTATACAAACTGTTCGCAACGCGTTGAATGTGATACACCATCACAAATAAGAATCCAGCAAGGACCAATTCATTATTCAGTTTTAATGGATCGGTGAAACCATCCTACTCCCATCATACACCGGTAGGATTCTATTTTCAAACATTTTTATCATATGTAGGGGTGTCACATGTAAGGGGAATACAGCGAAAATAAAAATAACCATTACCCTTCAATGGGACACCACCATTATTTACCCAATACGTTCGGCATGGGTAGGATGTAACACAAAGTTGCAGGTATGGGGCATACAGCGTGGATTGAAATCTTCATGCAATAATAATGGATCTACGAGAATCGAGTTGGCTGACTGTTGCACTGCAATGGGCTGCATTCCTTATTTACTTGAATCGTTCACCACAGGTAGGATTTGTCTTAAGTTCGCAAGTGTGGGGCATCCAGTGGGACTCGAACTCGCTACTCATCTTATCATCGACTTATACTTCAGAAAAGGTCATTGAGAAATAAAATCTCAAATATAATTTATCATGTTTGTAATGGCGAAAAGTACAAATTTAGTTTTTTGATTTTTACTGATGAAATATAATTTAAAAATCAAAATTGATTTGCGGGACTTGCCACAGTTCTTCATGAGTAAAAGATTTAAGACGCATGATGTTTAAATATTCCAATTCCAACAGAAATAGTTAAATTTTAATTCAGTAGGGTTAGCTCAGTCGGTAGAGCGTTCGGCTAGAAACCACAAGGTACCTAGTTCGATACCGGTCCCCGCCAACTCAGCGTTATGAGTAGCACAGGGATCTGTGCGGTAAAGTAAGGAGCTGATGGTAGGTGTGGCGCCCCACCTCAGATGCTAAAACAATCTCCTTGGTCTAGCCCTATTGAAAAGGGGATAGACTCCCTCGCTGACTGGCTGATACCGACTTTAGGCCGTCCCGTCGACTTTATTTACTTACTTACTAATTGTAGAAAAGCTCAATTGTTTGATAACTAAAAAAAATTATGAAAACTTCCAGACCAATTCGTACCTTTTATTTGAATTACTATTCTAAATGTATGAAGAAAAAAATTATATTTTTAATTCTTTTTTTATTGTTACATTTTTATGGGGTAAGAAATAAAATTAAACTTATTCATTTTCTAACATTGTAACTCAACAAGAAAAATAAAATTGGTTCAAACTAATTAAGAGTTTAGGGTAAAAAGTTTTAAATATTTTAAATGTAGGCATTTACTTAACCCGTGCGCTATGGGTAAGATAGGACATAAAGTCGCAAGTATAAGGCATCCAATAAGGATCAATCTCGCTATTCAGTAATAATGCATTTGCGAGTCTAGCTTCCAAACAATTACACTATGATGAGATGCCATTATTCTTTGTACAAACTGTTCGGTACGCGTAGGAATCCAGCATTGATCAAATTCATTATTCTGTAATAATTGATCGGTGAGACTTCATCATGTCTAGGATATGACCCAAGGTCACCAGTAAGGGGCATACCGCGAAAATCAAAAAATAACCATTACACCACGACGAGACACCATCATTATTTACCAAACACGTTCGCCATGGGTAGGATGTGACACAAGGTTGCAGGTATTGGGGATACAGCGTAGATTGAACTCGTCACGCAATAGCAATGGATCTACAAGAATCGAGCTTGCTGGTCTGTTACTCTGCAATGGGATGCATTTCTTATTTACCCGTATCTTTCACCACAGGTAGGGCGTGACTAAAGTTCGCAATGCAGGGCATCCAGCGAGAATCGAACTCATCATCCAGTAGTAATGGATCTGTGAAACTAGCTTGCTTATCCTTACACCACGATGGGACGCCACTAATATTTTGAATGTAAAAAACAAAACATTTATTAAAATAAACATTGTAATATGTGAATTCTTGTCAATTTTTTTGATATGATGAGAATTTGGTGAATCATTTTCCTCTCTTACTCCTCTTTTCTTTTCTCTTTCAATCAATGGTTTTCTTCTCAATCATTTTTCTCCGGTCATGGACCGGGTACTTCTGCTAGTTTATATATATATATATATATATATATATATATATATATATATATATCTCCGAAAATCGTCTCTGAAGATAAAGTTTACTTTGAAATCGATAAGACAAAAAAGATCTTTTTTGTTTTTATTTTTTATGTGCATTGTATTGGCTTCAAATCATTAATATATATATATATAATATATATATATATATATATGGTCTGAATTGAAGGAATTAAGTAACCTATAAATTAAAGAAATAAGGTAACTTCCATTTCAATCTGTAACTGATCATTTTGTAAAAAAATATGATAAATAAACAAGAGACAACAAAAATAGTCGACATGGACATGTGCAGACCCCATATCTTCTCTTTACAAATGGGAGAAAAAAAGACGGGGGAAATGACATCAATCCTTTCACTGGGGAAAACATTTTATCTTCCACAGTGACTTTTAAGGTGGCTGGGGGTATTGAGGGCTGGACGGGGATGTTCTGCGTGGAAATACCTAGACCAAGAAAGTTCCCGCTCTTAGTAAGGCTTGGTAGTTTTGTTTTTGTTCCTTTTTTTCTTCTTCTTCTAAAAGGTCGATTACGTTCATTGGTACTGGCCCGTTAGTCACGATCACGTGATTATTATCACGAGAGTTT
This sequence comes from Doryteuthis pealeii, assembly GCA_023376005.1. NCBI lineage: Eukaryota > Metazoa > Mollusca > Cephalopoda > Myopsida > Loliginidae > Doryteuthis > Doryteuthis pealeii. The sequence continues at coordinate 15,104,825 of CM042162.1, forward strand.
GAAAGCTTAATGTCAAGGCAACGAGTACATTGGGATATTATGGTTGAGTTTGGGAACCAGTCTTCTGGCAGTTCAAAGATGATTTAAACACGCTGTGAAAACCCCTGGAAAAGACGAGATAAGGATTGGCCAATGATGTTTAGAATAATAAGTTAGTCTTTGGGAAACGTTGCTTAGTCTGACACAAAAGCTTCGGGGCTGCTTACAACATTTGCCCTTACAAAGTGGTAACTCATATAAGTAGGGGGAGGTCTCCGTGGCGTAATGGCTAACGTACTGGACTGCGACATCGGTGTTAGCGAGTTTGAACTCCAGTCGTCCTATTACGTTCATTATCGGATTTAATCCCTTTAGAAATACTACCTAGTGAGGATTTAACTCATTACTCAGTAGGCTGGTTGGTTGGTTCGATTTTACGGCATGCCAAGCCTTGTTGGGTTATTTTATGCCAAAGTCGTTTTGTTTTATTCCTTCTGGATGGGCATTCGATGTAATCCCTTGAGAAAGGTATGAACATACTACCTAGTGAGGATTTAATTCATTACTCAGTAGGCTGGTTGGTTGGTTAGATTTTACGGCATGCCAAGCCTTGTTGGGTTATTTTATGCCGAAGTTGTTTTGTTTTATTCCTTCTGGATGGGCATTCGGATGTAATCCCTGAGAAAGTATGAACATACTACCTAGTGAGGATCTAACTCATTACTCAGTAGTCTGGTTGGTTGGTTGGTTCGTTCGGTTTTACGGCATGCCAAGCCTTGTTGGGTTATTTTATACCGAAGTCGTTTTGTTTTATTCCTTCTGGATGGGCATTCGGATTTAATCCCTTGAGAAAGGTATGAACATACTACCTAGTGAGGATTTAACTCATTACTCAGTAGGCTAGTTGGTTGGTTAGATTTTACGGCATGCCAAGCCTTGTTGGGTTATTTTATACCGAAGTCGTTTTGTTTTATTCTTTCTGGATGGGCATCCGGATTTAATCCCTTGAGAAAGGTATGAACATACTACCATTACGTGTTTTCTGCATGGATGGCCTTGGCTTTAAATAACCTACGAAGATTTCTATGCCATTAAATAGAGAAACCAAACTAATCGAAGACATCTACGTAGTAGTATAAGTAGAAGGTATTCTATCGGGCGATATATTTTAAGCAAATGGTGCCACGGAGTAAAAAGGTTGGTGAGTTTGATTTTACGGCATGTCAACCATTGTTGGGTTATTTTATACCCAAGACATTTTGTTTTATTCTTTCATGATGGGTATTCAAAATTGTCTTTTTAAACTCAAATATTTTTAGCCACATTTTTATATCTAAATCATAGATGAGACCTTAACAGGAACTATCCCTCCGGGTCGGGATGTACCAGGGAGTAGTGGCGATTAAGGGGGTATTCCACACTTCCAAGAGCTCCAAAATTGGAACTTCACCATTAGATGCAGTTTAAAGTTATACCCAGGACACTGATTGCAAGGATGTCGCAGTCCGGCTCGTTAACTATTACGGTACGTGGGTTCACTCTTTTTGTGCGCTTAAAGTTGGCGTATGGAGTGGCCTGTTGTCGGTATCAGCTAGACAGCGAGTGAGTCTATCCCCCTTTTCGCTAGCGCTAGACCAGGGAGATTGTTGTTTCTGCGATGGAGCGCCACACCTACCGTCAGCTTCCGATTTTACCGCATAGATCAGATTAACCAAACTGTGCTACTCATTCGCTGCGTTGGCCAGGACCGGAATTGAACCTGGATTCAAGCGATTCTTTAGCGAGTGTTGCAGAGACTGGGCCATACCGGCCTGTTTATGGGCTTAAAGTCCATGCATAAATCTCGCCTCTTTTAACAGCAGTTTACCGATCAAAAATAAATATAAAAAATCAAATTCGTTCTAAATAGTTTCTTTTCTTTTTTTTTTCAACGTTCCATTATAAGATTTTTGCTTTAATAATCACCCGCTACGAATGCGTCGAATTTTATGGCCCACTCAAAACCACACAATAGGTTTTTGTTGTCTTTTTTGTTGTTTTTTATTTTATTTTATTTTTTTGTAGTACAGAAAACAAATGCACTCTCGAGTCATCGGCATGTTTAAGAGTGGTATTTCGATATTGAAACATTAATGCAGAAAAATAATAATATAAAAACTAACAAAAAATAAAAAAAAATTAAATAAAAAAATAAAGAATAAAAAAATAATAATAAAAAATAAAAGCTAAAAAAACTAAGAAAAGGCTAAAAAAAAATTAAAGAAAAACTACCCATCCCCTCGAAAAACAAAACAAACCAAAAAGCCAAACGAAATTTGGCATTTCGTTTTAGATCATCGGGTGGTGGTTTACAGCCAGCGAAAAATGAAGAAAAAAATGAAGAATTCCTGAATGAGTGGATTTGGCGATTTATACAGCCAAGCAGAAGATATTGGCATCCACAGATTTAACTGACAAAACCATTTTTTTTCGAAATGGCATCAGATTCTTTGTATTTCCATTCGACCCAGATCTCTTGAGAAATACGAAAAATGACATGCCCACTTTGTGAAAATAATATATAATTAGAAATAAGACACGTTTACGAGATCTCTCTCTCTCTCTCTCTGTCTCTCTCACACACACACTCTGTCTCTCTCACGCACACGCCCCCTCACATCCACACACTCTCTCTTTCTCTCCCCTATCTCTCACACACACATTCTCTCCCTCTCTCTGTCGCACACACACTCGCTCTCTCTCACACATCTCTCTCTCACCACACACACACACACACACACACACTCTCTGTCTCTCTCACGCATCACACACCCTCTCTCACATCTCTCTCTTCCTCCCCTCTCTTTGTCGCACACACACTCACTCTCTCTCACACACTCTCTCTCACTCACACATACACACACACACCTCCCCTCTCTCTCTCTCTCTCTCTCTTGCACACACACCCACTCTCTCTCACACACTCTCTCTCACTCTCTCACACACTCTCTCTGACTGACTCACACACACACACACACACACACACTTTTTCTCTCTGACTCACACAAGCACTATCTCATTCTCTCTCACTCACACATACACTC
>CM042162.1:15112886-15127886 GCA_023376005.1 Doryteuthis pealeii
CATCTATGGGTTGAATAGATACAAAAAAACAAAAACAATTTTAGGTTCTCGGTGCACTGTATTCAGTATTTATAAGCCTGGTAGAGAGGTCGACATTGTTATTTTTGCTTTCCATCATTTCTTTCATATTTGATGTTGTGGAGGCGCGTAGTGTAATGGTTGTGGGAAATAGACCCGGGTGCTCGAGTTCAAACATTGGACGAGGCTGTTTGCATTTAACAGTGCTATTAGCCTTTGGAAATGCATGAATACAACAACTCTCCTTCCAGCTATGGGTAAATAGTCGGGTATACTGGACTCTTTAACCTTGATTAGGCAACCAGTCTAGGAGAAGGAAAACTGAATCCAGACCTGATAAACTCCGCTTAAGAAATTGACCTTGTGTCTCATCCTACTCGTTCGGGGGGTTGGGTAAATATATATTTGACGTCTGATTTTTAAGTCTTTGATGACTTCATAATAACTGCTTCCAACTCTAATTGGAATTTTTATGATATAAGGTGTGCTCTAATTCCCTACCTGGATTTATAGACTAGACGAGGTTATGTGGTCTATTCCTTAGCCAATCACTGGCCATACTGCGTGGCTGATACACTACGTAAAACACTGATTCTTTCACAGTATACTTGCGACCATTGACGAAGGAACTTAGGATTCTTTACCCGAGAGGATTACCAAAAGATTTCTGCTGGACAAGCGCTCTTGCTTGAAGGCCAAAGGATGGCCCATAATAACTTAACAGGTTATGGGCCCAGGAACGCGAGGATTTTCTTCACTGGTGAAGAATCAAGCTATGAACTTTGGTAATGTAATGGTTATTGTCGTTGGAAATAGACACAGCGAGACGAGTTCAAATCCTGGATGAGGCTGTTTACATTTTATATAGCGCTAATACCATTGGGAATGATATGCATCCGACTATTCTCGCTCCAGCTACGGGTAAATAGTAGGGAAGACTGGGCTCTTTTATCTTGATTAGGCAACCAGTAAAGGAGAGAGAAAACTATCAATTCAAACCTGCTGAACTCTGCTTAAGATATTGACCTTGTATTATATTTATATTATATATCGTGTGGAGGGGTTGGAAAAATATGTTTAGAGATTTTGCGTCTGGTATATTTTTAAATGGCATTTGCAGAAAATGACTACTACTACTACCGTCTAAAGATATTTTCAAAAATGTCTTTCTAACTGCATTATCAACACCATATAATCTGTCACTACGTCCCATCAATCCCACCAAATACCACTGAGGAGGGCTCGTTTCCTATAGTTATTTACTAAGCTTAGCTTAGATGTGGCAGAAGGCCAGAAGAATAGGGCGCTTAATGAGAATCGAACTCACTAACAATAGCCTACAAATCTAGCTTGCTAAATCTGATAGTATGTAGAAAAAAAACAAAAAAACTACAAGTATTCCAAAAGATGAGTTTATTCTTGATAGTGAAGTCGACGTTTATAACGTTTTGGTTTATACAACCTTCATCAAGACATGTGGTAAAGTGTTGTGTAGAAATGATAGGTGACTTGTGAAATATGAAAAATGTTTATCATTGTTAGAAAAATAAGGATATATAAAAAGGTTATTAAAACAATCCAGCCACAAAACCGAGTACGGAATAGATTCAAGAGAAAAATATAACGCGATTCGGAAAATCTAGCGTGAATAAAGCCGTGGGGGTATTGATTTTATTGCAAACATACCAGGAAAACCATTCGCAAGTCGTTCAGCTATAAGAAAAAAACACGTACACATGGGTGAATAGGTAGACATTATAGCCCAAACAAGACATTAGGTTTATAAGTTCCCAAAATTCACACTGGATTGTCCAATTGGACACATGGCCTAGTGGATAAAAGAGTTAGGTTAAAACAATTCTAAGTGACAGTTATCTGTGGACTATGGACAAAGGCAGCAGTAACATAGAATAATAATTAACACAGCTTAACGCCTCTACCCCTGCTATGGTTAACGGAATGAGAACAGGATACCCCCGTGGACTGAATAAAGGGTTGGGTTCAAAGTTCAGTGATGGCTCCCGATAATGACAAGAAGGTTCCGAGTCAAGAAGGTTCCCGAGTCCAAGAAGGTTCCCGAGCCCGAAAAGAAATACCCGAAGAAGGCCGGAGGGCACATCAGCCGAAACGTTGTACAGATAACAATGAATATGAGAACAATAGTCCGAATAACACAGATAATACTAATCATCGAGCCTCATCTCGAACATTCAGAGAAATAAAAATACACGATTTTGAAATCTTATTTCAATTGGACAGGTCATTTGCATACGGAAGACTGACGCATTACAATCTTCCCAACGGCTTTCTGCAAAAGGCTACTTAGAACAGGTCCACAGTTGATGGTCAGTTAAAAGCTGACTTGCTATATTTTAATGCACAAGACCAACTGACCGCTGCCTTTGTATTCGTCTTCCACGTATTATCATATCTCGAAGTCCGAATTTGGAGGAAGCTCAAGAAAGAGAAGGAAGTTGTGGTCATTTGGTAGAAGAGAAAAAAAAGTTATAATTTTGCCTGGACATAACATCTTTTCCAAATGCTCAAAAAGGTCACCCCATTGACCTGGGTACGAGAAATCAGTCTTGATTTGAACTGTCATTGTCAGAGGGAATTACAACCAAGCGGTATATGCAATAAATTTGATCAGGATATACGTCAAACACAAACCAACGGCTTGTTTAAAAATTGATTTCTCTTTGTCGTAAATATCACTGAAGCTAATTTTGTTGAGAACATTGTGTGACTTAGATACGATATCTCCAGTCTAGGATCAAAAATTGAATGTTTCGCCGACTGCATATTTTAATCTTTTCCCTGTAACGTCTTTTAGAGTTTACTGAGTGAGGCATGAACTGCAATCGATGGTGAAACTCTAGTTTTGGAGCAGTGAGGAGTGTTAAGCCATCATATTGACGCCATTACTCCCAGGTCCACCCATATATATATATTTATATATATATATATATATATTTGTGAGCATATGTGCTTAATTGAAATCATACCTAATTTTTGAAAATTAATTAATTGATAACTAATGAATTAGGCGGGAATACCTATGTAAGGCTAAACAAATCACAAAAATCAATCTCTATATGTACATTTCAGCCTATTAGGTCTCATCAGCAGAGCTATAGACAGGAAGACCGCTTTGTGTGTGATTCGAAGGTTAACCAGCCACGTATTCGGGGTGTTGATTGGCTGAGGTTTAAACCACGTGACCTCGCTTAGTATATGAATTTAGGTAGTGTATTGCAGTACAACTTATATACAAAATATTCCAACAAATCTTCGTTTATTTTAGGTATTTTTGTTTTGTTTACATTTAAGATATTATCTTAAAAAATATGTAACCCGAAACTCGTGAGTGTTTTGAAACATAAACTTATTTTTCTAGAAATATTTTTTGTACATATGACGAAAATGTTTAAATCAGTTTATTATTAAACTTGTCATTTATTAATCTTCATTTAGACCGAAAGTCTTGATCCCTTAGTGAGAACCGAACTCACGAACGATGAGTAGACTATTGTAGCACACCTTATATATCAAAATATTCCAACAGGTATTCTGAAAGGATCCAGCACACAATTTAATGATAATGCATCTGCGAGAATAGATTTTCCCCACCTTCTACCATGGTGACGCTGGTAGCCGCTTCTAGTATATATATATATATATATATATATATATATATATATATATATATATTAATGATAGGAAAGCAATTACAATGCGTATAAAATAAAATAAAAAGATGTTTAGTCTTATCGATTTCAAAGTAACTTTATCATCAGAGACATTTTTCAGAAATGGATGCGTTTTTTGTGTCGTTATTTTTTTTTTTTTTTGTTATAAACACGCGTCTCGTGGGTTTTTTTTTTTTTGATAACGCCACGCGGAAGGGTCGTGATAGCCGTTGTTCATTCAATTTCAATTTTATTCTTTTCATCTATTTATATATTTGTGTATTTATCTATTTTATTTATTTGTTTTATGTATAATATATAATAGACAAGTAGAGCCCAATATGTGTATATATGGAAGGTGTATTTTAATTAATTATATATTCTGTATTTAATTCTAACCTATTGTTTATACTATGGCTTAATTTAGCTATCAATAAACTTTCTCTAATTCTACACCTTGAAGACTTTCATCTATAACTCTACGGACTTATCAACACCACAAGTAAATTTTGGAACTCTAACATCTTTCTTCAAATTACACTGTGGACTTGTATATTTTTAATAGCTGAAATATATCCTATACTATTTTGATACCCACTTTACATTTTTTATATAATTTTTACAACAAACTCTTTTGAGTTTCACTATAAACTATAATGCTTCTGATTTTTAAAAATTAAAAATAAAATTTATTTTATTTTTAAAACAGAACATGTATTTTTCAAAATTTCAGCGGTTGAATTCAGCGTTCGTTTATATATATATATATATATATATATATATATATATATTATATATATATGAATATGATAAAATGAAAAAACAAAAGATGTTTACAAACTGAATGGGCTCATCAGGAGAGAGTGTGCAAACCGTTTCGGGGCCTTTCTCTCGATGGTTTAAAAAAAGCAACACCGGTCCTTCCTCATTAATATATGAGGACCCTCGTAATATCATGCATCGACCGCACGTGGGTCGGTCATCAACAAAAAAAAGACGGGAAAAATGACCGTTAGCAAAAACGGAACGCTGCTAGTCAAACGTTGGAATTAATCAAAAAAATGCGCTGTCTATATTAAAAATAAAATGAATTTTATTTAAAAATAAAATGAATTTTATTTAAAAATAAAATGAACCTCATTTTTAATTTTAAAAATAATCAGAAGCATTATAGTTATAAAATAAGACTCAAAAAAAGTCTGGTGTAGAGTAATTTAAAAAATGTAAATTTGTATAAAAAGTGTAAATAAATATAAAAATTATTTGTGATAAAATCCAACTGTAAAATAAGTAGCCCACTTTTATAGGTACATCCGTGGTGTTTATGGATAAATATCATTGAAGGAGTAAACATTCATATGTAAAGTTTTTTCATGGACAAGTATGTGAAAATAAAATGGAAATTAATCCAACAGTATGAATATGATAAAATGAATATATATATATATATATATATATATATATATATATATATATATATATATATATATACAATGCCATATAAACATATATGCCCTATTATTCCTATGATGCTTACATGTCTGCTGTTATGCGCTAAAGTGCATAGAGGTTGGCCCCCCTGGGGTGGCGCCGTCGTCAATGCCCAGTTCAGATCCACCTTTGATCTCTTGACTTCGCCTGAAATAAAATGTCTATAAACGCCGTAAATCGATCAGGTCGTCTCGTTTCATACAGCGAAGGACATGTCTTCGGGGGGGGGGGTGTAAATGTGTGCAATGTCCGTTGGGGGTTGGTGGGTGGGGCGGGACAAGCCAATCCACAATGACAGATCGGTCGTAAATAGTTTCTTTTAATGGAAGACATTCCTTTTTTTAGGGACAACTTCCAACCGCTCACAGCATTCCGAGTGAAAAGTCACGGAATCTGTTTTTCTCCAAAGATTTGTAGACGGCTTAGGTGATTTAAGCAACTGTAGCACCTTCGCTTCGATTATCTATCTATCTATCTATCTACGTCTATTTATATCTATCTATCTATCTATCTATCTATCTACGTCTATTTACATTTATCTATCCATCTATCTACGTCTATTTATATCTATCTATCTATCTATCTACGTCTATTTATATTTATCTATCTATCTATCTATTTATATCTATCTATCTGTCTATCTATCTATCTATCTATCTACGTCTATTTATATCTATCTATATATCTATCTATCTACGTCTATTTATATTTATCTATCTATCTATCTATCTACGTCTATTTACATTATCTATCTATCTACGTCTATTTATATCTATCTATCTATCTATCTACGTCTATTTATATTTATCTATCTAATCTATCTATCTATCTATCTATCTACGTCTATTTTATATCCTATCTATCTGTCTATCTATCTATCTATCTACGTCTATTTATATCTATCTATCTGTCTATCTATCTATCTATCTATATACGTCTATTTATATCTATCTATATATCTATCTATCTATCTATCTATCTATCTATCTATCTATCGTCTATTTATTTATCTATCTATCTACGTCTATTTATATCTATCTATCTATCTATCTACGTCTATTTATATTTATCTATCTATCTATCTATCTATCTATCTATCGTCTATTTATATCTATCTATCTATCTATCTATCTATCTATCTAGTCTATTTATATTTATCTATCTATCTATCTATCATATATTTATATCTATCTATCTACGTCTATTTATATCTATCTATCTATCTATCTATCTATCTATCTATCTATCTATCTATCTATCTATCTATTTATATCTATCTATCTATCTATCTATCTATCTACGTCTATTTATATCTATATCTATCTATCTACGTCTATTTATATCTATCTATCTATCTAGTTCTATTTATATTTATTTATTTATCTATCTATCTACGTCTATTTATATTTATCTATCTATCTACGTCTATTTCTCTCTCTCTCTCTCTCTCTCTCTCTCTCTCTCTCTCTCTCTATATATATATATATATATATATATATATATATATATATATATATATATATATATACTTGGTCCAACTTAGATCTTTTCTGAGTTGTGTTTTTGTCACTTTTTTGACGGCAAATTAATGTAGATATTATAAATACCTACCCCTAGATTGTTATCGGCAAATCAATGTAAATATGTTACAACCACTTTTAAGAAAGAGAGAGATAGAGAGAGAGAGAGAGAGAGAGAGAGAGAGAGAGAGAGAGAGAGAGAGAGAGAGAGAGAGAGAGAGAGAGAGAGAGAGAGTTAAATCTTTTTACATATTGAAGTATTTTAACAATAGTTCTTAAGTAAACATGTCAAACATTGTAATAATTAAATTATCATACTGTGGTATATACCCACAGGTCCTGCTAGTATTTTGATATTGCTCTGTATTTTGTGTATAGAGCACAATAAATATTTTACTGTTTTAAGGCGCTTTAATAATGGATAATTCCATTTTTATTATAAAGAACGGGAAGACATGCTACCCAGGCAAAATACAAGAAAGAAAGAGAGTAGAAGAATACAGAAGGAGTAAGCCCGGAAACGATAACGCTAATCTGTTTCTACCAAACATAATGAAAAGACGAAAAGAATGAAAGAAAGAAAAAAAGAGTGAGAGAGAATTAAATTAAGATTATTATACTTTTAGAAATTGATCTATTTTACAATAGTAAAGATATCAAACGTTGTAATAATTAAATTATCATACTGTGGCATATCCACAGGTCTTGCTAGTACAAATGTAATACTCCAGGCATGTTGTCTAAAAATATAGGAAAATCTACATTTATCATTGATGAGCTTTTTTGTTTTTGTTGTTCTATTCCATTGATCCTATCGCTAACAAATATAGGTTGATTAATACTCAGATTTTTTCCAATATGGCCGACATAAAAGAAACCCATAAAAAAGAGCGGGAAATGACTGTTTAATGATGCGACAAGCTGTGTAGACAGATCGGCGATATCGTGTCTGTATTAAACAAAAATAAACCTAATAAAAAACAAGCGAGAATTATATAATTGGATGATCAGATTAGAAAGTAAACTCATTACTACCCATAATGCCACGCGCAATATATATGAACATTCCTTCACACCAAAAGAAAAAAAAAAGGCAAGAAGATCAGACGATATCCCGCAGAAAATTATTACGGATACACACTACGCAAATTATTTAGTACTTCTCTCAAATACACCTGCTCAAGCTGAATGTCTGCTGCATAGCCTGGAGCAGGCAGCAAGAGACATTAGTCTCTAAGTGAGCTCAGATAAAACAGATTTAATTTGTTTTAATTAACATAACGCCACCTCCTCATTATATGGTAATAATAATAATAATGGACTATTCCGTTTTTATTACAAAAAAGAATGGGAAGACATGATACACAGGCAAATTACAAGAAAGAAAGATAGTAGAAGAATACAGAAGGAGTGAGTGCGGAAACGATAACGCTAATCTGTTTCTACCAAACATAATGAAAAGACGAAAAGAAGGAAAGAAAGAAAAAAAGAGTGAGAGAGAATTAAATCTAAGTGAGCTCAGATGAAACAGATTTAATTTGTTTTAATTAACATAACGCCACCTCCTCATTACATGGCAAACCTGTGAAATTATATATATATATATATATATATATATATATATATATATATATATATATATATATATGCTCCCATAAATTTGGTATGAGCTCTCTAAGGGGTGATCTAAATTAACTTTCACTACTAAGCAATGATCGTTTGCTCACAAAGTAGATCTCTCTGTGATCGTAAAATATATAAACAAACCTATGTATTTAATAGTTTAAACACCAGCCCCGCTGCAGCAGCTGTCAGTGGCCGATGGGATAAGAAATCAGGCTGGCAAACAGCCAGTCAGAGTTCGACCATAGCCAAGGATAGTTGTTGTGTCTAGCCACACTGAAGAGGCGGGAAACGCCGAAACACGGGTCTGTGGATGATTTACTACCTACCTATATATATATATATATATATATATATATATATATATATATATATATATATAATCATTATTATTATAATGGAGATTGTGTATTTTTTCTGTCGGTAACCGAAACTATATTACTACTGAAGTCACAATTTTCTTAGTTATTTACGTCACATTCTCCATGATTTTATTTTTTATTTAAACCCCAATTAGTAATAAAATTGTTTTACATTATTAATACCATTGACAATATCTATATACTTATAACATGCAATTGTATTCATATATACAACAAAATAGCGGTTTACAGTGTGAATGGGAAGGTTAATTTGAATATTGATATTAAAAATTTGATTTTAATGAATATGTGCCTATCATTATTGATTTCTAATTATTTGGTTTTATCTTAATAAATATGAGCAAATATATCGAGGCTACATCTTAAAAAAAAACATTAACAAGAAGAAATAACTAATTTTATTCTTTACTTCTTATTTTAACTAAATAGTTAAATTAGGAAAACTTAGCAATGAAAGACGGGAGTGATGAAAGAGTAAGTTTCAGTTGTTCTATTTTTAGATTATAACCCTCAGTGTTTCAAATATTTTTATCTGTTTTCTTATTCAGTTTAATTAACTTTTCTAATTCAATATAATATTTTATTACATTAAATCTTAAATACTTGCACCCAGAGGGTGCATATATATATGTGTATGTATGTATGTGTGTGTGTGTATCTGTGTGTGTGTGTGTGTGTGTGTTGTGGTTGAGAATAGAGGAAAAATGTGAATGTAACAACACACCAACTAAATTCAACTGAAAAAAAACACCAACAAAACGACTACATACACTTATATTCCCAACAGAACAACAAAATCAAAACGGGCCTTATAATCGGCTTCTACCTACGGGCACTGCGCATATGCAATACCTAGAAGAAGAATACAAATGCATAGAAAACTCCCTCACAACTTTAAAATACCCTATACATTTCATTTTAAACGCCAAGGAAAAAGCCTTGAAAATATACTCAAACACGAAAACAAAAAACATTACCACTACCACCACACTTCCCCCTACACCCACAGACCTTTAACCCTACAAACCAACATACACAACAAACTACTCTATGACAAACTAACCAGTCTAGAAATAAAAGTCCTACAAACTACCTCCCAAACAATTAGGGGCCTCATCAGCTCCTCCACGCACACAAACGCTTTTAACACCTCCAATGGCGGCATTTACACCATTCCATGCAATGACTGCAACAAAAGATACATCGGAGAAACCCAACGAAGACTTGACAAACGTATCTATGAACATAAAAGATCGATAAAGATAAATGACACACATGGCAGACTTCGATCACACATTCAACTTCAATAACGCATTGCTGCTCAAACCCATACATAATAAGAGCCTACGCCGTCTATGCGAATCGGCACTAATTGCAAACTGCAGAGTGATAAAGCAAAGACTAGGCTTTTTCAAACTTGACATGCCTATTGCAAAAATCATAGCCCACGACAACAAAATCAAATTCGAAAATGTGTAAAAAAAATCCAAACGAAAAATCCAAAGAGAAACTTTCCACTCCTAAATGTTCACAAACCTCTGCTGACAAACATCATCGTACACTGACCTATACTCTGACTATCAAATTTCTTCAAAGGCAACATATCGATCAACACCCCACATAAAAGACACACCCTCCTCTCTTACTCCCCCTCTGTCCTTCTCTTATCCAATTAATTTTTAAACATTAAAAAGCAGAAAATAAATGCATTTATTTCAACAAACCTTTAAGGATTTCTCTAAAATATTTTTAAAACAAAAATATCCCCGATTCCTAGGTACACATTTGACATCACACATTTGACCCACACTTTCAATATCAAATTCTTTTCTAAATCAACTGACTGACCCCATAAAATACCATTCCTCACATCCTAAGCCCACCCCGACTTTCTTTCTCATTCCTCTATACTACACACCAGAACCCTCCCTTTCTCTGTCTCCTTACCCATTTACATTGTCACTATAAAAGTAGAATGTACAAACACTTAAGTCAATAAATAAATTTTGAAAAAGCTTCAGCCAATAATTCACAAACACCGTGTTTCGACGTATCACGTCTCTTTAGGGTGGCGAGGCATTTGCAGGCTACCTCCAGCCGGGATGGAAACCCGATCGATTCATCATCAGTCCTTAAACACTCGGCCATCGTCACCAGCAAACTGGAAGGGGGATTTTAACTGATAAATACACACGTATGTATATATGTAAAGCTCGCAAGAGAGTGCTCCGTCCTTCTTATAGGATATATATATATGCGAATTTGTAGGCGCATATTTATAGAGGGTTTTGTTATTGTTGGCGGGAATCTCCCGTACGCCGGAGGATGCGAGTTTTTGAATGATATATATATATATATATATAATATATATATATATATATATATATATATATATATATATATATATATGCATGTGTGTGTGTGTGTGTGTGTGTATGTTGGTAGTTTTTTTTATAGTATTGGAGAATTGAAAATAAAGTTCTCGATTACGAGTTTTAAGAGCTGTATGTTTATTTATTCATTAGAATGTACAATACATTTAAGGTGCGATTGTTACCATTGGTTTCAAAGCAGTATGTTAGCCACTTATCGTCAAGTCAAGGCGCCCGTTATATATATATATATATATATATATATATATATATATATATATATTATATAGAGAGAGAGAGAGAGAGAGAGAGAGAGATTAAGGAAATAAATTTAAGGAGAAAACATGAAAAAAGTAAAAGAAGAAAATAATAAAAAGATAAAAACATGAATGAAAAGAATAAAAATGTAAGCAAGGCAGAAGGTGAAGAATAGAAAGAGAAAGAAGGAAAAAACTGAGAAGAAGAAGAAGAAGAAGAAGAAGAAGAAGAAGAAGAAGAAGAAGAAGAAGGGTGATGGGGTGGGAAGCGAAGAAGGAGAGAAATTGTGAAATGGCAATATGACAAAAAGCACGAATTCGACAATATTCGGATCTGAGCATTATTCTTGTAATAGCTTCGAACTAGAAACCATAACTCCCCCTATTCCATCTAAGTAATTCCCGCCCAAAATCAGAATCTCAACCGGAAGTTAATTGGCAACCGGCGCATGAGCAGTGCCGCCATTATTCCAACGTCTTCCTTATAATCATTCCCTTAAAACATCCAAGTTATCCAAGAAAGAACACTCGACGTTGTCTTCGTTCTCTTTTCTTATTTTTATAAAAATTTGTTTTAAACATTCCTATCAAGAATATGCACCCTTTATGCGTAAGTATTTAAGCTTTAATGTAATTAAATATACTAGCAAAATAAAAAAACGCCCTTTGGGCAACGTAAAATAAATATTGCCTGAGGGGATGGGAGTTGAAAATTTAATATCAGAGAGTTTGTATCATAAGTAAAGTAAAATCATCAAATTTATTAAATGAGTAAAAAATAAAATAAATTTATTAAAGGATTAAAAAATTAAAAAATTGAAATGGAAACTTTGTTCTGATAACTTAAAATATATATTAAAATAAAACAAACTATAAATAGATAGATAATACCAGCTATGTATTTATTAAAACTTGTTTGAAAAACCAATGAGGACTGTCTAACATTGCATGCTCAAATTTTGAGTGTATTTATTCTATGTTATGACGATTTTGGATAGTGTGACGTAAGCAGTGACGTAGTTTTTGTTACAGACAAAAACCGGAAGCGAATCTCCATTATTAATAGATTAAACCCGCAGGATCTGTGGATATAAAACAGTATGCTGATTTGATTATTATAACGTTTGATTGCTTAAAAGCTATTGCGAAATACTTGAATATGTAATAAGTATAATAATCTTGATTTAACTCTCTCTCTCTCTCTCTCTCTCTCTCTCTCTCACTTTTTTCTTTCTTTCCTTCGATTGAAGCATAATAGCGTTATCGCTTCCGCGTGTTCATCCCCTCTCTCTATATTTTCCCTACTTTCTTTCTTTCTTATATTTTTTGTGTATCATGTCCCTTTTCTTCACTTTCTTTCTTTATCATAAAAATGGAATGGTCCATTATTTAGCTGAGGTGACGACACTCATAAATCGTCCAAGATGAAATGCAAAATTGTAAATCCTGATTATCTGATGTCGCTTATCCGCTTAATTCTTATTTCTACAAGAATTAAGCAGATAAGTGACACCAGATAATCAGGATTTACAATTTTGCATTTCATCTTGGACGATTTAAACTATCTCATTTTTAACCAGAGGGTGTTGCAATATGATAACAGTCGGAAGATTAAGGAACACGAGTATTGATTTATAGATTAGAAAGAGTAACGAAATTAAATAAGAACATATATCAAATGATTACTCTTATTTTAACAATATGTTAATTGGTTTCTATATACAATCATTCATAGGATTGATTTTAGTACGTTGGAAAATAAAGCAATAATATTACAGATCAATGAGACCAAGTAATTATTTATTAAACCCAGTTTTGTTAAAACCAGTAGGCAAATTAACCACACCATGTATAATGTAAACCTTTATTTCTTAGCGATATATAAGACACATTGTGGATTTTTTAACCCACTAATAACATGGGCTGTTTTGAGGCAGATTTTCATAGAGACCTCGTTAATAAATAAGATTTATTCTATATAAATGATTTTAACTATAAATCAAATACTCATTGATAAACTTACAAAATTCCTGAGGGTATGGTGACGTAAGTTGTGACGTAGTTTCGATTACAGACAGGCCCGAAACTCCATTATTAATTGATTATTGTTTTGTCTTTTTCGTCAAATTTCTTTTTATTTCGTTTTACAAAGTGGGCGGAAAATCACGGTTTCTTGCGACAGTAATTCAAATTTAGAGGTTTTGAAATTAAAAATTGAATTGTCGATGGTTATCAAAATGGTTAAATGTTTAGGTATTGGACATGTATATCGAAAAGGGTGGAGGTCCCCTTATAAAAAATGTGATATTGTGATATTTAAAAAAAGAAGTATCTGGTATCTTCTAAAGAAGGCGGCTTCATTGCTGAAATGAGGTAACCAAGCGAGTACATGGTACTATTAGTATTTTTGTAATTTAACGATTCTAGTTCTTTTCGATAATAACAACATAAATAAAATTATTCTAATCAATTATTATTCTTATAAACCCATTCCAATCTGATTATTACATCGTTTGATTACTTAAAAGATCAGTTAAATGAGTTGCATATCTTTATTAAATGATAAATAACTTTATTAGTTAAGTTAAAAGTTAAAGTTAATAAAACAAATACTGCGTTATTCGGACTATTGTCCCCATCTTCATTGTTATTTGTTCCCAAAATTCACACTCAATTGTCCAATTGGACACATGGCCGAGTTGGACACAAGGCAGTTATGTTATGGAAGCCGAGTTCAATCCTGAGTGAAAGCAGTTAGAAAAATAATTAATTAACACAACTCCTACCCCAGCTATGGTTAGCGGAATGAGAACAGCATACCCCCGTGGAATAAATAAAGGGCTAGGTTCAAAGTTCCGTGATGGCTCCCGATTACGACAAGTTCCCGAGTTTGAAAAGAAGGTTCCCGACTCCTAGAAGGTTCCCGAGTCCGACAAGAAATACCTGAAGAAGGCCGGAGGGTATATTGGCCAAAACGTTGTACAAATAACAATGAAGATGGGGACAATCTTCCAAATAACGCATATAATACTAATCTTCAAGCCTAATCTCAAACATTCAGAGAAATAAAAAAATACATGATGATATGCATTAAAAAATAGTTTATAATGAATTATTTTGATCTTATTATCTAGATATTTAAATGAATTATTTATACTAGCAAAAAAAGGGGTATATAACGCTTACTTAGACAACATTCTTTCCATTTTAAGTCCTGATGAAGGTTTACTAAAACTGAATCGTTATAACGTTGACTTCACCATCAAGAATAAATTCATCTTTTTTTAATATTTCGTGTTTTATTTTTAATTTTCTACTTTCTACGGTGGATATTTACCAACCCTCCACATGAGCAAAATATGGCACAGTGTAAATTTTTAAGCGGAGTTTAACAAGTTTAAATTCAATTTTTCCTTATCCTAGATCAGTTGCCGAACCAATGTTAGAGTCCAGTCTGCCCTACTATTTACCAATAGCTGAAGAAAGATAAATTAAGTTTATATCTTTCACAAAGTTATTTTTAATTTTTCTCCCTTATTTCTTTTTTCCTTTTCTTTTTTCTTGTACTTCTTTTCTTTCGTTTTTCTTCTTTTTTTTCTTTTTCCTTTTCTTTTACTTCTTTCTTTCTTTACTTTCTTCTTTTTCCT
>CM042162.1:15130386-15150386 GCA_023376005.1 Doryteuthis pealeii
TTGAAGACCAAAAAAAAAAAAAAAAAGAAAAAAAAAAATAGTCAAATGGTAGGTTTTGAGGTCCCAACAGATCACAGGGTGAAGATGAAAGAAAACGAAAAGATAGACAAGTACCTGGACCTTGCTAGAGAATTGTAAAACTGTGGAATATGTGAAAGTGATACCTATTGTAGCTGGTGCACTTGGAACGATCCCCAAAAGTTTAGAAAACAGAGTAGAGGAACTGTAAACCAGAGGAAGAATTGAAACCAGACAGCAACATTGTTGAGATCGGCTAGAATAATCAGAAGAGTCCTGGAGATCCGAGGATACTTGCTGTCACTCAGCCTCTATGATATGACCACCAGGTCGGTCTGGTTTGAAAAAAACTCTCAACGAATGAAATAATAATTAATTGATAACTGAGTGTCCGATTTTCTGATCTGAGCATATATTTCTCTATATATAAAGAAAGGTCTATGTACAGGGTGTTCGGGATAAATTTGACATATTTATATTTGGTTATTTTTCTCCGTAGATTGGAGGTATTGACGCACACTACGCATCATTTAAAAGCTTGGACCCTTCTTCATTCATATACGTGACGACAGATAGAATGGATGACTGGAACCCACCTGAATCATGGAAGAGAATAAATTGTATCATCATGATCTGCGCCGGACATCAAAATAAGGAGATTATGGTTGCTGCCCAATGCTCCCTGAACACT
The DNA here is from genome assembly GCA_023376005.1 of Doryteuthis pealeii. NCBI lineage: Eukaryota > Metazoa > Mollusca > Cephalopoda > Myopsida > Loliginidae > Doryteuthis > Doryteuthis pealeii. The sequence continues at coordinate 15,131,096 of CM042162.1, forward strand.
GTAAAAATAATCAGGCATCAACTGGAGAATTGCAATGGAGACTACGAGGCTGTGACTAGAAGAAACCAACATAACAAATGATCTGATTGCGTTCGTACAGCACAATTCCTCGAAAACCTACAGAAAAAAAAGTGTTGGAGGACCCCCAGATGCCTACGTGGAGTTTCTAAACACTGTAGTCAAGCCCTGGATAACAAGTGTAGCCAATGGTAGGCCATATGTATGGCAGCAGGATTCGGTGCCCTGCCACACCTCTGTCAATCAGAAAGCTGTGTTCAAAGTGGGTGTCACGTTTGCTCACAGTCGCTCAAAAACAACAACGCGTCGACGATTCAGGGTATTGTTTGCAACTGTTTCAACGCAACAAAAATATCTTTTGCGTAAATCTGTGACAATCGATGAAACATGGATCCACCAATTCATTTACGAGTCAAATCGGCAGTCAGCTGAGTGGACAGCAGCAGGTGAAATCCGCCCAAAGCGATCAAAGTCGCAAACATCAGCTGGCAAAATGTTGGCCTCCGTAGTGTTCAAAGAATGAATTAAACAAAAACATCTTCAGCATAAAATAACCCAATAAGGGTTGACATGCCGTAAAACCCAACCAACAAACCAAAAAACCAGCCAATCAACCTAGCGGTATACTAACTTTGCCTCACTCGGCGCTCCATTCTCTCTCTCTCTCTCTCTCTCTCTCTCTCTCTCTCTCTCTCTCCCTCTCTCTGTACGTATATGTGAGAATCTTTCCCTTTCTTTCTTTCTTTCTTTCTTTCTTTCTGTTTCACGGTGCTTTTTACTCCTTTTTTTAAGACTCTCTTTTTCCTCTTCATTTTTCTTTCATTCTTCTTGGTCTTCTTTCCTCCTTTTCCCTTTAACCCTTACATATCCACAGTCACACACACAGAAGAGAGAGAGAGAGAGACAGACAGACAGACAGACAGACAGAGGGAGAGAGAGGGGAAAGATTCCACACAACGTACGCGAGAGAGAGAGAGAAGAGAGGAGAGGAGAGAGAGAGAGAGAGAGAGAGAGGAGAGAGAGAGAGAGAGAGAGAGAGAGAGAGAGAGAGAGAGAGGAGAGAGAGAAAGAGAAATATTCTCACACACACGTACGCAGAGAGAAAGAGAGACAGACAGACAGACAGACAGACAGAAAGGGAAAGATTCTCACATACACATACAGAGAGAGTGAGTGAGTGAGAGAGAGAGAGAGAAGAGAGAGAGAGAAGACAGACAGACAGACAGCAATTCACACACTCATCGTCTTTTATTAACCCTTTAACGGCAATTGTTTAGACCTCTTAAATGTTTATCAACTCTTGTGTGTCGAGAAATGCAATTGTGTCTAAATTTCCTAATGAATTATCTACTTACAAAAATAAACTGTCCCGACAAAGCTTTATTGTTTTGTTTTGTTTTGTTTTTATTGCAAAAAGCCGACAATTGCAATTAAGGCAAAAAGCGTAAACAAGAGAATTAACAAAAAGTCTTTCTAATTCATCAGGATAATAAAAAATCTATCAATAATGGAGATTCGCTTCCGGTTTTTGTCTGTAACTGCTTACGTCACTATACCCGAAATCGTCATAACAGAATAAATACACTCAGCATTTCAGCATGCAACATTAGACAGTCCTCATTGTTTTTTAAAACAAGTTTTAATAGATACATCCCCAGTATCATATATTTATATATAGTTTGTTTTATTTTAATAGATATTCAAAGTTAATAGAACTTAGTTTCGATTTCAAATTGTTTTATTTTTTTTACTCCTTTAATAAATTTAATAACTAATCATAAAAAAAGGGTAAGAAAGTGGTGAAAGCATAAATTTATGGGAGAAAGAGAGAGAGAGAGAGAGAGAGAGAGAGAGAGAGAGAGAGAGAGAGAGAGAGTTGTTGGATGGTTGGATTTTACGGCATGTCAACCCTTGTTGGGTTATTTTATACCAGAGACGTTCTTTTATTCACTATTCTTGATGGTATTCAAATTTTTTTCAAAAAGCCTGAATCTGTGGATATATATACATAGCTCTGCTGATGAGGCCTAATAGGCCGAAATGTACATACAGAGATTGATTTTTCTCGATTTGTTTAGCCATACATTTAATAGGTATTCCCGCCTAATTCATTATTAATTAATTAATTTTCAAAATTAGGTACGACTCCAATTAAGCACTTATTCTCCAAAAAATTATCGGCAAAAAGCCATTCAAAACAAACCGTGTTTACAACTTATCATATCGTCGTGTAATAAAAAAGTCACTAGAAGTGGAATATTAACCTACTCTAAACAAATCATAAAATCTAAGAAGTCCGGTTAGTGTAGGGGTTATGAGATCGGCCTGTCAGCTTGGCAGTCCGGTTTCAAATCACGCACAGGGCGGTCTTCCGATCTATAGCTCTGCTGATGAGGCCTAATAGGCCGAAATGTACATACAGAGATTGATTTTTCTCGATTTGTTTAGCCATACATTTAATAGGTATTCCCGCCTAATTCATTATTAATTAATTAATTTTCAAAATTAGGTACGACTCCAATTAAGCACATATATATATATATATATATATATATATAATATATATATATATAGAGAAGAGAGAGAGAGAGAGAGAGAGAGAGAGAGAGAGAGGAGATTGGTTGGTTGGTTGGTTTGATTTTTCTGCATTGTTATAAACACAACAAGAGCTGACATGCCGTAAAACCCAGCCAACAACCAACCAACCAACCAATCTCTCTCTCTCTCTCTCTCTCTCTCTCTCTCTCTCTCTCTCTCTCTCTCTCTCTCTCTCATAGATTCAGGCTTTTCAACAAAACGAATGACTTAAAGAAAGTCAGAAAGGAATATAAAAGTTAGGAATGAAAAAAAAGGTGTATGCAAAAAGGTGGATGCAGTGAACAACTGACTGATCAGTTATCTATTGTTAATCGATGGGCAAATCGATAAAATAGCATTTTTGGCGGGAATAGGAGAGCTAAGAATAAATTGTTATAAAAAGATGGCGATCGAAAATAATCGAAATGTCTCTACGTTGGTTAAATGATCGGTAGGCAGGTAACATTTAGTCGAGATCGAACTAGATCTTATCCCCTCCCCACTTATCCAATAATGAAAGAGAAGAGAGAGAGAGAGAGAGAGAGAGAGAGAAGAAAAGAAAGAGAGGAAGAAAGAGAGAGAGGAGAGAGAGAAGAAGAAAGAGAGAGAAGAGAAAGAGAGGAAGAAAGAGAGAGAGGGAGAGAGAAGAAAGAAAAGAGAGAGAAAGAATAAAGAGAAAGAGAGAGAGAGAGAGAGAGAGAGAGAGAAGAGAAAGAGAGAAAGGAAGAAGTGGGACAGAGAGAGAAGGGTGCGGAAAAAGTGCGCGCACGAGAGAGAGAGAGAGAGAGAGGGGAAGTAAGTACGCGTGAGAGAGAGCGAAGAGAGAGAGGGGGAGAAGAGAGAGAGAGAAAGAGAGAGAAGAGAAGAAAGAGAGAGAAAGAAAAGAGAGAGAAAAATGAAGAGAAAGAAGAAGGTCGAAAGAGAGAGAGAGAGAGAGAGAAGAGAGAGAGAGAGAGAGAGAGAGAGAGAGGGGGGTATGTATGTGAAAAATACCGGGGCAATAACTTACATTAGAAACAGATGTATAGCGACGTCATTATTATTTACGATCGGTTTGTTGTAGAACTAATCATGTTAGCCCAGCGCTAATGTAGTGAAAGGGTCCTTTTTTGTAGTCTTGCACAAGAAATATATTAAGAAGCGCTTAGCGCAACGGTTATGGAATCGGCGCATCGGTTTCAAATGCTGGACGGAGATGTTTGCGTTTCATTTCGCTGTAATGCCCTGGGAAAAGGCATGAATCTATCTTTCCTCCTCCACCGAGTTATGAGCAAACAAGCTGAGATCTTCTGCCTGGTTAATGAAACCAGTTGAGGGAAAAGAAAACCTGAATTCAAACAGTTGTTGATATCGAAGGGGTTGACTGACTCATAGGGTTAGTAAAAAAATAATAAAAACGGGTCCCCTTGATGAGCCCATTCAGCTTGGGAAAAAGAAAAAAGTCATGATTTGTTCTGCCTCAACTATCGTCCCTTACCGCGCACTTCCCAAGCTGAAAGGGCTTATCAAGGGGACTCGCTTTTGAATGCGTTCAGGCCATCAAGAGGTCCGTAACGACGGAGCTGATAGACATACCAGAAGAATCCTTCAAGCAGGACAGAGAAGCATGACGGAGAAGGATGGTAAAGTGCATTAGATTCAAGAGGGGACTACTTTAGAGGAGAAAATATTTAGTTTGTTATTTCTCTGAATGTCTGAGATGAGGCTTGAAGATTAGTATTATCTGCGTTATTCGGACTATTGTCCCCATCTTCATTGTTATTTGTACAACGTTTCGGCCGATATGCCCTCCGGCCTTCTTCAGGTATTTCTTTAAAGTAGAAAGTTGAAAGTTCCGTGATGGCTCCCGATTACGACAAGAAAAGTTTACCGAGTTCGAAAAGAAGATTCCCGAGTCCGAGAAGGTTCCCGAGTCCGACAAGAAATACCTGAAGAAGGCCGGAGAGTATATCGGCCGAAACGTTGTACAAATAACAATGAAGATGGGGACAATAATCCGAATAACGCAGATAATATTTAAAATTATTTAGATTTTAAATGAATTGTTTGTGACAACAGTCGCATTACTTTTCAGACACACCTCGTATGTCGTAGTATAATGGTTAGCAAGCTAGTGTCGTAGATCCGTTACTAGTGAAAAGCTCGCTGGGTGCCGCATACTTGTAACCTCATGTCAAATCATATTTGTAGGGTATGGTTTTTTTTACCATTTGACCCTTTAGGCACCCCTTTTTGATCTCGATTAAGAAGGACATGTTTTTCATTTACACCATCAATATCCGGTTGTTTGTTAACAGATGATTTTTAGAGTTTTTGTTTTAAATTATAAAACTAACCCCTAACCCTAACCCCTAACCCTAACCCCTAACAAACAACCGGATATTGACGGTGTAAATGAAAAAAACATGTCCTTCTGAATCGAGATCAAAAAGAGGTTCCTAAAGGTCATATAGTCCGTTTTTTGTTTTTTTTATAAAACAGTTTTATGAAATAGTTCAAATTCAAATGGTGCATATTTGGTGATTGATTAAATTTCAATTTACCTTGCATGAAAGACAATACATATACAAAACGTTACCCAGAACCATTAAGAACAAAAACAAAAAAATCAAAGATGGCTATCCTTTAAATCGTAGGAAAAAAAAAGGTATTTGGCGCCTATGGTGACTACTCGCATTGAATTTTGTAGCATATCAATCTTTTCTAGCAAAAATAATTTTAAAATTCCACTTTATTTGACATGAGTTAGAATTACATGAAACATATTCACAATGCTAATTAATTATAATGCAATATGATAGTTATAATTCCTTATTAACTAAATTTCACTTATATTGACATAGGTTAGATTAGCATAACCTTATTCTTAACATACATTAATTATAATGCAATATAATAGTTATAATTCATTATTAACTGAATGTACAAAGAAAGAATAAAAGACAAAGGGGAAAAAGAATTGTTCACCAAACTTAGTGGCGCCTTTAAACAGGTCACGTGACACGCCAATCGTCTTGTAAATACAAAGCAGTCCCGGAAATGCAACTCACAAGCCGCACCCCCATATGCCAAAGGGACTATTTTAGTTGATATAATTTTACAACAATACACTGCTTTAAGATTGTGCTGCATACACCTTTTAAAAAATTCCTTGCTATCGGGTTCTATGTTCTTTCACTACCATATTCCATCGGGTCGTATCAGGTTGGAGATCTTCTTTGTCGGGGGCGTCTGTCCGATTCCCGGTTCCATTTTCTGTTCTTTTAATCAGGAACACGGAGACATATTTTTGGTTTACACTTTTATTATATATTTCCTGATATCTGAACATATATATACAAGGTGTGTCAAAAAGTATCGAGATTTAAGCTGTATTAACCAAAAATAAACAATAAATGTAAGGAGATTTAAGCTGTATTTGCTAAGAATAAACAATAAATGTAACGTTAATTTTTTTTTCAGAAAACAAGGTGTGTAAAACAGTACAGATTTTAAAACTGTATTTACCAAGATAGAAATGAAGAATGAATTAAACATTATTTTTTCAGAATGCGAGGGTGTTAACACACCTACCAAAAATCTTGATACTTTTTTGAAACACCTCATATCTTATTATAATGGAGATCTGTCTGTAACCGAAACTATTTTACTTCTCAAATCGGATCTCGTTTACATTATTAATACTGTTAACCATATCTACATACTAACAACATGCATTATATTTATATATACAACAAAATAGCGGTTTACAGTGTGAACGGGAAGGCTAATTTGCATATTGATATTAAAAATGTGATTTTAATAAATATGTGCTCAGATTGATTCTAACTGTTTATAATGAATATAAGCAAAATCTCTTCAATGAATCTTAAATGAAATCCATTAAAAAAAAAATAACGGTCATTTTATTCTTTACTTCCTCTTTTAACTAAATACTTGAATTAAAAAAAATAACAATGACTGATGGAAGAGTAATTTCAGTTGTTCCATTTTTTCGATATACTCCCTCTGTTTCAAATCATTTTATCTGCATTCTTATTTAGTTTCATTAGCTTTTCTAATTTAATACGATATTTTATTACATTAAAACTTAAATACTTGCACCCGGAGGGTGCATATATTTGCTAGTATACATATATATATATATATATGAGACAGTTTGAGGACTCAAAGAATACATCAAACAGAGCAAAGAAAAACTAATTACAGCTGCCATTAACAGAAATTGCAACACATGGATAAGCAGAAATGCAACAAAACTAGAAATCATTAATGGGGGAAAAACTATAAGGGTGCCTCAAGCGACAAACTGGAGAGATTACACACGAGAAGACCTGGACATAATTTACGAAAGGGAAACCTCTAGAGAGGGAAACCTCTTTGCTAATATCAACACAAAATAATGCTATTAGGACCAATTATACTGAATCTAAAATAGATAAGACATAAATGTATAATAAGTATAGTTATTTAGTAAGCTTAGCTTAGATGTGGCACAAGGCCAGAAGCACAGGGTACCCAGTGAGAAATCGAACTCACTAACAATGGTTTGCTAATCTAGCTTGCTAACCATTACATTATGTGTGGTGCCTAAAATAGTCAAACAGAATTGTAAGTATAGGATGTGTGGAGACAAAGCCTCATCTAAAATATACAAAACTTGGTTATTTCCTAGTTGAATAACATGATATTACAGGGTGACCCAGTAAAAACGGAACCCAAATTATTTATTTTCCCATTAAACTAACCCTAAACCACAACCCCAACCCTAACCCTAATCCTAACGCCCCCTAGTGGAGTAACATGATATTACAGGGTGACCCAGAAAAAACAGAACCCAAATTATTTATTTTCCCATTAAACTAAACCTAAAACCCCAACCCCAACCCTAACCCAAAACCATAACGCTAACCCTAAACCCTAACCCTAAACCATAACCCTAACCCCCATAGTTGAGTGACATAATATTACTGGGTGACCCAGAAAAAACAGAATCCCCAAATTTTGTAATAAAACTGTTAATTTTAAATAAAACTCCAAAAGGGTTTTAGGGTTAGGGTTAGGTTAGCGTTAGGGTTAGGGCTACGGTTGGGGTTAGGGTTAGTTTAATGGGAAAATAAATAAATAATTTGGGTTCTGTTTTTTCTGGGTCACCCATGTTACTCAACTAAGAAAAACCCAAATAAGGTTGTTCAGGATTTGAACTGCTGCCGCTGACTCCATTTCCTTTCAACGATAACCATAAAACGATGAGCGCCTCCGTAACTTGACAAATGAACAAATTAAACAATTTAGATTTTGGGTAACATCTCATATATATACGTGATCGAGTGTTGTTCCGCATAAAGAAGTTTTTTTATAGTCATGTGTACATCCGTACAAGTATATTGTTATCTTTTATTACTTACACAGTTTAAAGAGAGAGAGAGAGAGAGAGAGAGAGAGAGAGAGAGAGAGAGAGAGAGAGAGAGAGAGAGAGGGGGGGAAACAACTATTGCTTCAAAGATTTTTCTACAACCACAATAAAAAAAGAGAATAATTATTCTGCTTTTTGGCGTCAGTTAACACATAAAAAAACTATTGAAAAAAAAACTTCAAAACGGACAAAATGCGAATACAGAGACATAAACACGAAGTTTCGCAAACACTTTAAAGATTACCCCCTCACTGTACCCCACAAAAAAGAGATTGGGAAATGATAGTTCTGTCAAAAAGGGTTAAACAAAACATTTTCAAGTTTTACTATCAAATCCAACTTCGAGCATTGGTTTCCATCACATCATCAAAGTTAAAGTTTTGTTTGGTTTGGTTTGTCGGTTTTGACGGCATGCCAATCCTTTTTGGGTTATTTTATGCCGAAGGCGTTTTGTTTTATTCATTCTTAATAAGTATTCAATATCTTTTAAACTCAATTTTTTTTATTCCATTTTTAACTCAATTTTTTAACTCAATTTTTTTAACTCAATTTTTTAAAACTCATGTAATAATTAATTGAGAGTTACTTCCCCTGTTTTATTATTACCTCCTCTTTGTGTAAATCTTTAACTTTCTGAAAGTATATAAACACCCAAGAAACTACAACTGTATTCTAAGTAGAATACATTTTCTAAAGCCCAGACGTGTGTTCATTTATTATTACAACTCAATTAAAAAAAAAAAACTCAATTTTTTAAAACACATTTTTAAAACTCAATAATTATTTTCTATTTGACCCATGAATTGAACCCTAACAGGCTCTACCACTCCGCTGCAGGGTGGACCTGGGATTAATATCAATGAAGGACAGAAATGGTGTATTGCATGTGCACGGGACAATAGACTGCTCAGCCACCACGATCCTGTCCTCAGGCATTACGGGTCACTATACACTGCCAACAGGGGTTATTTTATCCCTAGCCAATTTGGAATAGTGTCAATTTATATTTATATGCTTGTGTATTTGTTTCTTTATGTTTTTTGCACACTGGTATAATATATCAGGTATTACTATCTAATACAAACAATTTGCACACAGTGTTATTGTTTTAAGTAATTCTTTCTGTGATAATAAAAGACGTGATTACCTCCCTTTGGAGTGGTTGGGTTATCTTCCCTTGATCGGGACTATATAAATTCAAATTTGTCTCATTTAAATTTCTATTAAATAATATTCATTTGTTTGCACAGAGTTACAAGGTATGTCTGAAAAGTAATGAGACTGTTGTCACAAACAATTCATTTAAAATCCAAACAACAAGCTAAATGTTTTCTCTTCTAAAGTAGTCCCCTCTTGAATCTAATGCATTTTCCCATCTTTCTCTGTCACGCTTCTCTGCCCTGCTGGAAGGATTCTTCTGGTATGTCTATCAGCTCCGTCGTTACGGACCTCTTGATGGCCTCATCACATTCAAAAGCGAGTCCCCTTGATAAGCCCCTTCAGCTTGGGAAAAAAAGAAAAAAGTCACGATTTGTCTTTCCACAACAACCGTTCCTTCTCGCGCACTTCCCAATTACTCCATTGCAGACGATACAGTCAGCGTATTCTAAGCCCCGCCAACAGGATGAAGATACATAGATAGATATATAAAGAAACTGATATAGAAGTAAATAAAAGAAGAAATAAATAAATAAAACAGACAGACAGACAGACAGAAAGAAAGAAAGAAAGAAAGATAGATAAGTAGGTCTTTAGTTAGATATGAAAAGACTGAGAGAGAAATATACACACACACACATATTTATACATATATTTATTTACTATATTTTTACTATATTTAAGTTGCAATTGTTACCATTGGTTTCGAAGCAGCATGTTAGCCGCTTTTCTTCAAGACAACACGCCTAGATAGATTGATAGATAGATAGACGGATAGAGTTATGTATCAATATATTGTTCTTGTGAACGATTTCGGTGATATTGGGAACAGAGAAAATATATAAAGAAAAAAAAAACAGAAAAAAAAACCCAGTTCTAACCGTTGTTTTGCACTTGGTCCGTTTTATTTTTTCCAATATTTCGGGTGGCCTCCACCCTTTATCAATATTTTTGTGTTGATAACAGAGTATAATTGAATACGAAAATAAAATAATGTAAACATGAAAAAATGAACAAGAAATGATCTGGTGTTGTTTAGCAGTTAGTTTTGTTTCGAAATCGTCTGAAGTATCCCACCTGATATATATATATATATATATATATATATATAATATATATATAAAATCTTTCCCTCACCACAAAGATTAACCCACCCACTGCCCTTCTATAAACACTTGTGTGATCCGGGTAATTCAATAAATGCTGATGAAGTTCAATTCTCCGGCGAATATACTACACATTTTTGTCTGGGTTTTGTTTCTTTCATTCCTCATATTTCTAACACACACACACACACACACACACACACACATATATATATATATATATATATATATATATATATATATATAAAGTGGAAGTAAATGCAACAATATGTAATGTTGTAAAAATTGAAAAAACACAAGCTTCATTAACGAATGATATTTAATAAGCCGACGCTGCAGTGTTTCGGTTTGTTTAATAAAAAGTATGTCTTTTCTTTCCACATATTTGAATATCAACAAAAGCAGCCACATACCAAAAGCAGAGGCTCGCAGACTTTTGTTTTCATTAATAATTTATTTTTCCTTAAACAAACGAAGGCCCTGAGGAAGATTTTGTTAAACAAACCGAAACGCTGTAGGGTAGGCTTATTAAACATAATTCGTAAATGAAATTTGTGTTTTTCAATTTTTATAATCTTAGGGTCGGTTTAGCTCAGTCAGTAGAGTGTTCGGCTAGGAATCATAAGGTTTTTGGTTCGATGCCGGTTCTCGCCAACTCAACGAATGAGTAGCACAGGGATCTGTGCGGTAAAGTGAATAACTGATGGTAGGTGGGGCGCTCCACCTCAGATGCTAAAATAATCTCCTTAGTCTAGCGCTATTGAAAAGGGGATAGACTCCTTCGCTGTCTGGCCGATACCAACATTAGACGACTTTACTTATATATATATATATATATATATATATATATATATATAGAGAGAGAGAGAGAGAGAGAGAGAGAGATATTATAGTTGTCACTCGGTCGATTTTGGCTTTGTGTTGCGAGCTAAAATTTAAGCTAGGAGCGAGCTTCAGATACTGTTATGTTAATAGCTTCACTAAAAACATATAAGTAAGTAAAGTCGTCGAGGTGGCCTAAAGTCGGTATCAGCCATGCAGCAAGGGAGTCTATCCCCTTTTCACTAGCGCTAGACCAAGGAGATTATTTTAGCGTTTGAGGTGGAGCACCACACCTACCATCAGCTCCTTACTTTACCGCACAGATCCCTGTGCTACTCATACGCTGAGTTGGCGAGGGCGGGTATCGAACTAGGAACTTTCTGGTTTCTAGCCGAACGCTCTACCGACTGAGCTAACCCGGCCCTTAAGTAAAGTAGTCGGGGCGGCCTAATGTCGGTATCAGCCAAACAGCGAGGGAGTCTATCCCCTTTTCAATAGCGGCTTCCATATTTATTAGCCTCTCCCCCCAAAAAAAATATTCATAAAAAATGAACACCAAATCAAATTACAGTACATAATTCATTACATTCTATTTTATTATGTTATTATACAATATAGTGCTATTTTTCTTATGAAAAAATCTAACAAAAGATTAGACTGTTTTTTTTGGGGGGGGGTGCGGTGGACGCGGGAACGGTTAATCGCATTTCAGATTATTTCAGTGAGAAAATTGATTTGATATACGAGAAAACTGAGTTACGGTGGAATGAATTAAACTCAGAAGTCAAGATATATATATATATATATATATATATATATATATATATATATATATACGATCAGACTTGAATATGTGTGAGTGCAAAGAAAAAGAGTTGATGAGTAATATAATTCAATGTTCACTCCAGTGCGGACGCAGACCCCGTAACCGGCCTCGATCGACCCAGAGAAGAAAAGGGATGCTGCCTAAAAGATCCAGGGTTTATTGACCAAAGCATAAATAACACCATTAGTATTTTTTTGTTTCCTTGTAGTCGTTATGTCCACTGACCCCCGGCAAGGTCCTCGTCCTATCAGCGCGTCAATTGCGCGCCAATCGAAAATTATTTCCTCTTTATAGACACACACAATGCAGACAGAGAGACGACGAGCCGAAGTTATTTGAAGATATTTCAGGCCGACCAACCAGCCACCCAAAACAAGCGGACTAATGCTGCTACTACTACTACTACTACTACTACTACTACTACTTCTACTACTACTACTACTACTACTATATAATAATAATAGATAGATAGATAGATAGTAACCGATTGAGAATGATATGAACAAAATGAGATAGATTGATAGGTAGATAGGAACAAAATATCACACACAGAATATATATATATATATCATGTCGCGCTATTAGCACGGATATATATATATATATATATATATATATATATATATAGAGAGAGAGAGAGAGAGAGAGAGAGAGAGAGAGAGAGAGAGATCGGAACTGATTGAGAAAGATAGGAACAGACTGAGATAGATAGATAGATAGATATCAATAAGCTGAGAGAGATAAATAAAAAAAAATCTAGATGGGAGCTGTACGAGAATGCTACGGGCGGTCCTGGATAAGTCGTGGAAACAGCACCCCACAAAAGAGCAACTATATGGCCACCTGCACCCCCCCATCTCACAAACCATACGAGTGAGACGGGCGAGACATGCAGGTCCCTGTTGGAGAAGCAAGGACGAAGTTGTAAGCGACGTACTACTGTGGAAGCCAGCGCATGGGCACGCTAATGTGGGCCGTCCAGCCAGGACCTACATTGACCAACTATGTAGGGATACTGGCCGCTGCACAGAGGAGCTGCCGGAGTCAATGAATGATAGGGAAGGCTGGCGAGAGATCATCATGGATATCCGTGCAAACTGTGCGACATTATGATGATGATGATGATGATATATATATATATATATATATATATATATTATATAGATAGATAGATAGATAGATAGAGAGAGAGAGAGAGAGAGAGAGAGAGAGATAGGCAGACAGACAGACATAGAGAGGGACTACGACCCGAAGTCATTCGAAGATATTTCATGCTCACCATCCAGCCAGCCCAAAAAAGCGGGAATAGAATTTTACTACTACTACTACTACTACTACTACTACTACTACATTGATAGATGAATAGATAGATATGAACAGAATCCATCACGCTTAGTAAGTCCTCTAGACGGCACCCAGAGTCATCACAGAGTGGATGAATATCAACCTTAGCTAGTCGGCTAACAATGGTGTATACATAAGTAAGTTAGTTAGTTGGTTAGCTTGATTTTACGGCTTGTCAACTCTTATTGGGTTATTTTATGCCGAAGACATAATTTTTTAATTCATTTTTGAATTACTTTAATCATTTTAAAACTAATTCTTTTTAACACATTTTTTTAACTCATCATTTTCAATTTAACCCATAGATGGTACCCCAACATGTACTACCATTCCTTTTCAGAATGGACCTTGGAGTAATGATGATGACAGACTACTCCACATTACACAGAGCTCCAAAATTGGACCTTCACTATCGGATTTTAACGTCATACCCACGACACTAAGACCCTCTGCCATCATCTTCTAGCTCATATGAAATAAAAAGTGTTGGTATTCGCCATAAGGGCAATATGATTGGGACGATCATATAGGTGCTAGGGCTTGACTTGACCAACCGATTGATCGGAGGGGCCTCTCCGACAGACCGTTTAACCTAAGTAAGGGCCAAAATGGAGTTTTGCATGTGGAGACCTTGGGAGACTTGCTGTTACTCAGACTCATCCAAACATACAGCATTGTTTAGGATCGACTAGAATACCCAGAAGAGTACCGGAGACCTGGAGAGACTTGTTGTCACTCAGAATCCAATGAAATGACACTAATTAAAACTAGTGTTAAAAACTTGAAAGATGTGCTTACGTTCAAGTCACGTTGAACGCACTGGTTCCAACTAAATCGCCAAAGTCAAGCAGCGATGAGCCTGTTCAATCCTTAGATGGGTGACCATTTAAGCAATATCAGGTATAGTACACAATCATGATGACTTGATTCGGCATTAAATAACCCGAAAAGAATTGAGATACTGTAAAATAAAACAACCAACCAACCAATCGAAATGAGTGATATAATTAATGGAAGAATTGAGACCATCCAGACAACAACATTGTTAAGATCGGCTAGAATACTTAGAAGAGTCCTGGAGACCCGATGATATTCAGACTCTAGTATATGACCACCAGCTCAGGTTGGTTTCAAAAACTCTCAATGAATGAAATAATAATAAATTAACTACTGAGTGTCCGATTGTCTGATCTTAGCACTAATAGTGTTGGCATCTTTCCGTCTACTAAAGACGATGGCGTAGTGTCCACTTATTTTTATCTGCAACTGCACGAGTGGTTGAACAGACCAATTTTTGAATAGCAATCTCTGGTGCAGTGATTGCAAACAAACGGTGATGCTTGCTGGAGATGCTGTTGTCTCTTCTTCCTTTTGGCTCTCTTTGTCGTGGTGGCTTCTTTCCTCTCTTTTTGACTCATTTTCGTTCCTTGTTTGACGAGGAGGCGCCAGGTCACACGGTCTTCTGCACAAGCCTCCCATGTGTTGGTGTTAATGTGGCATGTCTTCATGTCTCTCTTGCAGACATCTTTAAAGCGCAGGCATGGTCTCCCTACCGACCGGGTGCCCTCTACTAACTCACCATGCAGTAGGTCTTTGGGGATGCACTAATAGAATATAAAGAAACGCACATGCTTGTATGTATTTATGAGATGAGGCTTGATAAGAATCATTTTGATATTTCGGATTGTTGACTTGCTGTCACTCAGACTCTAATAAAAAAACCCCCACAAACTAACACTAAAATAAAAAAAAGAACCTTGCAAGCAGAGGAATAATATTGATAATAATACACATTGATATTATCTTTACAATAGACACTGACTCGCTCATAATAGCAATTAAGATAATTGCATCATAGATACCAAATAAACAATACAGTCATTATATTCATAATATTTTTGTGCCTATTAGAATTGTATGTTTTATGTTGTTCAGACATTTGATTTATTATAATTGAAATTTCTCTTTTAATTGATGTTAATTGTTTCAGTTGTTTGTGTGTAAAACATTCTGAAATTTATCAGCAGGACTTAATTAAGTATTGATCGACCAGAGATAGAAGTTTACCAAAATTAGTTTGATACATTATATTAGTGAATTTATAAATAATAATAATAATAATAACAACAATAATAATAATAATAATAATAATAATAATAATAATAATAATAATAATAATAATGGTTCCAGCAGATCACAGGGTGAAGTTGAAAGAAAACGAAAAGATGGATAAATACCTGGACCATGCCAAAGATTTGAAAAAGCTGTGGAATATGATACAAATTGTAGTTGGTGTACTTGGCCCAATAAACTTGAAAAAAGACTGGAGGACCTGGAAATCAGAGGAAGAATTGAGACCATCTAAACTATTTATTGCATTGTTGTAATCGGCTAGAATACTCAGAAGAGTCCTGGAGACCTAAGGAGACTTGTTTTCAGTCAGACTCCAGTGAAATACCATCAGCTAACGCTGATGTGAACTCAAAAGGTGTGAAAATAATAATAATAATAATAATAATAATAATCCAGGACAGTTGAACAGGACTAGTGTTAATTAATAAGATAAATTAGAGGAAGAATTGATTAGCTAGAACATTCAAAAGAGTCCCGCAAAAAAAAAAAATTCAGAGGATAACTCACAAGGAGTCATATAATGATGATAATCAGTGGGATATAAGGGTGAAAGTAGTACCAATTGTAGTTGGTGCACTTGTAACGGACTCTAAAAGTTAAAAAAAACAACAACAACAGAAATCAGAATAATAATTGAGATCATCCGGACAACAGTTTTATTGAAATTAGCTAGGATACTCAGAAGAGTCCTGGGCGACCTGAGGAGGCTTGTTGTCCATCAGACTCAAGTGATGTGAAAAACTTCTGGCCTTGTGTCACATCTAAGCTAAGCTTAGTAAAAAAAAAGGTGCACCAGATCTGGTACAATGGTTAACAAAATAGATTTGCAGACCATTGTTAATGAGTTCGATTCTCATGGGGCGCCCCATACTTCTGGCCTTGTGCCACATCTAAGCTACGCCTAGTAAATAACTATAGGGAATCCCACGTGGTGTAATGGTTAGCAAATTAGATTTGCAGACCATTGTTAGTGAGTTCGATTCTCACGGGGCGCCCCATACTTCTGACCTTGTGCCACATCTAAACTAAACTTAGTAAATAACTATCCTTTTCTCCTTATTCATGATATCTAATGTTCACAGAGATAATTGTTATAAATGATTTCATACACAGTACACGGCTTATTTATCACTTATAAGAGAACTTCGTAACATTAAGCCCATCAATAATAGATTAACAAATGATTTTGTCGGATCAGTAAAATACGTCTGCTTCTATATATGGAGTCAAGTTTGTGTCAGGTTACTCATTGTGCTACTGGTACTATGTAACCCAGTACTAATTATTATCTGCATTATTCGGACTATTGTCCTCATCTTCATTGTTATCTCTATAACATTTCGACCTATGTGCCCTCAGACTTTCTTCAGGTATTTTATTGTCGGACTCGGGAACCTTCTCGGACTCGGAAACCTTCTTTTCGAACTTGGGAACCTTCTTGTCGTAATCGGGAGCCATCACGGAATTTTGGCTCCCGATTACGAAACAGATAACAACGACAATAGTCAGAATAACGCAGATAATACTAATCATTAAGCCTCATCTCAAACATTCAGAGAAACCAGTAGTATCTTTTATAATCAGATCATCTGCAACTAATCCGGTAACTCCACAGATTTTATCTGGCGAGGAGGGTGGCTAGACACCCTGCAGAACGAAAAACAAGACCTGTAAGATGGAGAAGGTAGCTCTTTGCTCAACGACTAGCACATTATTTCTAAAGTCCAAACTCTCTTCATTGTGGCAGGGCCGTGTAAACATGGTAGTGTCAGAGCCATGTCGTGGAGAACTTAAATTCTTGGTAGGGTCACCCAAGCCGGACAGGTCTGACACCCAGTGGTATTAGGACCACAACCCGGCAAAAGGAACTCTGGCGAAAATCCAAAGGGCTTCTCCTTCATCATCAGGAATCAATGGCGTTTAGCACTCTTGTCACTGTGTCTGTGGAAAATCTGCGGCAAGCAAGGGCATCTCCTCCCCCTGACCAAGATATGCATGCGAGGTTTGGGGACTGCTTGTTAGTCCTTCCATGAATTCATCAACCCAGGGCGAATGCCGTTAGAGAACAGAACAGAGTCAAGTGAGAGCCTTTCTTGGATTGGACATATCAATCACGTGCCATGTCCAGTCGTGGACGCTTACGGGGATCTCCTCGACAAGAACAGACTAAAATAGACGATACCAGATATCCATACTTTCCCTCTCTATCAGACTGGTAGTTCTCTCTGTTGCAATTTTTTTATGTATTTTTATTATGGTCACCTCTACTTATAGACTCGTCGACTACCATGTGACCAGCCTTTTTATCCAATCACTGGCAGTGCTGCTGCTGCTGTTGGTGTATTTATACTAGCCGATTCTTAACCTTAGATCATTACTACTTGGATCATCTTGGACGACAGAACGTAGTACTATACCACAGGACTTATTGACTTACCAAAGGATACTATACCACCGGATACTTATTGACTTACTTATTTACTTTAAGTCCTTTTACATCTGGCCAAGGATGGCGGCCAGATACTCAACACTCTCAAACTTGACTCCCTCTTTCTCTGTCTGTCTGTCTGTCCGTCTGTCTGTCTGTCTGTCTCTCTCTCTCTCTATATATATATATATATATATGTATATAGGAAGAGCATTTATATTGCCATTGTTTTATGATATGATAAACCTTTAGTATTAAACTAAGTTTTCATTCATTTATTTGTTGATGTTAGCGTTAGAATAACTGCTAGACTAAGACAATAACGTAATCGAAGAACAAATAAAACTGTCTCCAAATAAAACCAATAACGATAATTCATTTAGTCAATACGACAACAATCGTAATACCATAAAAATATTTTATTATAATCGAGCATCCAAATTATAGCAATATAAAATGTCTATTAAAATATCATAGGTACACAGATTTTCCCTGTTGATCACAATAAATATATTAGAATGAGTGGTTTTTTTTTAAGATTAATCATTTAATCTTATTACCAATAATACAAGTCATAAAAAACAGTTCGACTAAATATCAACGTTATTTATATATACTAGCAAATATATGCACCCTCCGGGTGCATGTATTTAAGTTTTAATGTAATAAAATATTACATTAAATTAGGAAGGCTAATGAAACTAAATAAGAATGCAGATAAAAAGATTTAAACAGAGGGGGATATAATCAAAAGATAGAACAACTGAAACTTACTCTTGCATCACTCCCGCCTTTCATTGCTAAATTTTCCAAATTTAACTATTCAGTTAAAATAGGAAGTAAAGAAGAAAATTACAGTTATTTCTTTTTATTAATAGATTTGTTTTAAGATTTATGTCCGAGAATTTTGCTCATATACATTAAGATAAAACCAAACAATTAGAAATCAATAATACCAAGCACATATTTATTAAAATCAATTTTTTAATATCAATATGCAAATTAGCCTTCCCATTTATACTGTAAACCGCTATTTTGTTGTATATATAAATACAATTGCATATTAATAATATGTAGATATGGTCAACAGTATTAATAAATTTAAAATATTTTATTAATAATTGAGGTTTGAATAAAAATAAAATCATGGAGAATTGTGACTTGAGTAGTGATATAGTTTCGGTTACAGACAGAAAAACACACAATCTACATTATAATAAGATTAAAAAGTCAGTTTTAAAAATATATGTGTAATAATAAATGAACACACACGGCTGGGCTTGAGAAAGTTTTATTCTACTTAGAATACAGTTGTAGTTTCTTGAGAGTTTATATACCTTCAGAAAGTTAAAGATTTACAAAAAGGAGAGGTAATAATAAAACAAGGGAAGTAACTCTCAATTACTTATTACAATATGTTAAAAATTGCCTTCAAAATATTTGAATGCCCATAAAGCATTAAT